>CM068545.1:6252457-7452457 GCA_035048495.1 Euptelea pleiosperma
CCAAGTTAGCCCCTCAACTTCGCAGCTAATAGGTTAAAGAATTAGTGCCTCACGTGTTTTAAAACTTCTTGTGCCTTGTAGGGAGGAACCAAAACCCATACATCCAAGCACATCTATTAGGTAAAATGATTGTTAGAACTTACCCATATTTCTAGTTAATGACCAGATATTCTACGAAGCTAAAATCTACAAGGATAATCAAATCACCACCCCAATCTAAATTGATGAAAATGAAAGGTGAATGATTGGAGTGCATGGTTTTAGGTCTCGGTTGTGGGACCTGGATCGTCCACGGCAGCAAGTCAAATTGGTCTCGGCACTGTCACAGACGATCCAATGTGAAGGAGAAGAAGAAAATGAACTGTCTTGGGCAAGTCAATAAATATCAACATAACTTGATCCACCCTTACATAGGAAAGAAAAAATATTTAACCTTAAATATGTGACGACCTCCTTATGAAAACAAAATTTAACCTTTGCCCTCTCAAAGTTCAAAAATATTTACTTTTCAATGTCTTGTGAAATACATGGTTAAGCCTCTAGATCATGTGGATGTGTTGCGCTTAGTTGCATCGTTGAGGTATCTGGTTTGACCGTAGTTCACCCATTAAAAGAAACAGAAAAGTAAGAACTCTGTGAAAATGTAAAATGACTAAAATATGGTAAAAAAAAACTTTCAAGTTTGGTAGATATGAATTTCAAAGAACCAACATAGACCGCCCTGAATGAGTAAAATATAACAAATGAACCTTCGGAATGGTGAAAGCTTAATCTGAAGTGACTTCACCTAAACACACGAATTCTTCTCTTTACAGGTACTCAAACAAACAGAGCTAGCAGCTTCACCTGAGGCAAAATGAGAGGTTTCCATGTCTTAGTGATTGTGCTCCAGTGTTCTTGGGCATTGGAACTTCAGCCTTCATGGCACTGGCTCTTGTCTTTCACACAGAGAAACGTACTTCCACCTGTTGATTGAATCCAACGCCTAGCATGTATACCAGTTATTTATGTTGTTATTTAGGTAGAATTGAGGGGATTGCCATTCCATGATTGAACTATAGACCCCATGCCAGCTTGGGAGTGGTTATGAGAGGTCTAAGTCCTTTGGGGACTTAACGTTGTTTACTATATGTGGGTTCTACAGTGAAAAGATACTATTGTATTTGGGTTCCATTCTTCAAACATATTACACTGTAAATAAATAGATTAGATAGGGAGGTGGTACAACAGTTAATCACTTTTCACTTTCCACATGACTGGTTTCTTTGACATAATCCCTCATGAGTCTTGTGTTTGATTCATCAACCATCTGCAAGAAGCCAACAATCCACACAACTGGAACGATGAGAACAACAAAAAGAATAACAGAAGCATAATATAAGAAATCATTTGCTGACCTTACAAGCTAGCCGCTCCAAGTTGTCCCACTCAAAATCATTTTACAATATGCAGATCGAACCTGATTAAAATTCCATAATATGTAGATCATCTATGAGTTCCTTTCATGGAAAAGATTAAAGAAACAATTTTTCTTTCCCTTCTAAATATGTGCTACTGACCTCTAAAATGCGCAGGGCTACCGTGTGAGCGCCAAGAAAGTGACAGTATAGTAAATTCCCATGGATTCAATCACAAAACAAACAGTCTCAGAAGTTAGGCCTTGCATGATAACAAGAAGTACCCACCTAGTATCAGAAATTAAAATAACAAAGCAAGAGGTTTTCAGTCTTTTTGGGAACTCTTCAGGAAAGGTAAAGCTCTCTCTTTCACCTAAATGGCAAAAAATGCTACAATCTAGATAGGGTGAAGATGTTCAAGGATGTGATTTTCATGTCAACTTGTCTTAGTTGACTAAAATAATGCTCAAAGTGCTCGGTAATACTTCTATAAAACATCCCACGCAGTGAAGTCAAATCAAATTGAAAATATGAGAGAACACAATTATTACCCCTACTCCTTGAAGTCTGAAACTTAAGAACATGAATTTTCTACTCAAGTGCCACTTTTGCTCCTGAAATGTCAGAATCCCACCCCTACTTCCAATTTTTTTTACGCCATGACCCATAAAAAATTCTACAAGCATTAACTCGCCTCCACGCCAACTAAGAGAGATTCTGTGATTGTCTAACAATCTTTACCCTAAACAAGAAAGTGCATCCCTTAACAGCACATGGATAATGGATTTATACTCCGAATCATTTAACCCAAACTAATGGAAGTGCAATAAATCAATGGACACCTACTCCCATACAGATTTAATACTGCAAATGAATGCACCTAAAAATTGCAGTCTACAGCCTAGACTATGGCTCCATAGAGCTTACACTTCGACTGCCAAGCAGTCCAATAATGTCCTACCAAGCATAGGATTTCTCATTTATTCCATAAGATACAAATCAGGATTACCCATATTTGCAGAGACTAACTCACACAGCCTAGACAATTGTGGTCTATCGTATACTATGATCATTGTCTGGAAATATATGTGCACGTGTAAGATTTTCCATTATCAATGGAAACCATTTGCTTGTTGCCCACTGGTAAATTCTCTTTCTAAATCAAATAAAATCTGTCAACATGCTTGTTTTAGAGAAGGGAATGTAGTAGTTAGAAATTAAAATGGTGATATCTTTCTTGACATGGGTATGCTTATCTTAGTTGTTATTTCATATATTTTGTCCATGTGAACTTATACACACAGACAGTTATTCACCAAACTGGTAACATCACATCCAGTGCATCGAAGAAAACAGGAATAACCACAATGCAGGAGTTCTAGACAATTTAATGTCAACATACCTAGACTTTTATGTCTTGAAGACTCTCGCATCAAGTCCGCACAGAACTTGTCCCCGTCATTCAATGAGTTTCTACTTAAAAATTCCATTAACTCCTCATGTGCCTCAGGGTTATAGCTCTGTTCTGCCAAATAACTGTAAACAAATGAAATGATCGATATAGATGTGATTACATCCAAATACATGCTTGTACTGTATAATACAGCCACCTTTGAGTATGTTTACTTCCACATAATATAATATGCATAACTTAAAATGCAGGTAAGAGGAGAACTTTAAGTCCGTATTTATTGTATTATTATTATTTTTTTTTATTGGTAAAAGATAGAAGTAGCTCTGCGTCTCTTTTGTGTTTTGTATTTTTGGAGTCCCGCCCCTGTGTTGGGCAATTTTTGTCTCTAAACTTTTGCATCTTTTATCCAGTACCAATGGACAATTCAGTTGTGATTTCTCTTTCTAGATCAGTTTAAGTTTATTCTTCAATGCAACCTTGGACAGTCTTATTTCCAGCATCTTCCATGGTGTCTCGAAACTCCCTTTTAAGAGCCTGTTCGGAAGCACAATAGCTCAATCCGGCAAGAGATCTCGACTAAATTGGCCGATATTATAGGAGAGAAGCCCTATGTGACACTACACGATTTGAGCTCATCCTTGAACTCTTTACCAGAGAAGCTTGTAATTTGGTTTCGAGCGGTTTTTTGAAGAGAAATATATACCTTACATGTTAGTTTTTGAAGCATCCACGCAAAACTCAATAAGTAACATATTAACTTGATTTATAGAAAACAAACAAATTAGTGACAGAGTGAATGTTGCGATTAAATTTGATTTTCCACAGTTCATTGATAGATTCAATTCAATCAAAAATCATTTATATTCATCCTCAGAGTATTAATTATCTACAATTAATTACATTAAGCAAAGAAGTGAAGAACAAGGGGAGGAGGAACACCTCAAGCTGTGCAAGAACGATCTTAACGGCTATATATGTGAAGAAACTATGGAGGTTTTTAGCGGCCTTAGATTCCGGTGATGCTTCGCCGAATCCTGCGAGAAACCCAGATCACAGAATACTCCAAAAATAAAAAAAATAAGGGAGAGGAGAAAATTACAGGGAGGGAAGAGAAGAATTACTCACCAGGGACAAACATCTTCTGACAGCGAAGGCGAGTGGGTTGAGAGGTCCTTTGCTTCCATGGCCGAGAAGGAGAAGCTCTGGGTTTGTTGGATTTTGGCGGGAAGAAGGAGAGTTGAGAGAGCGGGAGAATGGAAGACGACTCCATGGCTAACAATCTCTTGAGCTTGGTTCTAATTTTCCTGTGAAGCAGCTAAAGATAACTGAATATAACTGAAAAATATCATCAAAGCTGCTTCTCAAAATATCTGTCAGTCCGTCTTATCTTGAAACTTGTAGACCATAAAAACTCCGTGGGACCCATTGAATGGGGGGTACGGACCTGATCTATCGAGTGACCATAACCGTAGGATAGGGATCTATCTTGAATCCCATTACATTTTTTTGGATAGTTACAATGAAGTCAACGAACGGTCCAGAAGAAATATTGATGGTTGAGATCATTTGATTTGAAAAAGCTGTTGATCTTTGATATAGGAGATATCTTAAGTGGGACTCATTGAATGGGAAGTACTATCACTTATACAACCTAGACAATGTATCATCCCTCCTCTCTAAGGGCTTCTTTGGTAGGCCACCGCGGTGGGAAAATAAAATATTTGCACGCTCTAAGATTTGCGGAGGAGTATTTGACATGCATTTGCCTGTGCTGAATATTTAGCCGGGTCCACAAATTTGCCCGCCGCGGCAAGAAAATATTTGATCATCTGCACCCGAGTAAATATTTTCGCACCAAATAAGCCTTGGTGGGAAAATCGCTATTTTCAATAAATATAAATTTTTTAATATATAAAAAATATAAAAATGAGCGTTTGGATCCTGTGACCTAATATGTGGGTCCCACACTCACTTAACCCATATTTAATTTACTTTGATATGTAGGACCCACACAAATTGAAAGAAAATGAAATAAGTTAGCTAATACATGTACCAAACAGCTGGTAAATATTGACATGCACAAATATTTAGTCAAGATAATATTTGTCAGGCTAAATAATCACTGTTGGAACTCATTTTCTCACGTAATTAGGGCCTGTTTGGATATAGTTAATTTTCCTGTCTAGAAGAAACCCAAACCAAGGTTCCAACCGATCCGTTTGTGTTTCCAATAAAATATAATGGTGTAATAACGCATTAAATGGAAAATTATTATATATGTTAATTGATTAAAGAGATCAGCCAAAACAACAAAGACAACAACATAATATCAGCTGAGCAAGACCCCATTGGACATCAAATATTATATGTAACCTGATATTGATTAAGATGAGATTAGTCTTAATTCAATAAGAAAATTTTATTATATGGTGTGATTATAACATTATTTATGTCTTCTATTGTGGAGCATTTTCTGATCAAAACATACATAGATGGTGGTCGCATCTAGGCCTGTAATTTTGGTCCGCGGCCTGACCTGGGCCGGGCCCTGGATAAAATCTACCCGAATTAGCTCGGCCCGAAAATGGCTTGACATTTTTTTTTTTAAATTGATTGGGCCAAACCTGGGCTTTTGCTGGGCCCAAGAACTAGGCCATGGAGCGAGGCCCCGGCCCAGCCTGTCAGGCCAAATTGCCAGGCTAAGTCGCATCTTTGACCACCACTTGACCATTGATTTAAGATTTTTGGTGAATTGTAGCACACACATCAGGTAAATAGTGCACCTAGGCGAATGTAAGCTGCACCACACGTCCAAGGAGTCGGGGACTTGGGAAGACTGCATGTTCGGCGTATATATATGCATCATTGACATAAGGAGAAGAGGTGAGAACCATCAGAGGGAGGACGGTGAGTAGATTACCAATTACACACTCGGAGAGAATAATTGAACAAAGCCTTCAAAGAAGAATCAATGAAAACTACCGAATCCAATCTTTTATCTCACAAAAAAATGGTGGATTTTTTTTTTTCCAAATATTAGCTGAGCATTTTTTTAAGGCACCTAGTGGGATTAGTGCATTATAGTTACAACGGCCGTTATTTTCATTGTATCTGTAAGTGTGAATTTATACAAATTAAATTTGTTTGCGTCACCCTCGTGATGTTAAAGTCCAAAAATCATTCCTATTAAGCAAAAGCCAACCACCTGATCAGTATGTTCCAACCGCCTTTGAAATCTATGGCATACACTGTCAGCATAGCCTCTAAAATCTAGATAGTGAGCTCTGACTGTCCATCTGTCTGAAGGTGAAAGGAGGTACTGAACTTAAAGTCAATCCCTAAGGTCATCTGAAGACTGTTAGAATCGCGCTATAAATTTTGAAATCTCCGTTTGAAACGATAGAAACTGAAGCGCCATGAAGTCGCACGATCTCTCAAATGTAGAATCTAGTCAAGGTGTCTTGTGATTTCGTCACTAGGATCGTTAGGAAATGATGTGGGCCATCCAAAAGGTACCATTTTACACGTCTCAATGTGCTATCATATACCTTTTTGTTTTTTTTGGTGATCATACAATATTATGATTACATACCATAAGGGGAATGATGGGGTTTTATCAGAGCATTTACATATAACTCTATTCTCAGGGTCATATTTTGAAAATCGGCCGTTTAGTAGAAATAAACGGACATCTTGTTATTTTATTTTATTTTATTTTTTTACTGTTCTGACCTTTTCTTTTAACTCGTGAGATGACTGATCCGTTCTATCTGTCATAACAGTACCGTAAAGGGACCGTTTATACCGTTACAACGGATCATTTAAGACCTTGCAGGTCTCCAAACAGAAGAATCGCAAACCTAAAGTCACCCCAATCATACCATCCTATTTCTTTGAAGGGTCGGGCTCTGTTGACAGATCTAAAATGACAGATAAAAATGACAGGGACACAATATAAGCCACGTGGCATACTGTTACGGAACTCTGACCGTATGGATGTTTGTCCTATCCCATGGTGGACCTACAAACCAAAAATCAGCCTGATTAGATATTTATAGGCTTTGGATTGGACTTATTTTCATGGACTGATCTCAACTGTATGAATTTGAGCAGTATTTGAGGTACAAAGATGCAACAATTATAAATCACTAATCAGGTTGATTTTTAGTTCGTAGGTCCACCATGTGATAGTAAAAACATCCATACGGTCAGAGTCCTGTAACAGTGCACCACGTGGCTGTCATTTTACCTGTCATTTTATATCTGTCAACGGAGCCCGACCCTTCTTTGAAAATTGGATGCGGAGAAAAAATTTGCTGTCCATGGGGCCTTCAAATTTTGAAAATGCCTCATGGAGTAGTCTTTCAGGCCCACTGACCTTATAGATGTTTGGCCCACCTCTTGCCAATCAGCTTGATTGGCAATCTCTAGCAGTTAGATTTTAGCAACAAAAAAAAAAGCTATAATCCATTACCCCATTAAAATGTTCAAATCAGACCGATAAAAATCACCAATTAAAATAATTTTTAGTGGAACCAAATGCAAGAATCTGTGGACCCGAAAGTAGGCCACGTGGCATTTTTGGAGGGAGACTTCAAACCGGGGGACAGCAAACTTGGGCAGCTGGGCTCATTGGATGCCAATTGGGCTACGTACATTATCATCCGCATGACCAATTTATTGATTACAAGATCAATTTTCCAAGTGGGCCCAGATGGTCTTAATCAATGAGCATAGATTAAACGGTCCTGATACTAAATTTATTCCAACTTGCTAAAAAAAAACAAACAGAAAAAGTCAAAAAAAAAATTACAAACGAACGTTATTGTTGCTAGAAACTAAAGGCAAAGTCAAAAATTAATTTGATATTCAACGAATCATAGACAGGTGATGACAACAACCATAAATCGAAAATCCCAATATTTAAAAACATAACAACCACATCAGACGGACGAGATCAAGTCAACATCTTCTCGATGAAAACCATAGTTTTTATTCCTCAGATGATTTCTTAGATCAAATCTTGATTCTTTGTTTCTCCAAAGATGATTGCATCGTCAAGGGGAAGAACACTTGAACTGCGCTTTCGACTGGGCTTCTGTGTTCTTCTTTTGTTGTGTATCGGAGCCGAAACTAAGTGCAGGAGGGGGTGTGACCTTGCCATAGCTTCTTACTATGTGTGGGAAGGATCAAATCTCACTTACATCGGTGATATCTTAGGTAAAGAAATTACCGAAATTCTCCGATACAATCCCGATATCCCAAATCAAGACAGCATTCAAATTGGTAGCCGAGTAAACATACCGTTCTCATGCGATTGCTTAAACGGCGATTTCTTAGGCCATACGTTCAATTACATCACTCAGCCTAGTGACACGTATGTTAAGATTGCTCGAACTGCTTTCGCGAACCTTACGACAGTGGATTGGGTGCAGAGGGTGAACCATTACGACTACACACAAATACCAAACAACGTACCGATTAACGTTACGGTGAATTGTTCGTGTGGTAGTGGTCGTATTTCGAAGGCCTACGGGTTGTTTGCGACGTACCCATTACGTCCCGGTGAGAATTTGTCCTTTGTTGCTGAAGAATCGGGCGTATCGGCTGAGTTGCTGCAGAGTTACAATCCAGGATCAAATTTCAGCTCAGAGAGTGGGCTGGTGTTTGTGCCGGCAAGAGGTTGGTAATTTAGTATTTACTGTAGTTAACCGTTTTTTCTAAATTTTATTTGGTGTTTGTGCACCCACCGGTGTGATAAAGTTGTAAAGAGATCTAAACCATACAATATGAAAGGGTCCCACTGGGACCCTTTTCCCTAAAGATCAATCTGATAGAACGACAATTCTTACCATCCGATGAGCGATATTTCTTTTTCTAATTATTTAATATAGATTCTTGCCCACATTTATTTTCATCTTAATAGTATGCAACAGATTGGATGGTAAGGATCATCTGATCATGCTGATTTTTAGGCTAAGAGGTTTCTCAGGTGGGGCCCTTTATTTTTCGGCAAAATTTAGATTTATAACATGAGCAGGTACTCTTATTGGAGAAATTTTAATCATAGAGCTGTGGAGCGCATAAGAATGCACCACCTGGCACACTATTTCGGGCCTACTAACCTATGAATGATTGGCCTGCCACTTTATGAACCTACACACCAACAATCATCCTGATTGGTAATCTCTAGCCGTTGGATTCTAACGTTTTCATGGGGTAATTTCCAACTGTTGGATTTGAATATATATTTTTT
Source organism: Euptelea pleiosperma (assembly GCA_035048495.1). Lineage (NCBI taxonomy): Eukaryota > Viridiplantae > Streptophyta > Magnoliopsida > Ranunculales > Eupteleaceae > Euptelea > Euptelea pleiosperma. Next base: position 6,261,525 of record CM068545.1, read on the forward strand.
ATACTCAGATTGAATGGCTTGAGATCACCAATCAGCCAAAAATTTGGTTCGTAGGGCCATCAGGTGGTGCATTTTTATATGGACAAATCTAGTCTGCATACGTTTGTAGACTTAAAAGTATGTAAACATTGCCAGCACTGCTGGATGTACATTGAAAAACGTCTTATTTCAATGTTTTTAAAAAAGTATTTTATAAATTAATCAACGGTGGATACAATGTTTGCATGCTTTTAAATCTGCAAACGTATGCAGACTAGATTTCTCCTTTTGATACTCTCCAGTCTCCCCGGCTCCGCAGACTAAATTTTTTCCATTGTGGTATCACATATTCCCCAACAATCATCAGCATCGGTATTATGTCCCACATAAATAACGATCTAGACCGTTAAATCAGGTGGGTAACTCTAGTATAGGCGTAAAGGCCAGGAATCATTAAGTTGGTGTTCTTGGTTGGGTTGATATGTGTCCTATGGCCCCACTTAAGAGTAGGCCACAGAGAGAATAACATGTATTGACGTTCCTTGACGGTGAGAAGGCAAACTCAATGATGATCTTCCCGCGAGAAACGACAGAAACAACGACATAATTGGCAAAACCATGTGAGTCGGACTCCATTTAAATGATACCTAAAACACAGGATAAAACTTTGATGACCGGGCCTTGTCATCAAAGGAGATGATAGGGCAGCAGATCTCGGCCCGTGTATTTTGTACGGCCGACCACCTTGGCCTCACCACACGGATCCAGGTGAGTACTTGAGTGCTTTTTTTCAAAACACTCACCTGTGTACGTGTGCGTGAGGCCCAGGTGGTCCGTCCGTACAAAATACACGTGCCTGCCGAGATCTGCTGCCCTGTCATCTCCCTGATGACAGAGCCCGGTCATCGAAGTTTTACTCATTAATTTAACTTTTAAAGAAGAAACAATAAATAAACATACTTCATCAAGATTCATTTATGTTTGTAATTAGTACAATATATGCTCTGTTTCTTGTCTTACTAGTTGTTGCATCACACCATGGTTCGATCACGATGCCTAGGGCCTAGGGGTGGGCCCTTCCCTGACCATGGTCCCTTCTTAATTCAGCGATGACGCTTTCATGTCTACCATTGAGAGTTACATCCACCTTGTGGGTAGGGTTGTCCATTTGTACCCGTTTAACCGGATCCAAATTAGAACTGGAATCGAAACTGAAAAAACCAGTTTCAGTTTCAGTTCCTTATCTTTGGAAACCAACCAACAATCGAACCGATAATAACAGTTTCGATTTTGAGCAGTTTGATATTGGAATCAAACTGATAGAAGGGCTTTTTTAGGTTATAAACGTATAAAATCTTGAAAATACCCATATTTTATTGAAAATACTCATGTTATATTTCTATTTATTTTAAATCTTTTTACTTTTTTAGGAGTAATTTAAACTTTACATGACTTTTTTTTGTTCTCTCTTCAATCTTTAACAGTTGACGTCAACGTAGGTCAACTAATTGTAGTTCTTTCAATGCTCATCTCTCATTAAAAAAATTAAAAATTATTATTCTTAATATAACTCTAAATTCTTTTAATTTATAAACATTATTTCTTTTAATTTTTAAAATTTTTTTACTTTTTAAGTTAATTATCTGCAATTCATTCAATACTCGTCTCTTATTAAAAAATCAAAAAATTATTATTCCTAATATAACCCCAAATTCTATAAATTTACCAACATTGTTTCTTTAATTTTTTTGAAATTTTTTACTTTTTAAGGGTGTTTTGGTCACTCAATATTTCAACACATTCAACATTTTAATATTTCAACTCGACTGTGAAAGTATTTATTGAACTCCGTGCCTAATAAATATAATGTTAAAAGATGTTATTATTTTATCAAGGTTGGAACCAATATACTTGGAACTAGAACCGAAATAAACCGGAACCAAAACATCATTTTGAGAACCGGAACCTGACAATATTGCTTCCGAATCAAGGTACCTTACGAACCGAACAGGAAGCAACATGTTGACACATCTACCTGTTTGGAATCGAATCTGTATTCAAATTTTAAACAAACTTCGCTGCTTGTTTAACTATTCAATCATTGACAAGGTCTGCCTAATTCTCTCTATTTAAACAACTATTTTAATAAATAAGATTGACAGAGGGAGTTTAAATAGTCGAGTAAAACTTCTATCACACGAAATTGTAAATCACACAATCACAAGCCAATGAGTTCTCGGCACGTACACAAGTGCTTTTGCAAGGTACCTATGTGTCGTTTTGTGGAACCCAATCAGACGGGAGGACACATCCGACAGCTAGTAATCACCAATCACACTGATTTTTGTTCTGTAGCAACCACAAAAGGGTGGGCCTAACATTCAAACATATCAAAAAAAAACTTTCAAACATACGTTCAGTGGTCCCATTTCGTCTTCGCAGGGATTAAAGTCTGTTGTGTCCGTCGAGAGTAGCACACCTCGTACTTTTCTTTCCCGGTAAAATAACTAAAAAGCGAGAACAGTTTCGTGGCGGTTACTGTTAGTTTGAAAAATGGCGAAAACCTCAATTTCCTCTCTCAAAAACAAACCATTGACGATGACGATGTCTGTTTTAATTTTAAATATTAAAAGAAAAAAAAACCAAGAGAAAACCAGTCAAATCATGTAGAATTTCAAAAACGTGGGTTGGTGTTTTTGCTCTCTCTCTCTCTCTCTCCATGAATGTCTGAGAGAAGAAGAATACATCTAGGGTTTCTGTCTTTGTAAACATGGTCACTGCAGGAAAGAGAAAACTGCAATTAGGGTTTGGGTTAGGGACGTGGGTTGTTCTGTTCTTGACTGTTGGAGCAGAAGCCAAGTGTAGCAGAGGCTGCGACCTCGCTTTAGTTTCTTACTACGTGTGGAGAAATTCGACGCTCACGTTCATCTCTGAAGTCCTGTCCGCTTCCATCCCCAACATTCTTAGCTTCAATCCTCAAGTCCCCAGTCAGGACTTTATTGAAACAGATACCAGATTGAATATTCCGTTCTCCTGCGATTGCATAAACGAGGAATTCTTGGGTCATGTGTTCCTCTACTCCGTTAGGTCCGGCGATACCTATGGTACTGTCGCTAGGCAGTATTACGCGAACCTCACTACGGTGGAGTGGTTGCAGGAATTTAACTCTTATGATGCTACCCGGATACCAGATAATGCCCAATTGAATGTTACGGTAAATTGTTCGTGTGGGGATAGAAGTGTGTCCAACGATTACGGGTTGTTTGTGACATACCCACTTCGCCCTGGTGAGAGTTTGTCTTCTGTCGCCTCTGATACTGGCCTTCCTTCTGATTTGCTACAGCGGTACAATCCCAATTTGAATTTCGGCCGCGGAAGTGGCCTGGTGTTTATTCCTGGCAAAGGTGATTCCTTGGTTGCTCGAAAGTTTCTTATCCGTAGAATTAATGAATTTGCATATATCGAAGGAAGAAGAAAAACTGAAAACCCTTAATGCCTCTCCCTAAGGGCGCGGTACGGGTTTGTAGGTGTGAGGTCGATCGCCGTTAGAGTTAAAGGCTCACGAGATCGAATCGCCGAATGGGCCCGCGGGTCGTGCGAGGTCGATCAGCGTTGGGGTCATAGGATCGAATCGTGGAGCCCCGCAGGGTGTGATGTCGATCGTGGTATAAAGGCTAAAGTTTGTCCTCTCCTGACAAGATATATTTTCAGGAGGAATGGCGGCTTGAGGCCTAGTAAAGATCCTAACACAACCTTCTTGGGTTGCGGCAAGAAAATGTTTAAGCAATTTACTCTGGCAATTTTGATTTTTAGGTGACAGATTAATATGTTTTCTGACTTTGTAAGGCTCGTAAATTTTTGTTTTCTTAGGCCCACAAGCAGCAACCGTTGTTTGATGATAATTCTGGAATCTCATAAATATGATGTCTCGTACATGAAATTCTCTTTCCATGCAACTTTGGTCTGTTTTTTTCTCCAAGCTGTGTTGTTCAAGACTCAAGATTTTTCTTGAAATCTGTAAAATTGGTCCAATGTATTTCTAGCCCCAGGGATGAAAGATGTGATGGAAGAGTGAGGTTGTGGTGTCATTTTACTATAGATGTGTTTGGTGATGTTACACCACTAGTTTGCTAATGTAAGCCAGCAGACACTGCTTTTGTTGGGATGGCATGATAGGTCTGAAACAATGCTGCATTATACATCTTTGTTAAGTTAATATAGTACACTAGTACAAACCATTGATCGAATTTAAAGCATTGAGTGTAGCACCGAATTATAAATTTTTTCTATGGGATCTGATTGGAACATACCTTGCTAATGTTGCCCCTCGGTTCGTTGCAGATCAAAATGGAAACTATCCTCCCCTGAAGTCAAGGTAACTTGCACTATCTTGATGTGTTCACAAATTGATATGAGAGTTACTTTCTGTTTTGTCTCAGATCATTTCAAGTAGCCTAACATGAATTTTCATTTGTCTTTTTTTGCAGCAAAGGTGATTGGGTCTTCTTTTTCATATTGGATTCTGCTGACTGTCATAATTTGTCATTGGGATACAAATGTGAGATGTCCAGACAGAGCCTTATGGTGTACTTTGCTGTTTTTGAATTTAAGCAGGAATCTCCAGCGGAGCCATTGCTGGCATATCAATTGCAGTAGTAGCTGCTGCACTGTTTATTGCAGTTTGTACATATGTTGGGCTTTCTAGAAGGAAGAAGGTGAATGAGGCATCATTGCTCCCAGCAGCATATGAAGATAATTCTATTCATCGTGGACGTGGTAATCCTTCTTCTGTGGGTTAAAATTTCTAGAATTAACTGTACACTTCCCTTCCAAGGATGCTTCTTGAAGGGTGTCAATATAACACAAGAGTATTTCTGTACTTTTTATCTTTATTGCAGCATTAGTATTTATAATAATTGTAAGGGTCGACTAGGGTAGGTTCGAGACACTAGTTTAACTTCCTCTTCTCTCTCTCTATTCTTCTCCTTCATCTTCCCTTCTCAAAACCCTAATTGATATCCATTAACTAGGGTTTCCTCTTTTATTCTTGTTCCTTCCTTCTTTTCTATTAACTAGGGTCTGGTCATAAAACCCTAGGTTCTTCCATTATTCCTTTCCTTTTGTGGTTGTTCTATTGGAAGGGATGACCTTGGCCTCGTGTGTGTATGTGCAATTGCAGATGAGAAGTTGCTACAAGATGATGCATTTTGTGCCCTACGAAAATTGCAGGTTCCTGTAATTTGTCGTGATACTTTTTCTGAGGTTGTCATGACATGTTTCCCGAGCTTTGTTGTGACACATTTTTCAAGGTGATCGTAACCCGTTTCTTGAAGGATGAATGATACATTTTCGGAGACTAGTATGACACGTTTTCCAAGGTTGTTGTGACACTTTTTTCGATCTCTCTAAAGAAAATCGCAGATGTTCAATTTCTAGCCCGAGTTCTCCAGAGTATATTACAGGTATCTAGGGAGAATCACATGCTTTCTGGGCTGAGTATAAGTTTTGTGACCTAGTGGCTGGTGATGGAATTTAAACCTAATCAATTGTCTTCTTCTAAGATACTTATGTCTCAAATGATTTCCATTAAACTCAATGGGAGTAATCACGTACCTTGGTTTAAATCTGTACAAGTTTTCCTCACAGCAAGAGGGAAACTCGGTAATTGAAGTATTGAACAGCCTCGGGGAAGGCAAGTAATTATGAAGAGTAGATTCGAGAAAATGCTCAAATCATGACCTGGTTGTGGAACAATATGGATCCAGAAGTTAGTGTAAATATGATGTTTTGGGACACAACAAAAGAAAATGGGAGAGAATTCGGGATATGTATTATGGGGTTAGAAATTTCAGAATAGGCTGGTTTTTTGTAGGGGTGATCTATATGGTGAGGAGATCATCCTCGCAATCAGCCATTGATTCATCTTCCATGTGGGTACACTAAAATTGTTGTCAAAAACGTTGTATGAAATTATTGTCCCCCAATCCTAACCCTATATATATAGTAATTGGAAGAAAGAACCTATAGGCCCAGGGTGGGAGTATAAAGTTATGTACAGCCTTGCAGACGAAGGTGTTAGTCACTCCTCACTTTATGGAGAGTTAACTTATGCCTCTGTCTTCTCTTAGTTCATGGTTTAAGTGGAGTAAAGTAAATGATAGCTCTAGGCTTTCCCTGGGGTGGGGTAGAGAGGATTTTCTGTCCCATCAATGTTGAATTGAGAAATCAATGAAAGGTGAGGGCAGTGATTTCTTATGTTTCAAGCTGGTTATATATGATATATATGCTCCAGCTTAGAGGGGAGTGTTAATGTAACACTGGTATTTTTGTACTTTTACCTTTATTACAACATTAGTGTATATAATAATTGTAATAGTCAACTAGTGTAAGTTCAAGACACTTGTTCGACTTCCTCTTCTCTCTCTCTCTATTCTTCTTCTTCCTCTTCCCATCTCAAAACCCTAATTTACTTTACAAAGGGTTTTCCTGTTCTCTCTTACTGAAAGAGAAAGACATCCAATGTAGATGCGAGGGAATGTTTTATGCAGTTATCTGGTTACAAAGGCTTTCTTGGGACATCCAATGTCTTATCTTTACTTGAATAGTGTCTAAGTTATATTTAGTTTGCATTCCTTTTATCTTTTGTTGTATATATTTCTTTTAATGTTTAGAATTGTGAGCTTAGTTTTTGAAGTTGTTCTGCTCTCAAGTATCTTATGGTGTATGGCCGCAGTGATTCTGTAAAGAGAATCTATAACCTTTTGCTTAGGGAAGAAGTCATTAGTGCTATCTATAATCTGTCTGCAATATAACTGCATCAGATTGAATTTCTGAAATATTGTCTAATGTCGGTAAATTCTTTAAGTTGTTTAGGGTTATGGCAAATCGTGAGGGCCATTATATTGCTATATTATTTTTTACTATGTTTTCTTACTTACTGACATATAATGAAATCAGGAATATATCACGGTCTTATAACAGTAAGGGTTCCTTGCTGTATGCATGGTTCACATGCAGGGTGGGGGGTGTGTGTAAGGAGCTATGCCAGACCAAAAGTCAACCTTTTCCAGTGACCTTAACCATCCGATAAACGGAATTCTTTTGTTCTTTGTGGGACTGTTCCTGAATCATTATTTCTGTTTCAGTAAAAAAGAATGCAATTGATTTGATGGTTTATGTCATTCAACAGGCTGATTTTTGGGATAGGATATCTCTTTTGGGGGTTCAAGTGCTTGAAAGGTCTGGGGGATGAGGACATTTTTTTTTTTTTTTGTTAAATGGTAGGCAAGCAGGTTATTGTTTGAAGATGGGTTTTGAACAGAGTCTGTGCTATCAATACACACATACGAGTTTTGCAGAAATGTACGGTAGACCTCTGTAATTGCAAGATAGTGTTAATATCCCATCGTTTCCCTATTTAAAATATGTGTGGCCTGGGTAGCTTTATTGTGATAAACGGAAATAATGCAACAGTGGGAATTTGTATTATGAAATGAATGTTCTATCTTATCTTCTGGAGAAATCTTGATCCCTTGATATATCTCTGTGTATAATGATTACAAGGAAGAAAACATATGTTTTCAGCAATTGACTTTTTTTCCCATGTGGGTCTAGGTTCTGGAAGTACCTTGACTAAAACTTCAGAGTCAGCTGCTCTTGTTGGTAGTGCTTCCCCAGCACTTACAGGTATCAATGTGGACAAATCGGTGGAGTTCTCATATGAAGAGCTTTCCAAGGCTACAAATGACTTCAGCATGGTTAATAAAATTGGTGAAGGTGGCTTTGGAGCTGTTTACTATGCAGAGCTAAGAGGCGAGGTTTGTATTCCTGCATGTTATCAATTATCACACATACAAAAAATCTTGTAAGTTATTTCTCTGATATATTGTGTGCGAGGTGTTGTAATTAGTTGTCCCTCATAGCTTGTCCTCTCATATATGAGGAAGAACCATATGTGTTTATGTGTTTCCAACTTTCCACATCTTTTTAGTGAGTACTTGACGTAGCGGAAGCGCGGAGTTAATCACGAAAACGAACTGGGAAGAAGAACACCGTCTTCAACCGGAAATAAACCTTGAATCCATAAGGAAGAGAATAAAAGAAGACTTAAACAATAACTTCATTGATACTTTCGTCCAACTACAACCCTCTTAAATAGGGCAAATCAATAACGAGACTTAGAAACTTACTAAAAGTCTAAAACGGCTAAAATAGAAAGAAAAAAAAAAAAAAAAAAAAAAAAAAAAGACAAGAAAATAGAAATTCCCACTAATCGTAGAATGGATAGTCGCAGATCTTAGAAACACTTCAGAATTGACGGGGAGTGATTCTGACTTCCACGACTCAAGTTCTTGCCAAAATAAAAATTTCCAAAAATAGCCAAAATGATGTTTTGACCCACTAGACGATGGAATTTGGTCAAAATTAGGCGTACATCATGAGCGAAGCTTTGACTTTCGAAGATCTCGTCGTTTCCTTTCAAAGAGGTTCGGCCCCGCGCAGTTCCGACACTAAAGACAATTACGTTAATGCCTATTACGTCCTTTTTATTGTTTCTTTAGCGTTAATGCCCGTTACGTCCTTTTAACACCGTTTGGACTTTTGACGGTCCAAACGCTCCATGAATTCTTCTGCTATGTGTTCTACATCAGTACTGTTGTCAAAATGCCTAGGTGAGAGCAGAAGTTGGATCTGGCTAGGTGCCTGCACGCTTGCCTAGTAACACCAGGCCAACTTGTACAGGGAAGGTTGATGTGGCTGGTCCTGACCGGCTATCTGATAGAGGAGTCTCTGGACTGGCTGCCTGAACATTTTTTTTGCCCACATCGCACCCATTTGCCATTTGTGGAGGGTTATTGGGCTGAAAATTGTTACATGGGACAAGGGTGAGGTGGTGAAGCAAGTGGGGTTCTTTTGGGCCTGCCACCTCACTTCCATGTGTAAAGATGCTTCCACTTCAGCTGAGCCCCTAAGCAAGCTACCACCTATCCTCAAAAAAGTGCATAGTCGCCTAGGCTTTGTCTGTAATGACACTGTTGATATTATTGCAAAGGAGAACATATGCGAGATAATAAAGTTGTAGATAATTGTTATAATATCTCACTATTCATATTTCATAGTGAAGTGGCAGTCTGCTCCATCTGAAAAGGAATTCTTCAAGGAGTGGATTTTGAATCAGCTAACTTGAATCATCTTCTTAGGTTAGAGAGGATTAAAGATATTAATATCTCACCAATTGACAAGTATATTATAGAGTATGACAAACAAGTACCATTTGATGCATCTAAAGCATAAATAGTAGAGCACATAAGAAAGGGCGCTAGTATATCATGATTCTGATAATGTGCCACCTTTAAGTTGCCGATTCATATAATCATACCTTGCAATTCCAGCCATTGGCAATGGAGGATTCATGGATATAAATAGGCATGGACTGGGATGTTTATAGGCATTTGTACCATTTTTCTGCTCTGCCATTCTGTGAACTTTTGCCTTATTCTTGTATCTGAACTTATTTCCTCTTCACCCCATCATATCTCCAACTCGAAGTTATTTTTCCAAATAATTCACATGTGAAACAGTAATATCCTATATTAGGTGTTCAGTGTTTAACATATTTTGTGCATTTTGATTTTCTTGAAGTTGAATATCTCTCGTCTTTTTCTTTTTATCCTTCTACTTTTCTTGCAGAAAGCTGCAATTAAGAAGATGGATATGCAAGCATCAAAGGAATTCCTTGCTGAATTGAAGGTTCTAACACACGTTCATCACTTGAACCTGGTATTGCACTTTCCTAATGGCAATCTAATGTTTTGGTTATGCCCAACCAAATATTTGAAAAATATTTCTATTTTGGTTAGCAAAAGATCACTTTAATATTCCTCTAGCATGTTGTCTTTAGCATTTTATGGTGTTGTCATTGTAGAAGACATAATATGTTTCTCATGATCTCTGTACCAAAGTAAGTCATCAGATTATCAAGTCAATGCAGGTGAGGGATGATTAATCTTCAGGGTTGACTCAAACACATGCTGAGTCGTTATGAAAACTTGGTCAAGGCTAAGTTGTACAATGAGCCAGCTTAGTGGACCGGACAGAACATAAATTTGTCTGTTCCAACCAACCTAGATGAATCACTGGTCCAACTAATGAAATTACACTTGCTTGCTATCAGCTTTGACTCTGTGAGTTGCCTGACTTGCTGGGTCAATTGGATAATCCATGGTTGGGTAGGATGACAGGCTTCTGCCCCTTGGCTTTCATCTCCCAGTGGACACAACTATCCCATTAGGTCAGTAGGATACTCAACCCCAACAGATCCTTAGAATTCCACCCATCCCAACTTAAGAATTATATTTATGTTGCTAATTTATAGGACCTTTTCTTTGAATCATGTGGTTTTTAAACATATTATCTCGTATGCTACTGTTCCATGCTAGCATAACGGATGGTCTAGTCCATTTATCCCCTTGGACCAAGTTAGTGGTTAATTATGAATCCTTTGCTGTCAGGGTTGTGGAGTGTTTAATTTTCTTATCAAGAGCCAGGACACCTTATATCTTTTAGGGGAAAAAGAATTGCTACATTAGTAGTTTGGCACTCTTAATGAAAATGTCTCTCATAATTAGAATTTATTTCTGAAAAATAGGTTCATTGGTCAGCTATCTATTTAGTTCCCTTTTTGCAATTGTATAATAGCTTCGCGTTGTTTATTTTTCCCTAGATGATCCTTAAGAGGTTTTTTGTGGTTATCTGGTGTTAAATTCATCTAATGCAGGTTCGCTTGATAGGATATTGTGTTGAGGGTTCTTTATTCCTAGTTTATGAGTTCATTGAGAATGGCAACTTAAGTGAACATTTGCGTGGCTCAGGTAAGAATAGGAGTACCCAACTGCAAAGCAAAAATCTAGTCTAATATTAACTGATCTTTATTTAACTACTTGGTGCATTCACAGCAATGGTTGTGACACATTTCTCTGCTTTTAGGGAGGGAGCCGCTGTCATGGTCTACTAGGGTGCAAATTGCCCTTGATTCTGCAAGAGGTCTTGAATATATCCATGAACATACTGTTCCTGTGTATATCCATCGCGATATTAAATCAGCAAACATTTTGATAGACAGGAACTTCCATGGAAAGGTTGTGACTATCCATTTACTAGAGTAGCAGATTATGTGAAAACCCACGTATCTTATTGTGGTAACATACTTACATTGTAGGTTGCGGATTTTGGATTAACAAAACTGACTGAAGTTGGAAGTACATCTCTGCCAACACGTCTTGTGGGTACATTTGGATACATGCCTCCAGAGTAAGATAACTTCTTTTTTTTTTTTTTAATGTGTTTTTGTTCACTTGTTGCTTCTAAAGGATTGAAAAGGAAAAGACTAGTCATCAATCATCATACATTATAAATATTCATGCATGCTCTATCCTCAGACGGACCCACCAGCACCACCAAAAAAAATTGATATGTAGCATTTATAGTATGGTAGCTACATGGAGGCTGTTAAACCAGCATAAAATCTTGCTAGTTTTGGGTGGCGGTAAGGAACAGCCATTAATGAGCATGTCTAAATTGGCTAGGGAGTCAGCTGTTGTAGGAAACATGTACATAGCACATGGAACATTGCCTCTGTTGTTGCGTGTGTGCGCTGGACTCGTGCGGTCCGTGTGTGTGCCAGGGATCCTTTGATATACATTGTTACGCTCTCCCCTTAGAAGCGTATCTTTCTCATGAGATCCTATGGTTCAGACTCAATTGGGCATCAAAGGAAATTGCGTTTTAAATAGATTAAACGACATCTACTTGTTTCTATGGATCTGACTCGCTACGAGTTCTCTCAATAAGTAGGGATGTCTGGGAGGAGAAGATCCACAGTAAAGTAGGGGGGATTGAGAAAGGATCTGGGAGAATATAACTCAGGGAAGGAATGTGCTCATTTAGTGAGACAAGGAATGTGTTTAATGAATTTAAAATGGTTAGCTAGTGAATGAGATCATTTAGTTAGCAATTTAAACTTAATAGAAGCAAATGATCTTGTCAATTCTATAGCAGGCAGGGATTAGTAAGACTTCTTTCGTCATTGGGATTCTTTTTATCCTTCTGTTATTTTATAAATTTTGTTGAATAGTTTTTTTTTTTTAAATTATATTTTGTATTTTATCAAAAAGAAAAGAAAAGAGAGTAACCCCTTGTTATTAGTGAACAATAGAAACTGATACTTTAGGGCTCATGAATACTCCATCTTGGATTTCATGATAATTATATCTCAAGCCCACTTTCACATAGAAGAGGAGCTATGAGTACAAGAGGTTTCTTTTTGGTGCAAGATAGCATGTACCACTACAGTAGTGCAGGGTAGCTCTCTCCTGGATAGACTAAATCTAGAAAAATAACCGATCCACTGTTTGGTTTGGAGGGATAATGGGGATACTGTATCCTTCAAACCTGCATTATCCCTGAAAAGGGGCATTTTCAGGGATAAATTCTCCGCTTATCTCAGGATGAGCATGCAAACACCCATCGTGGTGTAAAATAAGCTTTGATTCGATATTTATTTCAACAAAATATGAATTGACTTTTTGCTGTGCTTGCTTGTAGGTATGCTCAGTATGGTGATGTTTCCCCTAAGGTAGATGTCTATGCTTTTGGTGTTGTCCTTTATGAACTTATTTCTGCCAAGGAAGCTGTGGTCAAGATAAATGGATCTATTGCTGAATCAAAGGGACTTGTTGCTCTGGTTACTTCTCGTCCCCTCTGTACTTCATTAATAAACAAACTTCAAAAATACTAAACCTGGACTAATTTTCAGTGTATTTCTTGATGTTATACAGTTTGAGGATGTTCTTAATCAGCCCGACCTAACAGAAGATCTCTGCAAACTAGTTGACCCCAGGCTTGGGGAGAGTTACCCACTTGACTCAATCCGTAAGGTGAAAACAGATCTCAGCGAGACGCTGTGAAGGTTTGGTCAGTAATATTAATTCTAATATGCTACGCTGGCTGTTTTGTTGGCAGATGGCCCAGCTTGCGAAGGCCTGCACACAAGAGAATCCCCAACTGAGGCCAAGTATGAGGTCCATTGTGGTTGCACTGATGACACTTTCGTCCTCGACTGAGGATTGGGATGTTGGCTCCTTCTATGAAAACCAAGCTCTAGTGAATCTAATGTCCGGAAGGTAGCAAGTGCCACATGCTCATCACTGATGCCTTTGGATACATTACCTTTTGTAAATGTCTGTAAGAAAGCATTGTTAGAGGATATATTGGTTGATCTATGTCAAATACTGCTTGACGAGGTCATGAACTGAAGGTAAAAAAAAAAATTTAAAGGAAAAAAGAAAAAAAAACAAGAGAAGCAAATGTAGTGTGTTAGATCATCTTTTTTTTTCTTTTTTTGAGGCAATATTAGATCACCTTGATTTGTCACATAAGTCCAAATAAGCTGTCGATCGAGTTACCAATTGGAATATTTTAATTTTCTGCCTTTCATGGTAAAGCCTTATATTATAACAGAATTTTTTTTTTTTGTGCATCACTTTCAGACCCAGTGTTTCAAAGCAGGATAACACCTGGGACTTGTTTATTTATTTTGCGTAATATGGGCAGATGCACACGGCAATTGTAAGAAATCCTTTGTGCTATTTCCATTTGAATTCAGAATATGAAGTTGGTGGCATGGAGAAATTGAAAACCTGAGTCTAGTGAACTGATCCCCCATATGAAATGTACGAGTCCAAGACCGTTCAACTAAGGGTGTCAATGGGTGCCCGATTAACTGATCCCCCACAGGAAGCGGTCTCAATTATTCTGGTTCCAGGATTAGATATTTCAGAACTGGACTCAGAAAGACCCAAAACCGATAAGACTCAAAAGGGCTGAAACCGAAGTATAGAATAGGTACCAGTTCTTGGTGCACTAACCGGACTGAAACTGGATCCAATAGGACCCAGAACCGACATATATAGTGGTGCTAAAGATGTCAAGTTTTTTCTAAACTTTATATACAAATTATTTTATTTATTTATTTTTCATAGTATTTATACAACGTATGGGTACCTGATACCTGATGGGAGAACTGGATAGTTATTAGTTCCGGTCCTGGATCTACTTGTATTGGTACCCGGAACCAATAGGAACTGGAGCTGTCATACATAATAGGTTCTGGTTCTGGGTACATTTGTACCTGAACTGCCGAGCTGACCTGTTGACACCCTTATGTTCAATCAATTAGAGAACAAAGCTGAACTTCATTTGAAAATAAAGAAACTACCATTATCCACCATAAAGGAAATTACAAGCATAGTTGGAGAAAACATAAGAGAAACTAACAAGGGTAAGAGAATCCTTCATTACTTTTTCATATCCTTGCTTGCCTTGAACTGTTTTTGGGAGCTTTATATAGTTAAAGAAGAAATCAGAAACAGAGAAGGAAAGCAGAGGTAAACAGGCTTTTATTATATGTAGATACAAGTTCAATTTCTTTCTTGTGCTACCATATTGCATTATAAACCATTTTTTATCAGCAATTTTGTTATCCCTTTATGCTTATGATGAAAGAAACCACAGCAATTTGGAACTTCAAATCATACATAGAAATCTATTAGCACATTGGAGCAAACACAGTAAACAGTCTTCTGCATAAATTCGATGCACTAAGTAAACTGATGTGCAAGACAATACCAAAGACAAGACGCAGAACACTCAAACAACAACAATCACAATGGCAATAAGCACACCCAGTTTGCCTTATGTAGGGAACAGCTACACAAAGTAACACCAACACATAAGACTTAATAAGCAACACCAACACCAACACCAACACCACAACTCTGCACACCCAGCTCATTAGTGCAGTACTAGGCATTCTTGCTTCCCAGGAACCATGGTATTCTGGGTTCCTTCTTTCATGGCTTCTTTTTCAGATTTTGCTTCCCCGCTCCGAGCGACATTTCCATTTCCATCATCTCCACATGCAATGGCTTCAAAGATAAGAGCTTTCACCTCTTCGAAACGCTCTTCCAAGAGAGAGACCTCTGCAAGAAGCCTCCATGCATTTTCCTCAGATGCTTCTTCATAGTCCTTTTTCCTCTTTAACACAATATGGCCACTGATCTCCCATACTGCGGGGTTCACTTGGGTGTCCAGAAGCTCTAAGTTCACTTCCCCAAGGGCCTGTTTCTCCGCATAACACTGTTTGTTCAAGCAGAAATTTACGGCAAAATCAAAATCAAAATCAAACGAATTAGAGAAAAGGGTGATGTAATATGAAGCGTTCGGAACCAAAAACAGCATCTAATTCAGACATAGAATGACCAAGATAAACAATGTCGTTATATCTGTGACCAATATGCTAGCTTACTTATCACCAAAAAAATGTGCCAACTTCTTTCAAAGAAGGCTAATAAAAAAAGATTTAAATTTATTACCTGGGGGAAGAGGAAGATCCTTTTTCCAGAGTCAGAGATGAGCACATTGTAAGGAATGTTGTTGTCTTGGAGACAAATGCACGAGTCAGAGACAGCATTCGATAAATCTTCCAGAGCATTGCCGCCCTCAAAGATGAGACCTCTGACTGGATAATTCAACAGCTCCGAGATCTTCACACCACCACCAAAGGTGGTTATTCTTTGGCTAGGAGCCTTCTCAATAGGAAAGGGCATGGCCAAGTAATAAGCCTGTCACCATGGAATTGGTGTTCTCATTACATTACAAACTAATTAATTAACTGTAGAAGAAATCATGAACCAGCTTAATAAATGTTTCCGAGTTTCTTGGAGCCAATTGAGATGATTATCAAGAAAATAAGGGATGTAAAACCTGGAAATGAAGGTGATTGATAGTTGCAAATGCACCCAAGCTGTTGTAACCCAATCTGAAGTAGGGATTCCCTGCTTCCGCAGCCATGTTGAGAGCAAGCAAGAAGCTCTCACGATCAATCCTCTGGGGCAAGCACTCAAGAATCCGAGGGATTAAAAGCACGTGCCCATACTCGATAGGGCTGACCTATAAATTCAAATAAAAAACAAGCAAGCAAGCTTATCTCAAGACTCTCAATTTACACATAGTACATAAATTAGAAAGCATACATACATAATAGATTTAGTCACTTAATAAAACTTGTATACAATAAATGGTGAAATTGCAGATCGCCAGAATCAAATTGAATTGTGAACCAGGAGTTGCTACTTACATTGATAGCAACAACACTTGGGGAATTCTCAATGTCGATCGGAGCGCTTGGGAAGAACTGGGCTTCATCATTGTCACTCTCCTCAAATTGGAAGAGCACCTCCTCCTGCCCAACTTTGGTGAAATTGAACTTGTTCCCATCAAAGGGTTGGAGGACCTTATCAACTCGAAACTCAGTAGGCCGCTTCTTAAGGTGACGGCCTTCATTCAGCTGGGCGACGAAGCCATGCCCACCCGGAATCACCTGCACATAAATTACCAAAGGAAGTAGGGTCAAACCCATATCCCAATTCGACAGTACTTTGTGTTGCAACAACCCTGAATTCACTGGTTCGATCCCATCCTAACTTACACACAAATTGAAAAAGGAAAATAGGGAAGGAACCCAGATGAAACCTTGGTCTCACAAGCAGTAACATCGTAGCGGAAGAGCCCTCTCTGCATCCTGTCCTCCCACTGCAATCAAGTGGAATTAATTGAGCTGATTATCCAAAAAAAAAAAAGACAAATAAGCAAGAAGAAACACAACTAGGTCGTCTTCTGCTCATAAGATTTTACCTCTCCAAGCAGGAGGGAGTCCAAAAAGGCCACCTTAGACTCTCCCTTCTCAACGACCGAGTCCTCCTCATTCACTATGCTCTTCGTCCTCTTGTAGGTGTACAAAGGGAGCTTTGCCCCTGTAAAAATTCAAGCTCCTACCCATTAACCAACAACCATCATAGATGCTAAAATTAAGCCAAAAAAAAAAATCAGGGTTAAAAAGAATACCTTGAATACAACAATTTGCGAGGCAATTCCGACCGCAACCGCCTCCATGACGGCCTCCTTCCTCCTCTGCCTCTTTCTGGTAATTGGAAATCACAGTGGGGACTCTCTTGATTTTCAACATGGCGATATCGATATGAATACTCTTCTTAAAAGCTTGTCTATCTCACTATCTATTTAAGGAATTTTGTCTAATAATATAAATCTAAAACTAGTAGAGAGGAGAGACAGAAGAAGAACCACCACCAGCAAGGAAGAGGAGATCAGAAGGACTGCCGCCTTCGGAAGGCAAGGCACCACGCCCGCCGTGCGGCGAAGGGCTGCTTTCAATTACACAACCCTTACGTCGTACCGCTCGGACATGAATGAGAGGCCGGATCGCTCTGGGTATAGCCGTGATGTCTACAACTCTACACACAGGGTTTTACCCCAAACGCTTCTCTCTTCCCCCAAAACCCTCAAGATACCTTCTTCTTCGCCACTTTCTCTAACGGAAGATCTTCATTGAATCCAGTAAAACCCAGAAAAGAAAACTGATCGGAAATTGTCGGTCGTGAAGGAAAATAAACACAGAGAAAGCTCAGATGCTAAGCTGAAAACCTTGGAAGTTGTTTCTAGTAATCTATCCAATGGGTATAAATAGAAGAACATGTGGTGGTTGTGGTTGTTGTTGCAGAGGAGGAGGCGGTGCTGTAAAAGTAAAATCGAACAACGACAAATTTTGGGAATTTAGTTTTCCGGTGAGCTTTTTTACTTCTTCATATGTTGACAAAAATACCCCTGGAAAAAATAGATAAGGACAATTTATCAGAGGATATTTTCGTCAAAAAGGTGACAGGAAAAATAATTTCCCATAAATTTACCGATTTGTCGTACAATAATTCAGACGGGAAGAGAGAGAGAGAGAGAGTTGGTCAGTTGGGTGGGTGTGGGTCGTTCTTTTTTCCTTGAAGATGGGGCTAGGGTGGGGACCACTGCGATGTAAAAGGCCGAGCACGACAACCTACTCTGGGCAGACACAATGATCTTCAATCGCTGCACTGCCAGGATTTTTATACTTAGCAGATGAGATGGGATCACAGGAGGACCAAATGGATTCACCTGTTGGACCACTTCTCCGCGAGTAAAACTTCTGTCACAATCGGATTGCAAATCACACAAACGCAGCCAATGAGTTCTCGGCACGAACACCTAAAAAAAAAAGCACATGGGTACGTTGCAAAGCACTTGTGTACGCGCCGAGAACTCATTGGCTTGTGATTGTGTGATTTACAATTTCGTGTGACATAAGTTTTACTCCTTTTCCACATCCATGGCTTAACGAGTAAAACTTCTGTCACAAGTCACAACCCACATACAAGCGACGTGGCACACTATTAGAGCGCGCTGACCGTATGGATGTTTGCCCAGTCCCTCGGTGGACCTGCAAACCAAAAATCAGCTTGATTAGTGATTTACAACCTTTGGATCTAAAAAAACGCTCAATAGTGCTCAAATTCCTACGGTTAAAATCAACACATGAAAATAACTTCAATCAGACGCTTAGAAATCACTAATCAGGCTGATTTTTGGTTTGCAGGTCCACCGAGGGACTGACCAAACATCCATACAGTCAGCGCCCTCTAATAGTGTCCCACCTGACTCGTATTGTGGGTCATGACAGAAGTTTTACTCTGGTTTAAGGGTTAAAAGTAGCATTATAAGGGTACAACGGGTTGTGGGCGTTACCGTTTTCCCGTTATAACAGATTGTAACGCAGTGGCAAAAACAGAAAGTAACTCTAAAATTCAAAATTTGAATTTCAAATTTTCAACAATAAAATTTATAACGGAAATAATGGACATTTTTCTTAAAAAAAATTCATAAAATAATGGTCATTATTTTCTGAGCGTTACAACGTAATGTAAGGGGGGAAGTCAGAATCTGTTACAACGGCCGTTTTTTTAAGACCATGCTTTAAAAAACGGTGGTAATAAGGACAATAGGAGTAAAACTTGCATGACCAGCTGTCAGTGACCGTCAGTTACAATATGACACATGTGGCACATTTTTAGAGGACACTGACCTTATAGATTTTTGACCAATTCCAAGGTGGACCTACAAACCAAAAATCAACCTGATTAATGAATTCTAAGCATTGGATTAGAGTCATTTCCATGGGTTGATTTGGGGTACAAGATCGAAAGGTTTGAAATCACTACTCATACTGATTTTTGGTTTGTAAAGGAAAAACATCCATATGGTCACAGTCCTCTAAAAATGTTCCACGTGGCTCATATTGTGGGAATCAGGGCTTACATGACTGTCGGCAGTCCTGCAAGTTTTACTCGGAAAATAACAGCAGTTATAACAGTAATTTCCCAACGTCCGTTACATTATTTTTTTTGAAAATAACGCCGAAATCTGAAAAATTAGCTCAGTTTATAACTGAAATGAGGGTGTATAGTTTTGAAAAACAAAGACATTTTTACTGTTATCGATGTTATTTTAAAAAAATAATAATTGTTTTTTACCGTTTTCTTAACTGATGTAACCCATTATAATGGCCGTTATGTATGGTCATAACGGTAACGTGTAAGGGACTGTTATAACATTACAACAGATCATTTAAAGTCTTGTTTTAAGCAACACTTTGCTCATGGGTGCTCCCATTTTACAACACGTACCCAAAAAGAAAATCCAATCCATTTTAAACCCATGTTCAAAAATGTAATCTAACTTGAATTTATTATGAGTTAGAGAAATTTTAGGAGTACGTGTCCTGCAAAGGAACCCTGAGCAAAATGCAATTTTTAGCTTAGCTACGTGGCAAAAAGGAGTTTAAACTTTTCTTTCATTTTTTACTACTTACAAGTGGATAAAGGTATAGTCCAGTTGGCAAATCCAAATGGCCCTCATTATTGCATCATCATCATTATCCTACGTGGCAAGAAAATACCCATATTTGCCGGAGAGATTTTTTTGTCTTGCGATTTTTTGATCCAATGATCCTGTGCCTATAGGACCGCGCCACCTATACTACGGTTAAAGTGAGGTTTAACTCGGGTAAGTTCTTTATTTCTTTTAAAAATAAAAAAAAAACGGAAAATTACGTAAACAAAAATAAACTTTAATGGATTTGAAAAAATAAAAAAAAACTTTTTGAAATTTATAAAAAAAAATAAGAGTGGGGTTCCGATCTAAAATGACAGGGACACAATATAAGCTACGTGGCACACTGTTACAGGGATCTGACCGTATGGGTGTTTGTCCTACCCCATGATGGACCTACAAACTAAAAATCAGCCTGATTAGTGATTTATAGGCTTTGGATTGGACTTATTTTCATGGGCTGATCTCAACTGTGGGAATTTGAGCAGTATTTGAGGTACAAAGATGCAACACTTATAGATGACTAATCAGGATGATTTTTGGTTTGTAGGTCCACCATGGGATAGGACAAACATCCATACGGTCAGAGTCCTGTAACAGAGTTCCACGTGTCTTATATTGTGTCCCTGTCATTTTACAGGTCATTTTAGATCTGTCAACCCCGACCCAAAAAAATAATTGAAAGAACGTTTTCTTAAAGTAAAATGATTAAAATCTACAAACGCCCTTTAAAAGAGTGTCTGAATGTCTGTCGTTTGTCAGATGAAAACGTTCTTTCAAAGTGAGTGTGCCACGTGGCTCGTATTGAGCTCTGTGATCGGCTTCGCTCACCGCATACAGTCAAAATGGCATATCAAAATTTTTCTCGTTGGCACGAAGCCTGTGGTGTCAGCCTAAGCTAGCTTTTGCAAATAATACATAATAAATAATAAAAAAAAACTAGTGGCATGAATCGAGACGAATATTCGACGAGCCTGGCTCCGAGACTACGGCTACCAATGGTTACTTTTCGAGTAAAACTTTTATCACAAGAAATTGTAAATCACACAATCACAAGCCAATGAGTTCTCCGCACGTATACAAGTGCTTTTGCAACGTAGGTGTATGTGCCGAGAACTCATTGGTTGTGATTGTGTGGTTTGCAATCCGAATGTGACAGAAGTTTTACTCGTTACTTTTCCTACACGTTGGACAAAGTGACGAATTTAGATGTGGTACGCTGCGTACCACCAATAAATGCGTTGCACGCACAAGCTCGTCGATCAGACAATCTCGTAGACAGCGTCCTGAAAGATGCTTCTGTCACAATGAAAATCACAGGCCACGTGGTAGACTCTTAGTAGACGCTGACCGTAAGGGTGTTTGTAGACCTTGCGCACACTACGTGGGAAGGTTATGTCATTCAAATCAATCGTCATCGACTTAGTCAATATGTGGCCCCATTGTTGCATCACATCGAGTCTACCTTGGGTCCACGTGGCAGGTGATAAGGTTGAACATGGTTTAGAAAACCTAGTAACGTGTTTCTATTTTAAAATTTTTCAGTAATATAATAATAAATAAAATAAAAGGAAAATGCTACTCCACGGATAAACGGGACAAAAATATGCCCAGCTGACCTCATTGACCATTGGATTCAAGCGATCCACGGCCCACGAGGCAACAACTTCCAAGAGTAGAACTTGCCTCGTGGACCGTAGATGTCTTGAATCCAACAGTTAAAGGCCCCAACAGTACATTCTTTTGTCCGGTTATCCATGTACGAATATCCCGCGAGATTTAACAAATACTGCCGAGCCGATCGTCCGGTCTGAAGCTAGTGGCGTGGCGTGGCGTGGCTTGAATCGAAGATTCTCCATCATCTTCGGACGTCGGAGCATCATGATTTCTCCAACGTGCTTAGCAGAAACATAAAAAATAAAAAAAAATGATGTGATATGACGTAAGTGGGACCCACATAAACATGATAAACGAGACTCGTACTGTACAAAAACACATGGCTTCTGTACCGTGTATAATCTTTTCGAAGATCAACGATCCAGATTAATTTAATCATCGAACAAAGACAAGAGCAGAAAAAGACACTTTTCAAAAGCTAGATACCGAATCCACGACGTGAGATTCCATGATTCAACTTATGAAATTTCCAGGCTTCTCAGTCAATATTCTACCAAGGGTCGGGCTCAAGGGACCCCCATTTCTAACCCCCTTTTTTGACCCCCATCTTGGCGTACCCACATAGAAGATGAATCAATGGCTGATTTTTGGTGAGGATGATCTCTATGGTGAGGATATCATCCTCACAAAAATTCAAATCATTCTGATATTCATAGACTGGTTTAGAAGCTGAAGCATTATGGACCGTCAATTTTTACCTTGTAACTTTAAAACCACATTTGGTGGGGTTAGAAATTTCAGAATGGGCTGCTTTTTTGTTGGGGTGATCTATATGGTGAGGTTATCATCCCCACCAAAAATCAGCCATTGATTCATCTTCTACGTGGGTTCGCCAAGATGGGGGTCAAAAAAGGGGGTCAGATATGGGGTCCCTTGAGCCTGACCCTTCTACCAATTGATATCAGCAAGGGAAAATCCCCGCTAAAGTTGCGAGCTACCAAAATTATCTACTACCAATATGTAAACATGATTGATCAAGTGGTTAGCATATTTAGATCCATTTGATTTTGAGATGGCCCACCATATTGACGAAATCCATAATGACTCGACAATATGGATCAATGAGATGGCCCACCAATTGTAACAAAAATACAGAAATCTCGTGAGCCTGCATTATCGAATCGTACCTCACGCGCGTGGTCACGCCCCCACCTACCACTTCTTTTGTCACAAGATTCCTTCTCTCAACTGATCAGATGCTACAAACAGGTCCCTTTGTATGCTAAACTACAAACACTTCGTGTTTCTTCCCAATTGGTCATCACGTTCTCATGAACGGCCTCACAAAATGTAAAAAGGAATAGTACAATAAAGTCAACGGTTACGATCATTCGATCAAGTCTTAGATGGGACCCATCAACAATGGTCATGTTTATTAAACCCTGTCCCCAAATTATTGGTACTCCAAAAGCTTATCCTCATACATATTTTACGGAGGACAGAGAGCAAGGAAGCTTCTTGGGGACTTCCTTTTTGGATTTTATTTCCTTCTTTCCGGGAAACTTCACTTGGAGTATTTTTCTGGAAAACCTTTTCCAAGAAGGGATTCAAGGGTTTGGTAGTGAGGGAAAAGTACAAAATTTTCCAAGAAATGTGCGGTATGTCAAACACCCACTGCATTCTCTTCTTCCCACTTAAATGGAAAGTAGATCCACAAGCTTATATATGAATGACAGTTCAGTAGTCAGTGTCATGTGGAAGATATCTTAGGTCAAAAGTCAACCTGTGTGGATGATATCAACCATTTGATCTGTAGACTTCTTTCCTAGATTTTTCATTAAAATTTTTCTTAACCATTCAAAATAATGGAATAGATCATGGTTGAAAATCCCAAGATCGGAGGCTGGATCGGTGGGCGCCAATCCCAATCCGGATCAGAGGCTAGATTGGTCGTCTCGCCTGAGATAACAGTGCTAGTTCTTCATGAACAGTGCATCTCGAGCAAGATGACCCTAGTTTGAGATCATCTTGATAGCCACTGATCCCGATCCAGATGGCCTGATCCAGAACGGGATTGGCCGAGACTTTGAACCATGGAATAGATTGTATGATCTCCCACAATATTTTTTAGGTGACAATAATCATCGTCCTCCTTGTATCGATCGACAGGATTTTTAGCTTACCTAAACCTGCAGAAAATTTTCAAATCTCAAAAATTAAAAATAGGGTTGTGGAGGGTAAAAATCGGATGCAAAGCCACTTAGCTTCGACCTCGAAATTAAGCGCTGCCAAGCAATATTGAACTTCCAATTGAATGGGAACCAATAAAACGTAACAAAATTTATATTAATTTAAATTTAATATAATTTAAAAAGATAGTATTAGTTGCAACCCCACTATTTTAATTCAAAAGTTATAGTTTTCGAGGCAATTTTTCTTTTCTTTTGCAGCTTCATATAATTTTACTATGAAAGTTGTGGTTTTCGAGGCAATTTTTCTTTTCTTTTGCGGGCCGGGGTTGCGTGTATGCAACTGTCTCAAAGGGTTGCTTGTAATTTTTATTTTTATTTTTCTTTTGTGGGTTGCATCTACGCAACTCTCTCAAAGGGTCGCTTGCTCGCATTCCTCTATTTTATATATGGTGTATACTTCATTGAACTTAATAATGATAAAACCTTATCTTATAAGATTATTAAATGAAAATGTTGTTTTCATCCAATTTTCTAATTGGGCGAATCACGTGCTAATAACTTTCTTAACCCATTTTAGTACAATCGTAACCGTTCAATTACACTTCGAGCTAATATTAGGATTTAGATTATCCGTCATGTCGTGGAGTATTGATTGGTGGTTGGTGTAAAATAATCGCATTAACGTCAGTTTACAACTGTACGTCGTAGTTTTCGGCTTTTTTTTTTTGCAATTAACTAGTCACATGATTCATTTGCCTTTGTTTGGAGAAATGAGTGACACCTATGAATTCATCCGAAGAATTCATCGGCGTCGCATGGGCGTAATTTTGACAAGTGTCCACTTTAGCTAGCTCTCGTGAGTGTACCAACCGGAGCGTCTCGTACACTAGATATCGGACACGTCGGTACTCGACTTTTGGATTTCGGATTGAGTTTACCCTGGAATGGATAACCTTATCCCTTCAATTCAAAATGCAGTGTGAAAAAGACATAAGGTACCGGCCATATGCTTCAGTGAGCTCTCGTGTGTGGTGTTTCGGGGCACTCATTCAGCTCCACTGACCCATAAATCAGTGGTGGAGCCGGGATTTTGTTCAGGGGTGGGCAAAGTGGCATCTGACAGTCAATCGACAATGTCGATAACAGCTGATGACATTTTTAATTGACAAAATTACCCCTTATAGAAATGGATAATTGACGTTAATGATGGATCATAGCGTGGGCCACGTGACACACTCTTAGAAACCACTGACTGTATGGATGTTTGGCCCGTTCCTAGGTGGACCCACAGACCAAAAACCAGCCTGATTACTAATTTCTAACAGCTGAATTTGGCTCTTTTCATGGGAATATTTTTAGCCATTGGATTCAAAAGTAATTTGTAGAAACTAGATCCAAAGGTAAGAAAACACTAATTAATGAGCTCATTTTTGGTATATAAGTCCACCTAGAGATGGGCCAAACATCCATGCAGTCAGTGGTCTCTAAGAGTGCTGCACGTGGCAAATATTGTAGTCCACCGAGGGATGGGCCACAAACATTGAGGTTGAGGGTGGGCAACGCAGGAGTGTTGGGATGAGTCAAAACTGTAGACCACCTAGGGATATACAAAAATTTAAAGTTGAGCGTGGGCAACTGCCCAGCCTCGCCCCCACCCCCCCCTCCCGGTTGGACGGGCTTAAGCCCAATAGAGCTATAAGCCCAAAAAGTCCACTTGTTTTGCCAAACTCCATGAGCCATGGCTACTAAAAAAACTCCTAGGGTACGTTCATGGCATCTAGTTACTATGTTGCATGTTGATGGGTGATGGCATATACCCGTGCAGTGTACGTATTTGGATTGGGCAGAATGGCTTGTACAAGTTCTTGAGATGGTTAATCTCATGCACACGATGGCACACCACGAGCATCCTGTGCGCATGAAATCATACACATTTTCATTTTTAATCTTGCATGTTGTTTATTTGATATGGATCTTATGCACATTAGGACCGGGCCTAAAATGTCATCCGACCAGCCCGGTCCATTCACACCCCTAATTTGCACCTACCCCTTTTTATTGCTAACTCTACCTTTCTTTGGAACAAATTCGAGGTCTCGAGGAGAGTAGCTTGTCCTTGTGGATTTCTCTCGATTGCCCAAAATGGTCGACAATTCCACAACAAAGTAAATAATTATAAATTCCATTTATTAAACAACACCTACGTGGTCGGGGGTGGTCGGGTGGTTGACATGTACCCTCCTATAGGGGGCCATGGGTTTGAGACTTCCCGGTGTAGAGTAGTGCCACTGGTCCGTGGTCCTCAAAGAAATCCAGGTCTGAATCCCCAACATTCGACACTGATGATATATATAGTTAGTTCAATAAATATGGTAATATAGTTGGGGTAGGCTGGGCCATTAATTTTGGGTCCAAGCCCATTGGGATGGGCTTTGATGTCCATCAGTCCAGCCCACCCATGTGCTCCCCTAATAGATCTTGTAAATATAAGGTGCGGACCGCCTGTAAGTACAATGTCAGTAATGGGCCACACCGCTAGACCAAGCTTGGGCTGATCTTTGACCGGCCCATTAACACCCCTAATAACAATAACATATAACCGCTGATCAGAAAACAAAGAAAAAAAACAACACTTAAACGTGACCAGTTAAAGGTAATCGTTTGGCGGATTTTTTTTTTTTAAGTCCGTGGAGCATTTTTCCTTGTTCAGCGCATAAAAATGTGCCACTTGGCACACCTTTCAAGCCCACTGTCCTCTGAATGATTGGCCCGCCACTGATGGACTTAGACACCAAAAAATCAGCCTGATTCGTGATCTCTAGCCATCTGATCAGTATCCAAAAAAATACAACAGCATGCCAGAGATCGATCACCAATCGGGCGCTGACCATTGGTTTGTAGGTAAGTGGTGGGCCAATCATTCATGTGTCAGTGGGCCCGAATGCCCTCCACATAATAAATTTCTTGCTTGGTACAAGTACAAGTGGTCCCAACAGAGATCACTGACGGTATAGATGGTTGGCCCATCCCTAGGTGAACTTGCATACAAAAATTCATCCTAATTAGTAATTTCTATCTATTGGATTAAAGTCTTTTTCATAGTTTGTTTTTAACCGTGGATTTTGAGCATTATTTGGAAAAAAAAAGTGGCACACCTTAGAGACCATTGATTGAATGTATGTTTGGAACTATGTACATGCAAAAAATCAGCTTGATTAGTGATTTCTAAGCATTCAATTGGAGTCGTTTTCATGGGTTGTTTCTGAACCGTGGAATTTGAACATCGCTATTTGACACATAACTCGAGGTACATTTTTGGCCAATGACAAAACTACACCACCATACATGTCCATGGACCTTGGACCATGTGATCACTACTCTTTTTAATAATGGGTGAGTATAGAAACTTTTAATTCACTTTTTTTTTTTGCAAAAAATTAATTTTGACACGTGGCACTCTTAGAGACCACTGGTCGTATGGATGTTTGGCCCATCCCTAGTGGACCTACATACCAAAACTCATCCTGATTAGTAATTTCTATCTATTGGATTAGAGTCTTTTTCTTGATTTATTTTTAACTGTGAAATTCGACCATTATGATCCAAAGATTAAAAATCATTAATCAGGCGCTGATTTTTGCTAAGTGATCTACCTAGGGATGGGCCAAACATCAATCCGGTAAGTAGCCTCTAATAGTGTGGCACGTGTCTCACACTGTGGTCCGTCCTCAAATGTATTTTCCTGTAAGGACTTCACGTGTCCTTTAAAAAAGGGAGATGAGCAGTTGAGACACGGTGACCGTGAACGCATTAAATATAATGATGGTTAAATATTTATAAAATCCTTAATATCAATCATTGCTATAAGTATAATTAATAAATTAAATGAAATCTTTTTTAAAATATTGGGATTTGGCATTATTAGGCATTATATTAATCGCATCAAGTAAAACAATATTTTATTTGATCATCATCTGATCAAATAAAAATTCTAGAGTGACGAATGACATCAGTTGATCAGTTAGCCGCTTAGATTGGTGACAGCACAAGTCCTCGATAGCACTAAATTTTTTATAGACAGTAATCATTGTCTACAATAACCAGACATGAATGTATAACCCACCCCTTGCCATACATACCAAAAATCATCCTGATTGGTTATCTGTAGCTAGCCATAGCAGATTTTTAAGATTGATTCGACCCGTTAGATTCGAGCTTGTTTTTAGGATACAAATTCCAACTGGTAGAAATCATCAATCAAGCTGATTTTTAGGGTCAATATTCATCAATTGGTGGGCTCAACATCCATGTGGTCAGTGGGCCCAGAAAATGAGCTATGTAGGGCTACAAGAGTCGTCTGCATGGACCACATCAGGAGATCTCTACATCTATAAATTTTCCGATAACTTAGAAGCTAAGTTTGGTAGACTCAAAAGTCAGGAGGAATCAATCAAAGGTAAATGTTAATTATTGCAAAGTGGAATTTGAGAGTACTTGAGACCAAGGTTTAAAGGAGGCCGGTTTAACGGTTAAACGGACTGGGGGCGTTACCGTTTAAACGGTCAGGGGCAAAAATAGAAAAAAATGGAATTAAACGGATTTTAACAGATTTTAACGGAAAAAGTGGCGCTGAAATTCAAATTTTGAAATTTGAAAAAAAAAAAAAAAATGGAATTTAATGGATGTTAATGGAAATTAAACGGATTTTAACGGAATTAAACGGTTTTAATGGCCGTTTTTTTTACAATTTTTTTTAAAATTAAACAGCTGTTTAAACAATTTTAACGGCCGTTAAAACAAAAAACGGCCGTTTTTTTCAAAACCGATAAAACTGGTTTAAACAGAAACGGGCTTGGGGCATTACCGTTTAAATGGCCGTTTTTAAAACCATGCTTGAGACCAAGGTTTAAAGGAGGCCGTTTTAACGGTTAAACGGACTGGGGGTGGTACCGTTTAAACGGCCATTAAAACGGATTGAAACGGTTAGGGGCAAAAATGGAAAAAAATGGGAACAAATGGAATTAAACGGATTTTAACGGAAAAAACAGAAAAAGTGGCGCTGAAATTCAAATTTTGAAATTTGAAAAAAAAAAAAAAAAAACGGAATTTAACGGAAATTAAACGGATTTTAACGGAATTAAACGGTTTTAACGGCCATTTTTTCCACAAATTTTTTTAAAATTAAACGGCTGTTTAAACGATTTTAACGGCCGTTTTTTTCAAAACCGATAAAACACGTTTAAACGGTTTTAACGGAAACGGGCTTGGGGCGTTACCGTTTAAACGGCCGTTTTTAAAACCATGCTTGAGACTTCTTCTCCAAGTTTGGAACAATTTTTAATCTTTTTCTTTCTTTTCAGTACGAGGACATCTACGGTAGAGCATCCATCCAATGCATTTGATCAAATCCCGAACGGACGACTTTGGATACCATATCGATTGGACCATTAATTAGGTCCCACCCCATGTATGTGTGGCCCACGTACTACTTCGAAGTTGGTAGATTGACCTTTTGGTCTATCAAACTCTACCTTAGATTTCTCCTCCAATTAGAGGAATTTGATACCGTACGTAACCTTATAAGATGCTAAGGGTCTAGTGTGTCTTCTGGAGAATGTAATTACAGTTTGAAAGAATTTTTTGTCACAAGAGTTCTTGGGAATGGCCTCTCGAAATGATTCTAGTGTTGGTCCAAACACGCCCTTACCTACGAGAAAAAAGAAGAACAAGGCCATGGCTAATGAGCCTCTGCCCCTTCCTGGCATAGAAGAGATCTTGAATTACCAATTCAGCGACCCGAAGCTGTTAGAAGAGGCAATGACCCATTCGTCTTGCAACCAAGCAGGTTTCAACTATGATAAACTAGAGTTCATAGGAGATGCGATTCTTAATTGGTTGATCGTTAAGCAGCTCTACTTCTCTTACCCGGACCGCGATCAGGGCGAACTCACACGTCTCCGAGCTGCCAATGTTGACAACGAGACGTTCGCTCGCGTCTCGATCAAGCATGACTTGCACCGTTACCTCCGTCAGGACATGGAGTTT
Organism: Euptelea pleiosperma; assembly: GCA_035048495.1. Taxonomy (NCBI): domain Eukaryota; kingdom Viridiplantae; phylum Streptophyta; class Magnoliopsida; order Ranunculales; family Eupteleaceae; genus Euptelea; species Euptelea pleiosperma. The sequence goes on from CM068545.1 coordinate 6,291,188, forward strand.
TTTGAGAAACATGTAAGCATCTCATGTTTAGACTAACCGCGTTTGACTGTGAGACCCACATGGTTGAGCCCTCAGGGCTGATTTTGGGTGAGAAAGATCTCCTCACCATTGAGAGTGTGCTCTTCATTCGGAGCCATTGTTTTTCTGAAGAGCAAATTTGGTGGGGTCCGAAACTTCAGAATGGTCTGAAGAGCATATTTTGTTTTTGTTTTTGTTTTTGTTTTTTGTTTTTTTTTGGATTTCTATGCATTTGGATGAACAAAGTGTACGTTTTCATGATATATGACCTTCATTACTAACTTTGTGAAGAACAAATTCAGGTACAAGATTTCAATGAAGCAATCAAAGATCATCCGATACATTCCCATGGGATTATTGAGACACCCAAGTTCCTTGCTGATATCGTGGAATCCATGGCAGGGGCTGTTTTCATCGATAGTAATAACTCACTCGACACTGTGTGCAAGGTCTCCCTCTTCATGGATTATAAGAATATCACATTATAATAAATTGTGCTCAGATGCACCATATCATTATATTAGGAAATTAGATTTGATTTGATTTAGATTAATATTAATAATCATCCAAGTTTTATAAAGTTTTATAAAAAATATCCTACCCAAATGCATTTTGCTCATGCGGGGATCTTTGTTACAGGTATTTAAGAGATTGTTGGAGCCGTTGATTTCCCCAGAGGAACTAGGAGTTCATCCTATAACGGAGTTTCAGGAGTTCTGTCAAAAGAGGGGAATGACGTCGATCTCCCAAGTTCGACGACGACTCTTGGGACAAGAATGCCATCATTTATGCTATAGCGGATGACCACCCGAAGGGGAGTGGCACTGGTCGCAACAAAGATGTCGCCAAGACTCGTGCTGCTAAAGATGCCTTAAACAAAATTAAATGATGAAAACCCTGATCAAAGACAGCCCCAGAAATGTGGAGGTCCCCTCCTCCAGCGTAGCTTCTTGAGTCCCTAGGTTGGGATTTGAGACTCATCCCTTCCACTGTCTCACTGTTTAATTATTTTGTGTGTGTTCTCTTTTTGTGTTGCAATATAATTTGGCTTAAAAAAAAAATCAAGGACTGCACTACGACTCTTTTTGAGGTCTAAGTTGATATTTTTGGTGCTATGTAACATGGACATTGATATGGATGTCGGTGTTCGACGCGACACTCTAAAAAATCTGATACAAAGACATGTCCGTACATATCTTTATTAAAATATATTAACATATTTGAATGCTTAAAATTATTAATAAAATAATAAAAAATAGAAAATAAAGTAGAAAATATTTATTGGTTTATTACCGTATAGAGGGCCAACTCGTTTTTAGAAATCAATTTTATATTAAAAATAACTAAATCAAGGGGTGATACGGTTATAAGTGTCCAGATATGTGTCGGAAAGTGTCAACACACGTGTCAGGGTGTTAAGGTGTCCCCAACACGACCAAAAACCCTGAAAGTGCGGAGTTCTTGTTGCATGGATTTGATGACTTAAAATTTGCCAGCTACCATATTACATATCTCAAACTTCCCATGGGTTCCTCAGTACATGGCATTTGTGTTGTGCAAACATGATAGTTAGCAATTCGGATTGCAGCAAAAATGCGATGCATCAAATGTTCGAGTATAATTCGGGTTTGTCATTTAAAAATGTGTTCAAAAATTTGGCAAAAATAATATAAAAAGCAAAATATTGACAATTTTTTGTTTTATAAAATGAATTTTTATGATTCATGAATAATTCGGAAAAGTTCGTGAGTTATTTGAGAATAATTCGATCATGTTAAAAAATGCAAGAATTTTTTCAAGTTTTTTATTAGGACGTTCAGTTAGTTTTTTCGGATAATTCGTATGGTTTACCTATAGTTCGCGAATAATTCAAGAATTTATTAACTATGACCTAATTAGCCCTACTTAATTAGCTAATATTTCTCTCTTTCCTTGAGGTCTCACTGTCACTTGAATTGGTATGTAATGTAATTTGTATGGTGTTCTTGCGTATTGTTTGCGTGCATTATCCATTTCAGCACTCTAGCTCATGGATGAAAGTCTCGGGATCAGAAACTGGATTGTTGGGCTCTAATCCCGATCTGGATCGGTCTGATCCAGAATAGGATTGGCCCATCTCGCTTGAGACAAAGTGAGATTCCTTTGTAAAACAGTGATCTCAGGGGCCTAGTTTGGATCGGATTGGTGGGCTCTGAACCAGATCTGGATCGCCCGACACTGACAGGGATCAGCCAAGACTTTTAACCATGATCTAGCTCCATATTTTGTTAAAGTTCCATGCAAGTTCCATTCCCGTTATTGTTCAAATTAGATGAGCACTTTTCATGAAGAGTCTGCAATCTTTTATTTGGGAATCATCCTGATTGGTAATTTCTAACCATTGGATTAGTCTTTTTCATAGTTTGTTTTTAACCATGGATTTTGAGCATTATTTGGAAGAAATGGCACACTATTAGAAACCACTGACTGTATGGATGTTTGGCACATCCCTAGGTGGACCTACATGCAAAAAAATCAGCCGTTAGATTTATTCTAGCCATAGCAATTTTTTAAGATTTATTGTAGCCGTTAGATTTAAGCTTGTTTTTCGGATACAAATTCCAGCAGCTAGAAATCATAAATCAAGCTAATTTTTAGTGTGGATATTCATCAATAGGTGGGCCCAACATCCATGTGGTCAGTGGGCCCAGAAAATGAGCTATGTAGGGCTACAAGAGTCCTCTACATCGACTACACGGGGTGATCTGTGCATCTAAACTTTTTTCCGGAAACTTAGAAGCTAAGTTTAGCCTCAAAAGTCACCGATGTTAAAATTGCAAAGTGGAGTTTGAGAGTTTAGAAGACTTCTTGTCCAAGTTTGGAACACTTTTTAACCTTTTTCTTTCTTTTTCAGTACGAGGACATCAACGGTAGAGCATCCATCCGATGTATTTGATCAAATCGAGAACGGACTTTGGATACCATATTGATTGGACCACGTACTACTTCGAAGTTGGTAGATTGACCTTTTGGTCTATCAAACTCTACCTTAGATTTCTCCTCCAATTAGAGGAATTTGATATCGTACGTATTCAACCTTATAAGATGCTAGAGGTCTAGTGTGTCTATGTTACAGACTTGTCGGGAATAATGTTCTCTGGAAATGCTTCTAGTGCTGATCCAAACACGGCCTTACCCACCAAGAAAAAGAAGAACAAGAAGAAGACGAAGAGATCCATGGGTAATAAGCCGGAAGAGCCTCTGCCTCTTAGTGGCATAGAGGAGGTATTGGGGCACCGGTACCAATTCAGAGACCCGAAGCTGTTAGAAGAGGCAATGACCCATCCGTCTTGCAACCAAGCAGGTTTCAACTATGATAAACTAGAGTTCATAGGAGACGCCATGATTAACTGGTTGATCGTTAAACAGCTCTACTTCTCCTACCCGGACCTCGATCAGGGAAGACTCACACGTCTCCGAGCTGCCAATGTTGACACCGAGAAGTTCGCGCGCGTCTCGATCAAGCATGACTTGCACCGTTATCTCCGCCACAAGATGGAGTTCTTTGAGAAGCAAGTAAGCATCTGATTTCTCTCTTGTAATAATATTCCTTCTTTTTAATAAAAAAAAAAAAAAAGAAAGGTTCTTAATGGTTCTTGATCGAATCTGGATTGGATCATTATCGATCTTGATCAGTCTTTATCGATTCTTTTTTCTAGGATTCCTGATTGACAGTCTAAACGAACATTAGCCATATCATGACCTCTATGATAAAGCTTTTAGTCACCTTAGCAAAAAAAAATAAAAAAAAATTGGGTCAACATTTTTCATCAGCCCATTTCATTTTGTGCTATCTAGTTTTGCATCATCCAAACGGGCCCTAAGGTGCTTGATATACTAGCAATATTCTTCCTTTTTTTACTGCTTACAACAACACAATTTAAGTGCCTAAAAATGAAAGGGCCGATCTTCCTGATTTGGATATGGGCATGTGTAAACTTTAGATTATTAGTAAGGAAATGTAAGAAAATCACTAATTTTGTCAAAATTTTATGCTTAAGGTAGTGTTAGAGATAGGACTACAACATAATATGAAAATCACCGATCCACCAAAATGGAACGGTGTAAGATCGTGACAAATGTTTATTTTTTTGATAAGTCCAAAATATATTGATAAAAGGAGATCGAGAAGATCTCAAGATATAGAAAATGAAAAGAGATGCGAAAGAGAGTTACACCAAAATTTGATCAAACCTAAAGACCATGTCTCTAAAGAAAGTACCCCTCGTCTCGTCAGAAATGCTGCCCCAACTAAAGAAAAGAGCTTTAATGTTTAAAATGACTTCCTGTGAAGAGCACTATTTGCCAAAATGTTCGTTATGTGATCATTTCAATAAACAAACTTGAGGCTCATTTTAGATCATTGATCGATTATATACAAGTAACGAAAGATCTAAGAACTAAGATATACTAGACTTCATAATGAAGAAGAAATATAAAAAAGCATGACCACCACTTCTTCATTCCTCCTCCTCCTCAAAAACCCCTTTTAAGGTTACAGATCCAACCATCTGGATCATGGATGATCTGGCCTCCTATCCTAGAGTCTTGAACCATGAACCTAATAATAACCTACTCAACTCTAACTCTAAATATCCTAGTTGTAGACTAGGTAAAAATAAAATCTTTCCCGAAGATTATCAAGTACTTTTTGGAGGGGAGTGTATTCCAATACTATTTGAAAACAAAACAAGGTATTTTGAAAAGCTCACTTCCAACGTGTATGTCACTCCAATAAATAAATTTACAATACTTGATCTAAGCCCTTGATATCAAGGAATAAAGTGAACCAGTCTAACACGTTAGTGTTTTGAATTTTAAAACATGCATTACATAATCAACTCCTAAATCACAGGAGTTGATAGCTCTAGTTGTTAGTTAAGTTGTTGGAATTTTAAAAACATTACAGAATCAACTCCTAATATTTTCCTGCAAAATTTTGTAATTGTTTTCATGATATAATCTCCATTACTAACTTTGTGATGAACAAAAACTCAGGTTCAAGATTTCAATGAAGCAATCAAAGATCACCCAATGCATTCCCAAGGGCTTATCGACACACCCAAGTTTCTTGCTGATATTGTGGAATCCATGGCAGGGGCTGTTTTCATCGATAGTAATTACTCCCTTGACACTGTGTGGAAGGTCGATCTCCCTCTTCATGGATGCTCTTTTTTCATACAGCAAATGCATTTTGCTTATATGGGTTTTGATCTTTGTTACAGGTATTTAGGGGATTGTTGGAGCCGTTGATTTCTCCAGAGGAACTAGGAGATCATCCTATGACGGAGCTTCAGGAGCTCTGTCAAAAGAGGGGAGTGACTCACAAGTTCGACGAGGACTCTTGGGAGGAGAATGCCACCATTTATGCTATCGTGGATGACCACTCGATGGGGAGTGGAACGGGTCCCAGCAAAGAAATTGCCAGGACCCGTGCTGCTAAAGATGCCTTAGACAACATTAAATGAAGGGTCGCGGTGTAACAATGTATAACCTGAGATCTTTTCAAATGCGGAAGCGCATTTTGTGTTACTCACCGCTGCCATCTGGGCCCACTGACCACATGGATGTTTAGTCCACCCCTTAGTAGACATCCATACCAAAAATCAGCTTGTTTGATGATTTTTAGCCGTTGGCTTTAGTACTAAAAAAAAATGGTTAAATTCAACAGCTATAAAAAATCCTTAAAAAGTACTAAAATATAATAGTTATAGGTTACCAATCAGGGTGATTTTTGGTGTGTATATCCGCCAAGGGGTGTGATAACATCCATGTGGTCGGTGGGCCCAGATGACAGTGGAGAGTAACAAAAATCGTGCTTCTGCATTTGAAAAAGTTTCAGGGATACCTTGACCTTGTTACATCTTTTTCCTTATATGAAATCTTGCATTGGTATGTAATGTAGTTTGTATGGTGTTCTTGCATATTGTTAAGGAATGTTTTTTATTTTTTTTATAGGTAAGCCTATTTTTTAAAGAGACCAGTAACTCAGTGAAGGCGGGTTTTGAACCCAGGTCTATGGTATCAACACCCACAAACTTTACCAGCTGAGCAAGCTGGCACCTTATATTGTTAAGGAATGTTGTTTGCATGCATGGTCCATTTTATCAATCTAGCTCCATATATTTTGTTATTTTTGTATTTTTTGTTCTAATAAACGTTTAGTTACTAATAATAAAATAAATTAGTTAGTTCCACGTGGCTCATATTGCTCAAATTGGATGAGCACTTTTTATGAAGAGTGCAATCTTTTATTTGGGGAGTAAAACTTCGATGACAAGGCACAATATGAGCCACGTGGCATACTCTTAGAGGACTCTGACTGTATGGATGTTTGGAAAAATGTAAGGTGGACGTACAAACCAAAAATCAGCCCGATTAGTGATTTCTAAGCGTTGGATTGGAAGTATTTTCATGGGTTGATTTTAACTGTGGGAATTTTAACATTATTAACCATTATTTGAGGTACAAAGATCCAAAGGTTTGAAATCACTAATCATGCTGATATTTGGTTTGTAGATCCACCTAGGGATTGGAAAAAATTCATACAGTCAGAGTCCTCCAAAAGTGTGCCACATGGCTCATATCGCACCCTGTCATCAGCCTCAATGACAGGGCCCTGTCATCAAAGTTTTACTCTTATTTGGGATTCATACATTCTACAAACGTACAGTTATCAAGAGTAGTATGAGTAAAACTTCTGTCACAGCTTTGCGACAGATGCTTCTCTCACAACGCACAATATGAGCCACGTGGCACACTCTTAGTGGACTCTAACCGTATGGAGGTTTGGCCAGTCCTTCGGTGGACCTCTAACCAAAAATCAGCCTGATTAGTAATTTCTAAGCGATTCAATTTCATGGGTTGATTATAACGGTAGGAATTTGAGCGTTATTTGGGTGCAAAGATCCAAAGGTTGTAAATCACTAATCATGCTGATTTTTGGTTTATAGGTCCACTGAGGGACTGGCCAAACATCCATACGGTCAGCTTCCACTAAGAGTATTGTATTTTGCGTTGTGACAAGTTTTACTCGAGTAGGATGGCAACTGGTCAGCTCAGGGTCCAAACAGTACATATTACCAAGGTTTAAAAATCGGCCGTTGTAACAGAAACTGACCTTCCCCATTACATTACATGCCTTTTTAACGTTTAGAAAATAACACCTGTTATAACGAAATTAACAACAGTTGTTTTATAAAAAAATTATTAAAAAAATACCCGTTATTTTCTGTTATTTCCCAATATAAATTTTACGGAAAATTTGAATTTTATATCCGTTATTTTCTGTTCGTGACCCCTCAACTCTGAAAATCCTTCAAAAAAAATTATTTTCAATTTTAGTTTTCGTGCCCCCTAAATTTTTGTTTAAGTTTAGTGCCCCTCATTTTTCTTTTAATTATATTGTAACCCCTTGAAGTACCTTTATTTTAGTTTTAGTACCCCCTCATAATAGGTGGGCTCTTAATATTACTTGTGCCTCGTTTACCCCGTGGGCCAAAAAATGATCATGTTGCACTAAAGTAGTGGACCCACATCATACATATGAGCTGATAAGTGTGCTTCAAAAATAATCACGGCGGCATAAAATTAGTGAGTCACACATATTTAGACCATAAGAGATTATGTTACACAAAAGTTGTAGGGTCTACTTATTTGATGCACTTAAGAGTGGTTATGTTGAACCAAAGTAGTAGGTCGAAATGGTAATAATAGTGAATAGAAAGGTTGTAATGTAAGGGAAGAAGAAAGCTGGGAGGTGAAAAATTATTTTGTTCATAATAATATTTTTTTAATTTTATGTTATAAGCAAAACTTAGTTTTTTGTTTAAGATATATATATTTTTTATGGGTCGGGCTCAGGGGGCACCCTTTTTTTTCTGACCCCTCTCGGTGTTCGTGTACCCGTGGATCTCAAGAATCCAAGTGGTTGTCAGCAATGAGCTAGCATCTCTTTTTCACTTTTTGTAGTGCCGACAACCACCGTTGGATTCGTGAAATCCACGGCCAAGCGCAAACACCGAGAGAGGTCAGAAAAAGGGGTCCTTGGAGCATGAGCCATTTTTTTATACTTAGGAAACATAGTTCATAACAAGGTTTAAAAGGGACCGTTATAACAGTCTGGGGGCATTACCGTTTTTTCCGTTATAACAAAAAAAACGCTCAGTGGCAAAACGAGAAAAAATGAAAAATAACGGAAAAAAAAACAATCAACTTTTATTTTTCCAACAAATCCTGCGATAAAAAAGATCACACTGTCCACATTCTACTAAAATAAAATCATTGATCAGTTGAACGCTATAGATCAATGAACAAAATGCACCACGAGTACTATAATGGTCCTTCAATTATCTTATCATCTCTCGTGTAAATGGAACCCAAGATTCTAATGATCTTTCCAAAAACAGAGAATAAAGGTTCATATGCCTTATCAAAAAAAAAAAAAGGAAAAAAGAAAAGATTCGGATGCCTTATCACCAAGGCAATTTGACAACTTGAAGGAGAATATAATTAAAGGCATCGTCCATAGTTAGCAATTCGGAGTGCGGTGTGGGAAATGTTCGAGTACAATTCGGTTTTGTCATTTAAAAATTTGACAAAAAGAATTTAAAAAATAAAATAAAACATAAAAAAGTAAAATATCAACAATTTTTTGTCTTATAAAGTGAATTTTCATGTTCAAAACTAAATAAAATAGGCATAATTCGGAAAAGTTCGGGAATAATTCAATTATGTTAAAAAAATGAGAGAATTTTTTCAAACCTTTGAATAGGACGTTGTTAAGTTCGTTTTTTCGGATAATTAGTACAGTTCGCGTATGTCACAAATAATTCGAGAATTTACTATGGTTACAAGTTACAACAGCTTCAATTTATGTATAAAAACCATAGGACATGGAAGAGAAAGATGAAGAGGAAGGAGCGATGGGAGCAAATGAATCGCGTTCCGAGGCTCGAGCAAATGAGTCGCGCTCCGAGGCTCCTAAGCCGCGTACCGAAGAGCCCAAGAAGCAGGCATGCAATAACTGTCAAAATACCTTAAAGAGGACAGGCAGCGCCAAGCTCCCCCACAACTATGAAGCCATCATGAAGGATGCAGACTCCCCCATCCCCTCCACAGAGAAGGTGTATGATCATCTCTACTCTGGAGTGTTCTTAAGCCAAAAGAGAAAGGTAAATCCAAGTTTTTTGCTTAGATGTATGTCTTTTCACTGTGCTTTTGGTTGGTCGTCTTTGCTTGAGAGGAGTTAGTCTCCTTGTGGGTGGTTTGTTTTTCTTTTTTTTATGGGGCTCTTTTTGTGCTCTTCTTCTCTGTTCCCTTTTAAATTCTTTTGCCTTGGCAGGCCTTCTCAGTCTCCAAGCCATTAATAAAGCTTCTTTACCTTTTCAAAAAAAAATTGGCAAGCCCTCCTTCGTATATAGGTTGGCGCAAACTATAGGGTGGATCGGGATCAGGGGACAAAAATTTTGACTAAAAAAATTGACGCAGGCCAATATATAAATTAGAAGTTTTGGAAAGGAATATTTTTGGTGAGGATGGTCTTTATGGTGAGGAGATCCTCTTCGTAAAAATCCAAATCATTCTGATATTTGTAGCCTGGGTTACAGGTTTAAGAATTATTGACTGTCTATTTTTACCCTAAACTTGAAAATCACATTTGATGGGGTTATAAATTTCAGAAGGGACGGGCTTAGGAGCCCCCGTTTATTATCTGACCCCTCTTGGGAGTCAGACTTGGGGCCATGGATTCCTATAATCCAAGGGTGGTTGATTGTACTGAGCTGGCATTCACTTTTTTCACCGAGTGAATGCTAGCTCAGCACTATCAACTACAGTTGGATTCTCGAAATCAACGGCCCCAAGTCTGACTCCCGAGAGGGGTCAGAAAAAGGGGGTCCTTGGTGCCCGTGGGCTGATTTTTTGTAAGGGTGATCTACATGGTGAGGAGAACATCCTCACCAAAAATTAGCCATTGATTCATCTTCCATGTGGGTACGCCAAAATTGTTGTCAAAAATTTTGTCCCCTGATCCTGACCCATAAGTATAACATTAAGTTTGTGATTTTGTAGATGTACTGGGTTGAGAAGAATTCCGGCCACAATTGCTTCATGTTGTTTCCAAGGGATCTATCAATCACTTGGGGGGGAGACAAGCGTTATTGGCATTGGCCTTACATGCCAGAAACAAAAAGGTAAACAATAATTTTACCCATGTTTTCCTTTACTTTTTCTTGTGTCGCTCATTTACCCTACTAAACCCAACCCGATCGACACCTGCTAATTTGTTCCTAATTTTGTTTTTCATTACAGTAATGTGCTTGTTGAAGTGGCTGAACTTCTAAATGTGTGTTGGCTCGAAGTCCGCGGGAAATTCAACACGTCGAACCTCTCCCCAGGAATTCTATATGAAGTTGTGTTTCTGGTGATGTTGAAAGATCCAGCTACTGGGTGGGAAAATCAGGTAAACTTTGGACTAGTACTTCCAGACGGCGAAAAGAAAGAACACAAAGAGCTTCTACAGAACAAGCCTAGAGGACAATGGGTAGAGATTCCAGTAGGGGAATTCCGGCCATTCCCTGAAAAAGTTGGTGAAATGCAAATCTTTATAACCGAATATGATAGCGGGCACTGGAAACGCGGGCTTGTCGTCAAAAGCGTCATTATCCGGCCCAAGAACTGAGTTGGTTTGACTCTTTGCAAGAGCATATGCATTAGATATATAAATGTAATAGTATTTAAAATGTAAGTTGGTTTAGTCCCACATCAAACAGTTAACAAGTATGAACCCATGCCTCTTATGAAGGCCTGAGGTCTAAGTCAAGTGTAATAGAGTGCACTGGTTCTTCTTATTGAATATATCTTCTCTGTAAGTGTTTGATGATCTACAAAATATTATCAAAGCAAGTCTGTCGAGCAAATATTTCAATCTCCATGGAAAGGCCGGCATATGCTTCGTGAGATTGCCTCCATTCTTGACTCTAGACGAAGATGGTCCATTAGACATGTTTTTAGAGAATCTAACAAGGCAGCTGACTCTCTTCAATTCTTAGGAGTTCAAAACCTAAGAAGAGAAATCGATCAGTACATAGTACGAAGAACAAAATCGAACAAAATCAGATGAGCGGGCTAGTTAGCTAGAAAGGGTCATTGATTTTGTTCTTCGTGCTACGTACTGATTTCTCATCTTAGGTTTTGACCTCCTAAGCACCAAAGGGTCAGTCTGTTGGCAGCTCTTCGAGATACGTACAAAAGTGACACATTGATTGTGATCAGGGCAGAGCAATTTTAAATTTAGGACTCACAATTTAGCATAGACAAAATCTCCAAATTTTAGGATTGCATATGTGGGGATTCATGTTTTAAACTGTTCGTAAGAATCGGTAGTTCAATCGGTTTGACTGTCGAAATTTTTAGTTACACCTGAACCGGACCGATATTTTTTGAAAATCCGGTTGATCCAGTCCAACACCGATCCTACAAACTAATAGCTGCCAAAATGTCAGATCGACGTGCGTTTAATTGACATTAAATGATCCTGCTAATTATCCGAGCAAACAGGACTGTTAGGATCGTCTAATTTTCCTTACCGAGCTATTTAAATCTGGATAATTTTCCCCACTAAGCCCAGAATTCATTTCCCATCCAGATAGGCGAGAATGCTTTTCCACCTGAAAATACGCCTTTATTTCCTCACATGATTGAAATATGTGTTCTCTGTTGCAATCAATCAGCTATTTAAAGCATTTCCCAGATGTATTTTCTTAGAAAAATTTTGTGTAATCAAACATGCCCTTAGCTTTTTATTGTTCTCAGGGTTGAGAGAAGGCTTTCCTGATCTTGAAGAAGCTCTATGTCGTACTTAAGCTTGGGCTTGGGCTTGGCCTTGATCGGCTACTTAATTTTGGTGCTCTCTTCCTTTTAAATTAATAGTAACTTTTATAGAATTATGGCTTGGATCCCCGAGCTTAAGTTTAATGGCGAGGATGAGACATTACTTTCAGCAAAATAATACGGAATTATGGTCTAGGGTTAGCCCCAGGCTCCTATGGGTGAATAACCTAACCCCATAGTTGGGGCATTTTAGGAGTTCATGCCAAGGCAATTTTCCATATAATGTTAGTCTAGTCAAGTGCGAGCAATTCCAACCAGCGTCTTCAAATTTTAGCTTAAAAAATGAATCTTTTTTAAATTTGAAGATGGAGACGCCCTTCAAAAAGTGTTGAACTCCAACTAGCCCATCTTCCAAAAAACATCTTTGGAGTCAAAAGCCCATCTACCTAGCTCTGTGGGTGAATTGATCATTTTTCGAATGAACTCTAGAGCTAGAACATAAATTCTTCATTATAAATTACATAACTAAGGCTTGGACAATGTCACATCATTATCGCTTAAATGTCTAGTGTATGTCTACTTCGTTTTTTCATATTTCATCTATATATTTAGTTTGTGCATGTATTGTATAGCACGGTTTAAAAAATGGCTGTTATAACATATTTGGACATACCATGTTACGTTAATTATTATAAACTGTTTTAACGATCAGAAAATAAAAAATAACGGCCGTTATAATGAAAACTGTTATCTTTTGAGAAAATTTGTGGAAACAAATGCCCTTTATTTCTGTTATTTTCCGGTTTTTCCGTTATAAATTTTATTGAGAATTTGAAGTTCAAACTTTGAAATTTTGAATTTTAGTGTCGTTATTTTCCCATTTTTTGCCCAAAAGCATTACAATTCGTTATAATGGAAAAAACGTAATGCCCCCAATCCATTATACCGTTATAACGGCCCTTTTTAAACCTTGTTGTATAGTACCCAAATAAAGTTAAAAGAAGATACTTATGCCTCGTAGTGGGATAGGTCGTGAGCCCCCAAGCTGGTCGAGATATTTGTGATTCGAAATATCCATCCATGAAAGATATGAAGTACAGCTTACAAAAAAAAATTATATAGGCGGGATTTTTGAAGCAACAATATCGTGCTCCATGTATACCTATGGTTTAGACTTTGGTTTTAAAAAATCCTTTTAAAAAGTAACTATCGGTATATGCGGCACTCGATCATTAGCGCTGCTTCAAAAATATCTTGCCGACATCAAAAAATTTCTCGAAACTTAAAAGCGAGGGTTATCCTCAAAAGTCACGAGGTTTCTTTTTCTTTTTCTTTTCCTATCGGGTCGGGCTCCGTTGACAGATCTAAAATGACAAATAAAATGACAGGGACACAATATAAGCCACGTGGCACACTGTTACATGACTCTAACCGTATGGATGTTTGTCACTTTGTCCTATCCTATGGTGGACCTACAAACTAAAAATCAGACTGATTAGTGATTTATAGGCTTTGGATTGGACTTATTTTCATGGGCTGATGTCAACTGTGGAAATTTGAGCAGTATTTGAGGTACAAAGATGCAAAACTTATAAATCACTAATTAGGCTGATTTTTGGTTTGTAGGTCCACCATGGGATAGGACAAACATCCGTACGGTCAGAGTCCTGTAACAGTGTACCACCTGCCTTATATTGTGTCCCTGTTATTTTACCTGTCATTTTAGATCTGTCAAGAGCCCGACCCTTTTCTTTAATTTTGGATAAAAAGTAACAAGGTATCTACCAAAGAAAGATATCTTCCTCTCCAAGATTGGGACACTTTTAACTTTGTTCTTTTTCTTTTTCTTTTTCAATTCAAAGATATATTTCTCCTTCAATTATTGTACGACCCTCCACTTTAGAGGAATTCGATTAACACAGCGACGTCCTTATAAGATGCTAAAGATCTTGTGTGTCAATGTAGAGAAAGAATGGCATTCGTAGGAAGGCTGTTGGGTTTGGCCTCTGGAAGTGATTCAAACACTCTCTTACCTACTCAAAACCTGAAGAAAATAGAGGCGATCTTGGGGTACAAATTCATCAAACCGAAGCTGTTAGAAGAAGCAATGACCCATTCGTCCTACTACCCATCTCCCAACTATGAGAGACTAGAGTTCATAGGAGACGCGGTGATCAATTGGTTGGTAGCTAAGCAGCTCTTCCTCGCCTACCCGAACCTCGATAAGGGCGAACTCACGCGTCTCCGATCTGTCAATACTGACAATGAGAAGCTCGCCCGCGTCTCGATCAAGCATGGCTTGTATTCTTACCTTATTCACAAGATGCCGTCAGTTGACGAACAAGTAATCATCTGATTTTTAAGCTTCTTTTATTCATGCCATCCATGAAACAGGCCGGCCCAAAATAGCATTGTCGCCACCATTTCAAAAAGTTGTTCTCTTTAGGCTCCCTTTGGGTAAACTTAAACTAATCTCAAGTGTTTACCCAGTAGAACTTATATGAAAGTGTTTAAGTTAAGCTGTTTTGGCCGTTTTCGTTTAAAGTCATTTTATGGTGGTGTTTGGTAAAAAAAAAGTGTTTTTTTGGTGGAAAATACCTATCTTTGGTTTAACATTTTTCATCCCATTTCAATTTGTGCTATCTAGTCTTGAACCCATCTAAACAGAACTGTAAGATCCATCCCATTCTAAGAAAACAGCTAGTTTATCAAACTTTTATTGCTGAAAAGGGTGAATTTTGTTGCCAGATTTGAGATTATTTTCATGATATATCCATCATCACTAACTTTGTCATGAACAAAATTCAGATTCAAAATTTCAATGAAGAAATCATGTACTATCCTGTGCATTCCAATAAGCTCATCGACACACCGAAGTTCCTTGCTGATATCGTGGAGTCCACAGCAGGGGCTGTTTTCATGGATAGTAATTGTTCACTCGACACTGTGTGGAAGGTATTCCTCTTGATTGTTGCTCTTATTTCTTTTGACCCTCCAAATAAAAACCCCACTCATTGATTAGATAATTAACCGACTAAAAAAGAACCGGAACCGAACGGATAATAACATTTCGGGTAAATATAATGTTAAATATATAAATATAGTGTTAAAATTATCGTATTATCAAGATTGGAACTTATATACCCAGAACTAGAAACCACTAGAAACTGATAAGAATCGGCAATATTGGTTCTGGTTCTGGGTACCTTAGGAACTAAAACAAAATCGACCCATTGGCATCCGTAAATTGGGACGTTCGCTGAGGCAAATGCATACTGAATTTTATTTATGTGGGTTTTGATATTTGTTACAGGTATTTAATGGACTGTTGGAGCCATTGATTCGTCCAGGGGCACTAGGAGTTCAACCTACAACGGAGCTTAAGGAGCTCTGTGAAAAGAGGAGAATGTCTCACAAGTTCGAAGAGGAACCCCTGCTGGACGAAAATTTCACCATTAGCGTTCTGGTGGATGATCGCCGGGTGGGGACTGGCACTGGTCGCAACAAAGATGTCGCCCGGAACCGTGCTGCTAAAGCCGCCTTAGACAACCTTAAAGGAAACTTGGGTCGAGGCTATAATTACTAGGACCACAAGATGCTTTTCCTCGTCGTCTTTGGAGCATTCTTCCTTTCGTGGTATGGTGGGGCCTTTGGCATGAACGCAACAGGAGGATCTTTGAAGATAAAGTGGCTTCTACCCAGGGTATAGTTATCAATATTAAGGCCCTCCTGTATTATTGGTCCAAGTTGTTTGTCGAGTGTAAAGGGATAACCTTTGAAGACATGGTTTTCAGATGGGATGCCATTATGAGTAGGGGTGTTTAGCTTTTCCTTTCTCTTCTTTCTTCTTTTTGTGTCTTTTTAGAGGTCTCCTCGACCTCCTCCCCTTTGTATCTCTTTTCTTTTAATATATCTTTTACCTTATCAAAAAAAATATTACGTACATCTCATTGTTCACATAGATTTTTCAGTCCATGGCGTTTGAGTTAAGATGGCCGATGCGCAGGTCAGAAACCACCAACCTAGCCTAGAAGAAAGATGAGTGGTGATAGAAAATGGAATTTTTTGATAAATCTCCTGTGAAATACATTGACCCTAAGCAAGGGTTTATATAGAAAATAAACATATCTAAAGACAGAACTAATCTTAATCAATCTAATCTAAGATTCTTACTTGATCTTTTTCTAATCTTGACGACTAAGGAAATATTCTATTAGATACATCAATAATGATATGATGCACCTCACACAACTTATTACAATAATAATACTAATCCAACTGAATATATACTCTAATACCCTCTCGCAATCGCACGTGCCTTTCAAGAAAGAATATGTGATTGATTACAACAAATATATATGAGCCATTGATCTTAATGAAATGAATATGATGAATGGCATAAACGTTTGTTTGTTTGTTTACTTGATGGTAGTCATTACTTGTCTGTGAAATCCATCACTATCGCATCCCACTCATCTTAATTAGAATCTATTAGAGTCGATAATCAACTAGATTAGTCCAGTCATAATCTTCTTAGAGCTATTGAAGACAGAGTGTGTGGCTACTCTAATTAGAGATGTATTAAGTAAATAAAATATGATTAGATTGAAGGGCTTTGCAAAAAGTTTGATGAGAGGTTGGAGAGAGGAATGTGGGTAGAAAATAACTTTGAGAAACATAAAATCGAGTCAGCGAAAGTACCCCGAAAGGCTCCAACAAGAACTTAGAAATAGAGAAAGAGATGGAAAGAGGATTCATGAATATGTTGCTCATGCTCGTGAATCCGACGGTCCAGTGGACGACGGCAATGTTACCCGCCAAAAAAAGGCACAAAATCGAGAGTTTGTTCTCAGAAAAACAGGTCTCATACAAGACTGGGATGTGTCAGCATGAGTTTTACAATGACTTGATTACTCAACGGAGTCAAAGAAACCTTGCCTAAGTCATGTGTATATAAGTTCTTTAGATTTTTCGCGCTCATTAACATGGTATAAAAAACAACCGTTATAACAAACATAATGAGTGTTGTAATGGTAACACCCTCAATTCCATTAGGTTATATTCCATTATAATGCTATGTATTGAAAAAAAAAAAAAACATTATAGTAACGGACCATTTTTTACTTTGCTCAAGGCTGGCAATGGATCGGGTTCAAGTCGGATCACAATCAATCTGAAACTCGATTCAATAAGAAAATATGCCACCAACATCTGATCTGATAAGAGACAGGATCACATAATCATTATTCGGAATCGATCCGAGACATAGAATAGAGTTCCGAACCCAATCCGATGCGATTCACTCCATGGTTTTAAAAACGGCCGTTTTAACGGCTGTTTAAATGGTAACGCCCCAAGCCTGTTTCCGTTAAAGCCGTTTAAACACGTTTTTATCATTTATGAATAAAACGGCCGTTTTTTTGTTTTAACGGCCGTTAAAATCGTTTAAACAGTCGTTTAATTTTGAAAAATTTTGTGAAAAAAATGCATGTTAACTTCATTTAATTTAGTTAAATTCTATTTTTTTTTTATTTTTCAAATTTCAAAATTTGAATTTCAACGCCATTTTTTCCATTTTTTTTTGTTTAATTCCGTTAAATTCTATTTTTTTCCCTGGTCGTTTCTGTAACACTCTGGGCCCGCACTAGTTAGATATTGTTTGCTCTAGGGTCATCCCCCTCACGGTTTTTGTTCTTGGTATGTGCCCTTGCACGCCCAAAAGGCCTCTAACTAGTTAAGGTTCAGCGGCCACTTATAACCCAGATCTTGGACATGTACCTATTCAATGTGGGACTAAATTCATGTACCCACCTGTCATTCCACCCAGTAACCCCAGCGTGGCACACCGGTTAGGCCATAACATTCACCTCACCTGACAGGATAAGCCATCCTTAACTTAGATACCAATTATAACACCATGGCCCGCACTGGTTAGATATTGTCCGCTCTGGGGTCATCCCCTCACAATTTTGTTCTTGGTACATGCCCTTGCATGCCCAAATGGGCCTCTAACTAGTTAAGGTCCACCACCCACTTATAACCCAAATCTTGGACAACTACTTATCCGATGTGGGACTAAACTCATGTACGCCCACTTGCCATTCCACCTAGTAACCCAGGCGTGGCGCACTGGCACCGGCTAGGCCATGACAGTTTCAATCCGTTTTAATGGCCGTTTAAACAGTAATGCACCCAGTCCGCTTAACCATTAAAGCGGCTTCTTTAAACCTTGATTCAATCCACTAAATCAAAAAGAAATTTTATAATTATATATTTCATCCACTCAAAACTGAAATGTTATATATAATAAAATAAAAATACATATAAAGAGTAAAATTGTCTTTATAATTATATATATATAATTTCATATCAATATTGGATCTGTACATGCCCGATCCGGTTCCGGCCCGACAAGAAATTGAATCAATATACATGGACCCACTACCGATCCGATAAGAATATAGGTGGTTCCAGACCCAAAATTATTGGGTCGGAAAGGATCAGATTTTCAACCCGATCTATTTGCCAGCCCTATTGCTCATTAACCCTCCTTGAGCAAATCTTTAATGACGAGGCATCATCCACGTTGATGACGGACCACAGTCTGACCCACGTGTGTTCTTTTAACCTTTGTGTCCGAGTACCACAAATAATGCTAGATATCCACGGTTAAAAATTAACCCATAAAAAGACTCCAATCCAGCAGTTTCGAATCACTAATCAAGCCGATTTCTTGTCTATAGGTCCACCTAGGGATGGGCCAAACAACTATAAGAAAGACCTAAGAAAGTTCTATTCAGGACAGAGCAGAAGAAAGACCTATGAAAGTTCCTTTTTTTAGAGGATGGGACATGGGACAAATAAATTCCAGGAAAATATAGGATTATTTTATCCTTATGACCAAAAACCCCTTGTATTGCCTTGTTAGCTGGCGAAACTCAAAATTCTCAAACGAAAACCTAGAAAAATCCAGAATTTCAGGTTTCGTTCCCATCAAGGAATCCGAACGCTAACCGCATAAAAAGGATTGATCTTCCCATTTCGTTGGATTAAAATTTAGTTCTTCCAATTTTTTGTTCAATCGAAAGATATCAGAGAGAGATGGATTTCGAACTGAGAGCAGCGAAAGAGAAGCTTGAAAGAGAACAGAAGGAGAGGAAAGAGAAAGCAAGGCGGAAGCTTGAAAGGGAGAGAAAGGCCAAACAAGAGGCCATGCGCCAACGTGAGGCCATCGAAGCAGCTCAGAGAACTCGAAGGATCGATGCCGCAGAAGCCCAACTCAAGGTCTCGCATCCATCTGTTTTGTTTTGTTTGATTGATCTTTGTTTCAGTTTTCAAATTGTTGTTAATTGTAAGCCTATCTGGTTTCGTCTCTCTTCAATTATTATGAGAATATCCTTTTTTTAATCTGATTTATGACTAATTGGGTGGGTTAGATTAATTAGTAAAGATGGAATCTTTGAATTCGGTACTGAAATCCAACATTGCGATCATTCTTTATCAACCCATAAAATCTATTCGATTCTTTTGAAATAGTTGGATCGGAGTAATTGGAAATACCGTCGGGGTGGTGTTCTTAGGTTATTTGAACTTGACCCATGATTGTTTGTCGAATTTTTGGGCCGAATCAATGAAGAACACACGGGGGTTTCTCGAGTTCAAGAGAAGTAGTTAGGAAAGATTGTAAAACAGCTGACAGATTGCAGAATTTCCAGCACTCACTTTTCTCGTGTGACATTGTATATATACGTCTATGAAGCTCGTCATAGGGAAATTGTGGTTATTTGTTAACATATACCTCATCAATCATAATTGGATCAAACAACAAGAGATATGATGTTTGGTATCTTTTTTTTTTAATAGGCAAACAATCCGCCCTAACCCCCCCTCCCCCCCCTGTTGGACGCTTCTTTATGATGTTTGGTATCTTGTTAAGCAGCTTAACAATCACCTCCTCCATGTGTTTCTCATTTAACTAAGGATGCTGCCTTCCTGAACTCAGAAAGGCGCACAACAGCCTCATTCATAGTATCTCTTAGGACGAAGTCAATGCAATATCGTACAATTTTTTCAAATCTTATGATTTGAATAAAAACATGTGGCACATTTTTAGATAGAAAACAATAACTCCTATATTTGTCATTTTGGTTTTTCCTAAACGTTAAACACTACAAAAAAGAATATCAGTGGGTGTTTTTACTAATTAAACAAATTTATATTTTTTATTGTCTTTCCACAACATAACATAGTTCTACCATCCACCATGGTCTTTAATATTTCAAGTTAAAAGGGCCCTTAAAAGTTTAAAAAAGAAGTTAATAAAGCCATTAACAAAGAACTCCTAAGTGGTTAGGGTTAGGGACACGAAAACAAACGAGATTTTTTGAACTAGTATATTACAAATAAAGGGATCATTGATAGTCTATTTTCTGTATCTTTGTTTCTTTTAAAGGTATTAAGTTGATTATACCTTCAACTAAGAAGTATAAATTTACAATAAGCAATTCTTGCAATACAATTATTGTAGAAAACAACTTCATGATGGTGTTTTTTGTATGAAACACCACTTAACACAGATGGTTGCCAATTGTAGTGTTTAGTTTTGCTTTTTTTGTGACAGAAAGTGAACTCATAGCAATACGAAAGAAGATTTTCCATTCTTTTAAATGATAGGTTGATTCCCTGTTCATTAATCTGTGGTCCGAGTGCTTGAATGATCCATCGGACAGGACATCACCAAAGCCCCAAACTAATGATGTGGAATCCCTGCACAATCATCCTGATATCCCGCCCACCAATTGCTGAAGAATGGGCTTCTCTGAATCATTATTCTAATAAACCAAGAAACACTGTCTTTGGAAAATCTTCATTCCTGGACTCACAGTTAATTGAATGGCCATAAAATGGCTTGATACGTTCAGAAATATTTCAATACAATTTTTTACTGTTGCCTGGATACATAAAATGGCTTAATATCTTATCCTGTTGACCTCTAGTGCTTGCACAAAAATCGTTATAGTTCATCAAGAAGTCTACCTCTCCACTTATTCCTACATTTTTACTCACTCTGTGTGTAGACAAAAGTAGGAAATTTATAGGCATTGTCATCCCAACTTATGCAAGGATATATGCCTTCTTTCTTTCATCTTTTCCTTTCAGTTGCTAGTTCTATTATGGCTAATGGTATGAGTTGGTAGTCATCACAAAAACTTTTGATTATACCTCAGGCTAATCAACAAATGGAAGAAAGCTTACTTGCTGGAAAAGGTGTAATGTTTTACCGTATTCTCGAAGCTGCACCATACCAGGGCTACGGAGATAAGATCAAATTGCCACCTTCCTGTTTCTCCGAACTGTCTGATCAAGGTGCCCTTGATAAGGGACCCATGTACTTCCAGCTGTCAAAAGTTCTCCAAGAGGGTCCTCTCGACACACAGGCTGCTGAACAACCCAATCATGGAACAACCCATTCAGGGGTTTTGGAATTCACTGCACTTGATGGTTCTGTTGAGCTTCCCCCTCATGTATGGAGCAACTTATTTCCTGGCGACACTCCAAAGGCTCCCTTAGTTGAGGTTCGCTATGTTAGGCTGCCTAAAGGAACCTATGCAAAACTACAACCAGATGGGATGGGCTTCTCAGACATACCCAACCACAAGGCTGTCCTTGAAACAAGCCTTCGCCAGCATGCCACTCTTTCTCAAGATGATGTAGTCACAGTTAACCATGGGGAGCTGAGCTATAAGCTGAGGGTTCTCGAGCTAAAACCTTCTTCTAGTGTATCTGTCCTCGAAACAGATATTGAGGTGGATATAGTGGGGCCAGATTCTGCTTCAGAGAGGATGGATCAGCATGTTTTGGTCCCACTTGTGCTAGGAAAGGAAGAATTTGGAATTGTTCAGGAAGGAAAATATGTCTATTACAAGTTCTCAATTGATGTTGACATTAGTGGGAAAATAACCTCCGAGGATGCTAGTATCGAGGTTAAGATAGATACAGAGACTGATGGTGGGGATACTGATCTTTATGTATCTAGGCATCCCATCATATTCCCAACCCAGCACCAGCACGAATGGTCTTCCCACGATATGGGTTCGAAGGTTTTGATCCTTAGCCCTAAGGATCAGAGCTTGGGAGCAGGTACCTACAGCATTGGTGTATTTGGCTTCAAGGGAACAACGAAGTACCGAATCTCAGTTGGTGTTCAAGATAATAGTAATCGCAGGGTGGGTGAACAAGCTGGCTTTTCGTCTTCTACAATGGATGTGAACTCTGTAGAGTGTCGCAACTGCAAGCATTATATACCAAGTAGGACCATCGCACTGCACGAAGCATATTGCAGTAGACACAATGTCATCTGTCAGCATGCTGGCTGTGGGCTTGTTCTTAGAAGAGAGGAGGCTGTGAACCACGTACACTGTGAGAAATGTGAGCGAGCCTTCCAACAAGGAGAGATGGAGAAGCACATGAAAGTGTTCCATGAGCCACATCATTGCTCTTGTGGAGTAATCCTTGAGAAGGAAGAGATGGTAAGTAATACAATTCCTACAACTATTCTATATAAACATTATGTTCTTTTTGATTTACGTCATTAAAAAACTCCTGTTCCCCCATCTGCCATCCATCTGTGGGTCAATTCATTTTGTCTGATTGATGGGCTACCTCTTGGATGGGCCAGAACGCAGAAGTTGCACTAATCATGATTTTAACCGTCGACAAATGACATTCCTCTGGATGATGGAAGAAGGTTTTCATATTCAATTGAGCAGTCAAAAGAATGGGGTTCATCAAAAGCTTAAGACTATCTGATCAGTGAAGGTTCTAGAATTTAGACTATTGTCAATCTAAGAGATGGCTCATCCTGTGGAAGGTCTAGATTGGTTAGAAGACCTACAGTTTGGATGGCATTGCATGTGTTCGTTTCAAAAATCCAAGATGCTACCACTCGCTTTGATGTGGGTGATGGGCTTTTCATTTATTTATTCTTAGAAATTATTCTTAGGTATGAGCAAGTGTATGACAAAGTTCTTTTCTCTCATGGCAGGTGCAACACCAGTCCTCCATATGTCCCCTGCGTTTAATTACATGCCAGTTCTGTGGGGACATGGTTCAAGCTGGGAGCTCTGCAACAGATGTTAGGGATCGACTAAGAGGACTGTCAGAGCACGAAAGCGTGTGTGGGTCTAGAACAGCCCCATGTGATTCATGTGGGCGTTCAGTCATGTTGAAGGAGATGGACATCCATAGAATCGCTGTGCATCAAAAGAACTAATACTAGGCGCTCATTTACGCGTGATTGTGTTTTAAGTTCTCAATTTCAAACAGATTTCAAGGCGTTTATGGATGTTCACTCAATGAAGATTCTAGCCCTTTATCGCAGGTAATAGCGATGCTGCCGTTGATGCCGGCTGCCCTTGATGCATGTATGCATTGTAGATTCAAATCTGTTATCTTTGGGCATTTGTAACAGTTGTACGGATGTTGTTGATTATTGTATTTGAAAGGTGATAACAGTAGACATTGATTATTGAAGCGTATATATTGCTCTCGGATTATCAATTGGATACAGAAAATGTTGTTGATTTTGTATGCTTGCTATTAATATTGTTTTCAGGTTCCCATGTGCATGGTTTTAAAAATGGTTATTAAGGCCATAACCAGATCAATACCGTTATTTTTACAATAAATCTCCACTTTTTATTTTTAAAACACCAGTGTTGGTAAAATAATGGTAACGGTCACTTACTATTAAGCTGTTGTAATTGTCTCTTTTAAACCAAGCCCAGGAGGGAGCCATTATATGATACAGAGAGTCCACTGGCCCCACAAATATTTGGCCCGCACCTTGGTTGACCTACACATGAAAAATCAGAATCAATTACACTCTTTCGGGTCCACTTGCCCCAGGAATATTTAACCCAACTCTTGGTGGACCTACACACCAAAAATCTGCATCAAGTATACTCTTTTGGGCCCACTGGTCCCATTAGTATTTGGTCCATACCTTGATGGACGTACACACAAAAAATCAGCATGAGTGGTGATTTCTAGCTGTTGGATTTCAACACTTTGTCCTTAATGAACATGCCTATGGGTTGGTTCCAAGCCCATGATGAAAAAGTACTCAAATCCACAACGAGAAATCACCAATCTTGCTGATTTTGGGTGTAGGGGCCAGACATTCATGGGTTAGGGAGCATTTATGATCAACGAAACCAGGTCTTTTTTTTTTAGAAAAAATTCGCTGGCCCCGGGGGACTTCAAACTTTGATGTCCCCCTCCCAAAATGTATGACAAGTACCCCTTGTTAACCATTAACCAGGGGCTTAACTCTGGTTGGGTTAAGGGATTGACATTCGCGTCTGACATTTTGGGTGGGGGGACTTCAAAGTTTGATGTCCCCCGGGACAGCAAATGTTTTCTCTTTTTTTTTGCCATACGTTTTGTACCGTTCCGGTGTCCACGAGACATGTTTTTATTCAGTCCACAGTGCCACAAGGCCCACAACTAAAGACAGCTTGAGCAAGAGTGGCAAAAGCAATTTATTTCACGTATAAATAAGTTTTTTTTTTCTTCAATAGTTCGGGAATATATGGCGGGAATAATACAGCTCCGCGTAAAATACGATTGTATAATATATTTTTTCAAAAATAAAATAAAAATTGGCGAGTATTTATGGCATTTGTGTGCGCTTGGTAGCACCACATCCAACAAATATTTGAATTCATTTTTTACCAAAAAGTGGTCTCATGTTTGCAGCTGCAAACAATAGGCAAATGACTCTCTCATCCCCTGTGGTCTTCCCCAACAACTCTCCCCTCTCCAACCATATGAATATTTTCCCAACAAATGTTTGTCATTGCAAACATTTGCCTACAAACATTTGCCTGCAAACTATAGACAGGATACCAAGCATCATGCCAACTTACTATTGTTCCCTCATTGTACTATGGGTACATCCTGCCTTGTGGTCTGCCAAGGAATCCCCTTAAAGAGTAGCAAAGTTGGTGTGTCTCGGTGGCACTCCTTTTTGTTCCCCTTTTGGGATAGGAATAAAAATATGAGTGCAAGGTTTATTAATTATAGTCATTATGAAGGCAAACCAAGTGATGGATCCAAGGTTACATGTAGTTGTCTAGCTCTTCCTCTTGTAGAAGAAGGTCATGGGTTCAATCCCACTTAAGTAGGTTAATCTTTGCACCATCTCAAAGAATCAAATTTAAATAAATTGAATGTAGACATGTGGATACCTCTTTGTTGGTATGTTTTTATCCCATTTTTTTCTGAAAAAAAATAATGCCCATTACTTTATTATAGCCCATTTAAAAAAATTTAAAAATCAACTATAAGATCTCGTGATTTAAGGATTTTTTTTTTTTATAAAATACAAAAATATCTTTTTCTTCAACTTTTGTTCACAAGAACAAGTTGAGGTTTTAGCTAAAACCCTAACCCTAAATAGGACTGTTGTGGTAGTTGGTGGACTAGAGATTCTAGCAAGTTGGTTGTGGGTGTCGCTCGTGTAACCATGGTTTTAAAAATGGCCCTTTAAACGGTTTAAACGGCCGTTTAAACAGTAACGCCCCAAGCCCGTTTCCGTTTAAACCCGTTTTATCGGTTTTGAAAAAAATGGCCGTTTTTTTGTTTTAACGGCCGTTAAAATCGTTTAAACAGCCGTTTAAATTCAAAAAAAATTGTGAAAAAAATGGCTGTTAAAACCGTTTAATTCCGTTAAAATCCGTTTAATTTCCGTTAAATTCCGTTTTTTTATTTTTATTTTCAAAATTTGAATTTCAGCGCCACTTTTTCCGTTTTTTCCGTTAAAATCCATTTAATTCCATTTTTGCCCCTGACTGTTTCAATCCGTTTTAACGGCCGTTTAAACGGTAACGCCCCCAGTCCGTTTAACCGTTAAAACGGCCTCCTTTAAACCTTGCGTGTAACATCAGAAAATAACATGTTCATATAGTGAGGTCCTCAATTCGAGACGAGACAGGACTCTTGCGAGTTATTAGGAGTAAAACTTTGATGACAGGGCACAATATGAACCACGTGGCACACTCTTACAGGACTCTAACCATATCAATGTTTGGCCAATCGCTAGTTGGACCCACAAACCAAAAAAATCAGCCCGATTAGTGATTTCTAGGCATTGGATTGGAATTATTTTCATGGGTTGATTTTAACCGTGGGAATTTGAGCACTGTTGACCATTATTTGAGGTACAAGATCCAAAAGTTTGAAATCACTAATCAAGCTGATTTTTGGTTTGTAGGTCCACCTAGGGATTGGCCAATCATCGATACGGTCAGAGTCCTCCAGGAGCGTGCCACATGTCTCATATTGCACCCTGTCATCAGCCAACCCTGTCATCAAAGTTTTACTCAGTTAGAAGATAAGATTGCAGGTCTCTTTATTGTTTCTTATTTAATTCTTCCATGTTTTTTTCCAGCAAGATAGAGTGGAAGGTGGACGAGAAGCAAGCATAAAGGAGCGACCTTTATGCTTTTGAGTGAAATTTGTGTGAACATGTCTTCCTCCTCTGTTTCTTTGATTGCACATCTCTCATGTTCAAGCTCTATTATTCAATCCTTAGATAACACATCTTCTCTTTCTGTCAGGATTTTCATATTGATTCAATTAAATCTCTGTATAGAATAAAATTTTCAGAATCACGTTAAGTTTTAATGTGTATAGGAAGTCACGTTCAGAAAGTAAATGGAGTCAGTATAAAAAAAATGCAAGTTGAAGAGGAGATCGCAGCAGCAGCCCGCCATGCATCTGCATTTTAACTTGCATCATACCATTAGTGCATTACTGAATAGAGTAAGCATTGAGGAAGTCTTCCTCCCTCCGCGGAGGTTTCAAAAAAAAAAAAAATTTTGAAAACTGCTGAGATCTCTTGTTTACGGAGGATTGCACATGGATATGATTTATTCAATGGAACCATCTCGAAGAATCAAATTTAAATCAACTGAATGTAGAAGTAGAGTAAAACTTGGCTGACCACCTTAGATGACCGCCTACAATACGAGCCACGTGGCACATTTTTCGAGTAGGGTTACCGTATGGATGTTTGGCCAATCCCAAGATAGGCCTAGAAACCAAAAAACAGCATGATTAGGGATTTCTAAGCATTGGATTGGAGTCATTTTCATGGGTTGATTTTAACCATGTGAACTTGAGCATTATTGGGTACAAGGATCAAAAGGTTTCAAATCTCTAATCAGCCTGATTTTTGGTTTGTATGCCCATCTAGGGATTGGTCAAACATCCATACAGTCATCCTCTAAAAGTGTGCCAAGTGGCTCATATTGTGGGCAGTCATCGGGGGCGGTCAGCGAAGTTTTATATACAATCTGTAAAATGAAAAGATGTTGAGCCCATTTTTTTCAAAAATAAAAATAAAATCAATAATGGCTATTATTTTGTTACATCCCTTTAAGAAATAAAAATAAAAAATCAACTATTAGATCTTGTGATCCCAATTATTTTCAAACGTTATAACTATTGTCGGAGTGACACCCATCACCAGCGATCAACTTGCCGAAGCGTGGCTAACTGGCCACCATATATAATTGTCTTATGTAGGGTTAGGGTGTCACCAAAATCCCCACCTTCTTGTGATGGAGGGTTGAAGAAATGAGCAATTTCCCTCTTTTGTTAACAACTA
This sequence comes from Euptelea pleiosperma, assembly GCA_035048495.1. Classification (NCBI taxonomy): domain Eukaryota; kingdom Viridiplantae; phylum Streptophyta; class Magnoliopsida; order Ranunculales; family Eupteleaceae; genus Euptelea; species Euptelea pleiosperma. The sequence continues at coordinate 6,318,750 of CM068545.1, forward strand.
ATGTTATTGGCCCGTGCTAAAGCACGGATAAGAAATTAAAAGGAATTTCTTTATAAACAAAGAAATTCATAAAAAAAAATAAAAAATAAAAATTTTCATTATAACTATATAAAAATTAGAAGAAAAATATAATTTGGGCATATAAAAAATACCTACAAATTTAACACTTGCTCTAAATATATTTAGTAAAAAAATCTCTAAAAAATGTCTAGAATAATTATGTTACTTCGTCCTTTAAAATGGTAATATAATTACGTATGACTAAAATATGTTATTGGTGACTTCATAAATAAGATATTTGAGATAAAAAAAAATTACAATAAGCAAGACATCCTTATTAGTTTACAATTTTACATTATAATTTTTAACTAATACGGCCATATAGATTAAATTGATCTTAAAAGAAAAAAGATAATCTTTTTTTATTTACATTCATACGTCCATTCGTTCTTAAGAGTGTTCTTCGTAGCCAAGAGCAAAAATTATCTAAATTTCTTTTTTTTTGGCTTGATGCACGACTTCTCAAAACACCGGGCCTTCAAAAAATATATTCACCCGCACTTCTGAAATTCTGATAAGTGATCATGCTACAAAGGATCAACCGATCACATTATTCTATCTTCATTGTTGTCTACCAAGCTCTATCAATCCAAGTAGGTGCTAAAGAACTCGACAATTGCTGTTAAGAATAACAGATTTACGTTGATTCATTAGGCTATTTTCAATCTGTTATATACATATAGAATTAGATATTTATTTATTTTGGGTGAATGAAAAAAAAATGATCTAAATAGGCTCTGATTAATCTAAAAAAAAAATATAGATAAAAAAATAAAAAAAAAATAGAAATTCAAAGAAAGAGTAGATGAGACATGCCTACAATTTTTGTGGAGAGCTGTGTAAAGATCCTTGATGTTTTCTCCATCCATATACAATTTTTGTCTAATTAAATAGAAAAAGAAAAAAAATAATAAAAAAATAATCTAAAAAAGAGAAAAAATATATAATGAGACAAAAAAAAAATACATGGTCAATAAGTTGATTAGCCTACATCAATGTAAAGAAATTTTTTGCTCATGCGTCTTTTGCTAGGAGACGTTTCAACCATTGGACAATAGTTGAATAGTATGTAACGGTTTTGGAATAATATACACTTAATGTAACCAATTCAATTTTGATATAATCATTAATTATATTAATGCAAGAAGGAAGAACAGATGATAGAAAATTCGGTGTCAATGACATGACACTCTGCATGAGGCGAGTGCCACATCAACTTGATGTAGAAGAGAGAGATAGACGCTGCCCACTTCTCTGCTATAGTATATATATATATAGATTTCATTAGTCAAGTTGAGTCAACAACGGTTATAAACATAAGACTAGTTCATGGGGAGGTAAATCGTTTTTTCAAACTGCAGGGTATGTTAAATTTCAAAGAAAACACGAAGGGTTATGTCAAAAATTCCCCCAAAAAATATAAAAATAAGGCCGTGATGTAACAAGGTATACCTGAGATTTTTTTCAAATGTGGAAGCGCATTTTTGTTACTCACCGCTGCCATCTGGGTCCATTGACCACGTGGATGTTTAACCGACCCCTTTAGTAGACATTCATACCAAAAACCAGCTTGTTTGATGATTTTTAGCCGTTGGTTTTAGTACTCAAAAAAATGGTTGAATTTGACGGCTATAACTATAAGTGAGCCTTAAAAATTAATAAAATCTAATGGTTTAAGATTAGGAAGATTTTTCAAGGGATGGATAACCCCCCCCCCAGGCCGTTTTTGTTAAAACTATTAAAACATGTTTTGACGCTTTGAAAAAAAAATGGCCGTTAAAATCCTTTTAAAGCTGTTAAATTCTGGAAATTTTCGTGAAAAAAAAAATGATTGTTAAATTCTTTAAATTCTGGGTTTTTTTTTTAGTTTTCAATTTCAAATTGAATTTCAGCGCCATTTTTTTCGTTAAATTCCATTTTTTCATTTTTGCCCCTGGATGTTTCAATCCGTTTTAACGGTAACGCCCCCAGTCTGTTGCACCGTTACAACGGTCTCCTTTAAACCTTGGGATAGACATCCATGCGGTCAGTGGGCCCAGATGACAGCAATAACGAAAATCGTGCTTCCACATTTGAAAAAGTTTCGGGTATACCTTGTTACATCATTTTCCATAAAAAAAAATATAGCGATACATAAAAAAAAGCACATGGTAGTGGTGGAATTAAACAGATGGTTCTGATATGACCATCCCACCCATCATCCTTGAACCAATCAAATAATGCGGCGATCACAGCTCGCACACCACGATTTCAGAGGGCTGACCCATGAACGATGGAAACCCCTTCGTAAGCGACGTTCCTCTCCTTTCTCAAGCCCTTCAAATTTGACCAGTTAAGATTGAGAGCTACAAAAAATATTAAAATAACGAAATCAAAATGAGAGTTTGCCGACTGACCGACCAAGGGAAAACGAAACCAAATAGAACACACGGATACAGATAGCACATCTAGATAGTCGATCCAGTCCAGCCTTACCTCTGCACAGACATGTTTTTCTTACTAATGGCAGCTGAGTTGGCAAGTCCAAAAGTGTCCAATAGTTTTTCCACCTCACCATCTGCACTTGACAATTTTCGCTATTATACCATATGGTTAGATAAGGACTTCGTCTTAGGCTCTGTATGGTTGTCTTGAATAAGTTTTCCAAAAATGATTTTTTGCATGTAGACTTCATAGAACTTGTTTTGTATTGACACTTTCTGATGTGCAAATCCTTTTCTGTAAAACTTTTTGTTGTTCGACATACAGATCTTTAAACATTCAAGAATGATTGCTATTGGGGGAAAAGATTTTCTAAATGGGTTGTGATCCATAGTGCTGTTACTATCGAATAAAGTTGGTAATTTTTTCCCTCATAATAAGTTTTATTTGGCAGCTTTTTAAAATCTATTCTACTTATTAATGGACAAAGGCCCTTCTTGCGCCTAGTTAGCAATTCGGCGTATGGAAAAAATTTGGGATGAGAATAGTACTAATATAATCCGTTTTGAAAATTTTGTGATACAGTAAACAAACGGTTAAATAAGCGGGAAACGGAAAAAAAATTCCAATGCGGAAGCACATTTTTATGCCTTACGCTAAATCCAAATATCCAAAAATACTCATGTTTTGCTTCTTGTATGTTCTTTAAACCAAGGTTTAAAGGAGACCGTTATAACAGTATAACGGATTGGGGGCATTACTGTTTTTTCCGTTATAATGAGAAAAAAAACGCTCAGGGGCAAAAATGGAAAAAAAATGAGAAAATAACGGAAAAAATGGCGCTGAAATTCAAATTTTAAAAATTTCAAAAATAAAAAATAACGGAAAAAAACGAAAATAACGGCCATTGATTTTCACAAAATTTTTCAGAAAATAACGGTCGTTATTTTCGTTATAACGGAAAATAATGGCCATTATTTTCTGGGTGTTTTAACAGTCCATAATGTAACGGGATAGGTCCAAATCCGTTATAACGGCCGTTTTTTAAACCTTGCTTTAAACTATTCACGTAGAATGGGCTTCTTGGTGGCAAAGCATATCATCTCTGTAAGCACACGTCACCCATGAAATTATGCAATACAGATTCTAAATGATACTAAACCTTTAATAAAACTTCTCAAAGACAAAAATATCCTTATAATCATTTAGTAAGGTTTTTAAATGACCAACTCATCCTTTCTTATCCAAACCCAATGCTTAATCCATAGCCATAAGCTCAGGTGGGTGGGTTAAGCTTACCTAAACGCGACCTAAAACTGACCAAAAGTGGGACTGAATAATAAACTATTAAAAGACACGTCTTCACACGATGGCCGACCATTGGAGCGCTAGGGTCTAAACAATTCATCTGATACGAGGACCCACTTGTTAGCCACGTACCCTTTCCTTCATTGGACAATGTCCTCGTATCCATATCCTTTCATTTATTGCGGTTTGATTTTTCAATATAATAAAAAAGCGAATAAATGTTCAACAATCACGCTTCTTTGCCATGATAGGGACCGATTGAGCTCTAATTGTAATCCCATAGCATTTTTTATTTTTATTTTTATTTTTTTGTAGTTACCATCTTGGGAGGGCCCCACGGATGAAGTCAGGTGAAACCTGAACCCGGTCAAGCCCGTAAAGGGGATTTCTACTCCTGGCACACTGCTCAAAGGAGGAAATCTACCTGTGTGGGTTTGACCCCATGACCTCCCGAAAGAGGTGGATACACACCAACCATTTGAGTTGCCATAGCGTTAAAACACCGTAAAACCTTAAAGTGTAAAACGAGTGGTCTCTCCTAGCAATTTGTGGCTTAGGCTTTTAACAAGCCACTTAAAAAGCCTGGACAAATTAAGTTGCCAATCAGAACCTAACCCGAAGGGATATAAATTAATGGATCACAAATCTTTGGCTAACCAATAGGAGGGAAAAGTACAAAAGTTGTAGGGGCCAAACAAGATGATGGAGTTGTTCCACCACAAGAATAAAATAAATTGAGTAATGATCACATGGGCCGGGCTCCACGAACGCGTCCAAGGTGCCTATTGTCGGCAACTTTTGATCATCTTGGGCTGCGCAGTAGCTATGCAAGTTAATATTTTAATCAAAGATTCATTTACCAAAAAATAAAATCATTTCATCTTCTAATCTAAACGGCTTCTTTTTCTTCTCTCCTCTCTCCTGATGTCGTCTCTTCTTTTGTTGTCTTCTCTGCACCTCTCTCTCAAGTCCCAACCTTGTCTTCTCTGACAGCGAGGTTTTCGTTGGAGTTTCTTGAATTATTGGATCAAGGATTTTTCTATAATTTAATCAAATCTTTGAACAAGTTATTCTAACAATTTTTTTTTGAGTTAGCATAACAATTTTTCTTTTCCCAGTGAGTGAATCTTTGATTAAAATAATATATTATAATATTAAATTGCATAACTACTGCGCAGCCCGAGGTGAGTTGGCAACTAATCAAAAGTTGTCAACAATAGCACCCATGGAGCCTTGCCCGTGTGATCATCACTCATATATAAACAAAGATAATGGAGCTGTCCAGATAGAGATATATATATATATATATATAGGGACAATAAATTTGACAACAAAAAATAGGCACGGGCCAATATATGAATTAGAAGTTTTGGAATAGGATGAATTTTTGGCGACCATAGTCTCTGTCTATGGTGACGAGATCATTCTCACAAAAATTTAAATCATTCTTATATTAGTAGACTTGTTTAGAAATTTAAGAATTATGGACCATCTATTTTTTACCGTTAACTTGAAAATCAATCAAATAACCCTATCAAATGTGATTTTCAACTTAACGGTAAAAATAGACGGTCCATAATTTTTCAACTTCTAAAGCAGTTTACTAATATTATTCTCACTAAAATTTAAATCATTCTAATATTAGTAGACAGCTGGTTTAAGAGTTGAAGAATTATGGACCGTCTATTTCTACCGTTACGTTGAAAATCAATCAAATAACCCTATCAAATGTGATTTTCAACTTAACGATAAAAATAGACGGTCCATAATTCTTCAACTTCTAAAGCAGTCTATTAATATTGTTCTCACTAAAATTTAAATCATTCTGATATTAGTAGACAGCTGGTTTAGAAGTTGAAGAATTATGGACAGTTTATTTTTACTGTTAAGTTGAAAATCAGGTTTGATGGGGTTAGAAATTTCAGAATGGGTTGAATTTTTGTAGGGGTGATCTATATGGTGAGAAGATCAATCGGCCATTGATTCATCTTCTATGTCAGTACGCCAAAAATTGTTGTCAAAAGTGACTTTTAGCCGTTGGATTTAAGAATAATTTGGGGTACTCAAATCCAATGCTAGAAGTCGCCAATCATGCTGATTTTTGGTGTGTAGTTCCATCAAAGACTAGACTAAACATCCATATGGTCAGTGGTCCCGAATACAATGCCACAAGGAGAACACACTCGCCACATCCACCCTCCATTTAAAAACAGCAAATTTGGAGCGACACTGCGGATAACTTTTTTTCCATTAAAAATTTGAAAAAGTTTGAATATTGGCGTACCGACTGGACGGTTTCACATGTCCGTTTGGGCAGTTTCACTGTCAGAAAACCCCACACAATCCACAAAAACGGCCGTTGAGTGCCACGCGCCTAATTGCCGACACCAAGGGTTACCGGTCCTCATCAAGTATTAATAAAATTATAAAAGCTTTAAGACGTAACATCCACTGTTCTGGTTTTTCTCTCTTTTTACGAAAAATCCACAGTTTCAAACCAACAACCATATCACTATTTTCGCTATCTTACGCTTCCCTCTCAACTAGAGATCCTTATTCTCTCTTGTCTTTCTCCACTGTAATCGCGCATTTTAGCACGAATCTCACTTTACCTGGCGAATGAGGTCTGGTTCTCGCATTTTCTGCTCTTGCTTTGATTGAACTTCAAGGAAACCAAAACTCTTGCGTTCATCTTCAGATCTGCTACTCTGTTTCTCTCAAAGATCAATTTGTGGTTTTGATCAGAGTTCAAGCTTGAGATTTAGTCTGGTCAGCCAGCCAAACAGATTTCATAAGGCTAGTTCAGAGTATGAATCTTTGAACTTTTAATTTAGTTGATTTGTCTTTCTGTTTCTACATTTTTTTCTTTTTCGAGTTTAATTTGCAGGAAGAAACACGTATGTTTGAGACTGTGGATGATTTGTCTTAATTATTTTTTTTTTGGGGGGGGGGGGGGGGGGGGGGGGGATAAGGGGAAGATTTGTCCTTCACCATTGAGGATGTCCGAATTGTTTGGTTTTCTCACTCTGTTGGTTTTATTAGTTTGAGTAGATGGAACTGATCAATTATGTTAGCAGTCATTATCTGTAACAATTTGGAATTGATGAGAGAAGTATTAAATAAACCAGCAAAAGAGATGGGTGAAAATTTTGCCGTTCCAATTTATTTGCACAGCACAAGTAATGTTAGGTGCTCTTTCTGCACACAACTGAGTAATCTCTACAATTATGTTGGAATATTAATTGTGATGAATCTGATGGGGAATAACAAAATAATGATAATGTTAGGCGATCCAATGGACTTCAAGGCTCAATGTAGTGGCCGATTGCTTTTAGACGATATTTCTCCCCTTCAATCTTAATCGCAAAAGTGCAAAAACTGTGAGAATTTGCCTTCAGGATATAATGAAGTCCTTGATCGCAGATTGCTGTGTAGGACTATGCACCATCCAAGATTCTGAGAAATTGCCTTCAGGATCAATGAAGCCTTAATCGCAGATTGTTGAGATAGGATTATGCACCGTCTGATCACAACCAGAACACTCTACATTGGATTCTGGATATTGTTGGTCTGGACCCAGGCTAGAAATACCTGTTGGTAACCACCTGATCGGTTATCTAATCGTTGCGATCTTATGGAAATAAGTATTAACAATTTAGGTTCAATTAGTTAATATCTAGTCTTCCGATATTTTGCTCAAACTATATTTTTTTTCATCAAATTTTGTTGTGCCCTTTTTGGCATGGTTTAAAATTTCATAATGTTTCGTTTCGTTTCGTTTCGTAATGTTTCGGTTTGTATCACCGAGACAATCCGATACAATCCAAAAAATTAAAAATAAATAAAAATATGATTTCATGATTTTGGAAATACTTTGAAATGTTTCGGAAATTTCGTTTTTTCACCATTTTTTCGATGTTTCGTTTCGTTTCGGAGTTTGTCTCGGTTTTTCACTTGACCGAGACATTCCTCTGAAACGAAATTTTAAACCTTGCTTTTTGGAGACTCTTTTGATTTATTACCAACCATGATATATTGCTTCAGAGTTTTGAGATTGTATACAAGTTGCTTCGCTTGGTCTGCAAGTACTCAATAAGTCCAATGTTTTCCTTCATAGTTTGATTATGTAGCTTTCTCTGGGTTAACTGGCTTAAATGTTTAACATCTTACTCATTTACAGGGAAATAAGTGTCTTCTTTTTCTGAAAGGGATAGATGGCTACAATTAAAGACATAGGAGTTGCAGCAGCTATCAATGTTCTCACTGCATTCATTTTCTTTGTGGCATTTGCCATACTACGACTGCAACCTTTCAATGATAGGGTTTACTTTCCCAAATGGTATCTTAAGGGTCTAAGAAGTAGTCCAACGCACTCAGGAGCATTTGTAAGCAAGTTTGTCAATTTGGACTTTAGATCATATGTGGGGTTTCTGAAATGGATGCCAGCTGCGTTGAAAATGCCAGAAGCTGAGCTTATCGACCATGCAGGACTTGACTCTGCTGTTTACTTGCGGATTTACATGATTGGGTATGATCCAATAGATCTCAATCTTTTACATTTTCTTTTTGTTCAGTTTAGCTTTTCCATTGTTGGATTTAGTTTTTACTTGCGATTGTGAGATGTACCAGTTTTTTTACTTATCTCAGACCAGAATGTTGCATCTTTTTCAGTCATAGAAGGTTTTCAGAAATTGATAAACCTTCTTTTCCATACCAAATAAAATGTGAAGAATTGGCGAACATTAAGATATTCACTTCATGTCTTGCTGTCATAAATTCCGGAAGTTTATCCAAAACCAATGCTTGGAAAGTTGATATTTGAATCACTTGATATGTTGAAGTTTGAAAGTGGCGACGCAAATCATTGACCCACAAAGTTCTTGCAATTTTCTATTTCACACTGCACTCATGTCTTGGCCAAAAAGACCAACCTTTTAGTTCAAAATAAAAAATTGGGGTCTGGCTGGGCCATATCAGACATGGATCCAGACCCATACCCATGTTTTGTTGTGTTCATAAGTGCCCTGAGGGATTCGTAGGATTCAAGTAACATATATAGTTATTACTTTTTCAAGTTCTCTTCTGCATGAGTATTGTTTTCTGTTGTGAAAAGACCAACATAACTTGAAGCAACAACTTTTATTGTTTATGCTCTGGTGCTAATTATTTTGGTTTCTTCTTATTTTTGCCTTGCAGACTTAAAATCTTTGTCCCTATCACATTCCTTGCTTTTGCAATTCTGCTACCTGTCAACTGGACTAATGGCACACTCGAACATTCAACTGGACTAACGTTCAGTGACATAGATAAATTTTCTATTTCAAATATTCCAAGTGGATCACATAGGTGTGTAACCATTTTCTGTTGATAAGCTATTTTTCATATTTAAGTTGCTATTTGTTATTGTATATTGATGAACTTTATTTACATTGCATCTGCATTGTTCACAATACCCTGACTTGTTGAACACTGTTATTTGATTTTCTTATTTCCATTAACGAGGAAACCTGCATCATCATCAGCCTTACATCAACTGTATGGGGAGAAAACCTTCATCCTCACTAATATTCGCTACATTTTCTTTTAACATCTTTCTTTGCACCCGTTTCTGGTCTATGGGAAACTTTAGAAGATAAGACTAGACTTAGTCAGCAATGATGCTAGGGAGAGCTATCTTCAACAATTTTATCAATTTGCCACAGTCATTTGAAACAAAGCGTAGAGAAGAATGAAAAGAAAAGGTCTGAATTAGGGGTTGGTTGTGAGTCATCCCTCCTTTCTCCACTTTTATTCATTACGCAAGTAAACTTTAGGCCTAGATTTGCCATCGCTAATTGATAAAATATAATGTGATAGGAATTATTTTTTATAAAGCTGTAGACACCCTGAAATTAAAGTCCCCAAATTGGTGATCATGACGATTTATTCGCATTGCGTTGAAGAAAGAGATGTTGTCACGGTCCAACCCATGTGGCTGATTTTGGATGGGAGCACACATCGCAACAACCACATGGCACTAACATGTTGCGCCTCGTACAACATAATAAACTAGTGGCTCCTACAGAATATGGTGCCATGTACTGGTGCCTCCCACCCATGTGGCTAAAAAGAATATGGACGATATCTCATGTAGTTGCCCTATTAAATGGCGCATATATAGCTGCTCCATCAGGTGGCACCATTATAGTTGGCACATTGGATGGCGCCTCATGCGACAGATCATTAGATGGTGTCTCATCATATGCCGCCTTGAATAGATGGTCATGCACAAGCTTTCTATGGTGCCTCAAGCAAGTTGACTCATTGAATGGCGCTGTGGTCAATCGGCTGATTGGATGGCGTCTTGTGCAATTGGCCATTGGACAGCACCTCCTATAATATACCCTTTAAGGTGGCATCTCATGCATTCTCCCACCATAATGGCACCATCACCAGGGGCATGTTGTCTATTACCGCTTCACATAGCAGCCCATAAAAAAGAACCACTTTCGGGCACTCCCCACGAAGACTGCAGTATACCTCTGATATCCTACATGTTGGACTTGTTTGAAGCCAGGATTAGGTCATGCTCTTCTAGACAATCGTGAATGACAGCGTGCCTCATGAAGTCTTTACAAACAGCAATAGATGGCACCACAACTTATGTGTATTTCTACGTAGGCCACATGTGATGTCACACTTCATGATAAGGGTGTCAACGAGTTGGTTCCAGTTCGGTTCCTAAGGTACCCAGAACCAATATTGTCAGTTCTTATCAATTCCGATTCTCAAAATGGTGGATCCGGAAACGGAATCGATTATTTGGCTCCGGCCGGTTCCTAGTATATTGGTTCCAATCTTGATATTTTACAATTTTAACACTATATTTATATATCGGTTCTGGTTCCTATTGTTTCGGGTCCAAATCTAACTACTCAGAACCGGAACTGTTATTTTCAGTTCAGTTCCAGTTCTTTTTTAATCGGTGCCCAAAAATGTGGAACTGGAATCAGTGTTTTCGGTTCCGGTTCCGATTTGGTTTCGGTTAAACTGGAAAATTTGACACCCTTACTTCACGAGCCCTTTTACAACAACCATGAACAAAGCCATGCCTATTACCGTTTTAGTGAAGAGTTCTGCCTTTTGGTGCTTGCGTACAACGTTAAGGTGCGAGCCTTGCTTGCACAAGGGACTGTGGTCGCTAAAAATGATTCCATTTGCCACACTAACTGGTGTCGCATGCCGGTATGGGAGCCAATGATGAATCATAGGATTGGTTAGACAAGGTTACAAAGGGGGTGATTAGAAGTAATCTTGTTTATAGAACTACTGAAACATGTGGGAACGAGGTACCTCACTTGATTGATCGTTATCTGTGTAATGCGGGGGCACAGTAGCATGCCATGATTTTGATCATGGGTTCGTACCTTAATGCGACAGTGCCACCTTTGATCTAAGTGGCACAGTTAGGATGTACGATGAGAATTGTTGAAAGTTTGTTAGGACCGTGCTCTCTTTCTCTCCCTATGTTCGATCCTCCGTTAGAAATAGGAGAGCAGGGATCGAAGAGGGGGAGAACGAATTCATGTGCAATAGCCAATCCGTTACCTTGATCTTCTACCATGCTTCCTTTTCCAGAGCCTCTCCTCTTCTTCACCTTCATTGTCATTTCTCTAATTGATCGGTCTGTAGAACCTTAGACTTGATTGCCATGGATCCTGCTTAAACATATGCTTCTGACCGCGTGGCCTTGTATTCTTGAGCGATTGCCATCAACAAAAGACTCCATAAGCATTGGAGTATTTTACAAAAGCATCTAATAAAACCCTTATAAAGTGCCTAGAAAAAAGTATTAAGTAATGAATGTATACCTGATGACACTCCCTCTTAAGATGGTTCAAGATGTCTATCATCCTTTATAGATCTCCTTTAATACCACCACTTGCCTGGTAAAGTGGCAAATTCACTTTTATATGTGAAAGATCCATTCGCTAGTCTTACCCTATTATTCCATTCTTCTTCTTTCCCTTATTTAATATAAGTAACAAAATAGATAATAGCATAGAGATGTTAGTGTTCTTGCTCGTCCTAAGACAATGATCTAGGAGGAGTTACGTAGAGTGGAAGAGAGGCATGGACAACTGAGGAGAGCTACCCATTTGATCTAGTGAAGCTTGGATAGTGTCAGCAGTAGCAGTTATGCTGTCACGCCCCCAAATCCGATATTTGGTCATATCGACCTTTCTCGTATCTTGAGGCGCGATCTGATCATACAAACGCACAGTTAAACAAAACTGGTATCACGATGCAGGGGAAATACATCGGATAATTTTTTTCATTTTGTTTAATCAATCCATAAGACGAAACGCACTTCATTGACACATTAATAATGTTAGAGGATCTCTCACCTCAAACAAAACCGTAATATGCCCATCCAAAAGAAAATATTGTATATATATCGTACTCCCAAATACATGTTACTAAACGGTCAAACGACCTACATAACTCATGTATCATTCTACAAGATAGAAGAATTAAACAAAATATAATATCGTCTCTAGCACAAGTCTATCAACAGAAATACTGGAAGCATCAGACCAACTTCCCCTTATCCTTTCCTGAAAACAAAACATTTTAAAACGATGAGCTAGGGCCCAGTAAGTACATTCCTCATGCGTAAAACCACTTAAATCAGCGACTTTTGTTTATTTTAAAACAAATACGATTTGCAAATGAATTTCACATGTAATTCGATAAAACTCAATTCTCCATCAATTACTTACGTAGAACTTCGAATACAATGAAGACTTTTCATATAACAGTCAACCTTTCTCTTATCAGAATACCCGTAACCATTTCTATAAAGTCAAACTATCAATTCTGATGTATTCCGTACCAACATTCCATCGGTCCTAGTGTACGATGTCAACACTTCTAGTCCACAAGTAGACTCCCTAATGTGCACACTAATTGTTTCATTAGGTATCCTTTCTTCGGATTCCCTAATTTTCTTTTAAGTATAAATACCCGAGGGGTCTCATGAATGAGACAACGCCTCTTCTTTAGGGGACTGGAACCCCAAGGGGTCTTAAGGAAATAAGACAACGCCTGATGCTTTAGGGGACTAAAACCCCAAGGGGTCTCAACGAAATGAGACAACGCCCGATTCCAACTAATCTGATATTCTACATTCCCAATCACGTTCTTATTCATGTTAATCGTATTTATGTGCATAAAATAATAATGTTTGTAGAAACATCTTTACATGCATAACATTCATATTTTTGTATTTTGAAACTAAAAATAAGAACATTTAAGCCCTATTAATATCTTAGAAAGCGAATACATAAAACAGATGAAAAACGCATATATCTCATTTAAATGAATTTGAACATGACTTCATCCAACTAAATAGATTACACATGTCTTCATCTATCATAATTTCATGCTTTTAATATTACAATAAATTATCAATGCATTTACACATAGATAACAAGAATAACATTTTCAGACATTTTCCCCAAAAATAATAGAATTTTCTAGAATTTTTCTACAATATTCTGTGAATTTTCTACTATTTCAAAAAAAATAAAAAAATAAAAAAAATATTTATAAATAAATAATAATTAATCAAATAAATAAATAAATATTAATTAATTAATTAATTAAATAAAGGCATAAAATAAATAACTATGTACTTACAAGTGAATATGCTAGAATCCAAAATCTTTGAACCTCGTACGATGCAAATCTCGAGGTAGCGCGTATCTCGAGGCAGTAGGCCCCACAAAAACTTTTCAAAGGACCTCCTGGATATTTTCAGGAATTCCTAGGAATTTTTTAGAATTTCTTTTAGTTGAGGGATTTTTTTGCAAATATTCTTACCTCAGGGGTTAGAATGCAAATACCCAAATTGATATAATTTTCTCAAGGCATGGCCTTGTATTTATAGAGGTTGAAAACTCAGAACTTTTCATTCCTATCCGATGTGGGACTATAATTTTAAAAATTGTCTTTTTTTTTTCAAATTTTAATAAAAACTTAAAATGTTGCCTAGAACTAAATACAATAACTTTTGACTCGCACGTCCAATTTGGATAAATTTGATACTGATAGAAAGCTATTGTTGAGACCTTTAAAATGGCATAAATATAATGTTCAAAATATTATAAATGTCTACTATAATATTGCTAGAAATAGGGTCATTACACATGCGATGAGCAAGGTGCTGATTCATCTCATTGAACTCTCGTAAGTGTAGTTGAGGCACACATATTATGTGAATGACTAGATTGTTTGGAATGTTGGAATCTTGAATCTATGGTTGCTCCGTCTGTGCTAAAAGTGTCAACCATGAATACAACAAGTTTCACGATAGTGGTTCTCACAATTGCAATAAATATACCAGAGCTTGACCTCAACCACAACATTTCAGCAACATGCCATCCTCCTCGAAGCAGAGAAAAGTTTGAGACAAATGTGAAATATTTTAACAATTTTCACGAGGGTGGTTCTATTGTCCACAAGGATCTTAGGCTTTTCATCAAAAGCTTGACCTGTATCATAGCCACAGTCTCCACAGCCATGAACCCCCTCCCTGTCAGAGCATAAAAATTTGAGACAAGCAGTCATTTTCTGTTGCATAATGATGTAGGGGCATTGTGACATAGTGGTCCTAAGCTACACCGAATTAAGATTTTGTATTAATTTCTAAAATTAGCTTAGGAGGTTCACTTATTTTTTAGAAGTAGAATTTTAAAAGAATTAGGAAAATTAGGATTTGAGAATTCTATAAATATGTGTAATGGGTGGAACCCCAACAGACAGATTGTTTTAGTTGAATGATTATTTGTTTCTTTTGGAAGTGATTTCCAAAGTTTGCATGGTATTTGAGCCTTGCTGATTCTTCCTAAAGGAGTGATTCCTTCAAATTGATGTTGATTTCATCAAATTCGTTGTATGGTGTTGATTTCACATGATCATCTTTCAATCGCAGAATGGAGTTCCCTGGTGCTGTCACATAAATATCTACTTTTTCTCTTCACATTGTACAATTGTAAAAACAAAACTCACTCTGCCAAGTATCTGAACATGCATATACTCAAAGTCTGTGTTCAGTCTGTGAGTAGCTTGATCAGTGACTATTCTCCAACTCACCACGTTTCTTCCCCATGCTCCTAAGAAAACATCGCCCAATTGACTCATAGTCATAGATGTTTAGCTCTTTCCATAAAGCATAAAGCAGGTGCAATTCCCAGGCATTGTGACCCTAATAGTGCTAGGCAATCACCTGATAGAACTAATGTACTTGAGCAGATTGTATTTTTTCTATTAAGAAGTAAGAACCTCAACAATATCCCAGACTAATTTTATGTTCATTAGTTCCTTTATATGCCTTGAAACTGGACTAATTATTTTTCCCTTGTGTAATTTTTCGGTTTGCTAAATAATACAGGTGGTGCCTTTGTCTCTTGTTCCTTAAAATTAACATAGAGTTACATAGGGTATTCTTTGTGGTTGGAAGTTTGATTCACATTTGATGGATCACCGAGAACGAAGCTCAACTCTTTCCTTATTTTTTCTCTTTGATGCTAAAAGTTCTTTTTATTTTCCGCATTGCAGGTTTTGGACTCATTTGGTGATGGCTTATGTCTTTACATTTTGGACATGCTATGTTTTGCACAAGGAGTATGAACTAGTAGCAACGATGAGATTGCATTTTCTTGCATCAGAGCAACGCCGTCCGGATCAGTTTACAGTAAGATTAACTCTATGTTTCTCATCTATTCTACTTATTAACGCTCGAAGACCTTATTGCGTGCCTCACGCTATAACCCAATATCCCACGTATGCCCTTATGTTTTTTCTTATTTTTTTATTCATTTTATTTACTTGATATGGGCATTCCGGTCTTTTTGGTGCCAAATATCACGTCACCTTGCAAGCATACGTCACTCTGCAGCTAATTAAATGTCAAAAAGTAAAATAAATTCTTATTCCTATTATGCCCTCAAGTTCCTTAAAAGCTGACAAAAATTGCTTATTTCGGTTTTGGAAATTTTTTTAAGTTACAAGGGTAATTTGATCACTGAATACTTCCACATTTCAACTCAATTGTGCAAACAATTAGTGCACCTTAACGTGGCACTTATACTTTAGAGTAAAACTTTGATAACAGGGCCCTGTCATCAAAGCCGATGATAGGGCACAATATGTGCCACGTGGCACACTATTAGAGGTCTCTGACCATATGGATATTTAGCCCATCCCTAGCTGGACCTAGAAACCAAAAATCAGCCCGATTAGTGATTTCTGGCTGGTCAATTGGAATTATTTTCATGGGTTGATCTTAACCGTGGGAATTTGAGCATTATGGACCATTATTTGAGGTACAAAGATCTAAAGGTTTGAAATCACTAATCAAGCTTATTTTTGGTTTGTAGGTCCACCTAGGGATTAGAAAAACATCCATACGGTCAGAGTCCTCTAAGAGTGTGTCACGTGGCTCTATTTCACCCTATCATCGGCCTTGATGACATGGCCCTGTCATCAAAGTTTTACTCTTATTCTTTATGCTAGAAACAATTAGATGATTAAGTCTATCATCAAAGTTGATGATGGACTCACAATGTGAGACACGTGTCACCTTATTAGAGGCTATTAACCGTATGGATTTTTGATCCATCCGTAGATGGCCTTTTGTAACAAACATAAACCTGATTAGTGATTTCTAACCTCTGGATCATAATGATCAAAATCTACGGTTACAAATCAATCAAAAAAAAGACTGTTATAAATTGTTGATCAGGATGAATTTTGATATGTAAGTCCAACTAGGGATGGGAAAAACATCCATGCGGCCAGTGATCTCTAAGATTGTGCCACGTGGCTTATAATATGACATTATTAATGGTGTCAAAACTCTTCGCTAATTATGATGAATTTTGGTATGTAGGTTCTAGCATGGTTTAAAAAATTGAATATAACGGATAGAAGTTGTTACGTAATGTTAAAACGCCCAAAAAATAATGGCCGTTATTTTCGTTATAACATTGTGTGCTAAATAGTAATTCTAAAAATCTATGGTTGAAAACAAACCACAAAAAAGACTCTAATCCAATGGATAGAAATTGCTAATTAGGATGAATTTTCGTAGGTAGCTCCACTAGAGATGGGAAAAACATCTATACAGTCAGTGGTCTCTAAATGTGTGCCACGTGTAAGGTGTTGCCACGCGTAAGGTGCACGTGCACCGCACATTGGCGTTCCCCTAGTCAATTTAATGTAATTATAAGAGAATTAGCTTTTGTAATTTTGTTACTTGCATAGTAGTATTTTACTTGGATTGGAAACCGTTATTTTTAAGTATCTTTTATCTGAGAAGGGATGAGTTTAAAAGTAGAATTCCTTTGTTTTTGAGAGTTATTCACTTTCATGCCAACCCTTCGTGAGGAGCATAGTGCACTCTTGAGTTTTTCAATGAGTGAAGACAACCAGTACTTAATATTACATATTTCACATTCTTGCTACATTTGAAAATGCATTTACAGACCTGCATGTTGGGGCTTGCAGTTTTCCCCACTGGGTGTGTGGAGCACATATTGCCTCCATGATGGAGTTTGCTGTTTGTCCTAGTTGCCTTGTAGAACACATCTTGCCTGAAATTTAGCAAATCTATCATGGATCAATTTCATGTCAAGCCCCTGGATGAATATATCTAACAGCACTTTGTGGTCGGATATATGAATCCTGTTCTGCCATTCCACTGTCTGGGGCCATATCTTCCTTTCATCTAATATTTTATTCACCATCTCAAATCCACATCCTTTTCAACCTTTCCCTCATCCTCTTAGAGCCTTCAACTTGCACTTAGTGCTCCTTTCAGCTAGTGCCATCAATGGTCTTAAACCATCGAAAGCAAGGGCTGCTTTATTTTATTTCCCTATTGGTGCAACTACTAGGTTCCCTCAGATGCACTCATTGCTCGTTCTATGTTTCCCAGTCTTGCCACTCATCCATCTTAGCATTATTATCTCCACTTCACTCATCATGCAACACTTTCATAAACTTCAAAGATCCCATCTCTGATCATCAAGTTGACTGTGCTCGTGCAACTCTTTCTCCACTTACATAGATTGGGTGCGTGTTGGAAATGTTTGTATTTAATTGTGGTCTCCAGACATAGTGGACAGTACATGTCAATGCTTACTTGGATGTGTGTGTGTGTGTGTGTGTGTGTGTGTATAAATATTCACATATTATTCTCGATCAACATAGTTTAAAGTTTCGGCCGAAACCGAAACGTTTCGCCCGAAACGTTTCGGTTTCGGTACATGCCGATACAAGATACGGGTTTGTATCGGAAAACTCAAAGTTTCGGCTCAGTTTCGGTAGTTTCGGACCGAAACCACCGAAACCACCGAAACTACCGAAACTGTGACCGAAACTACCGAAATTCTTTCATTTGGTTTCACCAAGTTTCGGACCGAAACCACCAAAACTTCCGAAACTACTACTGAAACTACCGAAACTACTACCGAAACTACCGAAACTCTTTCATTATGGTTTCACCAAGTTTCGGACCGAAACCACCGAAACTGCTGAAACGTTTCGGTTTCGCCCGCGACCGAAACCGAAACGAAACCAACGACTTTGAACCATGTCGATCAATCTTTGGTGTCCTATTCTTCCCTGGTATTTACAGGTGTAGTTCCTAGGTCTGTCCTTCACATATCTAATTTTATCATTATTTTATTGTTACATGTTGCAGATCCTTCTCCTGTATGCGTTTTGGAAGTGACTAGTACCATTAATTTGTTATTGTTATTATTAGCATTATTTTGTGTTTCTGTTGGTGTGTATGAAAAGGCAGGGAGAGCATAGTAATTTGCAACTTCAGATTTTACCTTCCCATTTTTGGGTGATATTCAGTGGACTATGGGCACTGTCAAATTATTTATCAGTTTCAGATTGTTACAGCATTGAAACTGTTTTTTTCTTCTTTTGTGTCAATACAATCGTCTTGTTTTCAGGAATATTGGCATCTACTATAAACATTTTTGGTTTCCATTAGAATAGTGGAGATTACTGAAATCTTGGGCTTTTGCATCTAAATTTTAAGAAAAATTGGTGAGTTTTGTTTGCTGCATTTACTTCAAAATAGTTAGAATGCATGCTTGAGTGGTTCATACATGGTGGTCAAATATAGCAGTTTCAGCTGCAGTGCTTCCAGTTTGATTGCTGAAGTACTCTGTCAACATCATGCTTCCTGTTTCTAACTAGTAGAATGAAATTTGATCCTCTACAGGTCCTTGTAAGAAATGTGCCCCCAGACCCCGACGAATCAGTTAGTGAGCTTGTGGAGCATTTTTTTCTGGTCAACCATCCAGATCACTATCTCACCCATCAGGTTGGTTCCTGCAATTTTTTTTCCAAATACATGTTTACTTTGAAAATCTTGGTTGGAGATGCATATGTAAAAGAAAATAAAATAATTGGTTTTACATATCATATTAGTAAATTATTCATACATACGGTTATAATCTTCCAATTCCCTTTTTAAGTTATGAGATTGGTAAGGTCCCTGAATCATTGTAATATGGTTGGTTGCCCCAGTTTTGGTGCCATTAGAAAGTTTAATTAGCCATCCAACTTGCCCAATTCCACGATTCAGACATGATTTAATAATGGCCAAAATACTAACAAAGAACTGATTTATGGTGGGATTTCTAGTTTTGAGTTATTTATTTTCTTTAAAGTTGAGTAAAAGGAGGTTTAGGGGTTTAGAATTAATGTCTGATTAATTGGTTCCTACTGGTTTTACATATCATATTAGTAAATTATTCATACATACGGTTATAATCTTCCAATTCCCTTTTTAAGTTATGAGATTGGTAAGGTCCCTGAATCATTGTAATATGGTTGGTTGCCCCAGTTTTGGTGCCATTAGAAAGTTTAATTAGCCATCCAACTTGCCCAATTCCACGATTCAGACATGATTTAATAATGGCCAAAATACTAACAAAGAACTGATTTATGGTGGGATTTCTAGTTTTGAGTTATTTATTTTCTTTAAAGTTGAGTAAAAGGAGGTTTAGGGGTTTAGAATTAATGTCTGATTAATTGGTTCCTACTTTGTTCAATACTATTCATATTTAGTAGGTTAAGTAGAAAACTAGCGTTTATGAGAAAAAGAAGAAAGAGGAGAAGAGATGAGAAAAAGTGGAGTTCATGCATTTTACACAACTCCTAATGGGCTGTTATATTAAAAATTCCTAGGAGTGACAATAATACCCTTGAGAATGAGAGAAAATACAACTAAGTGCAATAACAACTACATGACTAATTTGACCTTACAACACTCTCCCTCAAGTTGGTGCATAAATGTCAACCACGCCCAACTAGCCCAAGAATCCATGCAACTAGTTACTACTAACACCTTTTGTAAGAATGTCTGCTAGTTGTTCCTCAGTCTTCACATATGGAGTGCACACTTCACCTGAGACAATCTTCTCTCGAATAAAATGGCAATCTACCTCTATGTGTTTAGTTCAATCGTGTTGAACTAGATTGTGGGCAATACTTATTGTTGCCTTGTTGTCACAATATAAGTTCATCGATCCATCAACAGGGAAACTAAATTCCCAAATAAGAATTTTTACCCACAACTCTTCATACAAACCAAGTGCCATGGTTTTAAACTCTGCCTCTTCATTGAAACATGCTACAACATGTTGCTCCTTGCTCCTCCTCCATGTCACAAGATTGCCACTTACAAAAGTACAGTACCCTAATGTAGATCTCCTATCATCCTTAGAATTTGCCCAATTTGCTGCTTCCACTTTCATATGCCCATTCCTCTTAAATAATAGTCCTCTGCCAGGTGAGGACTTGAGGTACCTCAAAATCCAATACACCGCTTCACGATATATAGTCCGAGGGGAATGCATGTACTTTATTACACTAACTACATATGCAATATCAGGTCTAGTGAGTGAAAGATAAACCAGTCTACCAACGTAACGTTAACAACTCCCAATATCCTGTAAAAGTTCACCCGTTTGCTCATCAAGTCTGATTTTGTTTTATAGGAGTATATGTTGGTCTAGCTCATAGTTTTCCAGTCTCACGCAACAAGTCTAAGACATACTTTCTCTGGGAAATAAAGATTCCCTCGCAAGATCTTGCTACTTCAATACCAGGAAGTACTTCAGTAGTCCATGATCATTACTCTCAACTCACTAACAAGGTATCTCTTTAGGCGTTCAATTTCTTCTACATTGTCTCAGGTCACAACGATGTCATCCAAATAAACAATGATGATTGTAATGCTGCTTCAAGTGCGTTCAATGAACAATGTATGTTCTGCATGACTCTTACCCCAAGTGCTTTATTGTGTGCTGAATCTCTCAAACCATACCCTGAGAGATTGTTTTAGTTCAAACAATGACTTCTTCAACGTACATACTTTTCTTTCATTCCTTAAAGGTTGAATGCCTGGCAGAGGAAACATATATACCTCTTCCTTCAATTTTCTATGAAGAAATGCATTCTTCACATCAAGTTGGTACAATGGCCATGACTGATTCGTTGATGGTGATAGGATCACCCTTATAGAGTTTAACTTCGCTACTAGGGAAAATGTTTCCTTATGGTCAATCCCATAGGTTTGAGTATAGCCTTTGGCGACTAATCTTGCCTCATACTTGTGTACAGACCTGTCTACCTATTTTACGATATACACCCACTTACATCCCATAGGTTCCTTTCTTTCCTCTAGGAAGATCAACCGGTTCCCATGTAGCATTATTCTCTAAGGCTCACATTTCTTCAATCATTGATTGCCTCCATTTTAGATGTTTTAGAGGTTTTGCAATAAGAGTGGAAACAAAAGATAATGAGGTAACAAAGGAAGATCAACCGGTTCCCATGTAGCATCTCTCTCTCTCTCTCTCTCTCTAGTGTATTCCTAATACCTGGCTGAGAATTGTATTATGAGCAATGCCTACATGCTTTTTGTTGGAGAAACACAATTACAATATCTATAATAATTCATTGTTCCGACCTCCACATTTTGTATAGAGTTTAATTACATTCTTTCCTCTTATGTAAACCCTTGTACTGCATGTAATTTTCTATTAATAATTATTGTTGGTTGGAAACCTTTTTTGTTATCATTTCTTATCTAGAGAATGTCATGCAGGTTGTATACAACGCAAACAAACTTACTAAGTTGGTCAAGAAGAAGAAAAAGATGCAGAACTGGCTTGATTACCATCAGCTTAAATATTCTAGAAACCAATCTAAAAGGCCAACTACAAAGGTACTACACTAATTACTTTATGGTTGGTTACGTTAAAAAGTCTTTTGATTCTACTGTCTTTACTCTTCTATATCTTTTCCTTGTTTAACTTTAATATATGTGTTCCCTTGCTGTTTCTCACTCGTGACCATTGATCTCTGTCATGTTTGATTTGATTAAACAGACTGGTTTTCTAGGCCTTTGCGGTGATAGAGTGGACTCAATTGATTTTTACACATCTGAGATTGATAAGCTATCAAAAGAAGTAAGTACTACCAATCAAGTGTCGTGTATTTTTTTTTTTTTTCAAATTTCCAATGGTGGCTAATTTGGCCATTTGTTGAAAGCATTATTTTTTTCTCTGTCTCTTGACTACTTAATATCCTATACACATATTGTTTGTTATTCGAATATAGTAGAGGTCAACCATCAAGGCTATCTTTATACTTAGACAACTAATGGAGTATCAAGAAAATTGTAAGAATGTCCATGTGGTCCTTTGTTGACTTAAAGAAAGCATATGATAAAGTTTTTAGAGATTTTCTTTGGTGAGTTTTGGGGGGGAAAAGAGTCAAGCAAATTTATTGACATTATTTAAGACATGTATGAAGGTGTGCAACTAGTGTGACTACAGTTGGTGGTGACAAACCAGTTTCCAATTATAATGTGTTTACACCAGGGTCTACCCTAAGTCCAAATCGTTTTATTCTGGTTATGGATGAATTAATTACTCATATTTATCCCTTGGTATATGTTATTTGCAAATGAAGTAGTTTTGGTTGACAAGACTAGAGAGGGAGCAAATGCAAACCATAACTATGAAGGAACACCTTGGAAAACCAAGGGTTTTGAAGTAAGTTGGACTAAGAGTTTACAACCAACTTTAGTCAGGGCGCACAAAAGGATGAGATGTTAGTGAAGATTAATGGGCAAGAAATACCTCAAAGCGACCACTTCCGTTATTCGGGTTTGATTATCTATAAAGAGGGAGAGATTGAAGAGAATATTTCCCATAGAAAAGAAATGTGTGACAATAGTGGATATGCGCTTCTAGAGTGCTATCTGATTGACACATACTCGATCAAACTGAAAAGAAAATTTTTACAATATAACAACAAGACCAGCTATTCTTTATGGATCAAATTGTTGGATTTAGAATAAGCTTAGCAGAGATCACAGTGAGATGGATGAGTGGAAAGACTACGAAGGACAAAATGAGAATTGCATGCATCTGGGGGAATTCAGGAGTTAGCTTAATTGGGGATTAAATAATGAAAAGTTGATTGAGATGGTTTAGGCATGTACAACAAAGACCAATGACAACACTAGTGGGAAGAAGTGCTTTGGTGTGGGTGGAAGACTCTAAAAGGGCGATAGGAAGGCCAAAAAGTATGTGGATTTAGGTAGTAAAAGAGACCTGACACACGCTTCAACAAAAGATCTATCTTGAGATAGAACTGAATGACGGAAGAGGATTGCACATTGCTGACCTTAAATAGGGACCGTTAATGATGATTTAAATTTAAATTTAATATCTAGAGCCTTATTTATACTTCATCATTGAATATGACATTTTGATTTTGCAATAGGGCCATCATATTTGTCGTGTTGGTAACAATACTTTTAACTTCTCTTTGTGAACGTAATGTGTGTTAAATAATGATTTACCCCAAAAGATCGATCTGTTGGGGAAAGGCAAAACTGGTATTTATACCAACAAGTCGTCGGGCCAACATAATACGTTCGTGCATGGGAACACACCATCCGCTAACACGCCCCCTCAGCGGGAATACGCTCCGCTTGAGACTTGAACCCGCGACCTCCTAGGCCCTAAGGCTCTGATACCATGTTAAACAACCTTTTAACCAAAAAGATCGACCTGTTGGGGAAAGGCGAAATTGGTATTTTTATACCAACGGGTCATCGGGCCAACATAATACGTGCACCGAAACACACCATCTGCTAACAATGTATTAGGTATTTTACAAATTTTCCATGTTATGAAATTTTATGAACTTGTCACAAACTCCTTGTCCTAGGATCTAAATTCTACCTTTAAGATTATGTTGTTAATGAAATGCCTAGCTAGGTTCAAGGAATACATAGCATATGAACAAAATGGTAAGTATTGTTTTATATATCTAGAATCCTGGAAATCACCAAAGGACTAAGAATCGTTAAATGGCGTTGTTGACCAAACAAAGGCAATGCTTCTATCCATTTAATGGAGGATTTCCAGCTGTACAAATTTCTCCTTTGGGTATTAATGGAAGATAAACTTTTTTAAGGTGTTGGATGGTGTGTGAAGACAAAACCAGAAGATGTTTCTTCCTGGTTTCAAGAGGATGGTTAACCTCTTACCTTGTTAAGGTGAATAGGTTGGTTGGAGGGAAGTTTTGAAATATTGTTCCGTCTCATATTCTCAGTAAGCTGATGGAACGAGACATATCGACTGAGACGAAATGAGACAAGGGAAAAAACACTATAGGTCCCAATTAGGTTTAACCATTTTTTAATGCTTAATTAGGTTACAAATTTATTTTTTTAGCATTTATGTTATAAAAGTACATATACAACGAAAGTTCTTAAAGCAATTTTGGTACGAAAATTATGTTTTTGGCACTAGACTATACATTGCACTATGTATTATCTCGATATCTTACCAGAACAAGACGTCTCAACCGAGCCAAAACGAGATTTTCAACCATGGGTGGAGGTTTACTATTGTTTATCCTTCCCTCAGAGTTAGAAGGCATACATATTCTCCATAGAGGTAGAAGAAGCTTTAATGGCATGGAATTGCACCTGGACTCTTGGAGCCCTAGAGTGGGTCTGTTATCTTGTTCTAGGAGGAAAAGTAACTTCTAGGTGAATGTCTATGCTATAACTCTACACATTTGGTACGAGGAGCTCCTAACTGCCTTGGGAGAAGCGTGCGGAGGCTTTATTAAACTTGATGCCAGTACGAGAGCTTTTACCAAAAGTGTTTTGCTAGAATTCTACTGTGGAACTCTAGCGATTATAAAATCCCCTCACTCATTCGATTGGAGGTGGAAGGGGATCTGCTTTGATATTCGTTCAATGGTTGAAGGCGAAGATAGAATGTTAAGGGAGGACTTCTTAAGATTTCAAGAAGATGCCCCCAACCAAAATCAGATGTCGATTCCCACCAAAGGTAGATCAAGGAGTAATAATCTACCCAACATAAAACCAAAATCAAATCCATGAGAGGAAGGAGAGGATTTTCCATTAACCGAAGGTCTTCGTTACAGATGTAGCAAGAAAAATTGGAGGTTAGGGAAGATGAGGTGGCGTCGAGAAGGAAGATTGTGTACTTTGATAGTCTAGGTGGGATACATGTGTTGCAACATTATTGGACCACTAGCCAACATGGGACCCATGCAAATAGGCCTAAAATGCAATTTAAAATTCAAATTAAAGGTCTTGAGCCTTGGGATACATGGGATGCTAGGAGAGGGTCCAACAAAAGCAATAATTGGGGAAGTTGTGGGATAACAAGAGTAGGGGAATATCAGATAGGTGGCAAAATACGATGTTTCAGAATACGAAGTCAAATCAAAAGGATGATGGTGATGATCAAGGGTTGCCAGTGTTAGAACAAAAATCAAGAACACCAATTGAGGTTTGATGGAGGATAAAAAGATGAGTGATGTGAGTGATGCAAAGATCAATCACCTTTACCGTCTAAATGAGTGTGGCACGATGGTGCATTTTTAATAATAGGAAGGCTCCTATTGGTAATTCATGAAATACAACTTATCTCAAGAAATACAACTTAGCTTGTCGAAGCTGAAGCCATTACCAGCGGAAGCCACCGTAGTTTTTCAGAAGCAATAATTTTCATCGAGGGCAGTAATCAAATTGAACCATGGAGAGCAGGTCTCGGGGATTGGATCGTGCCTATTCAACCGTTTTTCGAAGGTTCATTGGCTAACAAAGAAAAGACTCCGCAACATTCTAGAAGATTATCTGGTGGTAAGAAGCATAAAATCATTAGCAGGTTATAAGAACCTTTAATGGTCTGCCTCCTTGTCGTGGATGGTGGAGATATCAAAAAAGTTACAAAGGAGACCAAAGTTATAAGCTATTACTGACTAAAACCGAGTACCATAGAAGTAATCTCTAATTACCTTAAGAGAATTGGGAACATAAAAAGGGGTAAATTGAGGGTTCACTTGCCTCTTGTAGCAAATAACCCAAGAAGGAGGAAAATCGATGAGGTGTGTGATCCACAACCTATAGTTAGAGAAATCCAAGCAAAAGCTCTTTGAAAGACAAAACCCTACTCGCAATATGGTTCCCATGATTTGGAGGAAGAGAATGTGATGCGGACATCCAGCCGTACAGGGTTTACTAGAGACGCGGGAAGAAGCAGTAGGCCCACTTGTCACTATGGGATGGTAGCATGGATTACTGAAGACCC
Source organism: Euptelea pleiosperma (assembly GCA_035048495.1). NCBI lineage: Eukaryota > Viridiplantae > Streptophyta > Magnoliopsida > Ranunculales > Eupteleaceae > Euptelea > Euptelea pleiosperma. The sequence continues at coordinate 6,345,263 of CM068545.1, forward strand.
ATGTGTGCATATGACACATCATTGAAGACCCTACACTGGAAAGAGGTACATGGATGGATTTAGAGCATGATTAGAGCATTCTTGGAGGGCATCTTTATGATTTGGAGCGTGATTGGAGCATTCTGGGATGGCACCTTTATTTTAGTTTCTTAGTATTTTATTTTGTTTTATTTTGGTCACCCACATCTGGGCTTTAGAGGGGGATGATTTATCTTTGGGACATATTGGGTATTTTTATATTTGTTGTATCTAATCTAAGCCATTGATTACTTTAAATGGTTAGGATTAATCTTAGTGTTTAGAGAGGCCTTTAAATGCTTGTTTACACTCATTTGAAGAGGTTAATGAATAATGAATGAATATTAAGTCTCTTTTGAGCATTCTCCCTAAGATAGGATTGGTGTGAGGCCAAAGGTGTGATTAACTACGTGTTTTCCAAGTATTCTCCGTGAATGTTCGCGTACAGGTATTTGATTCTTTGAATTCTTGCAATCGTAATTAATCTTTTCTTTAATCAATCTTCAAATCCCTAGATTTCTTGGCCGATTCATTAGTTGATAAGGATCTATGGAGCACTCTATCCGTAAACCAGATCGGTACCTGAATATTTGCCAAAACCCTAAACTCGAGTTCTCAACCGAGGAGAACTGAGATTCTGGCCAAACTAACTGCAAGAATCAACCCAAACTTGGATTGATTCTCCCTGGGGAGATAATATAGGGGGTGGTTACACCAGAGAGCCCAAATCGCAGAGCGATCTCGATCGTCTGTTTGGTCTCCCGTCCAATTGGACCCGATCTCTGTCTCAATTGCCCAGCCCAGATTTCTTCATGACTCAGATCTGATGATTATTTCTAGCTCTTATCATATTTGTGAGCCATGAATAATTATTTTAAGGTTGTTGGAACCCATTTGTTTTCTTTTGATCAAATATGTGCCGTGATTTGTGAACCCCGTGCATTCAATACTTGATCGTTTAAACCCGTTGGGCCTTAAAATCTCTTATAAATCCTGGATTAAGGTTTAAGTAACTCTTAATTAATTGTTGGATTGATTCCCTAGGCTAACAGAAACTAAACTTCCATAAACCTTCGCCTATTAATTTTGTTAGGCTTGCACTGCAGCATTGTGGCATGATCTTGACTTTGCGTAAGACCCTAGGTTGATTTTATTTGATTTGCATGATGATCGGCTAATTTATTATATTTGTTACTACTCTAAGTAATTTTATTTAATCCCAACTTCATTAGTTAGGGTCATATCATTAGTCCTACATCAGAATGAGGAGAGAAAACTTCCGGCCACCCCCTCCCCCCTTGATAAGAGTATAAATCCTTTTAAAAGAATAAACTAATAAAGCTCTAATATTCACTTAAACCAAACATGTATTGACCCTTATGTCCCTGTGGCCTAAAGGTGTTTGGTTTATAGGTTAGCCCCAACCCAGACAATGCTATTCCGCTCCAGAATAAGTCCAATACCAAAATTAATTAAAATAAAGGAAATAAAAAAAATTCCGGGGCTCTACACTTGAAGTAGTAAATATTGTTATTGATGTTATAATGATATCATTTGCATGATTGAATTGAGCTTGAACGTTCTTTATAATTTTGCTACTCTTATTTTCTTGCAATTTACATATTACTCAGGGCTTATTTTGTGTTTCTTTATCATTGACGATGATACTATGGCATGGCAGATAGTAGCAGAGCGAGAAAGCATTACAAACAACCCTAAGTCCATAATGCCAACAGCTTTTGTTTCCTTCAAAACTCGGTGGGGTGCTGCTGTTTGTGCACAAACTCAACAATCCAGAAATCCTACTTTATGGTTGACAGAGTGGGCCCCAGAGCCACGGGATGTATATTGGCAAAACCTGGCAATTCCATTTGTCTCACTCACAGTTAGGAGGCTGATTATAGCTGTTGCATTCTTCTTCCTTACCTTCTTTTTTATGATCCCAATAGCCTTTGTACAGTCCCTTGCAAATATTGAAGGGATTGAGAAGAGAGCCCCATTTCTGAAACCCATAATTGAAATGTGAGTGTACTTTACTTCTAAGGCTTCTTTTTTAGTTAGATTTTTGTGTGCATTGTAGTATCATAAAAAATCACGGATTGTGTTTATACCAGAAAATTGTGAAATAATACCTAGGTTTACGTTTCATTTCATATTGCTTTGCAAAATTTTAATCTATTGTACACATTCAACATGTACTATGCTATCATACCATGCTAGTTAATTAATTAACATGATGTTTAATCCTTGTAATATATTTGCTATATGGTAACTAGATTAATTCAATGTCCCACCTACTTGGTGTAATTAATATTCATGGTCCTCCAAAAGAGCTCATCTAATTTTTTCTTTTGATTACCGGATCTTTTTGTGATCCTACTACAATAGGAGCTTGTGATTTTTTTCATCAAAATGTGCATATACAATTGCCACATAAGCTACAAATTATCCTGCCATGGCATTCAAGAAACATGCTGTGATCATGTAAGCAAGTACTAAGGAAGTTATTTAATATTTTTTTCATGAAATACTACTTTCAAAAATAATTATATTTTAGTTACCTCTGCTGCAGAGTGAAGACATTATGACAAAGCAACATGTGCCATATGGTTATGATCAGAATTTTCAGGGATGGATATGTGTTGTATAAGTTTTATCATATACAGGTTTGAGCATGAAGCCGCTGACTTGTTTGCTTGAAGGGGTGTACATGAGTGATCTTTGTACATTGGATGCCCTCATCAACTTCAGAGATATGTTTGACCAAAACTATTATTTTCTCACATTTTTGGTTAGAGTAATTTGTCTTTATAATGGATGCATGTACTCCTATGATAACTAAAGTTACTTGCCCCGTACAAGTTTATATCCACGCCTGTTAATTGCATGATCTATTTAGTTGTAGTGAGCATTTCTCACATATTTTGGTTTGTTTTATATGACCCCTATCAACTATTAATTTGCATTTTGTAAAATCGTTTATAATGGAAAGAGAGAAGCGCTTGGGTGAGTTCTTTAAGTTTCACTTGTCTCTATCCCCTGTTATTTTTGAGAAAAATCTTATTTTCTTCCTATTCTTATGCACCAGCACTACTTTATCATTCATATTCTGGTGTTTTGTTCATGGTTATAAACATGACTACATACATGTCTACTTTGAACTGCCAACATTTAGTTTAATATCAAACTATTCCTAAGGAATTTAAAAACCAACAAATTAATAATTTAAGTGATCAGGTGTGTCCTCAAAAGATTGAGATGGTGATACTTGCGGTGGCAAAATCTGCCCAATATTTATTTGGTTGTTCAATATCTATTATTACTAGAGTATACTCACGTTAGCCTTACGTTCATGCAGAGGTATCATCAAGTCATTCATACAAGGTTTTCTACCTGGGATTGCTCTAAAGATATTCCTCATTCTTCTCCCAACAATATTGATGCTGATGTCTAAAATTGAAGGCCTTATCTCCCTATCAGCTCTAGAGAGAAGATCTGCGTCAAAATATTACATTTTCATACTTGTTAATGTATTCCTTGGGAGCATAATAACTGGAACTGCATTTGAACAACTAAATTCTTTTATCAAGCAGTCAGCAAATGAGTATGTTCTTTCACCAATTTATCATGCATTGCTTTTATTAGGTTTATCTGTATTTTCAAAAGGACAATCTTGTTATAATCATCGTGTAGTGAATAAAGCTTTTTATCTTTTCATCTTTGTTTGTGCCAGAATCAAGAGAAGTCTTATTTTAGTTTGAAATTCATTGTTAACCAATATGAGTTATCATTGATAATAGCTTCAACTCAGCATTCCATTTGAACTCATCCCTTCTATTCCTGTGGTGGGAAAGGATATATCCCACTGTTGCCCTGGTCTCTGATATCTGGACCCTTCTATTTACCCCACCATATGACATGGGTATGGGAATGCATTCCAATTTGCCAAGCTCAATTTTTGTATTTTGGGTACATACCCAATGAGTGGTACTCACACCTATATGTGGCGAGTGGCGAGAGAAAAAAAAGGGAACATGAAAAAAGAGAAGAAAGAATATCTTACATACAACAATAAGTTACAACCCTAACCTAAAAAAAACTAGTTCATATTACTCATATGATTTATAGTCAAAATAAAATATTATCATCAAAGTAAAGCAATAAAGTGTTATAATACTAAAAACATTAAAATATTAACTATCTAGTCATGTCCAAATATCTCAAAATTTGGGGGTTGAGCAAGTCCAACTCTTGGACACAATCCTGTATCCAACACCCTTACCCATACCCAGGTAACATAGGCCCTGATCAGGTTCACTAAGTTTCTAGAATGTTGCTATGTTAATCCAATAATGGGCAAGTTGTTTAAATGGATTCATTTTAGGGGAAGGTTACTAAGTTCTAGAAAGTTCAAATATCTCTGTTTTATTTTACTAAAACACTTAGCTGCCGATTACGTTAGTCAAATAATGGTAAATTTGTTTATGTTGTTTTAGTACACAATAAAACTATAAAACAGTAAAATGTGAATGAGAAACTGTTATGGAACACAAACATTTCCCCTTGGGAACTTTTTTAAGGGGGAAATTCTTGGGAGATTTTCACAGATCACCAAGAAGAAGAAAAAATCCATGGGAGATTTTTATTTTGATTCTTCCTTGTTTCTTGGTTTCTTTTATTAAGAAAAATTTGGGTATATAATAAACTTAAATATGTTTTTCATTAAATCATGTACATAGCAAAACCTAGTGAAAATATCTTGATATGTTTGCAAGAAAATTAGAAAAACTCTTTTTCTTGAAATATATTCAGTTCTTTGCAAAACTTAAAAAGATCGTATTGGTTTTATTGTTTCTTGAAGATCTTGGAAAACACACGATACTTTTTATACAGTGAGATTTATAACCGAACAATGGAATTAAAAATAAATCAAGCAACTGTTAAGGTGTTGTGTATCATGAGTTTTATGATTACAGATTGCCTTGATTTCTGACAACCTATGATCTTAGGAGATTTACTTAAAGAAATGCCCCTTGATTTGCTTCCTACCCCACGTAATTGAGCAATATATTTTCAAATCGCGATTGTTTTTCCAGCGTTCTCCCCCTCAAAAAACTTTATTAAAAGCTAAAGCCATCAAGAACAAGCTGAAATTTGAGAGGTTGAGATGACCTACACTAGACAACGGCTAAGAAAACAACAAGAGACTAAAAACAAAGCCCCATTAACTTCCTTCCCTAGTACATAACACATCCCACCGGAACCCAAAATCTAATATACACACACTTATCAAAAATAAATAAAAATTAATTCCACCCTAATTATTCAGTGTGGACTATATCATACTTTATTAATTATAATATATAGTTCCTACCTTATCATGAGTTGAATCTTGATGGCCGATATCATGAGTTGATCTTAAGGAGATTTTTACGCATTGAAAGGTCTCTTAAAAAATTTGATCCACATAATTCAGAATAATAGCTCTCTCTTCTTGGTAACGACAATTAGTGGCACCCTTATTATCCTATGTAAACTATATCACTCTCCATCCGAGCATAATTGAGTGGAATTTGACTTAAAATACATGATTAGGAGAAATCAATCGAGCTTATTTGGTTCAGTTTCTAACTTGTGTATAAAGTCAAGTATTGCTCTATTTGTAGATGCCCGATATGAATTTTTAAGTGGTTATTCACTTATTTGTGCAGCATTCCAAAAACAATTGGTGTAGCAATTCCAATGAAGGCGACTTTCTTCATCACTTATATAATGGTTGATGGATGGGCTGGAATTGCTGGGGAAATCCTAAGGTTGAAACCATTGATCATCTTCCACTTAAAGAATTTCTTCTTGGTAAAGACCGAAAAGGATAGGGAAGATGCAATGGATCCAGGAAGTCTTGGTTTTGACACAGGCGAACCTCAAATACAATTTTATTTCTTACTTGGCCTTGTTTATGCTGTGGTGACACCCATTCTACTTCCTTTCATAATAGTATTCTTTGGCCTGGCATATGTTATATTTCGCCATCAGGTAAATAATTGACATTTTCGCCAATAAATTTTGCGCTGTGAGTTCCTGTCTTTAGTTTTGGAATAATTACCTCTCTATTCTTTTCATTCATGAATACAGAAGCATCAAAGTTTTTGCATCTGATTCTGCATCTAATGCAAGAGAAGTTATTAGTGCCTATATCATATGAATATCAAGTGTCTTTCAAAAAATTATGTGAGATCCCATCTCATCTAATTTTATACCCAGATCTTGGTTTGGATTACTATGATAACCTCATTTATTGTTAATTTTTTAAAAGAATCAGTGCTGCTAGCAACCATGAAATTTTAGACGTGTGAAATCATGCAGTGCAGCTGATTTCATGAGGGAAATTTATGGAAGAGAAATCATGGATGAACAGGAAATTTTGTAGGGAAGGAATGGCAAGGCATGAACATGTGAAAAAGTATGGGAGGAATACGATGACTGCTTTGCATTGATTTTTGAGAAGTCTTATAAGTAAAAGAGATCCTCTACATAGAAGTTGTATAGAGTTTGACCATGATGAATCAAACAAAGGAATACATGCTCCTTCAATAACTCTTATAACCTTAAATTAAATTATGTATGGTGATTTTACAAGAGAACCAGTGTAACCTGCAATCAGAGAATTTTCTGGTTTCATGAACAAACACGCGGGAGTGAAATCATGCATGAACATGTGATAAAGTTTAGGGCAGAAGAGATGGGAAAATAATTTGCATTACTTAATTGTTGTACTTATTTGGGGTTCTCCACATTTTTTCAATAAAAATATGTGAATTTTTGACATACCCCCATGTTATCTTTGAAATTTGACATAACCCCCCACATTTTTGAAAAAGCTGACATACCCCCCTATGACCCGGTCCACCGTCGAAGACCTTCATTGACTAACAACATTTTTTTCAAAAGGACAAAACCACCCCTTTCTTCAACCCTAGAACAAGAAAAGTGGGTTTGGGGTAAAACCCCAACCCCAAATCAAATGGTTGTAGTGGACGACCGGCCATGAGATTCCGGTGGGTTGGTCGCTCACCACCGGTGACCAACCTACCGGAGTCTCGTGATTCCACCACTCCAATGAGTAATTTCAACTTCAAAATCTTATTTTATTATTTTTTTTTATATTTTTTAAGAAGGAATAATATGATTAGTTTATCAAATCTTGTACTATTGGCTGGGATATTAGCTATATCCCCAATTTTTCACACTGCAAGGGATTTTTAAGACATAGTTCTTTGACCGTTGGAGTAGGTGGGTTAGTTTAAAAATCCTCTTTTACAGCAAACAGGTGGCAAAACTTTGTTGCAAGCACTGTATGAACTTCAAAAAACTGTGTTGCAAGCACTGTATAAACTGCAAGTTTATAAAATCCTCAAAGTCGTTCAGAAGATTTACTGAAATCCAATACCGAACTTATCATATTATCAAATCCTAAATTAAACCTGGTGTTAAAATTAAGAAACCTTATCCTTCGGGGGATTTAAAAACTTTGTTTTTAAAAAAGCATAAAAAAATATGTTGAAGAAAAGGGTGATTTTGTCCTTTTGAAAAAATTTGTTAGTCAATGACGGTCTTCCATGGTGGACCGGGTCATAGGAGGGTATGTCAGCTTTTTCAAAATATGGGGGGGTATGTCAAAAATTCCCTAAAAATATTCACTTTATGAAAAAAATTTAAAATACTACTACATGCTCATACTGTTGCTCAGTGAGATGTATTTGTTCATTATGACCTTAGTAGTTACTAATTCCACGTTCCACGAGAGAACCAAGCATATGGCAAACCAAGTATGTGAAATTGATAAAATAACCTCTGAAAAGGTTGTAACAACCTAAATCAGAAAATATCCCATTTATTTGATATCTTCACTAAAGTTGTAGGGAAGAAAAGGTTTGCTTTTCTTACAAAACTGAGGAAATCCTATTTTCTCTCTAGCTTGAGGGTAAGTGTTGAATTTATTTTTAGTTATTGTGAGTTGTGGAAGAAGATTCTTTTCTCTATGGGTGTCTTTGTCATCTTTGTAAGCTCCAATCTATGGTAGACATCTTCTAGTGTATGGTCATTTGGAGTTTTGGATCTTAATTCATGTAGGAAGGTTCCGTATGCCATTGCTCCTTTTTGATTGATGATAAAATTGTTCCTTCCTCTTGGGATTTCACAGCTTTTATTTATTTTTATCAGCTGAAATTTTTAGAACTCTTTTATTATTAGCAGTTTGTTCTTCTCTTTTTCATATGTTCCTATAAAGTAAATTAGGGTTTTGAGATGGGAAGTGGAAGGAGAAGAATAGAGAGAGAAGAGGAAGTCAAACTAGAGTATTGAACCTATACTAGTCAACCCTCTCAATTATAACATATACTAATGTTGTACTAAAGGTAAAAGTGCAAAATACCCCGTTCTACATTAACAGTCCCCACTCCCCTCAAGCTGAAGCATGTATATCATATATACCCAGCTTAGAACATAAGAAATCACTCCTCGTGTGACTCAATGCCTTGGTAAATACATCAGCTAACTGATGTTCTGACTTGACATACGGAGTACAAATATCACAATTTTCAACTCTCTCTAATGAAGTAGCAATCTACTTCAATGTACTTGGTCCTCTCATGAAAAACAAGATTATAAACAATATGGAAAATCGCTTGATTATCACAAAACAAAGGAATAGGGAGATCAACTGCAAATCCTATCTCCTGTAGAAGATTCCTCAACCATGTCAAGTCACAAGTAGTGTGAGCCATAGCCTGATACTCAACTTATGTGCTAGATGGAGCCTCCATTCTGTTTCTTACTCCATTCTAAGGACAACATTACTTCGATATATTTTTGGTTCTTTCATCTGGAAAAGCAAGGAATGGGCAACTTCTAACACATACCGATATATCCTTTCGGTCACCCCATTTTGTTGAGGTGTACCAACACAAGAGGTCTGATGTAACATATAATGAGAGCCAAAATAATCTTAAAAAGTGTAAAAGTATGTTATTTGGTATTATCAGAACGAAGAAATAAATTGAGTTTGCACTTCCAAATATAACAATTTAAAAATAGGGAACAAGTCAAATGTATCTTTCAATAAGTAAATCCATGTCATTAGGGAGTAGTCATCCACAAATTAACAAAGTACTTAAAACCATTGTATGAAGATATCATGGTTAAGTCTCAAACATCAAAATGAACAACTGAAAAAAGGACTAGACATACGACTATCAAGCCTAGATGGAAAAGAGACATGGTGATGCTTACTAAGTTGACACAACTCATAATCAAAAGACAGTAATTGACTCAAAGTATGAACTAAAATTTTAAACTATGTAGTGACAAATGACCGAGGCAGTAATGCATTTGGTGAGGAGAAAGTGTGGTCTGAAGAGCATAATTCTAAGGACCACCACAACCATCAATATTAAAAAGACCATTGTCTTCATGCCTTCTACCAATCCTCTTCTTTGTCTTTAGATCTTGAAAGACACTGAAGGAAGGACAGAAGGTAACAAAACAATTAAGAGATTTGGTGAATTTATCCACAGACACGAAGTTAAAGGAAATTTAGGTACGTATAAGATGAAAGATAATAAAAGAGAGGAATGATGATGTGCAGTACCAATGCCGGACACTTTAGATTAGTGTCATCAGCAAGAGTAACACATTGGGTGGAGTTTGAGGGATTAAGGGAAGAATACACACATGGAGTGTCAACCATATGGTTTGAGGCATCAGAATCCATAATCCTTATCCATAGAGAACTAGTAGAAGCAACACAAGATATACCTAACTGAAACAAGGTGGCAGTAGAGCTGGAGGAAGCAACAATATGTTGGGCTTTCATTAACTTGGCATATTCTTCTCAGGAAATAGAAATAATAGCAGATGTGGCACACAATGAAGGGGCTGTATGGTGCGAGGTATTATCATAATTGGTCTGTGCCAATTTTTTATGAAAATTCTAGCACATATCAGAGGTGTGACCATCACAACCACAATGAGTACATTTAATAGCACCACGTCCTCTACTAGAACCCCCCTGGGTCTTTACCAACTCCATGACCTCTCCACCCATCTGACCACTATGACTAGAAAATTATTCGAAGCTACAAGGGTAGATTTATCGGTTTCTATGGCATTAATGGCAGAGAGGGAGTGGAGCTCTTTGCTACTAAGGATTTGAGCTTGCACAGGCTCAGATTCAGCCTTAAGCTAGAAAGAAACTTGCAACTCAATACTCCTCTCGTTGTCTTCGTTGGGTCTACGGATTAGTAGTAATAAGCTGGTAACATTCAGCTCATCAATTATTCCCCGCATGCAGGTATAATATTCACCAAGACTTTTATCACTTTGCTACATAGTAAAACATTCCTGAAATAGTTGATACACTCCTGTAAAATTCCTATCACCGAAATACACATCCCTATCTCCTATATTTCTTTTGTTGTGTCCAAAAACATCATATTTACACTTCTTTGTGGAACCGTATGATTCCATAACAAGATCATGATCTAAGTATTTTATCGAGTCCACATTTCATAATTGATGCCCTCCTCCGGAGGCTATTCGGTAGTCGAAAAAATGAACTTCCCTCTAACTATGAGGAAAACCTGTGCATATTTAGACCAATATACATAATTACTCCCATCGAGTTTAATGGAAGTCAGGTGAGACATATCTCAGAAGAAGACAACAGGCTAGGCTTAGATTTCATCACAAGCCACTAGGTCACAAACACCTATGCTTAATCCAGAAAGCTTGTGATTCTCACTGGATACCTACAATGTAGTTTGGAGAACCCAGGATAAAAGTCTGAACACCTGGAATTTTCTCTAGAGAGTTTGGGAGAGAAATTTGAAGACTTGCGATTTGCTTTATAATGCCCATGAGAGAAATTGATACTTGATTTACTCACGATAGACCTTAGGAAACATGTCATAATCAACTTTCAAGAAACGTGTCACAATAGATCTTGGGAAATGTGTCATGACAAATTACAGGAATCTGCAATTTTCCTTAGATACAAAATACATAATGTTGCAGCAACTTCTCATTTGCGGTATGCATGACACACATAGAGGCCAAGGTTACTCTTCCAACTTGCATGAATGACCTCTTGCTCTTCCACAACAGTATTGGTGGTAGGCACCACCATAAAAGGGAAATAAAAAAAAAATGGGAAAACCTAATGTTTCACTCCCAAACCCTAGGTTATTATTTCTCATTACGAAGAAAGAAAGAAACAATTAAAGAGAAGAAAAAACAAGAAGAAAAGAGGAAACCCTAGTTAACGGATCATATGCTCTAATACCTATTAGAGAATAACATTATAATAAGTTGTGTGAGATGCACCATATCATTATTGGTGTATCTCATCACACAATTCTCCCGGTTACCAAGATTAGGATAAATCAACTATGATGATATCTACTATCAATTAGGATAATAGATTGGATTTGTTGATATTAGTTTCTATATTTGATCAGTTTATCTTTATATAAACCCTTGATTAGGGTCAATGTAAATTAATCTAGATTATTCAATGAATCTCATTTTTGTTCATGGTATCGAAGAAGGTCATCTAATGACATGTGCTCTATTGATCTTCTCTTTGTCCACAGTTCTTCTGCTGCCCGTCAGATCTCAAACATTGCTCTATTGTTTTTAGATTGTTCATCAAGCCCATCAACTCATGCAAATGCTACACTTATGTAGGCACTGCAACCACTATCATATCCACTACTTTTCAGCAACTGCCATCACTATGGCTAAACGCCATGCCTTGGAACATCAACCACCTTTCATAGCTCCTATTCAAAGAGGCCCCCTGTTCATCTCAAACTCCCATGCATCTCTTTATTCCCTTCTTTTTTAACGGGAGAGAATATCTGAATAATCTCACAAATAGAATGCTTTATCACTCCCCGTTCCCAATTGCCCAAATTGTTGTAGATCTAGTATCTCTGTCCATCGCCATCGATTTGCAGCTACCCTTGTTCGCCAAAACCTTAGCAAAAATGAAAATTTGTCCCCGTTCACCTGCTACGCTCTTCACCGTCTTGTCTGCTGCTTTGAATAGTCACCATTGCCACCATAACTCGTTACAGTTGGATTGCCTCGTCATCTTTGATTCTTTGTAGATAGTGCAAATTGTCTAAGTCCACATGTATGCCACATAGACCATACCATATAACAGCACGCGGTGACGAATTGGCACATTGGAGGGTGCCTCCTACAATTGATCTGTTAGATGGCACTGCACATTATACGATGCCCCATGCATTTTATCTATCAGACGGCACCGCACATTATACGGTGCCTCGTGCAATTTATCTATAGGACAGCACCGCACGTTAGACAATGCCTCGTGCAATTTGTCTATCAGACGGCACCTCACATTAGACGGTGTCTTGTTTAATTTGTCTATCAGACGACACCGCACTTCAGACGGTGCCTTATGCAATTTGTCTATCAGACGGCATGGCACATCAGACGGTGCCTCATCCAATTTGTCTATCAAATGGCATTGCACGTCAGACGGTGCCTTGTGCAATTTATATATCAAACAGCACCGCACGTCAGACGGTGCCTCGTCCAATTTGTCTAATAAATGACACTGCACGTCAGACAATGCCTCATGCAATTTATATATCAGATGACACCGCACATCAGACGGTGCCATATACCGGTGCCTTCTACCCACAAACACAAAGTGCCCATTTGGTACCGCATACAAGATACAACACTAAGGTGGTATCCTTGCGTGCTCAAGGGTCATGTGCCCGCTAATAGGAATTATATTTCTACCACGCTAACTAGTGCCGCGCACTAGTATGAGGGTCAAAGATAAATCGTAGGATTGGCAGGGCAAGGGTATGAGAGGTTGATTAGAGGCAATCTCGTTTGCAAAACCGTTGAAACGTGTGGGAACGGGGTACTCGCTTGATCGACTGCCATCTGGGAAACACGAAGGCACCATAACATGTCACGTGTTCGATCAAAGGGTTGTATTCAGATACAACAGTGCCACCTATGATCCATGTGGCACAATACGGACGCACGATGAGAATTTTTAGAAACGTATTACGATCGTGCCCTCCCAACTTTCGACTCTCCACTATAAATAGAGAAGAGGGTCGAAGGAAAGGAGGATGTGATGTCATATCCAATGTGTTACCCTAATCTTTTACCTTGTTCCTCTCCTCTTAGCCTCTCATTTTAATCTACCCTTGTTGTGGTCTCCTCAATTGTTCGGTTCGCAAAACTTTGGACTCAGATGCCATGGATTCCTCTTTGACATTGCTTCTAGCTATGCTGCTTTGTATTCTGGAGTGATTATTATAAATAAAGAGATTCGATTGCTTTCTCCAACTTCATCTCTTTTATTTCTTTGTTTACAATCTTTCCACTCTGTTGGTGCTGCCACCACTCCAGGAGAGTGTGCCATCTTCATCACCACATGTTGCCACTACAACCCATTTAATCTGCCACAAGTTTCAGGCATGACCAGCATGGGTCACCATTCTGGCTAGCAACCATCTTCATTCGTTGGCTATCACTGACATCAAAACTTGATCCAGACGATTCAATCATCTTGGAAAACTCAAAATGGCAATAGCATTCTTCAACGACAATTCAATCTTCAAGGCACTGGATTTTGGCAAACTCACGATGACTATTTGATCTCCAATCCCCATGAGTTTGAGGGGGATTATTAGAGAATAACATTGTAATAAGTTGTGTGAGATGTACCATATCATTATTGGTGTATCTCATCACATATTCTCCCGGTTGTCAAGATTAGGATAAATCAATTAGGTTAATATCTACTATCACTTAGGATATTAGATTAGATTTGTTAAGATTAGTTTCTATATTTGATCTTGTTTATCTTTATATAAACCCTCCATTATCGTCAATTGAAATTAATCTGGATTATTCAATAAATCTCATATTCCTTCAATACCATGTAAAGTAAATTAGGGTTTTGAGATGGGAATAGGAAAGAAAAGAATAGAGAGAGAGAAGAGGAAGTCGAACTAGTGTCTTGAACTTACACTAGTCGATCTTCGCAATTATTACATATACTAATGCAGTAATAAAGGTAAAATTATAGAAACACCCCTATGTTACAATAATAGTTCCCATCACTGAATATCTACATGTAGCTATGTTAACAATTAACATTTTTAATGAAGTTGTGTTTTATCATTTATGATAATTGTCATGCTCAGCACAATTATATGCTCTTGTATAGAATCTTTTCACTTTCAATGCTCTAAGACGAGTTTATGTGTGTATTATAAATCGTGAGAGATATAGTTTGGTTGGTCTAGATAATTTTTTCTGATAATTTTTTCTGATGAAATTTCTTGTGCGACATTGTAGATTATAAATGTTTACAATCAAGAATATGAGAGTGGTGCGGCTTTCTGGCCTGATGTCCATGGGCGTATTATAGCTGCATTGATTATTTCACAGCTGCTTTTGATGGGATTGTTAAGTACAAAAGGATATGCACAGTTAACACCCTTCCTCATTGTGCTTCCTGTACTGACCATATGGTTCTATATGTTCTGCAAAAACCGTTTCGAACCTGCATTTGTCAGATATCCATTACAGGTTGGTTTGAAATTGCAAAGTGGATAGTAGGTGCTTCATTATTTGTTGATGTGATTACATGAATAATGGATGAAACTTGATTATCCATCTTTGTATTGATATAAGGTGCATATTGGTTTTAAATTGATCATAATATGATATGCCAGAGGCCAGGGTATTAAATTTCGATTTCGGTCTGTTTCGTTCAGCTTGGAAATGGAAATATTTTAACCAGTATGGAAGTAATAAAAAATTTCATACAAATGGACATTGTGAAACACTCATAAACCATCAAACTATAAGAAACATCCATATGGAGTGTAGAAACGAAGATCCATAGGATTCTGTTACACGATGCCAGTTCTGAGAGGTTGACAATCAATAACAGTTCTAATTACACATGGAAACTATCATAATCATGTTACATTGAAATCGTGATAAAAATAAGCAGCCCCAAAGGAAGGAACTTGCTATGATACCACTTGATATAAGTCGAGGACAGAACAGAGAGCGAGAGATACAAATTGAAGGCAAAGATGAAAATCCAAAAAGTACAGTTGTAGCACCCAATCTTACCAAATAAAACCTGAATATAAGTTTGTCTTAAAAATACTTTGCTGGAGGTACAGAACAGTAGTAAAAAACACTCTGGAACAACAACATTTCATGCCGAAGTCACAGCATCAAGGCATTAGAGAAGACCGGAGCTTCGAGAGAAGGAGCTATGCTCTCATAAAATGAAAATAAGACAGTTATGACTACCTCCCTTTCTTTGTTTTTATACTCACTTAAAATCCCAGCAACTAAATAAAACCAAAATACCCTTAGTTGGTCCCTTACTAAAACCCTTCTTTTTAACCATTAAAATTCAAAAGAACTAAAACTCCCTTCACAAAGAGGGATTGAAAATTGATTCTTCCCAAAAGTTAGTCCAAAAATGCCTAGGTGGGGAAATAGCGAAAGTACACAACCAAAACTCTCAAAAGCAACCAAAAAGATTACCCACCTAAAGTGAACCCCAAAGAATATCAACTAACAAAAGCAACGCACAAACCCGGGAAATTGGGCCTCTCAAACGGGTTTGTAGCCCAACAACTTTTTTTTGTATCACTTGCCTCGGGGAGGTGTAAATATGGTACATTTGTATGTGTTTGTTGACTAATGAAACTTAAGTCATTACAAAATAAGTAAATCGAGTCAGGATGGGAGGACAGGAGCAATCCACATCAAGGGTCAAAGGATGATAGATGTATATTTTTTCCTAGGTGACCTTGGCCGGACCCATTGAATGGTGGAACTGAGATCCCTTAGAGCTGTGCAACTTGTACTTTTGTCAGGTGCAACTTGAATGCTCAGAATGTCTGGAGGATAGTCTAGAAAAACATCTATATATCAAAGGTTGATGGTCAGGTGTATATTTTTGTCCTAGGTGATCTTGGCTGGACCCATTGAAGGTGGAACTGAGATCCCTTAGAGCTGTGCAACTTGTACAGCACAGCAAGGGAGAATGACTTCTTTCCATACTCCCTACACAACTTTAATATTCCACATTAGGAAAAGGTTCTGTTTGAAGTACATGTACATGTGAGATTGCATGATCTGTGCTTGTCAGTTGTGTTTCTCTTTTCTTTTTTTGAATGTGCATTTTATTGCATGATCCGTGCTTATCAGTTGTGTTTCTCTTTTCTCTTTTTGAATGTGCATTTGGGATGCAATGATGAAATATACACAGGAACCATTTCATTGTTTTATTCTTGTGGATTTTAGGAAGCAATGATGAAAGATACACTCGAACGTGCAAGGGAGCCGAACCTAAATCTGAAGGGGTACCTCCAAAGTGCATATATCCACCCAGTGTTCAAGGGTGAGGAGGAGGATGAGAGTTATGCAGGCACAGAAGAGTGGGAGCACGAGAGTTTGGTCCCCACAAAACGCCAGTCCCGAAGGAATACACCATTGCCCAGCAAATACAGTGGTTCATCATCACCATCCTTGCCGGAGGTTGTTCAGGAACAACAAGTGTTACGGGAACAACCTTAAGTGTTACATGGACTTGTGTTTCACTGTACATCTGGCTCTTGTGAAGTTGAAGTTAGTTGTAAATGACATGAGAAAGAGGAAGTGCTGCGTAGAGAGAGGAATGGATCAGTGCAGCCTCTTGTTTTGGCAACTCCAATTGTTGACCAACCTAAAGTCGCCATCATCCGAGGCTCTCCGTTGCATTGTAAATTGTTAAAGGTTTGAAATCAACTAGGGGTGGACAAAGGCAGAAATTGTGTGGCAGTTTGTGTATGAAATTGGCTCTTTAGCTTTGAAAAATAGTTGTAAGCTCTTCTACCTCTTGGGTCCTCTTTATGTATGAAATGCTCCTAGTGTTGCTTGGTAAAAATGATTGGCTATAATATTCTGGAGATGTGGAATTAAATCCATGGTAACATTGTCATCCAACACTCAGAATATGGGTGTCATACCCATGTCTGACACTGCATTTAAGTTATCGGCAGGCGCAACGTTCATCAACGACGGTTCATTATGATAATCTCTATTTCAAATATTGGTTTAACCCGCTATGCTATCCCGGTACAAGAAGAACCCAACCTAAATTGTTGTGGAACCAGAAAAAAGGAACGATTTATCACATCAAAAACCTCTTTTCCAGATGGCACACGATCTTTGCCACTGTGGGTGTGGGTGTGGGGGTGGGGTTCACGAATAATTCACAACCGTACGAATTATTCAAAAAATGAACTGAACCACGTCCTATTCAAGGAAAAATAAGTTCGCGGATTTTTTTACGTGACTGAATAATTCATAAACTTTTCAAATTATTCCTATATTATCAAATTTTTTTGTATTTAAAAACATTTTGTAAGACAAAATTGTCAAGATCTTTTTTTCTTTTTTTGAAAAAAAAAATTGTCGAATTTTTTAATACATTTTTAAATAACAAACCCGCAATGCACTCGAACATTTACGGTACTGTATTTTTTGCGGCAGTCCGAATTGCTAACTATGATACAAACTATGTTTGGTTTAAAGTAATTTAAATCTTAAAAGGCTAGACAGGAACTGAAAATAGGATACGAGAGGAAAAAGGCAAAAAGGACTTGCCAGCAATTATTCTTGTAAAGGTGATCTCTAAGGAATTTTCAATTCCAAATACATATCTGCTAACCAAACAGACCCTAAAATGTAACTTTATCCTTTTGTTCCCAAAATGCCCTGGATAGTTTTTTTTTATTTTTTAAAAGAATCTAGAGATTCTAGAATCTAGATTCTAGACTATGATGTTCCCCTTTTAGGAAACCACCATTTATACAATTACGGCGGGTGCCATGGAATATTCCACCCTAAATATATAGGTGGTGGTTTCTTTGAGAAAGGGAACATCATTTGATGTTTTCCACCAGACAGCAAATATTTTCGAAAAGTGCTGAGAAATAAAGACAGTTTTTTCTTGGGAAAGTAAGTATTTATGAAACTACAGACCATAGACTGGTTTAGAAGTTGAAGAATTATGGACCCTCGATTTTGACCGTGTAACTTGAAAACCACATTTAACGGGGTTAGAAATTTCAGGAGATCATCCTCACCAAAAATCAGCCATTGATTCATCCTCTATGAGGGTACACCAAGGTGTTGGTAAAAATGTTGGTCAAAAGTGTTGGTCATGGGAACCCGACCCTTCTAAAAATATGAAGAAGGTCTACTAGCAACGATGAAGCTCTCATTCTCCATTTCTTCTAAAAATGAAGATCTCATCTTCTAAAAATAAGGAATCCAAGATACCCTTAGTTTATAAAAAAAATAAAAAATAAAAAGGAATTTTTGACATACCCCCTCATGTTATTTTGAAAATTTGACATACCCCCCTATGGCTCGGTCCACTATCATTTGACTAGTGTTGACCCGAGTTGACTACCAAATTTTGTATTAATGAACAAAAGTGTCATTTTCTTCACCCTTAGAACAAGGGTTTGGGCCAAAACACAAACCCCAAATTAAACATTGTTTGAAAAGAGCATATTAAAATAAAAATAAAAACCGTTGTCGGTAAACCTGAGATTTTTTGTTTGTTTTTTTTATGAATTAAACAAAGATTGAAAATAAAAAAATCATAAAAATAGACAAAACTCACGAGGGAATGTGATTTCTTTTAAAATTGAGATAACCCATCTTTCCAAAATCCATGTCTCAAAAGCTTAAAATCTAAATTGCTCTTATTCTTGCTTTTCATTTTTGTTAATGAAATTTTAGAAATTTAATTGTATTATTTATTTTTATTTTTTTCAAAATCTTGAGTTTTAAATTATTGCCAGAGTAGTGGTCGGCCGGCCATGAGACTCCGGTGGATTGTTCGCCGGTGATGGGCGACCAACCCATTGGAGTCTCTTGGCTGGTCGTCCTCTACAACCGTTCGATCTGGGGTTTAGGGTTTAGCCTAAAGTTGAAGACAATTGCGTTTCAGTCATTTAATACAAAATTTAGTAGTCAACTCAGGTCAATACTGGTCAAATGACAGTGGACCGAGTCATAGGGGGGTATGTCAGCTTTTTCAAATCGTTGGGGGGTATGTGAAAATTTTAAAATAAAACGGGGGATATGTAAAAAATTCCCAAAAAAAAATCATTCTCTCCTAGTGGCATAAACTCTATTGAGTTGGCATTAACTTAACTATTAAGATAACTAATTAATTATATTTTATGCTAATGTGTCTTGTACAGTCATCAAACCATCTTTAATTAAATTAATTATGTTAATTAAGTAGTCCTAGTCATCATGTTAGGTGTAGGGTATATGACACACACACAATCACTTACATGCATGCACTATGTATATATTTTATAAGATAAACATTAAATTAATTAAAAGCATATGTTATAAATATAGAATCATTTAAATAAAAGTAACATTAATATCTAAAATATAATATACACATATGGGCCTCGAAACAGTCCCAAATTTGTGGGCCTCACATGAAAATCATCAAAGAAGTATGAATTTTTTTTCTTTCTAAACTTCTCAAAAGTCTTCAAATATGATCTAAAGGTCAAATAGAGTCAATATAAGTAAAATAGAAACATAAAAATTTATAATTATCCTATTTTATTAAAACGACAAAAATACCTTTTAGGGGTTTTTTCAAGGTTTTACACAAGTTCTTGTGAAAATCCATCTCAGTTGCAGGCCTTCTTCTTTTTTTCATACTAAGAAGAGAATTCATGGTGCCACACTATGGTAGCCTAATACCAATTTCATAAAATGTACTAGCATTTCAATATATATATATATATATATATATATATAGAGAGAGAGAGAGAGAGAGAGAGAAGTTTGTTCGAGAGAGAGATGACAAGGTTTGTCTAAAAGGGAGCTGTCGTCGAGCTTTGTGATGTTCCTCTAAAGAGGTTCTGTCAAGATCAGAGCGTTCTCGGCAGGCACGCATCACATGCTTTTTGCCACGTACCCAAGTGAGTTTTTTTTTAGATTTATTTTTTAATACAAGAGCATAAAGCATTGAGAACTTGGCTAAAAGCTCATCGGTACATGCAAAACTTTGATGACTGAGCCTTGGCCCTGTCTTATAAGGAGATGACAGAGCCGCAGTTCTCGGCGCGTGGATTTTGTAAGGGCTGACCACCTCGGCCTCATCACACACGTTCCCAAGGTGCTCGAGTGCCTTTGCCAAAGCACTCACTTGGGTACGTGTGTGGTGAGGCCGAGGTGGTTCGGCTGTACAAAATCCACATGCCAAAGACTGCAGCCCTATCATCTCCTTTGATTAATCCATGAAAGGAAGTCCAATCCAATGCCTATAAATCACTAATAAGGCTGAATTTTGGTTTGTAGGTCCACTTAGGGATTGGCCAGACATCTATATAGTCAGAGTCCTCTAAGAGTGTGCCATGTGGGCTCATATTGTGTCATGTAATCAGAGCCTGTCATTTTAGAGCGGTAATTGGAGCTTGAGCCTGAGCCTGGTTTTAAATCTTCTCTTATAATGGTTTAACGGTCTCTTAAGGTTGCTGTGAAGACGGTTATGACAAGGCGACGCCAGTCATGTCTAAGTAAAAAGATTGGTCAGAATATTATTATTATGATAGTAATTTTCAAAAAGGGTCGGGCTCGGGGAACCCCCATTTTTGTGGACCAACATAGAAGATGAATCAATGGCTGATTTTTGGTGGGGATGATCTCGTCACCATATAGATCACCCCAACAAAAAATCAGCCCATTTTGAAATTTCTAACCCAATGTGGTTTTCGCGTTACATGGTAAAATAGACGGTCCATAATTCTTCAGCTTATAAACTATTCTACGAATATCAGAATGATTTGAATTTTTATGAGGATGATCTCCTCACCATAGAGATCATCCTCCCCAAAAATCAGCCATTGATTTAGCTTATATGTAGGTCCGCCAAAATGGCCCGGGGTCCCCCGGGTCAGCCCTTTTCAAAAAATGCCCCGGTAATGAAGAAAATATATATTTTTTTCGTTACCAGCGACATTGTGCTTTTCAATCTTGGGTATTTATTTTCTGAAAAAAATTGTTAAAAAAAATTCTACTATTTTTTCTGTTATAAAAATGTGAAATTCAGAATTTGAAGTTTAGCGCTATTTTTTCC
The DNA here is from genome assembly GCA_035048495.1 of Euptelea pleiosperma. NCBI lineage: Eukaryota > Viridiplantae > Streptophyta > Magnoliopsida > Ranunculales > Eupteleaceae > Euptelea > Euptelea pleiosperma. Next base: position 6,366,540 of record CM068545.1, read on the forward strand.
GTTATTTTCCCCCATTTTTTCCATATTTGCCCATGTGCGTTACAATTTAAATCTTGAGCGAGTCAAAGCTGTCAAACATCCATACCGTGAGTGATCTCTAACGGTATGCACCGTGGTCCGTCAAGAACTTTGAAGACCGATGTCCGTTATCAAAAATTTATTCCCATATCCCTATCCCATCCTGATATACCCGTCCCTGTCGAACCGTGGACTCCTACTTTAAATTACAAAGACACCCTCTGATAACACGTGTTGCGAGCGTTCCTAGTTGGATATTTTAGTCATTTAAATAGAGTTGAAGATGCCCTTTCCTAATGAACTTTTTGTCTTACTTCTTCCCCAAGTTATTACTTTTTCCCCCACATTCCATTTTATGACGTTGACATTATTTTTTTCTCCCAAATCCCAATACATTTGGGTTGGATTTACATATAGCCCAAGGGTCAGGTTCCGGCTCAAGCTCAGGAGCCCCACTTTTTATGTCTGGAGAGGGGTGTTACCGTTAAAACGGATTAAAACAGGAGGGGCAAAATGGATTTTGACAGATTTTAATGATTTTAATCGAAAAAAGTGGTGTTGAAATTCAAATTTTAAAATTTTGAAATTTGAAAATTAAAACAAAAAAGAAAAAAGAATTTAACGAAAATTTAATGATTTTCTTATACCCCTCTTATCTTATATGGCTTCAATAATGAGTGGCTGAGATCCACTATGCTTTATATCGATGGCTGAGATTAACTCCCACCCAATTTTGATAAACACTTTGTCGGAAAGTGCCGCGGGCACGGGCATAGGCCACCCACGAATATATCAAGACAACTCAGTTGTATTCTCTTATCTTATCCATCCATCTAATGTGGACGGTTAGATAAAGAGTGGTTGAGATCAAATCTATCGATTTAATGTGGACGGTTAGATTTCAGCCACTCAATCCGCCTCATTTGACCTCAATTTATTCAAAATTAAATTTCTACACCTTTATTTTTTGTTATTTCTGTTATTTTCCCATTTCTCCCTCTAAGCGTTACAATCCGTTATAATGGAAAAAACTGATAACGCCCCAATCTGTAATACCGTTTGAGTGCCGAAGGCACCTAATTTTTGCAAACGCTTTTGTCGGAGACTACAGTGGCATGGGCCATTTACTATTCTATATAAACACATTGGTTGTCTCCCTACTTATACCTCCTCTTATAAGTATCAACAAAGAAAGGCCGAGATCTAATCCTGCCCCAAATGGACGGTGGATCTCCGCCACTCACCTGATTTTGGCAAATTCTTTGTCGAGGAGTACCGATGGCACGGGGCACCCACGTCTAAAAGGGGGCTATTGTCGAGCTTTGTGATGTTCCTCTAAAGAGGATCTTTGCATGAACCCACGTCTTTTTGCCACGTACCCAATTGGGTTTTCTTAAGATTTATTTTTTAAATTTTAATCCCAGAGCAAAAAGCATTGAGTACTAGGCAAAAAGCACTCTTACAAAATTTGATTAAATGATAGTGCTGGTCATCAAAGGAGATGACGGGGCAGTTCTAAACGCGTGAATTTTGTATGGCTGACCACCTCGGCATCGCCCAGGGTGTACTCGAAGAGGCCGAGGTGGTTTGACCTACAAAATCCACGAGGACTGCAGACCTGTCATCTCCTTTGATGACAGGGCCCAGTTATAAAAAAAGTCAGCCTGATTAGTGATATCTAGGCGTTCGATCTCAAATACTGCTCAAATTCTCACAGTTGAGTTTAACCCATGAAAATAAGTCCAATCCAACGCCTATAAATCACTAATTCGGCTCATTTTTGGTTTGTAGGTCCACTTAGGAATTGACCAGACATCCATACGGTAAGGAGTCCCCTAAGAGTGTGTCACATGGGTCATATTGTGTCATGTAACCGAAGCGTCATTTTAGGGCGATAACTGGAGCCTGAGCCTGGTTTTAAATGTTCTGTTATAATGGTTTAGGGTGGGGCCCGTTGACAGATCTAAAATGACAGGGACACAATATAAGCCAGGTGGCACACTTTTACAGGACTCTGACCGTACGGATGTTTGTCCTATCCCATCGTGGACCTACAGACCAAACATCAGCCTGATTAGTTATTTATAAGTGTTGCATCTTTGTACCTCAAATTCCCACAGTTGAGATCAGCCAATGAAAATAAGTCCAATCCAAAGCTTATAAATCACTAATCAGGCTGATTTTTGGTTGTGGGTCCACCATAGGATAAGACAAACATCCATACGGTGAGAGTCCTGTAACAGTATGCCACGTGGCTTATATTGTGTCCCTGTCATTTTAGATCTGTCAACGGAGCCCGACCCAATGGTTTAACGGTACCCTTAATGTTACTGTGAAGACGGTTATGACAAGGCCACATCAGTCATGTCTAAGTAACACGTACCTAAGTGTGCTATGTTTTGAGGTATACGTGCTGAGAACTCATTGGCTTGTGATTGTGTGATTTGCAATCCCTTGTGACAGAAGTTTTACTTGGATATCGTGCTTTTCAATCTAGGGTATTTATTTTTTGAAAAAATTTGTTAAAAAAACGTCAATTATTTTTTCCATTATAAAATTTATTAAAATGTGAAATTCAAATTTTTGAAGTTTAGTGCTGTTTTCTCCTTTATTTTTCCATTTTTTGCCCACGTGCGTTGCGACGGAAAGCAGTATAGCGGAACCTTTTAAATCTTGAGTAAAACTTCTATCACACAAATTGTAAATCACACAATCACAAGCCAATGATTTCTCGGCACGTACACAAGTGCTATGCAACGTACCATGTGCTTTTGCTTTTTGGTGTACGTGCCGAGAACTCATTGGCTGTGTTTGTGTGATTTGCAATCCGATTGTGACAGAAGTTTTACTCTTAAATCTTGGGTCAGTCAAACATCCATACCGTGAGTGCTCTCCAATGGTATACACCGTGGTCCGTCAAGAACTTCGAGGACCGATGTCCGTTATCAAAGATTTATTCCCAAATCCCTATCACATCCTGATATACCCGTCCCTATCGGACCGTGGACTCCTTTTTTAAATTACAAAGACACCCTCCAATAACACGTGTTGCAAGCGTTCCTAGTTGGATATTTTAGTCATTTAAATAGAGTTTAAGATGCCCTTTCCCAATGAATTTTTTGTCCTACTTCTTCCCCAGGTTATTACTTTTCCCCCCCACATTCCGTTTTAATGATGTTGACATTATTTTTTGCTCCCACTATATTTCATTATGTCTCATCCTTTATAGTAAAAATATAATTATTTCGTTCTTTGGAAAATAGCAAAAATTACTCTGAAAATAGTATTTCTTTTATTTTTAAATTGAATTTCCAGCATCCATGATTTGGCAGTGATCAAATTAATGCTCAAAAGCAGCTAATTCTACTTTCAAATTTCAATTACTAATTCCCGCTATTTTTGACATAAAAGTCCTTCAGAGTCCCACGTGGCATATACTTTGTGGGCCCAGTGACCCCATCAATGGCGGACCTACCCACAATCTATTAGCATGGTATTTAAATTTGGAGTAAAACCTCTGTCACAACTCACAATTCAAGCCACATGGCACACTCTTAGTGGACGCTGACCATATGGATGTTTTGCCAGTCCCTCATTGGACCTTTAAACCAAAAATCAGCCCGATTAGTGATTCGATTGAAGTTGTTTTCATGGGTTGATTTTAACATTAGGAATTTGATCCAAAGGTTCTAAATCACTAATCAGGCTCATTTTTGGTTTAGAGAGGTCCACCGAGGGACTGACGAAACATACATACAGTAAGCATCCACTAAGAGTGTTCCACGTGTCTCATATAACGCTGTGACAGAAGTTTTACTCGAAAATTTGAAACCAACCCATAAATCTGTTCACGAAGCCCGTGATGAAAAGCGCACATATCCAATGGCTAGAAATCACCAATCATTCTGATTTTTGGTATGTAGATTTCAGAAAGAATGTGCCACGTGGCAACTCGAGGGACTTCTGAAATCTTTAAAGAACAAGTCGTATAATTATCGTTTATTTTAGTGATCAAGAAAAAACTCATTAATCCGACCGTCCAAGATGTGATCACGGCTACCATCTAACCGTCCCGATTAACTAGGATCAAGGAGCTAAAATCGGAACAACCTGATTTTCTAAATAAAAGAAATATTTAAAATTTTCTAAATATAAATCAAGAAATCTTTAGCGAATTTATCTCCGCAGTTGTAACTTATTCCAGTCAACATCTTTAGTACTTGACCAAACTACTCCCCACCCCTCATTTCGCATTAGGGTAAGTTTTTGAAAAAGGCAATTTTGCATAGGGGTATTGTTGTCACAATAGGAAAAGTTGACTGGAAGAGTTAAATCTCCCGTTAAATATTGACTCAGTTGATTTCAAACCTGTGACGTGGTCCCACTAAATCCCGAGAAATATGTAATACTTTTAATCAACGGTTCTAAATCAGTCCACGAAAGATTAGAGAGTTTAATAAGTAATGACCCTCCTCTGTAACTTTTCTTAGAAACAAACCCAGAAACAAGAAAAGAGAGAGTTTGTTTTTACTCCTGCACACTCCTCTTCTCTCCATCGTCTTCTTCCTCCCTTCCTTTCTGCCATCCGAACACGTCCCCTCGTCTTGCATTCTCTCTCTGAGAATCAAATCTCAAAAACCCTAATCTCAAAAACCTCTTCCCGCCCACCCCTCTTCTTCATCTTCATCTTCTTCTTCTCTTCCCTTTTCCCTTCCGAATTCCTTCCCTCGCCTTGCATTGGAATATTTCAAGGCGATAACCCGTTTGAAGCAAGTGGAACTTCAGGTCAGGTATGGATATTTGTTCTTTCTAATTTCTTTTAGTTTTTTTATTCAATTTTTTTTTACCTTCGACAGTCGTCCCTAAGTCCAGGCCGTTGGAATGTCCTCGGGATTCGTATTGGATGCATCTTTGAGACTGTTGGATGGTTTAGATCTTGGGAAGACGAGCATACCCACAATGGGTAGTTGTACTGTTAGTCTGGTATCCATATCCCCAGTGGTCGTCGTCCTCTGTGGATAAATCCACAGTCTGGGCTGGACTGGGTAGTTGTGTATTGTAAGCTCTCAAGAACTGTTCTTGTTTGTGGGAGCATTTTAGTGGTTTTGACATTGTCCTCGTTTTTATGGCTTTTGATACGTGTTTTTTACTTGTTTGTCTGGTTTTCTGTTCGTGGAGAAGTTGGATAATGTCTATTGAATAGTAAAACTATTAAAAAGACTTTGCTGATCGATTAATTAATGTGTAATCTTTGATACTTGCATTTATGTGCGTTCTTGTTTTAAACTTTGTCATTTTGGCTGGTAGAAGTTGATTAATGTTTCTGTAAAAAACTTTGCGAATTGAATAATTAAAATTTAATCTTTGATACCGCCTTGATTTCTTTATTGTCATGAATTTTCCAATGGTTCTAATCCTAGTTACTTTGTTTGGTAGGTTTTTGAGGCTTTTGCTTCTTGGATTCGACTGATGAGATTTTATGGATTTGTATGTCATTAATTTAGTATTTGCTTACATTCATTATTAACTTATTCGGATTGAAATTTGACATGTTTTATTTGAAACGACATAAACATATATAATTTGAAACTTTTAACTGGTTGATTATTTGCTGTTGCCGTAACTATTATCAATGGCACAGTGGACAATGTGATCATCCTCTTTCAAAGTTCGTAACAATTAGTGTACAATGGAACTAAACTTCACTGAACTTTGTTAAAACACTGCTAACTTTCTAAGGATTTCTCTTTCTTTCTATCTCCAGTTAGAATGGCAATTTGGACTTCAAAAGGAGGACAGAGAAACCGACATGGTGCAAACAATGAGATGAAGAGATCACAAGAAATCTCAGATGTTGGGATTTCAACAATGGAAACAGTTCGAAGGCTCTGTGACAATGAAGATGAAAAACAACAACAAAAAGATGCAGCATTGTCATTGTCAAAATCAAAGGTTCAAATTAAGAAAAATAAGACAACCCAAGCGGATGTTGAAAAGATTTCAGATAAGAAAAAGCATCAAAGGGAGTGTGTCTTGCGCAAGAGGAAAACTCTGGGTGATGATGGGGATGAAGAGTGGATTCCAACAAAGAAGAGAGTGCTAACAACCCGTAAAGATTCTGAGGTTGAGAAGGAGATCAGAAGTTCAAGGAAGGCAAACGTGAAAAGTTCTGGGACCCATAATTTCACTTATATTTCGTCTTCATCATCTTCCTCTACAGTTTTGAATGGTGATGGCAGTATCCTTGAGAGATGCAGCAGATCAATGCACACAAAGGCAAGCAACTTCTCGCAAATTTTCTCTTCCTTCCTTTTATCTTCGTTTACTAGTGACTTCTTTTTTACTGAAGAATGTTACTCTTTCCTGGGTTAGGATTCTTTGCATAAACTGGGAAGGGGAAGCAAATGCTCAAGGTGCCATCAGTGTGAGAGAAAGGATAGACGAATTGTTGTTCCATGCTGCAAGTGTAAACAGAAACTATATTGCATCCAATGCATCAAACAATGGTAAGTTCCTCTAACCATATTTCGCCTTCTCTTTTCCTCGATAGCAAGCGTTAGAATTCTCACTGTTTTTCACATTTTCAGCTGCAGTATCACATATTTGATCTTTGTTTTATAAACATACCTTTCTTGTAAACAGGTATCCTCAGTTGTCAGAGGAAGAAATTTCTGAGGCTTGCCCATTCTGCCGTGGAAATTGCAACTGCAACTTGTGCTTGCACTCAAGTGGAATTTCCAAGGTCCATCTTCATTGTCTTCTATTGAAACTGCTTATGTAATCCCTCTGTTTGTGAGCAGTTGTATGATACCTACCCTATTCCATGATTTTAACTGCAGACCTCAAATAGGGATGTTACCAAATCCGAAAAGATCCTGCATGCTCACAAGATAATCCTCTCTCTTCTTCCCTTTCTAAAACAAATACGTGAAGAACAGTCCGAGGAGATGGATATTGAGGCTAAGTTTCAAGGTGTCAATTTTGTAACTTCGGTTATTAGGTCTTTTTTATGTTTAAAATTATCTTGTCAGTAACATGGCTTTTATTTGAACAGGCATATCGTCATGTGAAATGGAATTACCTGAGGCATCCTGTTACAATGACGAACGAGTCTATTGGTAGGCTTCTCATTTTTGTTTAGAGTAATTGTCACCTCTATTTTGCAGTGGCTTTTCTCCTGCTCAATAATCTGTTCTTGTCTTGGTGCAGTAACAATTGTGCAACTTCGATTGTTGATCTACATAGAAGCTGCCCCAAATGTTCCTATGAACTCTGCCTTAGCTGCTGCCGGGAAATTCGCGAGGGAAATCTTCTAGGTGGTTCTAGGGAAGTGGTTTTCCATTACCCAAACAGAGGTTATGATTACATCCATGGTGGAGATATGCTTCCAGAGTCTTGTGATGTGAAGAGATCTATGCATCTTCTTGAACAACAGATTGACTGGAAAGTCAATGGTAATGGAGGTGTTCCTTGCCCTCCAAAGGAAATGGGTGGCTGTGGTTATCATGTATTGGAGCTTAAGAGAATCCTCCCTAAAAGTTGGCTTTTGGATTTAGAACTGAAAGCGGAAGTAGCAAGAAGTTGTGAGGTTGGACAAGCTCCTGGCAAGCGCAATGGCATTAATACAGGGAATGAGATGTTGCGGAGAGCAGCTTCCAGAGAAGGCTCCAGTGACAATTACATATATTGTCCATCATCGAGAGACATTCTAAAGGAGGAAGACCTTGTGCATTTCCAAAGACACTGGGCCAACGGGGAACCGGTGATTGTCCGCAATGTGCTTGAAAGCACGTCTGGTTTGAGTTGGGAGCCAATGGTTATGATGCGTGCATTATGTGACAATGTGGATACAAAGACTGGTTCAAAGCTATCAGAAGTGAAAGCTATTGATTGCCTGGCTGGTTGTGAGGTTAGTTATATTTCTCTTGACATGCCTTAACAATATTTGACTTCAGATAAACTTTCATATCTTGTTCATATTAGATTAGGATAATCTTTGTCTGCATTGCATAAATAGTTTCATTAGGGAGCTTGTTAGAGGGGGACCCTTGTCTTCTCTCATATGTGAAGTGCAAATCACGTAGCAGACCCCCAAGTTAGAAGCGATAAATAGGGAATTCTCTTTCCTAATTTGTACATTAGATCACATTTAATACTTACCTCTTCATTTATTATGGTCTCTATAATAGTCAACCATGCGCATGGTATACATATAAGGGACAGAGTCTCACCTTTTGATGCGTCTTGCTCAGAGAGATCCAGTAAAAAATCTGCTCAATCACATGAGCATAAACATCCAACTTATTTGATGAGATTGTCCCTTTTCTTTGAACCATTCCCTGTATCTTTTTGGGACTGACAAAATGTTATATTGGGTGGTCAGTCATCTAATAAAGTTGAGCCTAAATATTCTCTTAGGTTGCACTTGTAAAGTGTGTGATCACATCACAACTGCAGGTGGGCCATGTGTATTGATATGGCTAGGTTTTTTTGTTGCATTATCTATCTGGAATCCCAATTGACAGTTTCATTCCCAGTGCTCTTTTATTTTCTACATAAATCAGTGTGTACACTCAAGTATTATATCAGAACACTGATTTCTTGTAATATGCAGGTCGAAATTAATACTCACCGGTTTTTCAAAGGCTATACGGAGGGTAGAGCATATGATAATTCCTGGCCCGAGATGCTCAAGCTGAAGGACTGGCCCCCCTCTGCTAAATTTGAGGATCTCTTGCCACGCCATTGTGATGAATTCCTCAGTGCATTGCCATTCCAGGAATATACAGACCCTAAGTCTGGTCTTCTTAATCTTGCTGTGAAGCTGCCACCAGATGTCATAAAGCCGGACATGGGTCCAAAAACATATATTGGTTATGGGGTTGCTGAAGAGCTTGGAAGAGGGGATTCTGTAACTAAGCTTCATTGTGATATGTCGGATGCGGTATGCTTACATAACCTTACATAACATCTGATATGTTTATATTGTTCAAAATGATAAGCTGTTGCTTAGATAAGGAGCCACCTTTACTTTGGATTTGTGACTGGGATTTTCACTTTCATTTCTCTTTTTCCTCTTCGCATTTTTGTGGTACAAGATTAAGTGCCTGCATTCTGCAAGATGTGCATTTAAACTTTGGAGCCTATTTATGAGTTTCATTTGTCAAATTCCATAAGCATCTTTCTTTTTAAGTCTTGAGTTTTTCAACTTTCTCCAGTGGCCTAATATGTGAGTTTTTCAAATTCCATAAGCATCTTTCTTTTTAAGTCTTGAGTTTCATTTGTCAAATTCCGTTTCCTAAGATTCCCAACTAAAGTTGACCTAATATGATGGGGAAATGTTGGTATAATCAGGTACCCATTGATTGGGGGGCTTCACTGCTTCACCTTACAAGACTGACTGTTAATACAGATACAAATTTCCAAAACAGCCCCTACCTATATATATATATTTTATAAGCCACCTTTATAATATGTTATGTAACTTAAAATACGATCTTCACTTGATCATCACATGCATCGCATGTGCCCCCTCCACTAGTTTCGAAATATAATAATAACAATTACAAATGAGTCTTCATTTGGACACTAGGGGAAAGGACATAGACAACTGTCTAAAATCAACAATAAAAAATGCATTGATTGTTGTATTGTACAATTCCGATTCAGTGGATGTTTTAGCTGTTGTCAATCCAAGGGGTGGCCTAATAGTTGGGTAGTCTAGGTTTATGGCCCTGTGTACAGACATCAAGAATAAAGAGTTGCTTATTCTTCACAATAGTAACTTTCTCTATACACATTGTAAATGGTTTTTTGAAGGGTTCATTATGCTGCATTTTTCTCTAAGGCAAAGAATTCATTATTTCAATATCCCTGTAACTTCTATTCTTTAAATTTTTGGTACAGGTGAATATTTTGACGCATACTGCAGAAGTAGTGTTGTCTGACACACAGCGTTCCTCAATAGACGTGCTGAAAAAGAAGCACAGAGCTCAAGATGAAAGGGAAGGTCTCAGTACACATGGTATCACAACCGAAACTAAGGAAGCACAAGATGATGAAAAGGGAGGAGACACTTTTCCTGGTTTCCCCGCAGGAACAAATGAGGGTACAGGCAGTGCTCTGTGGGATATTTTCCGGAGAAAAGATGTTCCTAAGCTACAGGCTTACCTTAGAAAGTACTCAAATGAATTTAGGCACACCTATTGTTCTCCAGTTGAGAAGGTAATTGTGTTTCACATTTATGTTAATTTATCCATGTCAATGTGTGCCAGGTAATCTGAAATTCATGTTTATTTATGATTAGGTTATTCATCCCATTCATGACCAAACTTTCTATTTAACCTTGGAGCACAAAAGGAATCTCAAGGAGGAATTTGGTATGTTCCATTGCACTTCAGTTTTTATTAGTAGAAGTGGCCTTTTTTTGGTACCCAGCAACTTATAGGATCCTTCTATTTTTTGTAAGGAGTTGAACCATGGACGTTTGAACAAAAACTTGGAGAGGCAGTTTTTATTCCTGCCGGATGTCCACATCAAGTCAGAAATCTTAAGGTACTAATTGAAGCTTTTTCATCTGCAATCCCGCATGCCCTTGCATTCATTAACAAGTTTTATCTTATGGTGCCATTGTTTTATGAGCTTCTCTTCTGATTCTCCTGTTTCTCTGCCTGCAGTCATGTACAAAGGTTGCACTTGACTTTGTCTCCCCTGAAAACATCCATGAGTGCTTCCGGTTGACTGAGGAGTTCCGACAACTTCCCAAGAATCACAGGGTCCGAGAAGACAAGCTAGAGGTATATTAACGCTTCTTTGTATGTGTTCGCTTAGTGTATATATGTATTTGTTATCCTAACTGGAATGTCGACATGGGTACAACATGAATCCAAAAGCTGGAAATGCATGCTCACATCCATGTCTAAGTTTTCCTTTTGTTCTTGTCCTGAATTATGTCTACTCTTGTGGAACAGATAAAGAAGATGACACTCCATGCCATAAACCAAGCTGTAAAAGATTTAGAAGACTTGATGGCATCCAAAAGCGAGTAGCCTGAATATCATTGACCAAGCTGCCAAAGATCCATCCATCATTCTGAATTTTGTTGTGATTATTTATGTCATCCATCCAATGGTAGGGCATTATTGTAAATGTATATAAACCCGAGGAAAGTTTTGTAATTTGATGGGATCCCTCTAATAAAATCATTATATCTTTTTTCTTCATTCTTGGATTTCTTTGGTTATTTAAACACTGTAAATCCTTATAATATGGTGTCATTTCTAATTAAAGAGATCATCAGAGATGATCATGACCATATACTTTTTCTTGGAATGGTCTTTGATTTTTTCTGACCGTCCATAGTTGTTATAAAGGGAAATGGACGCTAGAAATAGAAACAGGAAAACGGGTCAGTGGGAAGACACGTTAGTGGAAACGAAAGTGGGGAGACGTGTCATCCATCCAATGGTGACTGTTGGGCTTTACATGCTCATCTCCATGAGAAATACATTTCCTGATCAAGGTTTAAAAGGGGCCGTTATAACGGAGTGGGGGGGTTACTGTTTTTTTCTGTGATAACGAAAATAACGCTCAGGGGCACAAACGGAAATAACAGAGAAAGTGGCGCCAGAATTCTAATTTTGAATTTCAGATTTAAAAAAAAATGGAAAATAACGGGAAAACAGAAATAACGGTTGTTATTTTCATTATAACGGAAAATAACTGCTGTTATGTTATTTTCTGGGCGTTTTAATGGTAGGTAAGGTAACTGGGAGGTCCGAATCCGTTATAAAGGCTGTTATTGTCGTTACAACGGTCGTTTTTTAAACCATGTTCCTGATAACTATGGACTTTCTATCATCAAAAAGTATTCTAGGCTTGAATGGACAACGCGAACTCACCCAGTCTTTTCTCGTGTTAGGGGTTGGGATTAAGGACCATGATTTGGGTTTGGATTGGCCCAGGTTAAGAGGGGGTTGATATCGGTGTAAGATAATTGCTCAAGCACAAGTCACAAGTCCATAATTATTTTTGTCGAAAACCGCTTTACTCTGTAAGAGGGAGGTTTAACAATGTATATCAGAGGGTCTAGGGGTCTAACACAGGTGCAGTGCTGGCCACATAGCCAAACCACACACTCCAACAACCTCCTTGCTCTGATATCATGTTGACAACCACTTTACTCTAAAAGCTTAACCTGTTAAGAGGGAGGTGTAACAATGTATATCAAGAGGTCTACAGGTCTAACACTGGTGCAGTGCTAGCCACATAGCCAAACAACACGCTCCAACATATGGAACCTCCTTGCTCTGATATCATGTTGACAACCACTTTACTCTAAAAGCTTAAGCTGTTAGGAGGCGTAACAATGTATATCAAAGGGTCTATGGGTCTAACTAGGGCTGGCAATGGATCGGGTTTGAGTTGGATTGGTACTGATCCGGACTCGATCAGATCAATGAAATTAGGGTCGATCCGGTACCGATCCAATAAGAGATCGGATCGACAATTTTTTATCCAGTACCGATCTGATAAGTAAAAATAAGGTTCTGGACTTGGAATTTTCGGATCGGATCTCCGGTTTGATCCGATCCATTGCCAGCCCTAGGTCCAACACATGCCGAGTGTTGGCCACAATACCAAACAACACACTCCAACAACAATTCTCAAGTAATTTTTGGATCTAGAACCCATAAACTGAATCATCAAAATATGGTAATCTTAATATTCACATACCTTCATGCGTTCCTTTGCCGTTGATGAAGGATTGAATCGAACTCAATCTCCACGCGTTTCTATGCCTCGAAAAAAGTTCTGGTCTTCACCTTCGCACAAACAATACAATGGGGCTTCTTATGTATAGGTAAGAGGGGGAACTCTCCTCTTTATGTATCTATGAATAACATTTATTAGAGAGGGGCTCCTAAGAATTTTTCTTTATTTAAAAAACTTTGTTTGTAAGAAGTTTCTAATAGGTAAGCATTGTTTTTAGGAAATATATTTTAAGAAAAAGTTTCTTATTTTTTTATAGGAATTAGAAAAGCAATTAGAGATTAATTAGGAAAAGGGTGAAAGACTGAAAGAGAAGAAAGTTTTTAAGAGTTTTAAGGAAAATATCCTAAGAGGAAGTATTTAAAATGGCTCAGGCTCTGAGGACCCTTTTTTTTGACCCCTCTCGGTGGTCGTGTGCTCGGCCATGGATTTCATGAATTCAATGGTGGTTGTCAGCACCCCAAAAAGTGAAAAGGTGATGCCAGCTATGCGCTAACAACCACCGTTGGATTCATGAAATCCATGGCCGAGCACATGAACACTGAGAGGGGTCAGAATAAAAGGGGTCCCCTGAACCCGACCCATTTAAAATTGATTGGGTAGAATTTAATTTTCATTTAGGAGAAAAAGTTTGATGGCTGATCCTTGCATCCAAATACTTATGCAAGGACTCTAAGAAGTCACCACTTATACATTGGTATATTAATTAAATCTAAAACTTTCTTGTAACTTTTTTTAAGATCTGAAGTTTGAAACTAGGCCATTAAGCACTTATTGGCATGTTCAAACCGTTTGGTAATCGACTTAAAATAAGTCTTGAAGTTCAGAATGTCTAATTTATTTTAAGTCACTGTCCCTTCACTTAATGTGGTAAGTGAAAGTATCTTTTTAAGAGATTCTAAGATTCTCTTTTAATACCAATAATGCCCTTTTCTCAAAGCTCTCTTTTAAAAGCTTACGAAAGTGTCCTAATAAACATTTCAAAATCCGCACAATGCCTTTGACTTAATTTTACAAGACCTTTACCAAACAATACAATTCAGACATAAGTCATTAAGCTGTTAGACCTTAAGCACTTTAAGCTTTTAGATTTGATAACATAATTTACTAAATGCCACCTTGGTTATTTTGTTAAGTGGAAAAAGAGAGCTGAGAAAAAGTATCATGAACGATCCTTGGATACAAACACTGAGGCAAGGACTCTAAAAATTGACCACTTATACATTGGTATGGTTTAAAATCTTGTTTCAGAGGAATGTCTTGGTTAAGTGAAAAATCGAGACACTCCAAAATGAAACATTCCTGAGATATTGAAAAAATGACCAGACAGACGAAACATTCACAAAATCATGAAATCATATTTTTTATCTATTTTTTTCTGATTGTTTCATAATGTCTTGGTTTGTCTCGACACGTGCCCTACCTAACTCAAATGAACGCATAGTGTAGTGATCAATATTCATCCCCTTAGATTCTTATTTTGAAAAGCAATTGAAAACATACCTCTTGGTGTAAAAGTAGAATCTCATGAGCTTCTCGTTCTCCATCCATGTCTAAGGACTCGGTTCTCCACCCATTAACCTTGCTGCCCCAAATTAGAAGACTAATCGTCTCCAAACTTCGCCCATCAAGAATTACATGATATGCTGCTATTCTCTTATATACAATACCCATAAACGAGGAGCCGCCAGATATGGAAATGCATAAAGAATTGGTGGGTAGGGATTTTCCTCCATCCGTGAAATATCTTACCAAGAATACAAAGATTACATATTAAAATCTGATTTTCTTTCCAATCGTGAGATATTCTACCAAGAATACAAAGATTACAGATTTGAATCTAATAGAATCTCTAGGAAATCTTGGAGATATATTCTCCCTTTCTTACTATATTCTCCATTTCTATTTTGTGGCTCCCTAATCGTTTTCCATAGGTGGCAAGTCCTTATGCATTTCCACCACCCAAACACCCGCCTTTAATCCCTCTCTCTATTAACCAGCTCTACCCATTTAAAAACGACGTCTTCAAAAGAAATACCTTTCCCTTCCTCGTACAATTTGACCCAGAAATAAACCAAAGCTTTAATCTCCAATAAAAGCTACTTTATTCAATTTTGTCTAAAACATAATAGTAAATCACAAACAAATATAATAAAAAATAAAAACTTGACCCATGAACAAATCAAGAAGTAAATTTTTTTTAAAATTACTATAAATATATAATAAAGTTTACATATATAAAATTCAACTATAATTTTTTTTCTCCCTTGACATCTCTAGAAACTCATATTTTCTCTCTCCCTCTTTTGTATGACGCAAATTGCAATTGTATGAGCCAAAATTTGGAGGCTCCATTTTAAAGCTCGAATCTCTGCTTCTTCTGCTGATTTTGTTCGAGAGCTGGTTCCACCAGCCAAGATACAATGACCTGATAAATCTTGGAGATGCAATCTCCAAGTTTTGTTACTACCTCTAAAATCTCCCAAAACCCAGAGATTACCACCTTCCCAATTGCAATCACCACACATCATACACACCCAACTACCATCAAAATACCAAGATCACTATTTTCTAGTGTTTCTATGAAGAAACAAAAGTTGAGAAAACAAAGCTAAGCCAAAAAACTTCAAAACCCCATTTGAGATTTCAAGCTAATCTTGTCCCCTTTTATAGAGAGGAGCAAAGGAAAGTAGGGCATCCCACCTCCAACTTGGAAACATTAGGGTTTCAAAAAATTTGCCACAGTAAAATGACGAAAGTAACCTTTTTACATTGGCAAGAGGAAACCTTGGAAGTTTAACTTTAAACGTGCATGTTAAAGGCAGTTTCTATCGTCCCGAGGTGGCTGGAGACTGATGTTCCTCGGGTTTCACACCATATAAATTTGAAATTTCAAAAATTCAAAGACCATCTACACCTAGAGGACCCACTCCTCAGGGTGGTACAATCATTTTTTTACAGACTGATGGGACCCACCGCGGTCATCGGAGGCGTAGGCCGTAAGCCAAGTTTGATCGGTCAATAAATCGTTACAACTTTAGATCAGTAGATAAGTGCGTTATCTACTTGCGTCCTGGGCCCTTAAAATTTTAGTGCCCATGTAACAAGCTAGATTAAAACTTTCGTGGCAGTAGTGGGCGAGAAAACATTCGCTGGCCCCGGGGGACATCAAACTTGAAGTCCCCCCCACACCCAAAATGTCAGACACGTACGTCAATACCTTAACACAACCAGCGTTAAGGCCTGGTTAGTGGTTAACAAGGGGTACTTGTCGTGCATTTTGGTAGGGGGACATCAAAGTTTGAATCCCCCTCCCCCTCCGGCCATCGATCTCGTAGTGGGCTATGACTACAGCCATAAGAGAAAAACTTTGATGATCGGGCCCTTGTACGGATTGACCAGGTCTCATCACACACGTACCTAAGGTGTACTCGAGTGCTTTTTAACACCCACCCCAATACGATGACTTTGTGGCTGTGACGACAAAGCCCACGGTCATCAAAACTCAACAAGCTGTAGCTAGCCATTTATTGTTTCGGGCCCACCACATGGATGTTTAGCCCACCCTTTAGTGGATATACACACCAAAAATTATTATGATTGATAATCTCTAACCATTAGATTTTAGTACTTTTAAGCGTGATTCTAGCCATAGGACTCAGCCAGTTTTGAGGACTAAAATAAACAACTAAAAATCATCAAACAAGCTGGTTTTTGGTATGAAAGTCTGCAAAGGGGTAGGCAAAACATCATTGTGGCCAATGGGCCCAGATGATAGGGCGAGTAACAAAAATGGTGCTAGCTCATGCAAAAAAAGTTGAGCTACAGCTTGTTACATCGTGACCCACCCAAAAACTAAATCACATCGGCAAAGTGCTTTGGAACTATACGGGTTTCAATTAGCTAATCGATCTTAGGCTAGTAATAAAGGGTCACAATGAGAATAATAAAAAATAAAATAAAAGGTCACAATGCTTTTGGCGTAAGTTAGCATCATTTTTTGTTGCTCACCGCTACCATTTGGCCCCACGACTGCATGGATGTTTAGCCCACCCCTTGGTGGATATATACACCAAAAAATCAGCATGATTGGTAATCTTTAGCTATTAGATTTTAGTACTTTTTAAAGCTTGATTCTAGCTGTTTGATTCATCCATATTTTGAGTACTAAAACCAACGGCAAAAAATCATCAAACAAGTTGATTTTTGGTATGAATGTCTAGGAAGGGGTTGGCTAAACATCCATGCGGTCAGTGAGCCCAGATGGCAGCGGTAAGCAACAAAAACGGTGCTAGCTTACCCCAAAAGCGGGAGCTACAGCTTGTTACATCGCGACCTAGTAATGAAATTGGCCTTAGATCTTGTGCTGATTCATAGAAACCATAGATCTAGATATTCTTGAAGTGTTCTTTCTTAATATTAGGATCCCGTTTGGCTGCCTAGAAACGTGTGATTTAGAGCGAATTCAACAGCTGTTCTTGACTCCATTTTTGGTTCTTTCTTATTAGATTCAGATCCCAAATGTACGGATCATATCCCAAATATATGGCGAATCTTTATAACGATTAGTTGGGGAACCAAAAATGGAATTTGAATTTGAAATTGAAATTCCAATTGATTTTCCTCCTCCGACTCCCTTAACGATTAAATAATTGTGATTCTTTAAAATCTTAATTTTGGAGTGAGTTTTGGGTCTGGTTCAGATCCTATGCTTAGATCGATCAATTTTACCAAAAAGTGGGAGCCAACTAGGATCAAAATTGGGTGGGTCAGATTTGAGATTCAACTCAATTTGCGGGTTTGGATATGGTCCAAATGCAAAAAGTGTCGAATACAAATATAAGTGGTTTGATTTGTGTTAGATTCATGTGATTCGAGTTGGGTTTACGTCTTAGATTTAAGTAATCAGATCGAGTCAGATCTGGGTTTGGGCTTGGATCCAACACGTATTTCCACACATGGGTCATATTTGGATCTTCACGTATAGGTCATAGTTTGGATTTGAATCTCGTGTTATGGACCGGAATCAGACCTGAATTCAGACGGGTCTATATAATGTAATATTGATTGTTGGTCAAGAGTGGATCATGTGATATGGGGATCCCAGTAGAACTGGGCCTACATGTGCAAAGTCAAGTAGGATCTAAATTCTCAAACAAGCCAATTTTCAATTCCGATTCGAATTCTATACTCAGTTCCTAGCAGTGTTTGAAAACTCAAAAACTCGACTCGACTCGAAAGTCTACCGAGTTGAGTTAAATCGAAGACTCAAACTCAACCCAAAGTAACTCGACTCGAGTAATATATTAATATTAATATATAAATAACATATTTTTATAAGCAGAATTTATAAGATTTGGTTGATTTTGGGTTGACAAGCCATTCGAAAAGTTTATTTGGTGCGTCGATTAAAAAACAACGCACTAAACCTGTTGTTTTGTTCAGAAAAACAACATACCAAACCCGTTTTTTTTTTATCCGAGTTTATTTCGACTTGACTAGGCGAGTTTTAAAACATCGGTTCCTAGTTCCCAAATAAGCCCTAAAAGGGAAAGATTGAGATTTCACCAAAATAAGGGTGGAGAGATAGTGTTACCATACATGATCCTCATATTCACGAAAATACCTTTAGAAACCCACATAAGAATCTCCTGTGTAGGGGTGGGATGTTGCAGTTTCAACTTTCAAGCTGTACAACTATAGCCAACCATGGTCCATGACACAGATCGACAAAACCACGTCATCTCGTATAGTCCATTCCTATCATGGAAACTAGATAGAAGATCCACATTCCACACTAACCAATAGGAGATAGCCACATCCCTCAACCGTTATATCATAGGACACCTAACTCAATTAGATTGTGCAAATCAATTAACATATTAGATTCCTAACTAGTGATTTAAGCCCGTGCTATATCTAAAATGTTAAGATAAAATTTATTAAAAAAAAATATAGGGTTAGTAATAATAGTTCGTGTTTGAATAAAATTTTAGTAAAAAAATAAAATTAAATAAAGAAAAGCATGGGTTGATCAAGAGCAGTGAATTGAACATGAATAAAAAAAAGAAAGAAAAAAAGAACCGAAGTTCAAAATCACGTGGACTAAAAAAATTATGAAAAAAATACGGAGTTCGAAATATGGAAAAAAATAAGAAACGTGAAGAAAAGGAAAAAAAAGTAATCACTCAAGAATCGACAGCAAAGAATTTTTTTTTGAAGAACAACATAACTAATATCAGTTTATTAGTTAAAATAAAATATTCGTCCACCTTGGCAGACAAATCTGTGGGCCCGGAAAAATATTTTAATGAGACAATGGCGCACCAAACACTACGAAAATTGTATTTGCACAGGCAAAAGTTTTATTTTCCCACAAATATGGCTTATAAAACCCGGCCTAACTTAAAAAAATTCAGGAAAAACCGTGCTCCAATTTTGCTTTTTACCCTGGGTCATAAAAATGTTCCAAGTGCTTGAAGAAAAACAGAAAAAACAAAAAACAGAAAAAGAGAGTGGTGGACCTAGCCGCATCAACATAAAATGTGGTCGTTGATTCAACTCCAACTCCAAGGAAATTTTTTAGATGGAGAGGACTTTGGATGCAGTCGATGCAGATGGCTCTTGTAGCCCTACAAAGCTCATTGTTTGGGCTCACTAAGAGCAACTTCAACCCACCTCCTTTTTGAAATCCAACTCCAACCATCTCTATATTCAACTCCAAATTTGAAGCCAACCCTTTATCTCTAATCTCTAACTCCAAATACAGAGATCTCTAATCTTTGGCTCAAAAATGGAGATTTGCTTTTTGAATTTTCATCTTTATCCTTTTAGTAATCTTTTATACATATTTAATTTCTTTTGTATCCTTTTTGAAAAGCTTATACTTTTTATTGTCAACAATTTTGAAATACCTTTTGTATCATTTCACAAATCTTTTGATATTTATCTTTTCAAAATGTCACACGACAATCTTTGGAGCCACTAACTTATGGTGAAGATCCCTTTTTGAAGATGAGACAATTGGAGCTCAACACTTTTTGAAGAGTCTCCATCTTCCAAAATTTGGAGAAGCCCCCATCTCTATGTCTTCAAATATAGAGATGCTTTTTTGAAATCCAACTCTAACCCATCTCTATATTCAACTCCAAATTTGAAGCAAGTACCAACCCCTCTATCTTGATTTTCTAACTCCAAATACATATATCTCTATTCTCTCACTCAAAAGATGGAGATTTGCTTTTTTGCTTTTCTGAATTTTCACATTTACCCTTTTAATAATATTTTAAATAAATTTATTTACTTTTGTATCATTTTTTTAATACCTTATGTATCTCTTTGACTTTGAAGATTTTTTGTTTGAGATGGGGCGGTTGCCGTTCAACACTTTTTGAATGGTGTCTCTATCTTCAAATATGGAAACGATTCCTTTTTGCAGCCAAAATTCGGAGACGCTGATTGGAGTTGCTCTAATCGCATAGATGTTTAGCTCACCCTTGGTAGATATACACTCGGAAAACCAATTTGATTGGTTTTCTTGGGCATAAATTTTAGCACTTTTTTAGGATTGATTCTAGCCGTTGGATTCAAGCATTTATTTGTATATTTTTTGGGTACTTAGTCCAATGGCTAGAAATTATCAATCAAGCTGATGTTTGGTATGTGTATCCACTAAAGGGTGGCTAAATATCTATGCCGTTAGTGGGCCCAAAATCTGCCTCGACTCCATCCAAAGGCCTCTCTGCATCTAAATTTTTCCAACTCCACGCTTATATACAAGCCTATCAAATTTACCGCCCTCGGCATTATCTTCTTTTTCTGGCCACTCCACGCCGCGCCACTTCATTCCATTCCCTTCATATTTCTCCTGCTCCTTACTCTTCTCCTCCTGCTGATGCAAAGATGCAGACCCAGTTGCAAACACAAATGCAGATGCAAGTGCTTCTGCCATCTCCATTCCGCCATCGACCCGCCCTCTTCCCCTCTCGAACCCGACCATCTCTCAGAACCACCACCACCACCACCACCACCACCTATTTTCGTCTCCGAGTCTCAAATAGCGGCAGTAATAGCAATATCAGAAGTTCAAGCAAGGAGGACTTCAATGAAGTCGAGCAGCAGCAGCAGCAACAACAGCCGAGGAGGGCATACCCATTTCACGAAATCGAGCCGCGTTGGCAGCGCTACTGGGAGGATAATCGCACTTTCCGAACCCCCGACGAAGTTGATACTTCCAAACCAAAGTTCTACATACTCGACATGTTCCCATATCCCAGGTGCATCGCTTCTCTTTCTCTCAAATAACTGAATTTTGTTACTTGTAATCATGGGTTGACATTGAAGAACATCAATTTTAATGAATTGGGTTTTACTCACTTTCCATGATAAATTCACTTCTGTGCTAAATTTTTATAATAGGAACTCTGTGTTAAGAATTTGGGATTGTCTGGGAGTTTACAAGTATCTATCCTGCTTAAATTTACTCCATTAATGGTCAAATTAATGATTGTTTTGTCGCGAAGTGCTTGTTGGGATGAAAGAGTTCTGTCTTCTGAATTTGATAAATTGATGCAGTGGAGCTGGGTTACATGTGGGTCATCCACTTGGATATACTGCTACAGACATTCTTGCCAGGTGCAAACGGATGCAAGGTTTCAATGTCTTGCATCCGATGGGATGGGATGCGTTTGGATTGCCTGCAGAGCAGTATGCGATTGAGGTTCGCTTTGCGATTTTTTCATGTGCCTGTTATGTTCTTTTTGCCAAATATCCTGGTGGCTTTGTGAGTATGCCTGCTATTAATATTCTACCTGCCTTATGTGTAAACAGACAGGAACCCATCCAAAAGTCACAACAATGAGGAACATTGGACGCTTCCGTTCCCAGGTCATGAAATGTCTGTTTCTCTTGATGAGTTCTAACAGTAATGGAATTTGGCTCCAAGATATTGTTATTATATGAGTTTTAATCTATCATTCCTTATGAATAATAAAACCAAGGTAATGAAATTGGTCACTTCGAGGTATTTCCTGGTTGTCAATTTTAATTGGCGGATCATCTCTATGTGCAATAAGACATGCAATGCTTTATGGATTAGAATGTTGGGCAATCAAGAAAAAGCATGTTTATAATATGTATATAGCCAAGACGAGGCTGTTGAGATCTATGTGTGGTAAGACAAGGACAGACAAAATTAGAAATGAACATGTACGTGTGTCTAAAACTCCATTTCGCAGTTTTTATAATTATGATTCAAAGGTCATGGGTAATAGAGCCGGAACAAACTAAGATGCAATGACTTCATGTTTTTATTGTCATGTTCGATATAATTCTCTTGAGCATACTATAGTGCTATCTAAGTCTCACAGCTAACATCTCATACGATTAGTCATGCTCATGGTCTGATTCTTTATTTGTTGATTTATTTATTTGTTTTGCAGCTTAAATCACTAGGTTTCTCATACGATTGGGATCGCGAAGTTTCGACCACTGAACCAGAATATTATAAATGGACACAATGGATCTTTCTTCAGCTCTTGAAGAAAGGATTTGCATATCAGGTCTGGGATTGTTTCTTGCTGACATTAATGTTTTCTGTTGAAGAAAGGATTTGCATATCAGGTCTGGGATTGTTTCTTGCTGACATTAATGTTTCTGTTGATTTCAACCAAGTATCACTTCTGATGGTCCATGATTTACATTTGCAGGCTGAAGTGCCTGTCAACTGGTGCCCTGCTCTTGGTACTGTTTTGGCAAATGAGGAGGTGGTGAATGGTGTTAGTGAGCGTGGGGGTTACCCAGTTATAAGAAAGGTATATTAGATATTGCAAGTGGGATATATTTTTGTTTAAAAGGTTGATCATTTTACAGTGACATGCTTCACAAGCAGGCAATGCGCCAATGGATGCTCAAAATTACTGCATATGCTGATCGTCTTCTTGAAGATTTGGATGACCTTGACTGGCCTGAAAGCGTAAAGGAAATGCAACGGAATTGGATAGGGAGGTCAGAAGGGGCTGAAATGGAATTCTGTGTACTTGATAGTGATGGACAGGAACGAGACATAAAGCTCACTGTTTATACAACCAGACCAGACACCATCTTTGGAGCAACGTATGAATTGTTCACTTCCTTTGGTTTATCTGTATTAATAGAAGTTTATATTTTTAACATAGACCTGTATGTAGAATCCTCGATCACTGCAGAGTCTGGATAAGGAATTTAGGGTGTGCATTTATGGCCCGTATCATGTTTGTCTGCAGATATCTAGTTGTGGCCCCCGAACATTCTTTGTTGTCATCATTGGTATCTGAGGCCCAGAGAAAATGTGTATGTTTATTTGTTTCTGTATCCAATTCAGCCTTAATGGATCTTTGCCTTGGGCATATAGAAGAGGACTAATATGTAAATGCAGGTGGAGGAATATAGAGAGCTTGCATCAAGAAAGAGTGAACTTGAGAGGACTGAGCTTCAAAAGGAAAAAACAGGGGTATTTAGTGGTTCGTATGCTAGAAATCCAGCTAATGAGGAAGCTATTCCAATATGGGTTGCGGATTATGTCCTGGGAAGGTGTGTTTAGGTTTATTCTTCACCCTATCCTAAAGCTCTCTTTTTGTTTCTTCTTGCTTCCATATAACTGCATTTCACACTGGCACATCTGCTTGCTTGAGTAGCTGGTTTCAGCCATACTGTATGCTGGGGATCATGATTTGGCTTGGTCTGATCATGTGCTTTCATGCACATGATGCAACTTTGCTTTATTGTATACGGTTTAAAAGAACTTGTATGAAGTATGACCGCTGTATATAAACTCTGTTTCTGTTGCAGTTATGGTACTGGAGCAATAATGGCTGTACCTGCTCATGATTCTCGTGACCATGAATTTGCTTTGAAATATGGCATTCCAGTCTGTTGGGTTGTGAAACCAGATAATGAAAGTCACAGTAATTTTGAAGAACCATATTCAGGTGAAGGTATTATAGTAAACTCATCAAATTCCGTATCTGGGCTCAATATCAATGGCTTCCCTAGCAAAGAGGCTGCTTCCAAAGTCATCGATTGGGCTGAGAGTACTGGTCATGGGGAGAAAAAGGTACTAGGTTTCTCAGCTTATCTGACAGTCTTCTTTGTATCTTGTAACTTGCATCTTTGCAAACTTTTTTCTTGCTTTAGGTGAACTATAAGCTGCGAGACTGGCTTTTTGCTCGGCAACGTTACTGGGGGGAGCCTTTCCCAGTGATTTTCTTGGATGATACTGGTGAAATTGTCTCGCTCCCTGAAAGTGAACTGCCCATTACCCTACCTGAACTGGATGATTTCACTCCCACTGGAACAGGGGAACCACCACTAGCAAAAGCTGTGTCTTGGGTATGTCCTATTGTAATGCACATATTCAGTTTACTGTTTGTTATGGGTGTGCCATGTTCTTACAATCTGAACCGCTCAGAGTTTGTATGGAGATATTTATAACAATTTAAATAAGGTATGGGTTTCCTCACTTGTGAGTTCAAAAAATTATTTGAATTCTCCCTGTAGTGAGGGAACATCACCTATAGTTATGGTTTTTTGGTAAGTGTTTGAATCGAATTGGGTAACAACTAACAAGGTTTCCTTTAAAGCCACAGATGGGTGTGGCATGTTCTTACAATCTGAACCGTTCAGAGTTTGTATGGAGATATTTATAACAATTTAAATAAGGGTATGGGTTTCCTCACTTGTGAGTTCAAAAAATTATTTGAATTCTCCCTGTAGTGAGGGCACATCACCTATAGCTATGGTTTTTTAGTAAGTGTTTGAATCAAAGTGGGTAACAACTAACCAGATTTCCTTTAAAGCCACAGTTACAAGTGATGTGTCCTCATTATAGGGAGAGTTCAAGTTATTTTTTTGAACTTGTGAGTGAGGAAGCCCTTTTCCCTTCAAATAATTGTCAAATGGAAATAAGTAATCTGTTCTATTTCTGAAATATCATGACCATGGATTTGTTTAGAAGTTACTGATGTCTACTGTTAGCCATGAAGACTGTACGTGGGAATTTCAAATGAATCTGGATTTTTATTTTCTTTTCACTAATAGATCTACAACCACTCTTTGTTACTTCCTTTCTCTGGTAGCCCCATCTGGCTTCTTTTAATTTTCTGTCGAGTTCTTTTGTTAGTTATCCAGCTATCTCTTTTGCCTCTACAGTAGTATTTATATGCCTACCTTTTATTTATTTATTTTTCAGGTTAAAACCACAGATCCAATATCTGGAAAGCCTGCAACACGAGAAACAAGCACCATGCCACAATGGGCTGGTTCTTGCTGGTAATATGTTTTTCTATTGCTTTCAATAGTTCTTATTAATTTTTGTGGAGCATCACTTTCTTTTCCATTTGAACTTAGTTCATAAATATATAATTAAATCCTTATTTTCTAGTTCTTTTTGATTAACAATTTAGATAGAAGTACATAGACAAAAAGGCTAGTAAAAGAGATGGGGCCACCCAGACAAAGGATTGAACTTACCTGTTGGTGTATTAGAAAACCCCAAACCAAGTTACTCACCCAGTTTGGTACAACTCTTGCACTTTAATGGGATATGTTGTCGGAAGATTTTGAAAAGAATGGAAAACAGCGGAAAACAGCGGAAATTATAAAAGCCAACTAACAAAAATTGGCCCATAGATATGTAAATATTATTGGATGTACGTATCTCATATATTTGTAATATTTTTTATTTTATGTACATGTTAAAGATAGTTTGTTTATTTCATCAAAATGTGCATGCTGGCTTATTGTAGTTAGTAACTGATTTCATCAATGAGAGATTCTTCCTGTCTTAGAAGCTTTCAGATATACGTTTCCAACCTGCAATGCTTCTAGATTGTGGATTTACGTAACAAGAGGAAAAGGATATAAATCGTCAATGACTGATCAGTGATAAATAATGAGCATTCATCGTACCACTAAAATAATCACTTTCACTTTCAAGCTATGGTCTGGAGAAGACAAAGGACACCATTCTACCAGGCATTATTAATGTATAATTCTATCCGTACTTTCTAACTAAAAAGTTTTAATACTAGAAACTACAGAGCTATCTTATCTCATAGAAGCATATAAAACTCTTATCACTAAAATTCACTATCATCTCTTCTATTTATCCATAATCTTGAGCGAAAAAATGACTTTTAAGCCCCCAAAGTCCCAAACTGGCTCATAGGCTGTGTCCACTTAGCATTTGCTGCATCAAGTGAATGCTTTCCAAACTGATTATTGGGCGGTGTCCTAAAATCTCAGAAACATTCTCACTTCTCAGTGAAAGCCTCAATATGTACAAATATAAACGGGACTCCTGAAGCAATAGAATAGTTATACGAAGTACAGCTAGGATTCCAACTCTAGAATAGGCATATTAGAGTAATAATAAGTAAAGAATAGCACCATTAAATTGTGAAAGTTCCGCATAATGTGCTCACTGTCATTTCAGAAGACAATCACACCTTTATATGTTATGGATCCATCCACATTAGTTGAAAATTGAAATCTTGACTGTGGAG
This sequence comes from Euptelea pleiosperma, assembly GCA_035048495.1. Lineage (NCBI taxonomy): Eukaryota > Viridiplantae > Streptophyta > Magnoliopsida > Ranunculales > Eupteleaceae > Euptelea > Euptelea pleiosperma. The sequence goes on from CM068545.1 coordinate 6,392,870, forward strand.
GAGCCATTTACTTGATCTAAAATAACTTGTAAGAAAGGACCTAACTTTACATATGTATCCTGTTTGAGTCTGTTAGATTTCTAAAATGACTTTGATATCCATTTTAGGGTTTGCTGCACACACCCCGCCTCCCTAGGAAATTTATATTGGTTAACATATTTTTTCACAGTTTCTCGAACTCAATTTAGTGGGAGCCACATCAATTTATTGGGTAGAAAGAGGGAATCGTATGGAGCAACTTGTCATACTCTCCATAGGCCCCCTAATATATATAACATAAAACAATAAGAAAAAGAATCGCAAAATACCCCTAAGAAATATGCGGATATTGTACGGCCCCCGAACCCTCAGTGGCCTTTGGCCTACGAACCCCCAGAGGCCTTAGGCCAGTACATTTATTACATTAACAATAATAACTAACAAGGTTGTTTTGTAATCTCTATTGAGTAACATATAGGAGTTTTCTCTTTTTTCCGACAGATATAGAATGCTGGGAAACTTCTATGAAGTGGTTTTTAAATTTCTATATTTTTGTTATTTATGTCCAGGTACTATTTGAGATTTATGGACCCCAAAAATTCTGAAGCATTGGTTGATAAGACAAAAGAAATGTAAGAGTAGCTACTTTCACATGCTGCTTATTTTTATCAAATAACTAAAATTGAAGTATTTGCAGTGCAAGTTATGCTTTGATGGCTAAACCACTTTTAGCATGTTGTCATCTGCAGGTATTGGAGCCCAGTTGACGTTTATGTTGGTGGTGCGGAGCATTCTGTCCTTCACTTACTTTATGCTAGGTTCTGGCACAAGGTTCTTCCTCATTTCGGATTCATGACATGATACAATAGCGTAGAAATCTGTTAGTTTCACTTTTTTCCCTGAGTCATGTCTGCTTATGTGACGTTGCCACGTTGGTGCATCCTCAATTTGAATGCAAGTCGACGCATCAATGCTACAAATTTAGACCTAACTTAGGAAGGTCTTAGTAGGAATGAGTGACCTATAATCCAAGCAGGATCAGAACTCCAAGAGTAAAGAGAATCTCTATCATATGCCATTCTTACATATCTACATGGCAACACATATTTTGATATTTGCTTATACCTTGGATATGTCTACATATACTCATATTGTCACATTTTGACATATATATTATGCAACTTCCATAAGTTATTTTATAATGATATAATATTGTTAAGGGATTACATATGCAGATATAGTTTCTAAATTATTATATGGTATTAATTTAGCGCATATGAATATGGTCTTAATTCTTAAGCATAGGTCTACAGAACAAATATTGTGATCACATTTATATTTTTATTATGTGGAAGTGTAATGGAGTTTTATTATCATTATATAAAACTAAAACACTGGTATAAATTATAATACACACTTATAAAAAAAAATTATATATTACACCTTTGCCTTTAGAAGAAAAACATTTTTTATTTTCCAATATCTTTATTGTTTTTTGGTACATTGAGTCTGACTCATCATCAGTCCATCACATATTAGACATAGGCATCTGCATCCCTTTCTATGTGACAGCAGTAATGATTGCAAATGGGAGTGTAGTGGGGTTGACATTTTAGGCAATGTATTATTCATCCATTTAAGAATGTCTACTTTTAATAATTGACTGGCGTTTAGTCCATTCACCTAACATTTTCAGAAGTTTTGTATACATGTGTGAGATGGTCGCAGCTGTATTGAATTATCAGTTTGTCAGCGTCTATGCCAGTACCTGCTGCTAAATATCAAAGCAGTTTTCTAGGTTAACCAGCTAAGAAACAATCACTCGGCCAACTAGAATCACAGGAGTGTACTCTTCAGGGAAATTTACAAGCTCAACACCCTGTGTTTCTGGCTATGTTCCTGAGTGAACATTCTACATAAGAAATCTTTGGTTGAGTGAGATTCCTGGACATTATCCTTCTGATATAATCAAGTTCAAGTTGCTTTTATTTTGGTGAAATCTGAAAAGTTTTCAAAGTATTGTATGATGCATCTTATTACTTTTGTGAAATGACCATTTCATGCTACAAACTAGTGCTTCTTTATGAACTGGTCTAGTAGTAAAGAAGTTTATGAGCAGCTGCTTGCTCCTTTTCTTTTGATGATTACTTTTCTTCTTTCGGCCATTTAATTTGTTTTACTTAATTTCAAACTCAAAGAATATTTTGATTTCTGTATCACTTGTTTGTGTTTATATTGTCATACTGAATTTCATCCAACTTTGATATTTTACTTGCTGTAAATTTTTAAAGACTGCTGATAAGAGTTATGCATTTTAGGTGCTGTATGACATAGGTGTTGTGTCCACCAAGGAACCCTTTCAATGCCTCATAAATCAGGGGCTAATACTTGGGGAAGTAAGTAGAGTTGCTTACTGATACCAAATTGATGCAACCCATCATTATAAATTTCTGATTATTTAAGTAACAGGTTGAGTATACGGCGTGCAGAGACCCAGATGGGAAATTAATATCTGCCGACTCTGCTGATGTGGTGGAGTATTGTCAAGAAAGAGTACCAGAGGAAAAGGTCTTTCCTGTTACTTGCGGAATATATTCTTCTTTTTTTCTTGATGTATTCAACTAGTTGCTATAGGTTTTGGGAAAACTTCTCTCAAGCAGTTCATCTTGTTGTTACAAATTCATGTTGTGCCCTTATACAGGTCATGAAATCTGGTGATTTCTTTGTATTGAAAGATGATCCAAGCATTCGTTTGGTTGCGCGAGCTCACAAAATGAGTAAAAGTAGGGGAAATGTCGTTAATCCTGATGACGTCGTTTCCGAATACGGTGCAGATTCTCTTCGCTTATATGAGATGTTCATGGGACCATTAAGGTAACTTTTTACTGAACACAAGTCCAACTCTTTAATATAATCTACTGATTTCTACCTTTTAGCTTTTCCTTTCTAGACATTCAAGAGATGGAGTATCAACTACAGCTTGTTTTCTCTTATTTATTTTGCGCACTGTTACCTTTGTTTTTTTTAGAGACTCGAAAACATGGAGTACTGGTGGTATTGAAGGTGTCCATCGATTTCTAGGGAGGACTTGGAGGTTAATTGTTGGCCCACCTTTGCTTAATGGATCATTCAAAGATGGAACAGTGGCCATCGATGATGAACCTAGTTTTGAACAACTTCGTTCTCTCCATAAGTGTATTGAGAAGGTCATTTTTCTCTACTTCATATTATTATTTCTAGCCTTTAATTACTCTATGGATTCACTGCCTTGATTTCCTATACAAGTATCACCCATTGTTCAAAGTACAAGGTATTGTTTCGATTTTCGTTCATGGGCATGTGGCAGTCCTTTCTCCTCTGAGTAAAAGCAAGGAGAAAAACCCCATACGAAGGAGAAGAAGAAGAAGAAGAGGAAGAGGAAGAAGAAGAATTTGCCCCAAAAGATCGACCTATTGGGGAAAGGCAAAACAATTATGTATACCAACGGGTCGTTGGGCCAACAAAATACGTGCGTGGGAACAAACCATCATCTAACACACCCCCTCAGTGGGAATACACTCCACTGGAGACTTGACCCCGCGACCTCCCAGGCTTAAGGCTCTGATACCATATTAAACAACCATTCACCCGAAAAGATCGACCTGTTGGGGAAAGGTGAAACAATTATGTATACCAACAGGTCGTCGGGCCAACACAATACGTGTGCGGGAACAAACCATCCGCTAACAGGTATCGCCGATACGTATTGGGCGACAGCAACGATACTGTTCAGTATCGCCTGATATTGATTCATATAAACGTTACTAGGCCGAAACTTTGGGTTTTCTGAGACCTATTAGTGTCTTGCTTCGTCCACTGGCGATACCTATTACATTGTTGACTTGTCTTTAATTATTGAATGCAATCCTTAATAAATGTATATTCGAGAGTGACTTTAGGTATGGTTTCTATAGCGCAATAGAGTATTTGAATGAAAATATTTATATCTTATCAATGAAAATTCTTACCACTGACCATCTTATAAATTGTTGGAATTTTATTCCTAATAGATGTATTGTGTCAGGATCATGAAGAGGATGTTCATCATCTTTTCATTGATTGTAAGTTTGCAAGGGAGGAGTGGCACTTCTTTCTCATACAGTTCAGCATTTTGGGTTCCCAAACATATGAGCGATCTTTTCTCTAGTTGGACATCTGACCACTTTGGTGTTAGGGGCAAATTTTATGTAGGATCCTTTGCTTTTTGTTGGGGATTGTGGAAGAGCCTAATAGAAGGATTTTTCATGAGAGATACCGCTCGGTCCTGGACATGTAATGCTATTTGGCGGCTTTTAATTGAAAATGCAAGTATTATGAAAGAATTCTTTGAGTCGAAGACGGTGGATTTTCAAAGCAATTTATTGAACACTATTTATGGAGGTGAGAGTGCTGGTAAAGGGTTACTTCCGTGGAAGGTGCTGAGTTGGTGATGGACTAAACTAATTTTGATGGTAGTGCTCGTGGATCTCCGGGTCTGGCTGGGGTGGCAGGTGTCTTTAGAAATGGCTGTGGGGATGTCTTAAAAAGTATATTTGGGTCTCATAGGCGTGGTGGACATTAATGAGGTGGAGATAAGGTCTCTTCTTTAATGCCTTAAAATTTTCAAAGATCATTTCTCAGGTCCCCTTGAGGTGGAGGGTGACTCAAATATCATTCGATTGGCAATTGATGAAGGGAATGTCGTGTGATGCTTATCTCACATCAAATATCACATAAGGGATTAGTAAGACGATGGATGATAATATTCTTTTATTCATGAAGGGAGTCTAATGAGCTTGCAGCTTCTTTGGAGAAAAAACTATGTAAAATTTTGATATTTTGTACATTGGGAATGCTATACCCTGGTCTTGTACATTTTCCCATATATTAATATACCACTTTATCATTATTTGTTGAGAAATAGATCTTTTTGAAGAATATAAACTTGTAAAATTAATCATTGGTCCTCATTTGTAATGGTTGTTGCAAGAAAACCTATTTTAATCTGTTGTTAAGTTATTCAATATTGTAGCCATGCTTCAATATCCTGTTTATTATACTTTGTAATAGTGTTGTTTACAGATTAATATGTTTCGGCTGATTGATTGGTCTGATTTTTATTTGTAGGTAACAGAGGAAATTGAAGGGACAAGATTCAACACTGGAATTTCTGCAATGATGGAGTTCATTAATGCAGCATATAAGGTTTTTTTTTTTTTTTCACTTGAGGCTTGCTACCTAAAGGTTACAAGATTTTCTCAGTTATAATCTTTAGGGCTTGACCGCCCATTGTGGAGTAAACTGCTTGTTGCCTAATTCCACGTGCTAATTGATTGTATGGTCAGTGAACCCTAGATACTTACAGGAGATGATCCCAACCACCCAAATTTTCTGAAGCAGATCCACAATGTGCAATGTTAGCTGTTTTTGTATTCCTCAATGTAGTAATATGATAATAGCATTGTTGAGGATCCTTATTGGAATATTATGAGATGGAAAAAGTTAAACTTATGAGAAATGTAGGATTTATTGCAATAGCAACTTATACTACTTACAATTGTAACAGTTACATGTAACACTTAGGTAGATATAGAATATCTCATAATGCTCAAATAAGGTAGTCATGAAACATCGTAACTGTAAGCACTTGTAGCTACTTTTCTCAGTTTAAAGTTTAAACAAAATCTGTGTTTCTATATTGAAATTTTCAGATGAAGAGGAATGTTCCTTATTTACAAAGAGTTTTTTTATCCTTCATATGCATTGGGAAATGAGATAAAGGCCCTCCCTGTTATCCCTATTTGCAATTCCAACCTAGGTGGAATATTTTCTACACACCCTTATTTCTGGTGAAGAGTTAAGCAAGTGTCTGTAAAATAATTGCTTTAAAGGATTATTATTAGATATAGGACTGGTGTTCATGTCATTCAGTCATCAATTCTATAGGTTCAACATGCATGAAACAATACAACCTACAGAGTTCTCGGTGATCTTTAGGAATAATGACTTTCAAGGCCACAAGTTTCTTATAGCTCCAGATCAAAGTATGACTTCAACCTTGCAAGCTGTATGACAGTATTGATTGTTTGAATACCAGCAGAATTCCTGCTCTGGCAATGAATGAAGCATGGGATATTTTGTACGACGAAATGCATTCATCTTTTTCATATTCTTGGTTTGTTCATGTCCATTTATCACGTTGTTTATACTTCCGCTTAGAACTTCAACACGCTGTTGCACTAATGCACTAATGATTGTGTCTCCGTTAGCAGCTAGGTTTTATCTTCAACCAGGTCATCAACATTCAAAGGGATCCTAAAACCTGATGACTATTCCCCTTGTTGATCTCTTGTTTGCCTGCATTTTCTTTCTCATACCCAAGGTGTACCTTTTGCTTTGGTTCCTGCTTGGCCTTTCACTACGTTGCCCTTCCAATCATCAGTTATCACTGCCATGGTTCAGACAAGACTACTCTTGACACGAAAAACTTTACAATTTGCAGCCATTATTATTTTTTGGGGTCTAGCAATTATTCATCATCATCATCATAAGGCTTTTCCCAATGGTATGGGGTCAGCTCACGAATCTTGTTCCTCCATTCAATCTCGTCTAAAGCCATCTCTTCTGTTAAGGCAAGTTTCTTGAAATCTCTCAGAACCTTACTCCATGTCCATTTTAGCCTTCTCCTCGCCCTTTACGGCTCTTCGACTACATATTCCTTCTCATTGCTGCTGTCATTGGTCTTTGTTGTACATGACCAAACCATCTCAATCGACTTTCCCTCATTTTGTCATATTGGGGCTACTCCTATATTTTCACGAATGCGTTCATTTCTAGTTTTGTCTTTCTTTTTCTTTTCACACATCTATCTCAACATCCTCATCTTGGCTGTACTCATTTTATGAACATGTTTATTGATCGCCCAACAGTTTGCTTCATAAAGCATCTCAGTTCTTGTTGCCATCTTATAAGAACTTAAATTTTATGATATGTCATACAAAGTTAATTATCTATATCTTATTAGGTATGAGTAATCTGTAGAGTTTTAAAATTTTTGTATTATAAGTGAGCCCTGGAGTCTGGACTACTTGTTTTCCACTTCAGTGGTCTAAACCCTCCACACTCCCACAACCTGTGTATGTGTGTGTGATCAATTACTAATTACGTTTGTTCTTATTTATGGACCATCTGCTGCTTCATCACTATGTAAAGTCTTGGGGCCCTATCTATAATTTGTTATGCGATCCATTTGCAAAATATAAGAGCACATCTTTGTCTGATGGCTACACTGTTTCGTTTACTCTTATTTGTAGGTCTATTAGAGTTTTTATTCACAAATTATATAACTTCATCTTTTGCACTTTCATGTTTTCAGTGGGATAAACATCCAAGGTCAATCATTGAAGCATTCGTGTTGTTGCTTTCCCCTTATGCACCTCACATGGCTGAAGAGCTTTGGTTTCGCCTTGGGCACTCAAATTCGTTGGCATATGAGCATTTTCCGAAGGTATTGATTTTTCTTGTCTTAGATGCGAAGTGATAGATGTATCTTGTTTTTCTAAGAACATAATACATTTGACTCGGCACGCACAACAGAATGCTTTATCGACTTGTACTGTTTTTTTCAAAATTGTAATTTCTTTATCTATTCTATTATAAAGCCAAAACCGGGGTTGGGGGCCCTCAACACGGGCTTCACAAGATGTTCACCTTTACATGTTGTCCAGCACGCCGACGTGAGGGACCATAGTGTGAGCCACGTGGCACACTTTTAGAGACCACAGACCGTATGGATGTTTTTCTCATCCCTAGGTGGACCTACATACCAAATATCAGCCTGATTAGTGATTTCAAACCTTATCTGAGTACCCCAAATAATGCTCGAAATCCACGGTTAAAAATAAACCATGGAAAAGGCTCTAATCCAATGGATTGAAATTATTAATCAGGTTGATTTTTGGTATGTAAGTCCATCTATGGATGGGATAAACATTGATACGGTCAGTGGTCTCTAAGAGTGTGCCACGTGTCTCATACGTTGAGGAGGCCCCTACAATCACTCACGTGCAACCCCCGGTCATTTATAAATAATGGTGTTCTTAACTATAAACACTGAGCTAAAGAAAGACAAGGGTTACTCTTTTAAGTTTTATACCTCAAGAACTTTAGTTGGATTATGAAAAAGATGATTCAAGCATCAACAACGTATAAAATGAAGTCCCTCTGTGTAAAAGAGTGTTACTTTCAGCTTCTACATCTTGGACTGTATAATGGTTGCTGCTTGTTTGGAGTGTATCTATTCCTTATAACAGTTAAGGATTTGACAATGCATGATGATTGTAGGGAACTAACTGAATAGTTAAAAACTTGATAGGTTAAGGCTTATCATTTTGAACATGATCAGAAATAAGTTCAAGCATTTGGCTATTTAGTTTTGATAATTACAATCAAAGAGGTTGTATCAATCAACAGACACCGAGGTAGCATAGAGCGTAATTGACATTTTATGGAGGCCAACATATGTGATTGGTGGGGGAAAATCCATTTTCGCTTTAGAGAGTGAGCATTCTAGTGACACTAAAATAGTTCTTTTTAAGTTATGGGTTTAGGTTAGGTTAGGCTCTATTTTGTATTCATGGTGAGCTTTAAGTAACTTAGGTATTAATAGAACAATGAGATGTTGGAATTGATATAGGATTAGTAAGTATATTCTTTAATTTGGTGATAGTCTAGGTGTGAAAATGTCTTAAATTGGAGTTTTCAGGTTTCTCTTCTATTGATTGTATTTGGGGTGTCTTTGGTTAGAGGATTTGAGTTACGAGAATTGAGGACGCCTGTGGAGTTTGGTTGTTTCTATTTTCCTTCCCTTTGTTTACTTTCTTAGAGATTGTGGTTTGAATCATGATCAATATGAGAAAGCGTTAACTTGCACAGTTCATTTTTTTTCCTTTTACTCTTCTATTGTTATTAATCTGGATATTTATTGGCCTTTTTTGGTGATTATTGTAAAATTTAGTTTTATAGTTTGTCGTCAGGTTCCAAGTACAGGTACCCGAGGCAGACTCTGAAATTTTCATTCAAGTATTTAATCTTTCTTTGTTGTGCTGTTGCATATCCTAGGGAGATACCCATAAACGTCTTCCTCTTTAGTTTTTATCATCTTCTCATGTTAATCTGCTACATCGCAGGTGAACCCTGAGTACTTGAAAGAATCAACTGTGGTCCTACCAATTCAGGTCAATGGCAAGACGAGGGGTACCATCCAGGTTGATAAAACGTGTAAGGAGGATGATGCTTTCAGATTAGCATTATTGGATGAGAAGCTCTCCAAGTATTTGGTTGGAAAGTCAATCAAAAAGAGAATATATGTTCCTGGAAAAATCTTGAATGTTATCTTGGACCGGCAAAATGTTGAGGTAGGCGGCCGGTAGTCTCTCTATCTCATTGGTTTTGGCACCGATGTTGTGTATTCTTTCTAGTGTGAAGGAATGAGATTACTCAAGGAATGCATTAGTCAAACAGGGCACATCAATGAAATAGGAATTTAGAAGAAAAAATATGAGAAAATATAGTATGGTGCCACTGCGTTCAAGGTTCGTTGTGCCTTCTCTCTGTATGATAAGGTGTCCGTATGGATCGAACTGGACTATTGAGTGATTGGCCACAACTAGCTTTTTTTAATTTTTTTGCTAACAGAAAGGAAAAATAAATTAAAGCACGAGTGCAAAAGGAAACAAAAAAAAAATGCAACCCTACACTCTAATTTAAGGAGTTCCAATCTTATCCAGATGGATGAGGGCAGCTAGTCTGGGTGGGGCAGTGTCTTTAAATTCCATGGAAGTTTTAGTAAAAAGGCCATGATTGGCCATGTAATCCGCAGCAACATTCGACTCTCTGTATATGCGGTCAATAGAGTAATCAAACTCCTTCAAAATATCTTTTACTGTCCACCACCACGATTTCAAATGCCGATATTAGTGAGATCCAAGAACTTATGAGCTTTAAATCTGATTGAATATTAATTTTGTGGCAACCAATCTGCGTGCAAAGCTTCAGACCATCCGGTAAAGTTCTCGACTCAGCTAAATTATTAGTCCCTTTGCCATAAGACGAGTGAAAGGCCATGAGGAAGTCACCGTTATGATATCTAAGAACACCTCCACCACTAGCAAGCTTTTGATTAGAAGATGCACTATCTACATTCGAAGCAACTTCACCCGCATTTGGCATCTTCCAAAAAATAATAGTTAGTCTTTTAGCAGGCACTTCATACTCCCCAAATTGAGTTTTTCTAGGATTGGTTTAAGATGAATTTCATTCGGTTTAGTTCAAGAGATGGTAGAATCGATATCTCTAATCCAATGCCAAACTTTTATTACTTCTCCCCTCATACTTGCGCTTGTTTCTTTTCAACCAGATATCCCATGGTTATAACTAGATCTCCCATAGGATAACCATTTTTTAATCGGTGTAACGCAGCCATATCTCTAATGATTTTGTCATCTCTAATGAGTCCTGTTTCATCGGTGTAACCACGGCATACCCATCTCTAATGAGTCCCCCCTTTTTGTTTTGCCAGTATGTTACAATTCATTATAATGGCCGTTATAACGGGGAAAAACGGTAACGCCCCCAGTCCATTATAACGGCCCCTATTAAACCTGGGTAGTACTAAAATGCTCCTTTTCCGGACCAAATTGAGCCCCTTAACACAAAACAACTGATCATCCAATTTGCGTAATTTTGGCACACATCGAGGAGTTGGATCACGGATATGTTGGTGCTCATTTATTGGACGGGATGTGTTGGTTCACATTCTAAATCTCCTTTTATTTTTAAGTTATATAATGAGTAATGCTAGCAAGCAACACCTTAATGGTGTTGCATAGATGCAACCCGCCAAAAGACAAGAAAAACTGCCTCCATTATCACCCTGATTTAAAATATAAAGTTTTTTCCTGTCTTTTTGTGGGGTTGCATCTATGCAACACCATTAAGGCGTTGCTTGCTAGCATTCCTCTCATATAATTGGTGGTCTTCCAGTAAAACTTTGATGACAGCCCACTATATGAGCCACGTGGCATACTCTTAGAGGACTCTGACTGTATGGATGTTTTGTCAATCCCTAGCTGGACCCAAGGTTTAAAACCGCCGTTATAACAAAAATAACGGCCGTTATACGGATTCGGACCTCCCCTGTTGCGTTATATATGTACCATTAAAATGCCAAAAAATAACATAACGAAAATAACGACCATTATTTTCTGGAAAAAATGGCCGTTTTTTTTATTTTATTTTATTTTTATTATATTCTATTTTTGAAATTCAAAATTCAAAAATTGAATTTCAGTGCCATTTTCCCCATTATTTTCCGTTATTTTCTATTCTTGCCCCTGAACGTTCTTTCGTTATAACAGAAAAAACGGTAACGCCACCAGTCCGTTATAGTCTTATAACGGCCCCCTTTAAACCTTGGCTGGACCAACAAACTAAAAATCAGCCTGATTAGCGATTTAAACCTTTGGATCTTTGTACCCCCAAATAATGGTCAATAATGCTCAAATTCTCACGGTTAAAATCAACCCATGAAAATAACTCCAATCCAACGCCTAGAGATCACTAATCATGTTGATTTTTGGTTTGTAGGTCCACCTAGGGATTGGCCAAGCATCCATAAGGTCAACGTCCTCTGAGCGTATACCACGTGGATCATATCTTCCTGATTTGTCCTTGTACATATGTGTTGTGAATGTGAACTGAGAGTAAAACTTCCATCACAATGGGATTGCAAATCACACAAAACACAGCCAATGAGTTCTCGGCACGTACACCTAAAACACAAAAGCACATGGGTACGTTGCAAAAGCACTTGTGTACGTGCCGAGAACTCATTGGCTGTGTTTTGTGTGATTTACAATTTCGTGTGATGGAAGTTTTACTCGTGAACTGAATCTTACTGCCTTACAACTTCGGTTAAGAAATTATAACTTCCTTCGCACACAAATCGTTATTCTTCTGTTGTCCCTTCCTTGGAAAAAGAAAGGAATTCCCTAACCAACTTAGATCCCTTGGTGGGCCCCACTTAGGGTCCCAAACTCCCACGGTCTCACCAGCACCTCTCTTATTGGCGGACCCAGTAGCACGGATTCTCGTCGGATACGAGGGTTCTCTTGCACAAATTTGCTAAGGCGAGGGGGAGGGGAGAGGAGTAGAGAGAGAGACCTCTGAATTTGTTTGTAGAATAAGTTTTGATCGTTCGATTGATCATGGACGAGGTGTTGACGGTCTCCGATGCTTCCTCCTCCTCTCGGTCGACGTCGTCCCAATCGTCGATTCTCCCCTCGAACCTCCCTCTCCTCTCTGCATTCCTCGCCTTCGCTCTCGCTCAATTTCTGAAGCTCTTCACCACCTGGTGCGTTCAATCTTCAACTATGAAACCCTATTTTAATTTCCCTTTATTTATGAAAACTGGTTTTTCAAACTCAATTTTTTTGGGGGTTCTCTGATTAATGTGTTTGCAACGGAGGGAAATTGGAATATTAGGTTAAGAACAGAGACTTTTTAATCCTGTTTAATTATATGCTGCACAACTTAAAATTCGAAAACAAACACACCCTTAAGTTCCTGGCTTAATCATTTAAATATTATTCACTTAGACGCGCAGGTACAAGGAGAAGAGATGGGATTCTAAGAGGATGCTTGGATCGGGTGGAATGCCATCGTCACATTCAGCAACTGTGACAGCTCTTGCTGTCGCAATTGGGTTCCAAGAAGGGACCGGAGGATCGGGATTTGCCCTTGCTGTGGTTCTAGCCGCTGTTGTACGTACTCTTTAACGGGGTCTTGTTCATTTTTTGTTTGGATATGCGCGCTCGTTTCTTGTGTTAATTTTTGCCTATTTCAATAATTAAGTTTGTACAGAATCAGAATTATGTGGTTAGTTCTCTTGCTATGTGTGATTAAGACTGTATTTCGCATTTATTTGAGTTAGCGCTGGATTAATCATTTTGGAATGCTTGCAGGTGATGTATGATGCGTCTGGGGTTAGACTTCATGCTGGGCGACAAGCTGAAGTAAGTTTTTCGATGGCAACCGACAATGTTTTAATTTTTTGCTTGGTATCTACTTGTTTTGAGTTTATTGAGTGTGTGAATGATCTTCAAGTTGTGGAATTCAGAGAAGTTTGTTTGTTCTATTGATACAACCTCAAAATTGCAAACCCTTGCGAGCCCTAATTACAGGATTGACCTCTAGATCTCAAGGCTTAGAGCTCTGCAACAAATTGAAACTGTGTATGTGGAAGTAATTTTGGCTTTTGATTTAATGAGTGCATGACCATATGAATCAGGAGAACTCATCAACAAAAGAGACAAACTCAGATAATATGCATTTGAAAAACCAATAAGAAAGAATGGATATTGTTGAAGAAAACCCAACTAGTGAGTGCCAAAGGAAAGAAGGAATAGTCTGACAGATTCAAGTTAACCCAAGGTCCTGAAAAATGTAATGAGACGGAAAAGGGTTTCATAGCTTATTAGCAATTATGTATTTTAGTTTTACTACTAGCATAAAGAGGTGACTGGAGAAACTTGGAAGAGGACTGACAAATGATGATGAAGGGAAAAGATCGCCAACTCCTACTCAAGAAAGGAGCATGGAGGAACAATTTGGGAGTCAAACTTCTCCTAAACTTGTAAACAAACAAAAGAAGGAAAACCCAAAATTACCATTCATGTGGTCAATGGATCCATTATCAAATTGCTGGGGAGTGAAGGGTGTAAGAGAGCCTTGGGGAAGCTAACTTAGATCAGATGTACCTGGAATATTTGTATAACCTTAGAGTTTGCTACTATGTTGTTAAGTTTTTAATCTGTAAATTTGATGCCAGTTTTCAGTCAGTAGTCACTATAATGAATCTGTATAGTCATGACACCCTACCTGGTTTTATGGGGAAGCTTAGACTAGATGTACCTATAATATTTATTTAACCTTAAGAGTTTGCTAATACGTTTTTAATCTGTAAATTCGATACAAGTTTTCAGTCACTATTCATTGTAATGAATCTGAATATAGTCATGACACACTACTTGATTTTATGGGGAAGCTAACTTAGATTAGATGTTCTTACCAAAAAAAAAATCTTAGATTGGATGTGTCACGCCCCCAAATCCGATATTTGGTCGTATCAACCTTTCTCATATCTTGAGGCGCGATTTGATCATACAAACACACAGTTAAACAAAACTGGTATCATGATGCAGCGGAAATACACCGGCAAATTTTTTTCATTTTGTTTAAACAATCCATAAGACGAAACGCACTTCATTGACACATTAATAGTGTTAGAGGATTTCTCACCTCAAACAAAACTGTAATATGCCCATTCAAAAGAAAACATTGTATACATATCGTACTCCCAAGTACATGTTACTAAACGGTCAAACGACCTATATAACTCATGTATCCTTCTATAAGATAGAAGAATTAAACAAAATATAACATCGTCTCTAGCACAAGTCTATCAACAGAAATGCTAGAAGCATCAGACCAACTTCCCCTTATTCTTTCCTCAAAACAAAACATTTTAAAACGATGAGCTAGGGCTCAGTAAGTACATTCCTCATGCGTAAAACCACTTAAATCAGCGACTTTTGTTTATTTTAAAACAAATACGATTTGCAAATGAATTTCACGTGTAATTCGATAAAACTCAATTCTCCATCAATTACTTACGTATAACTTCGAATACAATGATGATTTTTCATATAACAGTCAACCTTTCTCTTATCAGAATACCCGTGACCATTTCTATACAGTCAAACTATCAATTCTGATGTATTCAGTACCAACATTCCATCGGTCCTAGTGTACGATGTCAACACTTCTAGTCCACAAGTAAACTCCCTAATGTGCACACTAATTGTTTCATTAGGTATCCTCTCTCTGGATTCCCTAATTTTCTTTTAGGTATAAATACTCGAGGGGTCTCATGAATAAGACAACGCCTCTTCTTTAGGGGACTGGAACCCCAAGGGGTCTTAAGGAAATAAGACAATGCCTGATATTTTAGGGGACTAAAACCTCAAGGGGTCTCAAAGAAATGAGACAACGCCTGATTCCAACTAATCTGATATTCCACATTCCTAATCACGTTCTTTTTCATGTCCTTAATCGTATTTATATGCATAAAATAATAATGTTTGTAGAAGCATCTTTACATGCATAACATTCATATTTTTTGTATTTTGAAACTAAAAATAAGAACATTTAAGCCCTATTAATATCTTAGAAAGCGAATACATAAAACGGATGAAAAACGCATATATCTTATTTTAAATGAATTTGAGCATGACTTCGTCTAACTAAATAGATTACACATGTCCTCATCTATCATAATTTAATGCTTTTAAGATTACAAGAAATTATCAATGCATTTACACATTTTATGTGGAAAATACAAGAATTGGGATTTTTCCTTGCTAAAATTTAACAGATAACAAGAATAACATTTTCAGACATTTTTCCCAAAAATAATAGAATTTTTTAGAACTTTTCTACAATATTCTGTGAATTTTCTACTATTTCCAAAATAAAATAATATTTATAAATAAATAAATAATAATTAATCAATTAAGTAAATAAATAAATAATTAAATAAATAATAATTAATTAAATAACGGCATAAAATAAATAACTATGTACTTACCAGTGAATACGTTTGAATCCCAAATCCTTGAACCTCGTACGATGCGAATCTCAAGGTAGTAAGCCCCACAAAAACTTTTCAAAGGACCTCCTGAATATTTTCAGGAATTCCTAGGAATTTTCTAGAATTTCTTCTAGTTGAGGATTTTTTTTGCAAATATTCTTACCTCGGGTTAAAATGCAAATATCCAAACTGATGTAATTTTCTCAAGGCATGGCCTTGTATTTATAGAGGTTGAAAACTCAGAACTTTTCATTCCTATCCGACGTGGGACTATAATTTTGAAAATTGTCTTTTTTTTTTTTCAAATTTTATATTTTTGATATCAAACTATATCTTTAAAATGTTGTCCATAACTAAATACAATAACTTTTGACTCGTACGTCCGATTTGGACAAACTTGATACCGATAGAAAGCTATTGTTGAGACCTTTAAAATGGCATACATATAATGTTCAAAGTATTATAAAAAGTCTACTACAATATTGCTATAAATAGGGTCATTACAGGATGTACCTGTAATCTCTGTAGTCAAGGCGTGCGCCTGGCGCAAGGCACACCTAAAGCGCCTTAGAAGGGTCAAGGAGAGTTTAGTAAGGCGCGCACCTCAGATCAGGCTCCAGGCGCATCAGGCGCGTGCCTCACTAAAATACATGTTTTTTTTGTAAAATTATGTACTTTTGGGTTAAGAGTAAGGGCAAGGGCTTCAGTAAGGGAGCTAGAAGAGGAAGATGCCAATTCGGATGAGACAGAAGAAGAAGAATAAATTGAGGAGGCTTACATATCTGATGATGATGGGGATGAAGCTAATGATTATATTTTAGACGATGACAATGTTAACCAAAACTAATTGTCAACTATTTGAGATTTTGGACATTTGCTATCTTTTATGTTTTATGGCCTAATGATTACCTGTTTTGTTATTTTATGATGTTATTTTTCTTAATTTTTTTTATATTTATTATTATAATTTTTAATATTGCGCCTCGCTTCAGTCAGGCGCATGCCTCGCCTTGCACTTCGAGCCTTAGGCACCAGAGGTCCTAGCGCCTTGCGCCCTTAACTACTTTGCCTGTAATTTTTATATAACCTTAGAGTTTGCCAATACGTGTTTAAGTTTTTAATCTCTAAATTTGATGCAAGTTTTTAGTCACTAGTCACTATAATGAATCTGAATGGTCATGGCACACAACTTGGTTTTATTGCAAACTATAACTTCGCAGTGAATTAATAAAAAACCTAAGACGTAATAACTAAGAATTATGTATCAACCGCAAGGTGCTCATTAATCAATAGCACAGACAGTAACCATGGCACAACTTACATTGCAACACCACAACTCTACACTGATTAGCTACAATTGCAAACATGTCACATAAAAGAAAGAATTACTGAAAAAAACCATCATCATCCATTTCTTTGTATCCATAACCGTGAATGAAAAATAAATAAGTGAACAGTAGCCCATAAGACATTGCTTGTAGTTGATCTTAGTAAGTGTCTACATTCAAAGTGGTTATCCTTTCATCGTTTGCACATAGACCACAAACTCCAGCATACATCTACCTCAATCCGTGAAATATAAGACCGAACTGCAAGCCAGTACGAAATGTACCAAAACAAAGTATAGTTTGATATTATGAGTAGTTTAGGATTTTTAACCTGAACCATATTTCAACCATCATTTAGAGAAAATGAAATAGTAAAAGACAAAAGGAAATGGTTCATAAGCTAATTGTTAATGACAACTTGTTGAAATATCATTAATGGCACTCCTATTACTGGGAACATTTTCCATAATCCTGTCTTTCACAGACTCGGTAATAATTCTGAAGTTCCTCATGGCATCTTCTTAACTCGGAATTTATGAAGACAAAGATGTTTCATCATCATCATAAGCCTTTTCCCAACGATTTGGGTTCAGCTGCACGAATTTTGTTCCTCCATTCAATTCTGTCTAAAGCCATCTTTTATGTTAAGGCAAGTTTTTTAAAATTTTCTCTCAAAACCTCAATCCACTTCTGTTTTGGCCTTCCCTTCGCCCTTTTAAACCCTTCTTCTACATTTTCATGAATGTGTTCATCTCTAATTTTGTCTTTTCTTGTCTTACACCACATCCATCTCAACATCTTCATCTTGGTTACCGAAGACACAGATATATAAAATCATGAGATCTTTTTTTGTTTGGATGAGTCAGCGAGTCTGCTTTTAGCGTGTTGTGTCCAACTCATCACCATGTATTCACTACCAATACCTGCAGCTTTCCCATTTAAGTGATTTTGCAGTGTCTTTAAAATTAATTCCTGCTTTTGTCTTCAGTATCATATCTGTCATGATTCACT
This sequence comes from Euptelea pleiosperma, assembly GCA_035048495.1. Taxonomy (NCBI): domain Eukaryota; kingdom Viridiplantae; phylum Streptophyta; class Magnoliopsida; order Ranunculales; family Eupteleaceae; genus Euptelea; species Euptelea pleiosperma. The sequence continues at coordinate 6,410,915 of CM068545.1, forward strand.
TTGTGGAGTGGCTTTTGCTGGACTTAATGATTATTAATGATACCCACAATCTCAATAGTTATGGATTTGACAAGGACTGATTGACTGAATGCCTCACTAGCACCATCAATCATATTAGAGAGGTAGTTAGAGAATGGACAATTATCTTCTCCCATACACTGAGGGAGGCAACCGGCATAGCAGATGTCTTTGCCAAAAAAGCAGTGAAAAACAGAGATACTTAAAATATAGAGAATTCTCTTCCCGAATTTTGTATATTCTTTTTCATTAATATAATATTTTTAACTTACCAAAAATGAAGACAAGGACTGAATGCCTCAGATTCTCTACTTGCTCCCGCCCTATTCATGTGGTTTAGAAAAATGTGTTGAAACCACATTTTGGACTCATCTGTTGTAGAAAGGTTCAAAACCACATGATTGCATGCCTATGATCTTGGTTTATCCAAATTGAAAAGATTATGTCTTAGAAAGTATTGTTTCAGTTGGTAGTGTAGTGTTGTATAGATTGCAAATTTTCTCCACACTTGGAACTGGAGAAATCCTGCTTTAGGAATCTGCATGTTATCACGTTGATAGGATGGTTTTGGACACCTCTGGATACACTCTCCTTATTCATCATTTTGGGCTAACTACTGCAGCTGTTGGAATATCCTAATTTTTTTTGAGATGGATAATAAATGTTTGAACCTTCTCTTAAAAGGTAAGTACAGAAAGAGAAGAAAAATTATTGCGTATTCTTTCTGTTGTTGTTTTTTAAGATTATTGTATTTTAATGCTTATTGCAGCTGTTGAATCAAATAGTATGTGAGCTACCGCCAGAGCACCCTATATCTAATGTCAGACCTCTACGCGAACTGCTTGGACATACGCCGCTTCAGGTCTGTTGCACATGTAGTTTATGTTGTTGATGCTGCATTCTTCAATAAGTAATTAGCTAGTGTAATTGTTTTATGAGATCTTATGTTTACGTGTGCGTTTGTTTGATGTTAATTTCATATTAATGAATTTCTTACCGATCACTGGATTTGAAGTTTATAAACACATCTACTATGGTTGGATGATAGATAGTGGGATCTTGTGCAATAGTTTCACAAATTCTCAAAATTGTACCTGGGAAAGGAGAGTGGGTCCCTTGGCATTAGGACACAATAAGGGGAAACTGAGTCTTATGCATATAAACTTTAAAGAATGCAAACTTCATCCATTGTAAGTTGGCCCTTAATAAGGCATTGGAGAATGGCCCAGCATCTCAGATGCTAAACATGGGCAGTGGATGTGATATGAATATGGGCATTTTAGTACTACCCTCCTGGGAAACGGGGTGAATTAGTAAGAGTCCCCTGTACTTGGTGAAATTAGTAGGACCCCCTTGACAATTGGTCAACGTAATTGACTCACACAGAAATGTAACAGGCATGTGAATCCCTGCAACCAGCACTGACTCCCCCAAAAAGCTCTCATTTTTTCATGTGGAGTATTGTAGGAGGAATAAATGGTGAAGACCACGAATTTTTGGGGGTATTTCAATCTTTTTGATAAGGTGTCAGTGGTTGGTTGATGGTGTTCACATGGGTGTTGTGTTCCCGTGAGTCAACATGATTGACCAATGGTCAAGGGTTTGACTAATTTCAGAGTACAAGGGAGTGTTACTGATTTCCCCCATTTTCCCTGGGAGTTGTACTAAAATGCCCGATAAATATTAGATCGTATCTACAATGCAAAAATCTATATAAATAACGTATTTTTTTTACCTTAATTTAGAAATAGATATACACTAAGATAATATAGGGTAGCATACAGGTAGTAGCTGAAATCAAGACAGGTTGATTCTGTTATGCCAATAATAGTGTTGGTGTGTGTCTGAATCTTCTATTTGAGGCTGCAAAGTTTTTCAAAGATCGAATGCCCTGTTTAAATGACATGCACATGCTTCCAACTCTTTCATAGCATGGTTTGTTATCAGTAATTGATTAAGAGCTTCTTGTTGTGGGTTTGGTGCAGGTTATTGCAGGTGCTGTCCTGGGATGTATAGTATCCTTCCTCATGAGAAATTCTGGTTAGGGGATGGTATCACCAACTTCTAATATTTGATCTCATCACTGCACAGTTTCGACCTCTTGTAGGATGAGCGTTTATTTATTGAATGTAAAATTATTTGGGGTTTTAATTTGGGGAAGGATTAATACTTTTGCCTCTGAGTAAGCATGTATGAATTGTTCCTAAATGGTGACCCTTCATTATGTTTCTACTCTGTCTAAAGATCATTTGGGCTACTCAACATCCATCATTCTGAGCAAGTGAAGTGCATTAAAGCTAAATCGATATCTTTACCATTCTAGAGGGGGGGAAATCTGAAGTGGCATAAGATCGTTTTGTGTTGCTCACTGATGCCATCAATGATTTCTGTTGAACATGCCCGAATCATTTCGATCGACATTCTTTTATTTTATCCCTTACAAGGGCTACTCTTAGATTCCTTTTGATGTGTACATTTCTGAAGTTTTCCTTCCTACTATTTCCACTTATCTAACTTAACTCATCAGGCGCAGCTATGGCCTAAAAGCCTATCTGTCTGCCTGGACCGTTGACCATACTAACAGATTATTGGCTGCTTTATCCGAATTCAAATCTGATAATATCTGGTATCCAAATTCGATTCAAAATCCGATAGATGTTCTGAATCAATTTCAAATTCAGATCTGATCAACTTATCGAATATCCGTTTCATGTTAATTATTGAGGATTGATCTAATAAAGGTAATCTTATGGGGGTATTCCATAAGGTGCTCTTATGGTTCACATTTATTGGACTAGAGTTTAAAATCTCTCTCTCTCTCCAAAAAAATGGCGTGTTTCTTTCGGGAGACAACAATTTTCACAACATTTTCTACAACAAAAAATTGGCGTGGGCCAATATATAAATTATAAGTTTTGGAATTGGATGATTTTTGGCGAGGACGGTCTCTATGGTGAGGAGATCATCCTCACAAAAGTTTAAATCATTCTGACATTCGTAGACTGGTTTAGAATTTGAAGAATTATGGATCGTCTATTTTTACAGTTAACTTGAAGGCTACACTTGATTGGGTTAGAAATTTGGGGCTGATTTTTTGTAGGAGTGATCTATATGGTGAGGAGATCATCCTCCCCAAAAATCAGCTATTGATTCATCTTCCATGTGGGTACGCCAAAATTGTTGTAAAAAATGTTGTGAAAATTTGTCTCCCGGATAAAATGACTAATGGATGTGGGGTCCACGTGCAGATGAATTAAGGGTTGACCTTTTTTGAGGATGATATCCTCACCAAGGAGAAAAAATTTTGTACCATCCATTTTCACCATTAAATTTAGGTCTATATTTGGTAGGGTTAGAAATTTTAAAAATTATTAATTTTTGCTGAGGATGATCTTCATAGTGAGGTGATCATCCTCACAAAAAATCAGCCCTTAACTAATCTGCATGTGGATCCATTAGTCATTATATTAGTAAGAATAGCATTAGTCATTTTATCCCATATATATATATATAACAAACAGGGAAGTTGTCTCCCCACTTATACCCCCTCTTATCTGTTTCGACAAAGAAGGGTCGAGATCTTATACCTCAAATGGACGGTGGATCTCAGCCACTCACACCTGATTTTGGCAAATGCTTTGATGGGGAGTACCGAGGACACGGGTCACCACTATCAGTATAACAAGTGACTGGTTTTCTTATACCCCCTCTTATCTCATATGGCTTCAATAATTAGTGGCTAAGATCTACTATGCTTCATATCGATGGCTGAGATTAACTCCCACCCGATTTTGACAAACACTTTGTCGGAAAGTGCCGCGGGCACGGGCCACCCACGCATATAACATGACAACTCAGTTGTATTCTCTTATCTTATCCATCGATCTAATGTGGACGGTTAGATAAAGAGTGGTTGAGATAAAATCCATCGATCTAATGTGGACGGTTAGATTTCAGCCACTCAATCAACCTCATTTGATCTCAATTTATTCAAAATCTGAATTTCAACACCGTTATTTTATTTTTTTTGTTTATGTTATTTTTCATTTCTCCCTCTGTGCATTATAATACGTTATAACAGCCGTTATAATGGAAAAAACAGTAACGCCCCAGTCCGTTATACCGTTTGAGTGCCGAAGACACCCAATTTTTGCAAACGCTTTTGTCGGAGAGCGCCGTGGGCACGGGCCATTTACTATTATTCTACATAACAAATCACATTGGTTGTCTCTTTACTTATACCTCCTCTTATAAGCATCAACAAAGAAGGGCCGAGATCTAATCCTCCCCCAAATGGATGGTGGATCTCTGCCACTCACCTGATTTTGGCAAATTCTTTGTCGAGGAGTGCCGATGGCACGGGGCACCCACTAGTATATAATAAAACAGGACGGTTGTCTCCCCCTCTTATCCGGCTTCATAAAGGATGGCCGAGATCTTATCACACCAAGTGGACGGTGGATCTCAACCACTCACACCCAATTTTGACAAACGCTTTGTCAATGAGTACCGTGGGCACGGGTCACCTACTATTTACCTACATGTAAGGAATGAAATGGGTTGGATTTACATATAGCCCAAGGGTCAGGCTCAGGAGCCCCACTTTTTATGCCTCGAGAGGGCTGTTACTGTTAAAACGGATTGAAACGGCCAGGGGCAAAAATGGAAAAAATAGATTTTAATGGATTTTAATGATTTTAACGGAAAAAAGTGGTGCTGAAATTCAAATTTTAAAAATTGAAAATTAAAAATTAAAAAAAATAGAATTTAAAGTAAATTTAATGGTTTTCTTATACCCCTCTTATCTTATATGGCTTCAATAATGAGTGGCTGAGATTAACTCCCACCCGATTTTGACAAACACTTTGTCGGAAAGTGCCGCGGGCACGGGCCACCCAATCATATAACATGACAACTCAGTTGTATTCTCTTATCTTATCCATCGATCTAATGTGGACTGTTAGATAAAGAGTGGTTGAGATCAAATCCATCGATCCGATGTGGACGATTAGATTTCAGCCACTCAATCCGCCTCATTTGACCTCAATTTATTCAAAATTTAAATTTCAACACCGTTATTTTTTGTTATTTTCCCATTTCTCCCTCTGTGCGTTACAATCCGTTATAATGGAAAAAACGGTAACACCCCAGTCCGTTATACCGTTTGAGTGCCGAAGGCACCCAATTTTTGCAAACACTTTTGTCGGAGAGTGCCTTGGGCATGGGTCATTTACTCTTCTATATAACAAAACACATTGGTTGTCTCCCTACGTATACCTCCTCTTATAAGCATAAAAAAAGAAGGGCTGAGATCTAATCCTCCCCCAAATAGATGGTGAATCTCCGCCACTCACCTGATTTTGGCAAATTCTTGATCGAAGAGTACCGATGGCACAGGGCACCCACTAGTATATATCTATATAACAAAACAGGGAAGTTGTCTCCCCACTCATATCCCCTCTTATATGTTTCAACAAAGAAGGGCCAAGATCTTATCCCCAAAATGGACGGTGGATCTCAACCACTCACACCCGATTTTGGCAAACACTGTCGGAGAGTGCCGTGGGCACGAGCCACCCACTAATATATAACAAAACAGGGAAGTTGTCTCCCCACTTATAACCCCTCTTATATGTTTCAACAAAGGATGGCCGAGATCTTATCCCCCAAATGGACTGTGGATCTTAGCCACTCACGCCTGATTTTGGCAAATACTTTGTCAAGGAGTGCCGAGGGCCAGGGCCACTCACTATACATCTATATAACAAAACAGGGAAGTTGTCTCCCCACTTATACCCCCTCTTATTTGTTTCAACAAAGAAGGGCCGAGGTCTTAGCCCCCAAATGATGGTGGATCTCAGCCAATCACACCCGATTTTGGCAAATGCTTTGTCATATAGTGCCGTGGGCACGGGCCACCCACTATCTATATAACAAAACATGGAAATTGTCTCCCCCTCTTATAGGCTTCATAAAGAAGGGACAAGATCTTATCTCCCAAATGGACGATGGATCTCAGCCATTAACCTGATTTTGGCAAATGCTTTGTCGGAGAGTGCTGAGGGCACGGGCCACCCACTAGTCTATATAACAAAACAGGGAAGTTGTCTCCCCACTTATACCCACTCTTATCTATTTCTACAAAGAAGGGCCGAGATCTTATCCCCCAAATGGACGGTGGATCTCAGCCACTCACAGATGATTTTGGCAAATGCTTTGACGAGGAGTGCTGAGGGTACAGGCCACCCACTATCAATATAACAAGTGACTGGTTTTCTTATACCCCCTCTTATCTTATATGGCTTCAATAATGACTAGTTAAGATCTACTATGCTTCATATCAATGGCTGAGATTAACTCCCACCCGATTTTGATAAAAACTCTGTCGGAAAGTGTCGTGGCACGGGCCACCCACGCATATAACAAGACAACTCGGTTGTATATATTCTCTTATCTTATCCATCCATCTAATGTGGACGGTTAGATAAAGAGTGGTTGAGATCAAATCCATCGATCTAATATGGACGGTTAGATTTCAGCCACTCAATCTGCCTCATTTGACCTCACTTTATTCAAAATTTGAATTTTAACACTGTTATTTTCCGATTTCTCCCTCTGCGTGTTACAATCCGTTATACTATTTAAGTGCTGAAGGCACCCAATTTTTGCAAACGCTTTTGTCGGAGAGTGTCGTGGGCACAAGCCATTTACTAGTATATAACAAAACAGGACGGTTGTCTCCCCCTCTCATCCGGCTTCATAAAGGATGGTCGAGATCTTATCACACCAAATGGACATTGGATCTTAGCCACTCACACCCAATTTTGACAAACGCTTATTGATGAGTGCCGTGGGCATAGGTCACCTATTGTTTACCTACATATAAGGAATGAAATGGGTTGGATTTACATATAGCCCCAGTGGTGCTAAAATTCAAAATTTAAAATTTAAAATTTGAAATTTGAAATTTGAAAAAAAAAAGAAAAGAAAGAATTTAACGAAAATTTAATGATTTTCTTATACCCCTCTTATCTTATATGGCTTCAATAATGAGTGGCTGAGATCCACTATGCTTCATATCGATGGCTGAGATTAACTCCCACCCGATTTTGACAAATACTTTGTCGGAAAGTGCCGCGAGCACGGGCCACCCACGCATATATCAAGACAACTCAGTTGTATTCTCTTATCTTATCCATTCGTCTAATGTGGACGGTTAGATAAAGAGTGGTTGAGATCAAATCCATTGATTTAATGTGTACGGTTAGATTTCAGCCACTCAATCTGCCTCATTTATTCAAAATTTAAATTTCAACACTGTTATTTTTTGTTATTTCTATTATTTTTCCATTTCTCCCTCTCTGCGTTACAATCCGTTGTAACAGCCGTTATAATGGAAAAAAGGTAACGCCCCAATCCGTTATACCGTGGGCATGGGCCATTTACTATTCTATATAACAAAACACATTGGTTGTCTCTCTACTTATACCTCCTCTAATCCTCCTCCAAATGGAGGGTGGATCTCCGCTACTCACCTGATTTTGGCAAATTCTTTGTCGAGGAGTGCGGAAGGCACGGGGCACTCACTAGTGTGTGTATATTAGATAATATCAAAACAGATATATCAATATTCAAAATCTCTATCCCAAAATGTATTCAAATATAAAAAATTATCAGAATCCAATATCTGAAAAAAAACTCTTCTGAAAATAAACTTATAAACTAAAAAGTGTAGATGGAGAAATTTTTTATGAACATTTAAAGGCAAGAATCATTTCTAGAAAACTGTACTCTTCGAGTACAGCACAGGGTGTACAATTAACACTAGATTGATACCTTAAAAGGAAAGGTGGCAGCTGAGGTGAGTTGGGACCCACCAGTCAAAACAAAAAATGATTTGAAAGATAGGATTGTAATCATCTCATCTATCACATTCTTTAACAAAGTTGTAAAAAAAAAAGGATATGCTTTTGCCGTATTTTTAGACATTTGACAATGTCAATCAGATTTGACTCAACTACCGTAAACAGCCAAAAATGGGTGACTAAATATCCAGGTGGGCACGCTCACCCGAGTAAAACTTCGATGACAGGGCACCAGATTACGGCACCTGGTTTTTGTATGGTTGGACCACATCGGCCTCGCCGCACACGTACACTGGTGAGTGTTTTAGCAAAAAGCACTCCAGTACTCACCTGAGTACGTGTGTCGTGAGGACGAGGTGACCAGTCCGTACAAAATACACGTGCCGTGATCTGCTGCCCTGTCATCTCCTTCGATGACAGGGCCCGATCATCAAAGTTTTATCCCGTTCACCCAATCAGTCCCAAACCTACTTTTAAGTGCTGACTTATTGCAATTTGCTACTTTGTGTCGGCACCTAATTCAATTATTGGATTTTTAAGGAGTGGGTAACGTGTGATTATGTACGGATTTTGTTTGAAAAACGTGGTAACACCGTTGTAATGGTAACGCCCCAACCCCCGTTGCACTGTGTAGAAAATAACGGATGTTTATTTGTTTGTTATTCGTTATTTTACTGTTATTGAGGTTATTTTAAAAAATAAAATATTGTGACCTTTTTCTATCTCTGAACCGTTATAGCGTAAGCGTCCGTTTTAACGGGCCATTTAAAACCATGGTGACGACTTTTTTTTTTTTTTGATCTAGTATGCAAATGGTTGCATACTTTTCGAGTATAGAAATACTGTTAGAAAGCGACACGTGACAACCAATCCCTGTTAACCCTGGTTAAGGATAGAGGTGTTGCAGGGTTAAAAGCACAGTTCGAAGTCTGGGCCGATTCCGTTCTGGATCGGGATCGGGATCGACAGGCACTGATCCATTTTATTTTGGGATCGTCTGGTCTGAGATGCACTGTTCCATAAAGAAACCTAACATCATCTCGAGTGAGACGGTGGTTGGAGGGGTGTGGTTTAATCTTGCCACATTTGCATACTCTAAGGTATGTAATCATTTGCATACTAGAATTCCCCCCCAAATAAGCAGTGATCTGGTCAATGAATCAGAGTCCTTTGAGTGTCTGGTGCCCCCACCATTTATGTCCTAATTTAATCTGTTTAATCTAATGGTGGTTGAAGAGTTAGATGATAATATAAAGTAAGTTACATTGTCAATGAAGGTTTGTCTAATATAACAAGCACAAAGAGATTTGGATAAACTCAAGTAAACCTAGTAAGTGATGTCATGTCATGCCCAAAGGAAACTTATCAAACTTGAAAAAAAATCAAGAGCCCACTAAGTAATCTTAATGTCTGTGTGGCCCACCAAGACACAATCAGACCAATCAAGAAATTTTAACTGTCTGTTACGATCCTAGGTTAAGACCTAGCTTTCTGCTCTACTATCACTTAGGTGCTTTTGGAGTATTGGTTTGGGTCTTAACATTTGGTATCAAAGCCAACCCCACGTCACAGGTTCAAGTCATGGGAGGGGTGACCTGAGGAAAGGACTACTTGGTGGCTCACTCAAAAAAAGAGAAAATAAGGGTACTGGGAAAAAATGCCGGGGGCTCGCTCAAATAAAGAGAAAATAAGGATACTGAAAAAAAAAAAATGCTAGGGGCTCGTTCACAAAAAGGTGATCAGAAAATAATATACCAGGAAAAATGCCGGGGGATTGGTTAAAAAAAAGAGAAAATAAGGGTACTGAAAAAAAATGTCAGGGACTCATTCACAAAAAGGTGATTAGAAAATAAGGTACCGGAAAAAATACAGGGGGCTCGCTCACAAAAAGGTGATCAGACATAGGGGTATCAGAGTAAAAGCTGTTTCAGAGTGCACCACCATGGATGTCGGCCTTAGAAGCGTGGTGGAATATTACGATCTTAGGTTAAGACCTTAGCTTTCCGCTCTATTATCACCTAGGTCCATTTGGATTATTGGTTTGGGACTCAACGCTGTCCCACATCACCATTGTTGGATGGTACTGATTTGGTACCGCGGTAAAATTTCCTATAGGAGAAAGGTTTCCTGCTCCACTAGCAGAGAAAATTTTCGCTGGCCCCGGGGGACTTCAAACTTTGATGTCCCCCTCCCAAAATGTCTGACAAGTACTCCTTTTTGACCACTAACCAAGGGCTTAACCAGGATTGAGTTAAGGGATTGGGGTACTTGTCAGACATTTTGGGTGCGGAGACTTCAAAGTTTGAAGTCCCCCGGGGTCAGCGAATGTTTTCTCCCACTAGCATACGATTCACTTCTATGCCGGCTGTCTAAATTCGAACATGTGGCGATGCAGTTCTCAATCCTGACCATTCGTAGATTGGAACACAATTTGGATTCACCACGAATCAAGAATCTACACTTTTTGCAGCATATCTAACCGTTAGATAATTAGACTTTATATTGGAGGGTGAAATTATAGTGCACTGTGGTCATTCAAAATGTTAGACGTGGGGCCTGGTGTAGGGACAGTCTAACTTGGGACCACACGCGCATTAGTTCAAGTTGGCGGACGAGTTCGCTTTTGCTCCTCTCTCTCGGGGATAAAAAAAGGATCCTAAAAGCAAGGTTTAAAGGGGACCGTTATAACGGTATAACGGACTGGGGGCGTTACCGTTTTTTCTGTTATAACAAAAAAAAACGCTCAGGAAAAAACGGAAATAACAGTACTGAAATTCAAATTTTGAATTTTAAAATTTGAATTTCAAATGGAAAATAACGGAAAAAACGGAATATAACAGAAAAAACAAAAATAACGGCCGTTTTTTTCCACAAAATTTTCCAGAAAATTACGGTCGTTATTTTCGTTATAACGGAAAATAACAGCCGTTATCTTCTGGGCATTTTAATGGTCCATAACGTAATGGGTTAGGTCCGAATCCGTTACAACGGCCGTTATTTTCGTTATAACGACGATTTTTGAAACCTTGCCTAAAAGGTCTTCTGATGGTTCCCGGTACCCACGACAACTTATCGCTAGAGAATGCTTGTTGGTAAAGGCCAAAAAAGCGACAGAATATGCCCACCAACCTTCTGTAGCAAGGTCCCTCTAAAATTTAAGGATATTTTTTAAGGGTCGGGCTCGGTTGACAGATCTAAAAGGACAGGGACACAATATAAGCCAGGTGGCATACTGTTACAGGATTCTGACCATATGGATGTTTGTCCTATCCCATGGTGGACCTACAAACCAAAAATCAGCCTGATTAGTGATTTATACACTTTGGATTGGACTTATTTTCATAGGCTGATCTCAACTGTGGGAATTTGAGCAGTATTTGAGGTACAAAGATGCAACACTTATAAATCACTAATCAGGCTGATTTTTGGTTTGCAGGTCCACCATGGGATAGGACAAACATCCGTACGGTCAGAGTCCTGTAATAGTGTGTCACCTAGCTTATATTGTGTCCCTATCATTTTGTATCTGTCAACGGAGCCCGACCCGTGGCGTTATTTGCACACACCTTTTTTTGACTGACACCCACCTCTTGGTGTGTGCAAATAAGTTACACACCAAAAAAAAAAACAAAAAAAATAAACTCCACCACCGAGCCTCCTCTTCTTCTCTGTGAGAGAGAGAGAGAGAGAGAGAGAAGAAGAAGAAGAAGAAGGAAGAGGAAGGAGGGAGAGATCTCTTTCTTCCCCCACTCCCTTAAAAAAGAAATTTCACCCGAGCCATTTCAATAGCTGGCTACCGATATGGCCTAAGCCATGTCCACCCTATGTTATCGATACGGGGCGAATTTTTTTTTTAAAGAGAGAGAGAGAGAAGAGAGAGAGGAAGAAGAGGAGGAGAAGGAAGAGGAGGGAGGGAGAGATCTCTTTCTCCCCCCTCTCCCTTAAAAAAGAAAATTTCGCTCGAGCCATTTCAACAGCTGGCTACTGATATGGCTTAAGCCATGTCCACCCTGTGTTACTGATACGGGGTGAATTTTTTTTTAAAGAGAGAGAGAGAGAGAGAGAGAGAGAGAGAGAGATGAAGAAGAATAAGAAGAGGAGAAAGATGAGGCCGTCCGGAGAAGAAGAAGAAGAGGCCGTTCAGAGAAGAAGAAGAAGAGGAAGAGGAGGCTGCCCGAAGAAGAAGAGGAGGAGGCCGCTGCCCACCACCAGGTAAGAGAGAGAGACTGAGAGAGGAGGGAGGAGGGTGGTGGTGGTGAAGAAGAAGAGGACGGTGGTGGTGAGTTCCTCTTCGTTCGTTCGTTTTTTTTTTTTCACACAACTTTGGGTATGTGCAAATAAGAGGTGGGTGTCACTCAAAAAACCTAACGCAATATTATTGCCCTATACTTAGGTGTACATGCGCAAAATGATTGGGTCATGATCCTTGCCGTTAAATTTCCATCTATTCAAATGAAACTTCATCACTCAAGCCATATTGAATTTTGTTTTTGTAATCAACTACCATCCATATTGAATTTGGTAGGTCTCCCGGCGCCCACAAAAAAGGTTTTAGTCTTAACGTCTATACAGTACCGAGTTGCTACATTATCGGAGCGGTGAATATATACTAGTGTTTGAAAACTCGACTCGACTCGAAAGTCTATCGAGTTGAGTTAACTTGAACTCGACCGAAGTAACTCGACTAGAGTAATATATTAATATTAATATATAAATATCATATTTTTATAAGTAAAATTTATAAGATTTGGTTGATTTTGTGTTGACAAGGTGTGCTAAAAACTTATTTGATGCGTCGATTAAAAAACAACGCACTAAATCTGTTTTGTTTTTTTAGAGAAACAACACACCAAAACAATTCAACTCGACCGAGTTTTGAGTTAACTCGACGAGTTTTAAACACTGATATAATATGCAAGGCCCAGGCTCTGAGGATCCCTTTTTCTGACACCTCTCAGTGTTCGTCGTGGATTTCACGAATCCAAAGGTGGTTGTCGGCACCCTCAAAAGTGAAAAAAGTGATGCCAGTTCGGCGCTGACAACCACCGATGGATTCCTGAAATCCACGGCAGAGCACATGAAGACCAAGAGGGGTCAGAAAAATGGGGGTCCCCTGAACCCCACCCTATATAGAAAGTTCAAAGAAGCAAGAAATTTAGACAAATCCAAAACATCAACAACATGAGAAATCCACCGAATCTGCTGCCAAGCATTTGATAACCGCTTGGATGCAGCCCATGTTTTTAACTCGAATCAGTGACGCATGACTAGGTCAAGGAGGATTCCTAAAGTTTGAAAAGTATAAGAGTGTGTTATTAATTATTTTTTATTTTTAGTTGAGTGTTGCAAAAAAAAACCCAAAATTTAATACTGTCTAGCCTTTTACAAGAAAAACTGTTTCCCCAATGGACTGCAAGTTTGAAGTCCCCCTCTTGGAATTTCGACACATACCCCTTGTTAATTCTCCCTCAACAAACTAACCAAGGATTTAACGTCGGTTAGTACGTGTCAGCATTTGGGAGGTGGGACTTCAAATTCCAAGTCTCCATGGGACAGCAAATTTTTTCACAAGCCCTTACTTACTGTCGTCTCTCTGGCATGTTTCATAGTTTCCATCCAACTTTTCTCGTTTTTCCACACATCACTTTCCAGCTATCAACCTTCCATAGTCTACGGCCTTCTGTCTTCCTTCCACACGAGAAGAGAGAGAGTGTGAGAGACATCTCTCTCTCTGTCTATATATGATCCATCTATAAATATGCGTACAAGCTCTGACTTGGTTTGCTACAACAACAAGTAGTCCCGTCATCCATTAATTTCCCCAAACACCAAGAGAAAGCCATGGACAAGCCTCATAAGTCTCAAATTGCAAAATTATCTCTCATTGCTCTCCTCTTCATCACTCCCCTTTTATCAACATGGATGAGGCCTCCTTATCTTTATTTCATCCTTAATCTCCTTATTATCGCCTTAGGTGCTGAAGCCGGCCTTCTCTCCTTCCCTACGACTCCTCCAAAGGACAAAAAAAGGCCTGATATTGTCGCACCAAAGGCGCCCGCGCCCCTTGTTATCAATTCAGTTGTTGCAAACAAAGGAGCTGATCAAACAGTGACCAACAGCGTGAAGAAAATCGAGAAGTCCGCGTCTGAGAAGATAGTTGGAGTTGTTAAGGTGCAAAAGGTGAACAGGTGCCCCTCCATGCCAAGTCTCTTCTTTATAGGAAGTGGGGAGACAGAAGCAGAAGCAGAAGATGAGGAGGAAGAAGATCTTAGTGGACAAGAGCTGTTTACTCAGACAGAGATGTTTATTGGAAACTTCCATAAGCAGCTGAAGATACAGAAGGAGAAATCATGGAGGAGGATTCATGGGTTCTATCAAAAAGCTTATTGAGGGGAGGATGACATGTTATTCTATCCATGCTAGCTTCTCCCTTCTTTTCTTGGGTGTGTACAGAAGTTTAGGTTCTCTTCAAGTTTTTCTTTGTGTTGGTGCAGTCATTCATGTAAATATATATATAGTTTTGGCTTGAGATTAATTTCTTATAAAGTCAAACATGTTAGTGTATAAAGAAATCAACAAGGTAACAGATTTTTTGGTGGATTTTTATAATTCTGATGTAGAACAAGTAGCGGATTCTTTCATGGAGTTTTTGGACCGTCATAAGCCCAAACGGTACTAAATGGGACACAAAAGACATTAATGAAATTGTCAATATAATAGGACACAACGGGTATTAACAGAATTGTTAACGGTGTCAAAATCGCACAAGGCTCGACATTCTTGAATCGAGATTCTCAATACTCACGGGATAGCACAAGGCTTGACATTCTTGAATCGAGATTCTCAATACTCACCGTTATGCGGTGACGTATGCTGTTTCTCGGCTAAATTCCATTGTTTAGTGGGTAAAACCTATGTTCTAAAACTCGGAACTCGGACTCGACTCGGAAGTTCATTGGGCCGGGTATTACATTAAATTTTATTTTCTTTTCTGCAATTTTCCGATTTTCTATTTTGCTTATTTTCGTGTTTTACATTAAATAGGTTGTAAGCCGAAAGACAGATAATTTTTTTTATCAATAAAATTTCATGATTTAGCTCCTAAAATTTCATGATAATTTTTTTATTTTTTAGTAATGTCTCAGCTAATCTGTACTTGATTTTCGAAAAATGTTTTCGCAGAATTGATTTTTTGACAAGTTCAAATGGTATAAAATCTTAAATTCAATAACAATTTGGCCTCAGAGGGCTCCTAACATCTTGTGGATGGCATAAGATGGGTACATGGGTCGTGGTTATGCTACTTATCTTTATTTTAAAATTTTCTGCCATGTTCTAAAAATTTAAGGTCTATATCATGGTTTAAAAAATGACCGTTATAATGGATTCGGACCTCCCCTGTTAAGTTTTGTACCGTTAAACGCCCAGAAAATAACGGCCGTTATTTTTTAGAAAATTTTGTGGAGAAAAGACCCCTATTTCCGTTATTTTCTATTATTTTCCGTTATACCGTCATACCATTATAACAGCCCCTTTTAAACCTTGGTCTATAGCATGGTTTAAAAAACGGCCGTTATAATGAAAATAATGGAAACGGACCTCCCCCGTTACATAACATTACCATTTTAATGTTTAGAAAACAATGTTATTTTATGAAAAAAATTGTTAAAACCCCCCGTTATTTCCATTATTTTTTCCCGATAAATTTAACTTAGAATTTGAAATTCAAGTTGAATTTTAAGTCTAATTTTTCCGTTATTTTCATTTTTCCCTTTTTGTCCTAAACGGAAAAAATGGTAACCCCCACAATCCGTTATGCTGTTATAACGGCCCCTTTTTAAAACTTGGTCGCGTCACGTAAATCAAGGGTCATCCATCAATACTTTTGGGGTCCTATGTAACAAGGTATAACTGAGATCTTTTCATTTGCGGAAGCGGCATTTTTGGTAGTCATCGCTGCCATCTGAGCCCACTGACCGCATGGATGTTTAGCCCACCCGTTAATAGACATTCATACCAAAAATCAGCTTGTTTAATGATTTTTAGCCGTTGGAATTAGTACTCTGAAAATAGTTGCATTCAACGGCTATAAGAATGCCTTAAAAGGTGCTAAAAAGTGTTAAAATCTAATGGTTATAGATTACCAATCAGGGTTATTTTTGGTCTGTATATCCATCAAGGGGTGGGATAAACATCCATGCGGTCAGTGGGTCCAAATGACAGTGGTGAGTAACAAAAATCGTGCTTCCGCACAAGGTTTAAAAAACACGCCCAAAAAAATAACGGCCGTTATAACGAAAACAACGGCCGTTATTTTTCCATTATAACGAAAATAATGACCGTTATTTTCTGGAAAATTTTGTAAAAAAGAACGGCCGTTATTTTTGTTATTTTCCGTTATTTTCCCATTTTTACCCCTGAGCATTTTTTTTTGTTATAACGGAAAAAACGGTAACGCCCCCAGTCCGTTATACCGTTATAACGGTCCCCTTTAAACCTTGCTTCCGCATTTGAAACAGTTTCGGGCATACCTTGTTACATCTTTTGCCTTTTGGGAAGTGCTATGGGCCCACTTCCCTTGTTGATTGAGGTCTTTGATTTGCGTGACAGCCTTTGCGTGAATTTTTCCGAGAAAATAAATATCTTAGAGAGAACGACAATTTTAGTGTTTTGATGCAGTATTCATGAAAAGCTTTATCTTATTGACTCACTAGTGATCTAGGTGACACGTGTAATCCAGCAAATGATTTCAGCATCTTCTTAATATTCACACTTCTTTTTCACAGTATTTTTGGAAGTCTTCTCTATTTTTTGGGTCCGGCTCCGTTGACAGATCTAAAATGACAGACAAAATAACAGGGACACAATATAAGCCACGTGGCACACTATTACGGGACTCTGTCTGTATGGATGTTTGTCCTATCCCATGGTGGACCTACAAACCAATATCAGCTTGATTAGTGATTTGGATTGAACTTATTTCCATGGGCCGAGCAGTATTTGAGGTACAAAGATGCAACACTTATATATCACTAACCAGACCGATTTTTGGTTTGTAAGTCCACCATGGGATAGGACAAACATCCGTACGGTCAGAGTCCCGTAACGGTGTGCCACCTGGCTTATATTGTGTCCCTGTCATTTGACCTGTCATTTTATATCTGTCAACGGAGCCCGATCCTTGTTTTTTTTTCCGAGTCTTTCTAGAGTAAAACTTCTATCAGAGTTCTGACAGATGCTTCTGTCACAATGAAAAACCCAGGCCACGTGGTGCACTCTTAGTGGACGCTGACTGTATGGATGTTTGGCCAGTCCCTGGATGGACCTATAAACCAAAAATCAGTCTGATTAGTGATTTACTAACTTTGGATCTTTGCACCCAAATAACAGTCAATAATGCTCGAATTCTTACCGTTAAAATTAACCCATGAAAATAACTTCAATCGAATTACTTTGAAATCACTAATCGGGCTGATTTTGGTTTAGAGGTCCACGGAGGGACTTGCCAAACATCCATACGGTCAGCATCCACTAAGAGTGTGCCACGTGGCCTGTGATTTTCAATGTGCCAGAAGCATCTGTCAGAACTCCGTGATAGAAGTTTTACTCCTCCTGATGCAGTCGATGCAAAGGATTCTTATAGTTCTACACATGGTTTAAAATAATGCCGTTTTAATGGCGTTAAAATGGTAACACCCCAATCCCGTTACGTTAAGAACCGTTTTGACGATTAGAAAATAACGGCTGTTATTTTCCAAAAATTTTGTGAAAAAATTGTGAAATTCTAATTTCAGATATAAATTTCAGCGCCATTTTTTTTCGTTTTCCCCATTATTTCTGTTAATTTTTGTCAAATTCTATTTTTTTTTTCATTTTTCTCTTTTTTTTTTTTTTCGTTTTTTCCCCCGCCCATTAAAATTCCTTTGAATGGCCTCTTTTAAACCTTGGTTCTACGTAGCATTTTTGTTTGGTTTTTTGTTATGGGCCCAATGACAACTTAAATGTTGAGCCCACCCACTAAAAATCAGCTTGATTGATGATTTCTAGCCATTAGATTTTGTACCAAAAACATGCTTAATCTGACAGCTAGATGCAATCCTCAAATAGTGGTAAAATCCATGGCTAGAGATAACCGATCAGGATGATTTTTGGTATGTATATCCACCAAGAGGTGGGCCAAACACCATTGCAGTTTTTCCATCATTAATGACATTATTATTTATTTTTTTTCAAAACTATCATTCTAATATATAAAGAATCTTTGATTCCATAGGAAGGTATTTCAATCTTTTTCATTTATTAAAATAAATCTTTACTATTTGTTGTTAAATATAGTGGCTTGCAAGGAGACCGAGGACAACTTTTCCTCTCCTCAACAACCCATGTCTCTCTCTTCCCAACCAACTCACGCGCGTTTCCCTCTCTCCAACAACTAATTTTTTTCTTTATGATTATCAAAACATGTAAACGTTCAATCTATAGGTTAGTTTAGAGTAAAATTAGAACTATTAGAGAGCCGCCTTAGATGAATTTATAACGATATCCAATTCTAACTACTTTTATTCAACTATAAAGTTGTTATTTATTTTGTTCAAAAATGCTATTATACCCTTGAAAGCATGCAATACTTATAGTTGTTGGAGATGGATACTTTTTCTATAATTTACATATTTCTTGAATTGTTTAAATGAGAGAAAATCTTGACGTGGACCATTTTTTGGGCATGTGGACCCAGTAAGTTGCTGCCATTGAAGAGTGAAGAGTATTCTAGCTTCTTAGAGTATATTTGTCAAATTATGTGGGTCTCACTTTGACATGTACAGATGACAGTATCTAATTGGGTTTACACGTTGTTGTAACCAAAGGCTGAAAACTAGTTTTGCTGTAAAAATAACCTAATCAAAATAATAACAAAGTATTGAATCTTGGCTCGAGGTGAGATATCTCTATCTTGAAGATAATTTGAAACTCTTAAAAGTGCAACATGAAATTTCATGACAACTGTAATGCTCAAAAAAATTTTAGAGTATTTTAAAATTTTAAATTATTATTTTAATTATATAAATGATATTTTGTTAATAAATATTAAAATTATAAAACATCATTTTTGACAAAAGTTAATCTATTAAAATTGTTTATCTTTTATTTATAGAATAAAACCTTTGAAAGGAAATAATTTTTCGATGTTATTTGAATTTTGACCAAAAGTAATGTTTTTCTATCAAAAAACGAAAAATATTTCTCAAAACATTATCAAGTTAATATTTTGGCTTAAGTGCTTTCACAAAAGTTGTTTAATATAAATTCTAAATAATTATAGAGATCCTAACTAATAGTTTTGATAAAAAATAAATTTAACTCTTATTTTTTGTACCGTATCGTTAAATCGCAAAAATTTAATTCTAAAAACACATTAAACGATTGAATCAACAAAAGCGCCTTTACAATAACTTTTTTTCTTAATCTATGAAAAATTTAATTCCATTGGTTTTTTTCCTCCAAAACTACCATTCTAATGTAAAGAAAATATTTGATTCCATACAAAGTTATTTCATTCTTTTTCATTTATTGTAATAAATCTTTATTAATTGCTGTTAAAAATAGTGGCTTGCAAGGAGACCGATGACAACTTTTCTTTTCTCTCCAACCACCCACATCTCTCTCTCTTCAACAACTAATTTTTTCTTTATGATACTCATAAACTTGTTTTCTTATTAAAAAAAGTATTTTAGTGATGGGTTTTAAGCCTATTTGGACATGAATTCTTGGAAAGTCGGGAAAGAAACCTTTAACTAATGATAGGTGTTTCTTTTCTAAGTCATGCAATACAATAATTTGTTGCGGAGATGGATACTTTCATCTCATTTCTTTAATTTTTCCATTATTTGAATTATTTAATTGAGAGAAAAGCCTGATGTGGACCAATTTTTCGGTGTGTGGACCCATTCAAATGCTGCGACCGCAAAGTATTCTAACTTCTTAGTATGCTTCAAATTATGTGGATCTCACTCTGCCATGTACAAATGGCAGCACCTGATTGGGTTTGCACACCCACATCGAGGTTTCCTCTTAGCCTAGGAGATAAAAAGTGGAGTAAATCTTTGATGATGGATTGATGACGTCCCAATGGTATATGAGCCATGTGGCATAGATGCGTTTGGTAAAACTTAATTTCAAACCTTAAGTCTGAAATTAAGACATTCAAACTTTAATGGCCCATTCAGATTGTTTGGTAATCGACTGGAATTCAGTTTTGAAATTCAGAATGTCTGAATTTTAGTAATTTTCTTTAAATCATTTTCGCTCACTTAATGAGGTAAGTAAAAGTATTTTTAAAAAAAAAGATTTCAAGGTTTCTCTAATAATATCTTGAATGCCCTTTTATGAATAAAAGCTTTCTCTTTAAAAAACCTACAAAAATATCTTCATAAATATTTTAAACTACCCACAATGCCCTTAACTTAATTTTCAGACATATATAAGAACTTTACCAAACGATCTAATTCAGACACAAGTACTTAAGCTTTCAGGACTTTAAGCTTTTAGTGCTGAAATTAAGTTTTACCAAATGCAACCTAACCATTGGCCGTATGGCTGTTTGTTCTACCTCTAGGTGGACCCGCATGCCAAAAATCATCCATGTGGCCTGATCATCAACATACTGTGGGTTCGGTCTCCTTAACACACTGTTTCTCTCTCTAAACCTCAAGTTTTCATGTGGCATTTCTGCATTAATGGAAATTAACAAAAGAGAAGAAAGAAGGGTAGCCCACATGTTCTTGTTGTCATGCATAGTTAGGTCCTTTTGCCTAGAATGTTCCTTCGGTTGGCTTTCTTTCTGCCAAAAGTTTAATCCCTTGTTCTCTTTTTCCTTCATGTGGTGGTGGGAACATTTTTTTGTTTTCGATTCAAACATAGAATATAATTAGTAGAGAGATCTCATTTGTATTTTGTACCATGTGGGGGTCCACAGAGCCTCCTTGCACAACAAGCAGTCACACCTATATCTTCTTCCCAAATCATGTATATACGCTCCCTTATGGCTCCCATGCACTAATATTGCCCAATGGAAGAAGGCATGGATGGAGACATCAATTTACATACGGGACCACCACTGTACCTTACAGTTGTCTTCTGTCCAAGAACCGATCTTGGATACATAGTCCGTTTCAATATTTTGATACACCATTCCTTCAATTTTTACACATGGCACTCTTTCGGCAACTTCACCATGAATGCACTTGATGGTGTGATTGGTCACTATCTCACCGAGTTTGAAAATAGATAATATAACTTTTGAAAACAAGCGAACATGTAAATTTAAAAAAAAATGATCCATAAGAAAACATCAAAGACATGTCCGATTGGTGCTATAGTGAGAAAAAGATGGTGAGCAGAAGGGCATTAAGAACCACATCAATTTTTGTAGATGGGTCCATAACCTGAAAAAATTCTATCTTTTCAGCTAGCTTGGAGGGGTCTTTTGCACATATTGTTTTGGGTATTTAAGCATTTATAAGTTATTATGTGTTGATAAGGATAAGGATAAGAAAAAGCATTTTTTTTGGGCAACAACCACGACTTTTTTCTTAATAGAATTCCACTTAAAACAAGCTTTTTCTTTGTTTGTCTACCATTTAAACTCATTTTAAGTGATTTTAAGTTTGGGACTGTTCGGATCGCCATTTTTAGACATGAAAAGTCTTTTTCCAATTTTTTTTTTTTAAATATAATAGATTGTTTCGATGACCAACTTTTAAAAAGTATTTACTCCATAAAAATATTTTTTAAGCTAAAAGTCTTTTTATAAAAAAAATAAATAAATAGCTGAAAGCCATTTTTCAAGTAAAACAAGACTTAAAAAAAATTGCTAGCTAGCTCAATGAACATAATAAACAAAGAAGTTCTACTCCCACCTTCACTGTCTATCACCCTGATGAATTATAGTGGTGGGACCCACTAAGAGAAGATAAAGACATTTTGCATTAAAGATGATCCAAACCTTTTAAAGAAAATCACATTTTGAGTCCCTCGAGAGTTACACCCATTTCTTACATCTAGTACGTTCTTACACCCAGTGGTGGGCCTACATGGAGATATGTTAGACAAACCACCGGCACAATGAGTTTTCCTTGCCATGATGATCATCATCACTAAAAATCAGTTCATTTCCACAATCGTATAAAAAATTGATAAAAAATAATGGTTTAATTGGATGATCTAGATTTTTCAAATTAAAGTCAATTTTTCATGAGGTTAGGAATGTCGAAATGTCCTAATTTTTTGCGAGGAGGGTAACCATATATAGCATGAAAAACTCATCGTGTGGTTGGATTGTCTAACATGATCTACATAAGGGCTGCACCACCGGGTGTAAGAAGTGGATGTAAGAAATGGGTATAGCTCTAGATCTACTCTTTTCAAAAATATATTTTCACGCATATTTTACGATAAAATAAATTCTGAAAATGGCAATACAAATGTGTCTTAATTATCAAATTTTTAGAAAACTCTCACTGTGATCTTTCCAATGATATCCAGTTACCAGTATCATCCAACAAATCGATCCTACCATCTAAAAGATCAACTGTCTACATTCTGCTAAAATAAATTCATTGACCAATTGAACGCTCTAAATCAATGAACAAATGTACCACGCTCGAGTACAATAATGGTCCTTGAATTATCTTATCATCTCTCTTGTGTAAATGGAACACAACAAGCTAACGATCTTGATCAATACTACCTTTTCAGAACAGAGAATAATGATTCAGATACCTTATCAAAAAATAAAGAAGATGGAGATAAAAAGAAAAGATTCAGATGCCTTATCTCCAAGCCAATTATTTCACAACCTCAAGGAGAATATAGTTAAAGGCATCGTACGTCCAAAGATACATAGCTGCCTCAAGTTTTCTATAAAAACCGCATTACACTTCCGAGGAAGAGTAAGAAGAGCAATGGAGGGAAATTGTATCTTAAGGAGGACTGGCTCCAAGCTCCCCCACAACTATGGAGCCATTATGAAGGATGCAGACTCCCCCATCCCCACAGAGAAGATGAATGATCATCTCCACTCTGGAGTGTTCTTAAGCAAGAAGAGTAAGGTAAGTCCAAATCTAATCCCACTATGCACTGTTCACATGCATAACATATGTAATGACAGACATAAAAATACGGTACGGGAAAAGTACGTGTAAATTTGTTTAAAATGGGTTAGGGTACTTACCTTTGTTATAGCCAATGATTGCTCTGCGCTCTGTCATGCTTCACTGTAATGTCGTTGTCTTCACTCCTTCTAAGACGGGGTTTTTACTTCTTTAGATTTACTCTCCTGAATCTACTCGAGAGTTTCAGAGATCTTGTTGTAGTATGATTTTTCTGCATTTTTCGCCTTAGGAATTAAGGTTTTAAATCATCTGTTATAAGTTATAAAGGTTTGTTAATTATATGTGGGACGTCAAGTTGTATGATGTTGGGAGGGGTGTCAAATTCGAGGATGTGGTGTTCAGTTGATTGTCCCTGATTGGGAGAGCTCAAGGGGTTGTGGGGGTCGGGCCTGTTCCCTTGGACTCCTTTTGCTTGTTGCTCTTTGTTTTCCTGTTCCTTTTTTTTTGTTTTTTTGCCTTAGTAGGCCCTCTCAGCCTCCAAGTGCCTGAGTCAAATGGGCGATATCTGAGTCACAAAAAAAAAATGGTTTTGTAGATGTATTGGGTCGAGAAGAATACTGGCCACAATTGCTTCATCATGTTTCCAAGGGCTCTTTCAATCACTTGGGGGGATGACGAGCGTTACTGGCGTTGGACTTACATGCAAGCACCAAAATGGTAACAATATTTTAATTTCCTTCACATATTCTTGTGTTGCTCTACTCGATTCAGCACCTCATTCTTCATATCGGGTGTGAGATCTAATTTGTTCTTCATTACAGTGTCGGTGTTTTCGTTGAAGTGGCTGAACTTTTAGATGTGTGTTGGCTCGAAGTCCGCGGGAAATTCAATACCTCAAACCTCTCACCAGGAACTAAATATGAGGTTGTGTTTGTGGTGATGCTGAAAAATGAATCTTATGGCTGGGAAGCTCCGGTAAAATTGGGACTAGAACTCCCAAATGGCGATAAGAGTGAACACATAGAGGTTCTACAGAACAAGCCTAAAGGGAAATGGATAGAGATTCCAGTAGGGAAATTCCGGACATCCCTTGATCAAGAAGGCCAAATGCAATTCTCCATGATTGAATATGGCAAGCAATGGAAAAGTGGGCTTGTCATCAACAGCGTCATTATCCGAAGCGCGTGAATTATCGAAATGTAATAGTATTTAAAAGTATGTACTTAGAATAAGTTGGTTTAGTCCCACATCAACCAGTTAACAAGTAGGTGCATGCTCATGCCTCTTATGAAGGGCTGAGTTCATTTACAAATATCATAAAAGTCATGTGTAATGACATGCTATGTGGGTCCTTGGGATCTTTATTGCCTATAGACTGCACTGGTCCTTCTTATTGAATATCTATATATTGTGCTAGTGTTTGATAAACTTTGATCCATAGTAAATTCTCGAATTATTCATGAACCGTTTGAATTATTTAAATGAATTTAATAAAAATAAACCATGTACATCCTATTCAAAGGTTTGGAAAAATTTGCGGATCGGGGTGTTGGCGCAGCGGTAAAACTGCGATAGGGGTTTGTTCCCCTGATCGAAATGAGGTGTGGGGATACGTACCCTTCGATATCTCGAGTGGAATGTATTCTCGCTGAGGGGGCGTGTTAGTAGAGGGTGTGTTCCTATGCAAGTTTTGTGTTGTACCGACGACCCGTTGGTATACATATTTGTTTCGCCATTTCCCAATAGGTCGATCTTTTGGGGTAAAATGGTTATTCAACAGGGTCGATCAGTATGTATGACGTACCGTAGGGATTAGTCCCATCCAATGAGGTCTGGCGATACCCTTCGATATTAAAAAAAATAAGAAAAATAAAAATTGCTGTTTTTTGAACATGATCATAAATAATTCACAACCTTTTCTGAATTATACTCACATTATATTCAGTTTGAATTTGAAAAATCATTTATAATACAAAAAGTTCAGTATTTTTTTCTTATAATTATTTTTGCCAAAGATTTGAACGCATTTTTTAATGACAAACCCAAATTGTACTCGAACATTTCTCGTAACTGGTTTGTTTTCCCCTTTCAATGAAATATTCTCTATTACAAGAAGCAAAAAATAAAAAAGAAGGGAAGAAACTAGAGAGGAACCGATCTTTCGAAAAAGAATAAAAAAAAAAATTAATGGATGGTGTCTGATAGAAGTTTGGATAAATTCGAGAAACTTAAACAAACTCGAAAATCACTGATATGGTTTTCAGGTTTGAGATTATTATGATGCGAGTAGTGGGATGTAATGTTCTTCTTTGTTTTTTGCCACTTCCACTACTTATGTTCTCTTTGGGATCTTCTCGATCTCTTTTAACACTAATTTGGACTTATAAAAATAAATAAACAGAAGATAACAGAAAAATGGATCTAAAATTCAAAATTTGAATTTCAAATTTTCAGTAAAATTTATAACAGAATATTTTCTCGTGTGACCCACTAAGACAATTAAATAGAACAATCCCGGAACCTTAACTACTGTCCCTCACCCAAAACCTCAACAGTGAACCACCAATAAATTCGTACACATGGTGCTACAGTTTGGATTCGCCACTAAATTTCTCGTGATGATGTTGAAAAATGAATCGTACGGCTGGGAAGCTCCCGTAAAATTGGGACTAGAACTCCCAAACGGCGATAAGAATGAACACAAAGAGGTTCTACTGAACAAGCATAAAGGAAAATGGATAGAGATTCCAGTAGGAAAATTCCGGACATCCCTTGATCAAGACGGCGAAATGCAATTCTCCATGATTGAATATGGCAAGCGATGGAAAAGTGGGCATGTCATCAACAGCGTCATTATCCGAAGGACATGAATTATCGAAATGTAATAGTATTTAAAAGTACGTACTTAGAATAAGTTGGTTTAGTCCCACATCAACCAGTTAACAAGTAGGAGCACATGCCTCTTTGTGAACAGGTTGTGTTTTATGTACTTAATCCAGCACTTGTATTGATTTCCTGAATCGAAGTAATCCGAGAAACTTTCCTTCGCCCGTCAAATCTAGAGTGTCTGATCCATGGAAGAACTCACCTTCTTCTACATTTGGGTGGGTAAGCTGGTCACAAACTTGCCATCTCATAGTTGCAGTTGAGTAAACCAATTTAGCTTCAGGTCAAGCCCTGAAGAACTGGAAACCTTGTTGTTGGGCATTCATTCAAAAGGAAGCATTATTGCTATCTTTTTTTATTGGACTTCACTTTTACTACCAAGACAACCTGTTAGCCTTGAAATACTCTTAATGAGGATATGTTCCCATGGTTTATGACTTCCTACTCCAAATCATCGGCAACTCAAACTACCCTTAGGCAGACTTGTACGAACAAAAAATGGCATTAAATATTGCAGCCGAGGGTTCCATCTCTGTACCCTTGGGCACAACGGGTGCTGTCTTCTTCCAAACCCACAGCCAACTTAGCGTGGAGCTGGACCCGCGAAAGCTGTGGCTTACTTAAATGTATAATCCCTGCATAACAATACTTCATGTGAAATACAAGACACCTAACACAACAAAGCAATTGAATAGACAACCTAGCTAATATATATCCATTGCAGAAATCTGATTCACTTTTTTGACTCTAAATACTCCTAAGAATAGAAATGACGTTTGGACGTGGAAAAGGTCACACAAGATATAATGTAGTGGACGTTATTTTGCCATCCATTAATGCAAACTTTAGAATGGGCCTTGCTGGCCGGCCTGCCAATTGGCATTGAACCTACAGTCTGATTTCAAGGCCCACTAATAGAGAGAGAGAGAGAGAGAGAGAGAGGACCACACAGGCATTAATCCAAGTGGGAGTTGGCGGACGAGATTCGCTTTTGCTTCTCTTTCAGGGCCACAAAGAAAAAGATCCTAAAGGGCCTTTAATGGGACCCACCTACCCACGACAACTTAGTGCCAGAGAACGCTCAAGGCCAATATATGTCTACCGAGCTAATCGAGCAAGGCCCAATTAAATTTAATCCTCCCTTTGCATGTTATACATTGTATGCGTTCATTAGTATACGGTCACTTTCCATCAGTCACCCTCCCATACTCCCCCTATAGTCAGTAAATTTTAGAATTATTCCCGAATTATACACAAACCCCATACGAATTATCCCAAAAAAAGGGTCCTATTCAAAGGTTTTGATACATTCGCCCATTTTTAGTATGATCAAATTATTCTCGAATAATTCACGAACTGTTCTGAATTAATTATTCCTGCATATTTTAGTTTTGAACATGAAAAATCATTTTTTAAGAGAAAAATTGTCAATATTTTCTTTTTCTTTCTATTTTTCTTTTTCTTTTTGTTTTATTTTATTTTTAAATTATTAATTTTTACCAAATTTTTAACGCATTTTTAAATGACAAACCCGAATTGTACTCAAACACTCCCCCTTGAATGATGGTCTCCATCTTATTACATACATCACTTTCCATCTATCAACATTCCATAGTCTTCAGTTTTCTACACTAGAAAATAGACTCTATCTATATATAAGTATATATACAGGCTCTCACATGGTTTACACAACTACTACTGCTGGTCCCTTCATCCATCAAATTTCTCCAAACACAGCACACCTTTGCTCACACCAACAGAAGCCATGGACAAGTCTCAGAAGTTTCAAATTGCCAAGTTATCTCTCATTGCTCTCCTTCTCCTCATCACTCCCCTTTTATCAACGTCGACGAGGCCACCTTATCTTTATTTCATCCTTAATCTCCTTATTATCGTATTAGGTGCTGAAGCCGGCCTTCTCCCCTTCCCTAAGCCTCCAGAGGACAAGAAGCCTGCTATTGCAGAAGCTCCTCCTAAGGAAGCTGAAACAGCAGTCACCAACAGCGACTTACTGGAAGGTACCGAAAGGAAATTGAAGACAGTCGAGAAGTCTGCGTCTGCTAAGATTGGTGCGGTTGTTAAGGTGCATAAGGTGAAGAAGTGCCCCTCCATGCCAAGTCTCTTCTTTATAGGAAGTGGGGAGGCTGACGCAGAAGAGACTGAAGAAGATGAGGAGGAAGAAGAGGAGGTGGAAGACCTTAGTGGACAAGAGCTGTCTACTAAAGCTGAGACGTTTATTGAGAACTTCTATAAGCAGCTGAAGATACAGAGGGAGGATTCATGGAAGAGGATTCATGGGTTCTATCACAAGGCCTTTTGAATAGGATTTTTTTTTTGTTTACATACACTTTTTATATGTTAACCTAGATTCCATTGGTTGGTGTGGTTGTAATATTTGTTGAAGAAGAGATAGGGGGGTCATGTTATATATTATATCCATGGTTCTCCTTCTCTTCTTGGTTGTACAGAATTTAAATTCTAGATCTATTCAAGTTGTCAAGTTCTTTTCATAATGTTGGGGTCATTCAGCAATGATCTTATGATACATCTACAATAGATGGCTATAGTATGGCTCATGCTCCCTTTTGCGATTGTTTGGGGGCTATGAAAGGAGAGAAATCTTAAGGTCTTTGAAGGGAAGGAGATTCTCAACATCAAGGGTTTTATGTTCTTTTGGTCCAAATTCTTTAAAGAATATCGTAGCCTTTTTTTGAGGATCTTGTAGTTCGGTGGGATACAGTTTGTTCTAGAGAAAGGGTTTAGTTTTCTTCTCTTTTTGTTGTGCGCTTTGGCTATTGGTAGGTCATCTTGATCTCTAAGACAGTCTTTGTAATCCCTTTCTGTTTCATTAAAGTTCATACTTACCGAAAAAAAAAAAAAAAATCAAACATTTCGGTGTTATCGATCTTTGTAACCAGGGTATATATGCAGCTTCTCTCCTTTTTTTAATTTGCTCCCAGGGTCTAAAAATTTAAGGAATGTATAATCAAAATGTAAAAAGAATGACAATACTGTTTTGATGCGGTACACCTGAAAAGCATTCTTGCCTTATGTTGCATCGATATAAGTATGGGTGGGTGTCGCGAAGTCCAACACGGCAGTGAAGTGTCCGATTCGACCAATCTTAAAAAGTAGTATTAAGTAGGATTTGGGGACTCACCAGTATACTTTAAATAGTGTGAAACAAGTAAATTTTTTTTTCTTCTCATATAATAAGGTAGGAGGATAATGTGATAGGTTATTTTATTACTATCGTATACTTATAGACAAGAGAGTACATAAACGTGATGTTATATTTGTTTCGCATAAAACTTCAATCTTATGCCAAGTGCATAGTTACTATCTTGCAAGAAACGAAAGAAAAAATAAGACAGAATTTAAAAGTGTCACACCAGAATTTGTGTCATGTCGGACTTCAACACGTGTTTGCTCGTTTGGAAGAGTCCATGCAACATAGTCTATCCCTCAATTACGAAAAAGCGGTGATCAGTATTCTTTATTATTTGCTTTAATTGTAAGTATAACGAGTAGGTAGCACAGTTTGATCAGTTTTCTTGTTTTCTTATTTAAAAAGGGCTTAGTGATGCTTTTCAAGTCGACCCGGACATGAATGCCGGGAAAAACCTGAAGTAAAACCTTTAATTAGTGTCTTAGGCTCCGAGGACCCCCCCTTTTCTGACCCCTTTCGAATTCGGTGTTCACGTGCTTGGCCATGGATTTCAAGAATCCAATGGTGCTTGTCAACGCCCCGAAAAATGAAAAAAGTGATGTGACATCCATCGCTTGATATCGGCTGAGCACACGAACACCAAGAGGGGTCAGAAAAATGGGGGTCCCCTGAGCCCGATCATGCAAGACAGTAATTGATTGTGGGGATAGATACTTTTCATCTCATTTCCCTAATGGGTCGGGTTCCGTTGACAGATATAAAATGACAGGGACACAATATAAGCCACGTGGCATACTGGTACAGGACTCCGACCTTACGGATGTTTGACCATGGTGGACCTACAAACCAAAAATCAGCCTGATTAGTGATTTATAAGTGTTGCATCTTTGTACCTCAAATACTGCTCAAATTTCACAGTTGAGATCAGCCCATGAAAAGAAGTCCAATCCAAAGCCTATAAATCATTAATCAAGCTGATTTTTGGTTTGTAGGTCCACCATAGGATAGGACAAACATCTATACGGTCAGAGTCCTGTAACAGTGTGCCACATGGCTTATATTGTGTCCCTGTCATTTTAGATCTGTCAACGGAGCCCGACCCTTCCTTCATTTATGTTTCTTGAATTGTATTAATGAGTTTTTTTTTCTTTTATTTTTCCTGTGGATCATTTTTCGATGTGGGCGTGTAGATCCAATCAGGTGCCGACATCCCTACATGGCAGAGTGAGAATATGTTAACTTTTTAGAATGTTGATTGAATCAAGTGGGTCTCACACTGCCATGGGGGCACGCGCGCACCTGATTGGGTCCACACGCCCACATTGAAAAAGGCTCCACATCAAGATTTTCTCTTCTAGTGATAAAGTATAGGAAGAAAAGTATTAATGTTGGGTATCAGACCTTTCATAAAGATTTTGGATTAAATATGGATACGACCAACTTGCTCACAAGAGACGTAAGGATTAGAAATAGAAAGTGACAGATGACACAGTCTCAGTGCGTCTTTGGCTGCAGGTGCAGAGCTGTCCTTGTCGAGGATTAGAGGAGGGAGTCAAAATCCACTATTTTGGCTAGCTCATAGGAGGGAAGCAGGGACGAAGGATCTGCAACCCACAAAATGGTGACATTGTATTCAGTATACTCCAAGTCACTTTACGGAATTCACAAGTTCACTCATCAAGTTACATAATTTTGGGCTCAAACAATATTTGTTGTGATTTCCAAATGTTTAAGCCCAAAATTTTGTTAAATGTCGATGCTTGTTTTTTGAGGATCTTGTAGTTCGTTGGGGGCATAGTTTGTTCTCGAGTTGGGTTATTAAGTCCGTGCTTCATTGTTGGTAGGTCTTCTAGACGTCTAACATGGTCTTTGTTTTCCCTTTTTAGCTTTTCAATACAGTTTATACTTGTCAAAAAAAAATTCTTCACAGGTCATTGATTTAGCTTCCCTTCAAGAAGATAAGCTTATACCTTGAGGGTCAGGCTCAGCGGACACATATTTTCACACACAAAAAAAAAATCGTGAGGGGCCAGTATATAAATTAAAAGTTTTGGAATGGGATGATTTTTGGTGAGGAAATCACCCTCACAAAAATTCAAATCATTCTGATATTCATAGCATGGTTTATAAGTTGAAGAATTATGGACCGTCTATTTTTTTACTGTTAACTTGAAACCCACATTTGAGGGTGTCAGAAATTTCAGAATGAGCTGATTTTTTTTGTAGGGGTGATCTATATGGTGAGGAGATCATCTCGCCAAAAATCAGCCATTGATTTATCTTCCATGTGGGTACACCAAAATTGTGTATGAAAATATGTGTCTGTTGAGCTTGACCCATATTGGGATATCTATGATTTGCAGTTCTATTTAAACATGAGAGAGAGGAAAATGTGTCTGTTGAGCTTGACCCATATCGGGAGAGAGAGCAATTCTATTTAAACATGAGAGAGAGGAAAATGTGTCTGTTGAGCTTGACCCTTAGAGAGAGAGAGAGAGCCATGTCCTTCATAGAATCTCCCGTAACAACTGTAGAGTAGGAAAGCTCTATCACAACAACAAAAGAGAGAGATGCTCTATCATCTCACCCACCAAAATGCTTTGTATCTCTCTCTCTCTAAACGTCAATTTCTATGGACCGTCTGCATTAATAGAAACAAAAGAGAAGAAAGAAGGGTAACCCTTTTTTCTCTTACAGTTTGTATGTTCGTGTTTGACACATTGTTGCTAGGATAAAATCCTTTACTGTTGCCTCTCCTTTTTATCAAAAGTTGAATCCCTTTTTCTCTTTTTCTTTATGCAGTGGTGGGAACATTAAATTTGTATGTTGTGAGCCTGTGGCTTGTTGGGGTCCATTGTTCCTCCTTACACAACCGGTCACATCCTTATCTTCTTTCCAAACCACGTATATGCGCCCCTCTTATGGCTCCCACTAGTGTTCTCATCCCGGGTCTCGACGAGATTTTGTGGGGGTCAGGGCCTAAACCGGATTGTTATAGGGTCATTGGATATTTAAAGTGTCCAACTATGAATGAAAGTTTCATGCTACCCAATGAATCTAATTCGTTTTTTGAAAAACAAAACATACAAAAGCAAGAGGAAAAACTTGTTGGCATATTGGTTTCCTTAGGTATACCTGGCACAACTTTATTGGTGTTCGACGCTTCTTGTGTCCAACAATATTGTTGGTATTTTAAAATATTTATGAGGGTATTTTTGTAAGTTTTTTAAAGAGAAAGTTTTCATAAAAGGACATTTTGGATGTTAAAAAGAATCGTAAAATCTTTTTTAAAAGATGTCATCACTTACCGCATTAAGTAAAGGGAAAACGATTTAAAAAAAAGTCACTGAAATTCAGAATTTCAGTACTGTAATTAAGTCGGTTAACAAACAATCTGAATGCGCTATTAAAGAAGTTTTAATTTCAGAGTTAAGTTCTAAAATTTTGATAGACTAATTGGAATATCAAGGTGACGGAATTGAAGGACAGCCTTAGAAAACTAAAATGCCATAGGTTGAAGTTTTAGGTTTAATTATTCTTAAGTGGTTGCTTCACCTTTCTTTAGAAGAGATTTTGGCGAGGTCTTGAGTTCAAACCTCCCCATTCGCATAACACAAGGGCGGACGTGTGTGCCCATGTGATGTGATCATAGCTGTGTGTGGATGGATGTCCTCAAGAAGCGTTTCACGCCCAACAAGGAGGCCGTGATTCACCTCCCACCTTGTACGTAGTAGTTGTAGAGTTTTGGTAACGGGGGGGTAAAGGAGATTTATGGGCTTGAATATCCCATGTATCTCACATATCACATAAGATCCACAATAGGTTGTCTAAGCTCAGTTGAGCCCAAACCTAATCATTTAAGTCCAGCCCAAGCCCAGACACGTGTGCATGGGTAGCCCACATACAACAATAGGCCCAGTTGTGAACTTTAGTTGATTTAAGCCCACTAGAGGTTGTCTTATTCACAACAGCTTAAATCCATTACTAAGAGCCCATGCTAGAATTAATATTCTATTTCCTTATAAATTTACTTTTGGTTTTGGCCACTGAAGCCTAATGGGCCGGGTGAGTGATAATTATAAAATTCTATTTGTGAGGAAAATGAATAGGCATTAACTAAGGAGCTCAGTTGTCTCCCTCTCTTATAAGCTTCAATAAAGAATGGCCGAGATTTTATCTCTCAACTGGACGGTGGATCTCAGCCATTCACACCCAATTTTAACAAATGTTTAATTGTCAGGGAGTGCCGTGGGCACGAGCCACCCACTAGTGTATTACAAGATTGTTCACGTGATAATGGTTGAATATAAAAATATTTGTAGAATATCATGAATATATTTACATGTTATAGGATGTATAGATGTTCTTGCTTGATCACTCATATAAACGTCATTACGCTTGCATTATAAGTATGTTGTATTATACTCTCATAGGATTATTCTTGTTTCATTTTTTTTATAACATTTGCTCTCGTGTTTAAGGATCTATGAAACTTGACTTGAGTAATTTTTTTCATTCTTAAATGTATAAATTTTATATACTTCTCTTGAAATATACAATTTTAAAGGATCGGGCTCGTAGAAGATGAATCAATGGCTGATTTTTTGTGAGGATGATCTCTAAAATAGATAGTCCCATAACCTAGATTAGAACTAGTTCTTATTAATGTCAATTAATCTAGGTCGTCACATCTGAGTCAAAAAAAGTCAAAATATTATTATTTTATTTTTGAGTCAAACAACTCCACAGATAACCAGACAAAAATATGTGCAGATGAGGCCATTGACAGTTGGATTCAAGAGATCCACGGTTCGAGGCAACAACTATTTTAACCTTTGTTGCCTTGTTGACCATGGATCTCTTGAATCCAATTGATCAATGGCCTCAACAATATACTTTTTTATTCGATTATATATCCATAGGTTAGTATTTTTATTTATTTTATTTCAAAATAACTGTCATAACTGTAAATAATATATATATATATATATATATATATATATATATTGTTTTGGTATGTAAGGTTAGGGATGTAAATTTGGCCCGAAGCCCAGCTCGAAGCCCGAACATTGAGTCAGCCTAGAGCCAATTTTCAAGCCACGGGCCTCCCCTAAGCTTGAGCTCGGCTTGGAGCGAAATTATGCCCAAGCCTGCATGCTCCCTTTTACCAAATGGCCTGAAGCCCAGACATAGGTTGGACTTTGGGATGTTGGTGTGCAACATCCAACAAATATTTGCATTAGACCAAATTATTTTTCGCCAAAAAGTAGCTATACACAGCAGCAAACAATAGGCAAATGACTCTCTCATTCCCTTCCCACCATACAAATATTTTCCCAACAAATGCTTGTTATTGCGAACATTTAATTATTAAATTTTTGCTTACAAATATTTTCCTGCAAACTATAGATAATGTGGGGGAAAATTCATGTCTTTTATCCGCACGATCCCTGAGGATACGGATTGGTGATTAGTAGACGAACTGCTTGGCGTGATCAGCCCTACCTCCGAGGGTCCCGAGGAAAATATTTCGGCGTGCTCCTTCTTTCCCGGATCTGTCCTTCGTGAATGCTATCGTGTCTCCGATCTTCGCAGTACCTGCAAATCACACTCCGACGCTCAAGTCAGGATGAATTCAAATATTGTGGGTCTCATTCTTGATACTTGTCTTTTTCTATCTCACTTGTACTTTTTTCTGATCCCTTTCGTCATCAGATCTTCTTTTCTTTTATAGGGCCCTCAACGAGTGTGGCGCGGTTGAGGAGCCTGTAATCGTCGCTTCTTGATAACGGTTTTTCGTTGTGTTTCTTGGTGAGGGGAATGCTTTTCCCAGGCGCCCTGCGGTAGTTGTTCCAACAAGGCCCATCCTTCAGTCCGACAACTTCGGCAGTTGTTCCGACAAGGTTCATCCTTCTGTTAGATGGCTTCGGCAGGCATTCCGACAAGGCCCATCCTTTAGTTGGATGGCTTCGGCATGTGATTCGACAAGGCCCATCCTTCAGTCGGACGACTTCGACAGGAGTTCCGACAAGGCTCATCCTTTAGTCGGACAACTTCAGCAATTGTTCCGACAAGGTCCATCTTTCCGTTGGATGGCTTCGGCAGGCGTTCCGACAAGGCCCATCCTTTAGTCGGACGGCTTCGACATGTGTTCTGACAAGGTCCATCCTTCTGTTGTATGGCTTCGGCATGGGGTCCGACAAGGCCCATCCTTAAGTCAGACGGCTTCGGTAGTTATTCCAACAAGGAGATGTGCTCATCAAACTGTCAGCCGAGATAGTCCGTGAACCCCGGAGGCTTACATGTCTCTCCTCGGAGACTATGCCTAGTTTATGTGACACGTGGGATTATCTTAGCTTCTCAGAAAATAGGGTATCCACAAATATGATATAACGCAATGCCATATTACGAAAAAAAAAAAATACTCGGGCTTACTAAAGCAAAAAATTGATGTTATAAGGCTAAACCCCGTTTTTTGCGGTTTTGAGTGTGATTTTCTAAACGGAAAATTGCAAAAAAGAAAACAAACTTTAATTTATTTACAAAAAAGAATACAACTTTTCGCAAATCCCAAAAAAGAAAACGAAACGCCCTTTCAAAGGGCGTTTCGTCTACTGTCAGTCCAATCAGTCGCCGACTGACTAACGAATGACTGATGGCTGACACGTCTGACAAACGCCCTTTTAAAGGGCGTTTATTCTTGAGAAATTTTAAAAAACGTCCCATAATTCCTCAACTTCTAAACCAATCTACGAATATCGGAATGATCTGAATTTTTGTGAGGATGATCTCCTCACCGTAGAGATCATCCTCACCAAAAATCAGCCATTGATTCATCTTCTGGGTACGCCAAAATGGACGTAAAAATTGGGGTATCAAAAAACGCCCTTTAAAAGGGCGTTTGTCAGTAAAAAACGCCCTTTAAAAGGGCGTTTTCTACTGACACACGCCCTTTAAAATAACGTCTGTCAGTTGTCAGAGATCTGACAGACGTTTTTTAAAAAGGCGTCTATTACTAAAAAACGCCCTTTAAAATGACTTTTTTTACTGACAAACGCCCTTTAAACATGTGCCATGTAATGAAACGCCCTTTGAAAGGGCGTTTCGTTTTCTTTTTTGGGATTTGCGAAAAGTTGTATTCTTTTTTGTAAATAGATTAAAGTTTATTTTCTTTTTAGAAATTTTCCATTTTCTAAATAACGGAATGGAGTTGGGGTGATGCCGTTATAACGGCCGTCACAAAATTAAAATTTTTAAACTGTCGTCCCAAATAAAGCAATAAAGTCCAATCAAGCTTTTGTTCGTATCCGAGGTCCCGAGTAAACCAAAAATGTCTCGGTTCAGATCCGGGATAAGATGCCCTTTACCTAACAAGATATGTTTGTCCCTCGCGTAAACATCTTTCTAGAAAAATCTTTGCCGATAAACCAAACGTGAATTATTATGTCGATTGCCGACCAAAACTAGAAACGTGGAAAGTCTGTTTGTTCCCATTCGTTGCCGCGCTACGCATCTCTTGAGAATGTGCAACGCGGCACATTATTTGGTCCACTGACCCATGTATATATTCGGCCCATCCCTTGGTGGCCAAATTCATAAAAAAAAAACAGCTTGATTGCTCATCTCTAGCCATTCGATCTGAGTATATGAAATAAAACGGGGATTCATCCCATGAAAAACACTCGAATCCAACGGATATAGATTACTGATCAGGTTGATTTTTGGTGTGTAGGTTGATGAGGGGTGGGCCTATCATTCATGGGTCAGTGGGCCTGAATCATCTCTGCGGCAAATTATTTTTAAAGAACGAATAATTTGAGAGAGAGAGAGAGAGAAGTTACGCTTAAGCGTAGTATATGGGCCATATGGCCTATTTGCTCATCAATTCAGATTTGCCCAGGCGAACAATTGCAGGGACAAAACCAGCCATGTGATGTAGACCTTTCATGTGATCATGATGGAGAGCACGATCAATGGTTCTAAATTAATGGGTTAAAGTGATTAGTATGGTCTGAGTTTTACTCGGTGGTCACTGCCGGTCACAGCCCACAATAAGATCCATGTGGCACATTATTAATGGACGCTGCATGTATGGATATTTGGCAGTCCCTCGGTGGACCTACAAACCAAAAATAAACCAGATCAGTGTTTTCTAAGAGTTGGATTGAAGTTAACCGTAGGAATTTGAGCATTATTGAGCGTTATTTGGGTGCAAAGATCCAAAAGTTGTAAATCACTAATCAGGTTGATTTTTGGTTCGCAGGTCCACCGTGGGACTGGCCAAACATCTATAAGGTCATCGCCCTCTAATATTGTGCCACGTGGATCGTATTGTGGGCTGCGACCACTTCGATCACAGCACGCTGTGACCGAAGATTTACTCGGCTGGTAGTTATAAGTAAAACTTGTGTCACGAGATGTTGTGACGGAAGCCGGTCACAACACTCAATACGAGCCACGTGGCACACGATCAGAGGGCGATGACCGTATGGATGTTTGGCCAGTCCCTCCGTGGACCTACAAACCAAAAATCAACCTGATTAGTGATTTACAAGCTTTGGAGTTTTCTACCGTTAAAATCAACCCATGAAAATAACTTCAATTGAATCGGTTAGAAATCACTAATCAATCTGATGTTTTGTGTACCGCTCCACCGAGGGACTGGCCAAACATCCATACGGTCATCATCCTCTAATAGTATGCCACGTGGCTCGTATTGAATGCTGTGACCGACTTCTGTCACAATCGGATTGCAAATCACACAAACAGAGCCAAAGAGTTCTCGGCACGTACACCTAAAAAGCAAAAACACATGGGTACGTTGCAAAGCGTGTACGTGCCGAGAACTCATTGGCTTGTGATTGTGTGATTTACAATTTCGTGTGATAGAAATTTTACTCTCACAACATCTTGTGACACAAGTTTTACTCATTTTTTTCCCATCTTATCTGACACGTATGTGGCGGGATAGGACATCCTCGCGGGGCTAGCGAATCTTTTCTCGGCAAATGTGGTTCACGTGCATGGGGTACGACGAGTCCATCCTTGTTGCTGACGATGTCTTTGAGTAAAATTTCGCTGACCATGACCATTGATGGTCAGCGAAGCCACTTACCGCCAACAACATGATCAACGTGGCACATTTTAAAAGGACACTGACCTGAGTAAAACTTCTGTCACAATCGGATTGCAAATCACAGAATCACAGCCAATGAGTTCTCGGCACGTACACCTAAAAGAAAGGCACATGGCACGTTGCAAAAGCACTTGTGTACGTGCCGGGAACTCATTGGCTTGTGCTTGTGTGATTTACAATTTCTTGTGATAGAAGTTTTACTCATTATGGATATTTGGACAATCCCTAAGTGGACCTATAAACCAAAAATCAGCCTAGTTATGATTTCAAAACGAATTAGCTGACCATCTGGCGGTCAGTTAAGTTTTATTCGATGTCTTTGAGCACAGACGTATGAATTACGTGGCACACTCTTTGAGATCACTGACTTGACCAGAAGTAAGTGGTGATTTCTAACCGTTGGATCTGAGTACCCTAATAATGTTGGAGTCCCACAGCTAAAAATCAAGCGCTAAAAAGACAAGTCCAGCTGTTAGAAATCACCAATCAGGCTGATTTTTGGTCTGTAAATGGGATGGGATGAGCAAGCCACGTGAGACACTCTCCACTTACAGACTATACGTACGGTCAGTCGGCTCCAGTAAAACTGAGCCACGTGGCACATATTGCCGATGACAGGGCTCTCTGATCGAAGTTTTACTCTGTAAGAGTGTGACATTTGTCTCATACGGAGGTCCGTGAGCATCCGTGAGCAAAAACCATACGTTCAATTCATCTCACATAGGAAATCCCCTACCTAGTGCCGACTGTCCAGAAGAGTTTCATAAATCAAAGTGTTATGATGGTAGGTCCCACTTCTCTCCACATGCTCATATTTGCAGAGTAAACCTTCTGTCACAATCGGATTGCAAATCACACGAACACAGCTAATGAGTTCTCGGCACGTACACCTAAAAAGCAAAGCACATGGTACGTTGCAAAGCACTTGTGTACGTGCCGAGAAATCATTGGCTTGTGATTGTGTGATTTACAATTTCGTGTGATAGAAATTTTACTTCCATTTGCTTACTTAAAAGTATGCAAACATTGTATCCACCATTGAATGCTCGTTGAAAAACGTGTTTTTAATTTATAAAATATATTTTTTTGAAAATATTGAAATAACACATTTTTCGAGGGACATCCAACAATACTGACAATGTTTGCATACTAAATTTGTCCTATGTTGACATATAAGAATTGTGTATACCGTTCTTCCATGACACTGATGACGTGCCACAATATGAGCCACGTGGCACACTTTTAGAGGCCATCCGTACGGTCAGATAGTCAGTGGTCTCAGCTAAGAGTGTTCCACATGGCTAGCTGATGCGGATGTCCGTGCTCAAACTCATCTCTTCATCAATACGTCCCACGTAGAAAATCCATAGTGCCAACTGTGAAGAAGAGTGTGATATAGATCTAATGAAGGTGGGCCCCTACTTATCACCACATGATCCATATGTTGACCTTTAAAGGATCTGTAAACCGCTCTTTTGGGACACTGACCCTAGACTTCTCAAGATATTTATCAACTCGAGACAAATTTCCATCCACACAATTTCATCCAAGAACGCTGTTTGGATTCTCGAGTCTGAGATCTCATTACAAGTAGCTAGTAACCGAGGCAAAGAGTGTGACATAGATTACAAAACAATGGCGACGATGATGAATTTATCGCCCAAGATGACGTCTTCCTCTTCCCCATCCTTAACGCCAACGTCGACTCCGGCACCAACAGTTTTACCGATCAGAACCATCCCAGGTAGCTATGGTCTACCTTTGATCGGACCTATATTGGACCGTTTAGACTACTTCTGGTTCCAAGGTCCAGAAACATTTTTCCGTAAGCGAATGGAGAAGTACAAGAGCACCGTCTTTCGAACTAACGTCCCTCCAACTTTCCCTTTCTTCACGGCCGTTAACCCAAATATGATCGCCGTCCTCGATTGCAAGTCTTTCTCTCACCTCTTCGACATGGGGATCATCGAGAAGAAAAACGTTCTCATTGGTGATTTCATGCCTAGTCTTAGCTTCACCGGCAACATTCGTGTCGGTATCTATCTTGACACGACTGAGCCCCAACACTCTCAGGTAACGGCGTTATAACGACATTGTATCCTTTTTGCTTTTCATGATTACATAAAAACTCAGCCGAGTCAACTCGCCCTGACTTGAGCCACGAGACAAAAACAACGTTTTCTTTGCTTTTGTTTTTCACGGTAACTATAAAGTATAAAGTTATAAACTATAAAATAGTAACTATAAACTATTTTATTTTTAAAATTTTATTTAAGAATTTTTTATGTACTTTAATAAATTTATTGACTCGATGAGTTGAACCCGAGTCATCAAATTCGAACCAACTCAACCGAGTTTTCATGATTAGAACGCTGGTCCTTGTAGATTAGCATGTGTGGTTGGCAGGCAGTCCGTAGAAGCTCACCCTTCTCAAAATTTAGGTTCGTGATGTAACAAGGTATGTGTCAGGTAGCGAATTCTTGTTACTCTCCTTTGTCTTCTGGACCACTGAACGAATGGATGTTTAGCCCACCCCTTGATAGATACTCATACCAAAAATCAGCGTGTTTGATAATTTTTAACAACCGTTGGTTTGAGTACTAAAAAAATGTTTGCATCTAACGACTATAATCACTACGTAGAAACTACTTAAATCTAATGGCTAAAGATTATCAATCAAGATGATTGTTGGTGTGTTTATCAACCAAAGGTTTTGCTAAACATCCAAGCAGTCAGTAGACCCATAGGATATTGGCGAGTAACAGAAATCGCGCCACCCGACGTTAAAACGTGTCAGGTATACCATGTTACATCTTTTACCTATCAAAGTTTATTGATTCGGTAGGCCTTTTCTACGTAACATCTTGTGATGTGAACCAATAGAAGCTGGAGTATTTTCTCACTCGAGTGAGGAAATTAATCCTCAAAGGTTGAAATCTTAAAATTCATACCGTTTTAACTGCCGTTATCATCTCAGGTCAAGAGCTTCGCTGCCGATGTCCTCAAACGGAGCTCTAGGGTTTGGGTCTCCGAGTTCATCTCCAACCTTGATGTCATGTGGGGTACGATTGAGAAGGACGTAACGGCAAACGGCAGTTCGACGTTCCTTATTCCGTTACAAAAATGCATTTTTCGGTTTCTCACCAAGTGCCTTGTTGGAGCCGACCCGGCGAATTCACCCAAAATCGCTGACAATGGGTTTGTCATGTTGGATAAATGGTTGGCGCTTCAGCTCCTACCAACTCAGAAAATCGGCGTTTTGCAGCCTCTTGAGGAAATCTTTCTGCACTCTTTTTCTTACCCGTTTGCATTAGTTAGTGGTGATTACAAGAAACTTTACGAGTTCGTTGAGAAAGAAGGGAAGGAGGTAGTAGAGAGAGGGAAGACTGAGTTTGGACTGAGTCAAGAAGAAACGATTCACAATCTTCTCTTCATATTAGGCTTCAATGCATTCGGTGGGTTTTCAG
This sequence comes from Euptelea pleiosperma, assembly GCA_035048495.1. Lineage (NCBI taxonomy): Eukaryota > Viridiplantae > Streptophyta > Magnoliopsida > Ranunculales > Eupteleaceae > Euptelea > Euptelea pleiosperma. The sequence continues at coordinate 6,452,566 of CM068545.1, forward strand.
TTTTTCTCCCGTCTTTGTTAAGTACTCTTGGGAGTGATAAAACCGGGTTACAAGAAAAGTTGAGAGAAGAAGTGAGACAGAAATGTGGGTCTGGGTCATCATTGAGTTTCGACTCAGTGAAGGAGATGGAACTCGTTCAATCGTTCGTCTACGAGATGCTCCGATTCAACCCCCCAGTTCCGCTTCAGTACGCTCGAGCACGGAAGGATTTCGTGCTGAGTTCTCATGAATCGGCTTACCAAATTAAGAAAGGTGAGCTTCTATGTGGGTATCAAATGTTAGTGATGAGAGACCCGAATGTGTTCGATGACCCGGAGACTTTCGTATCGGATCGGTTCACGAAAGAAAAAGGTCGAGAGCTTCTGAATTATCTTTACTGGTCGAACGGGCCACAGAGCGGGTCACCGAGCACGTCGAACAAGCAATGTTCGGCAAAGGATTATGTAGTGCTCACCGCGTGTCTACTCGTTGCGGACATTTTCCGGAGGTACGACTCATTCACTGCTGATTCATCGGCCGTGTCGGCCATTGAGAAAGCAAAGTGACGGTGATAAAGCAGTATACGTGTTCTTGCGAAGTACTGGATCCTTTATTACATATCCAAATTTGTCTGAATTTAAGGCCTAAGGCGAAAAACTCTGTGTAAGGCCTTTTTGTTATATTTAATATATTAATATATATATGATATTAATTAAAAAAAAAATTAAACTCTTTATTATTGAAAATCTTTATATAAAAATTATTCTTGATAATAAAAAACTATAGATAAATTTAGATTAAGAGGGTGCAATCGATGCAAAGGACTCTCGCGACATCGCGGACATAGATCATTTTTTTAGCAGAATGACTCCGTGGATGTTCAGCCCACCTATTGGTAGATAAACAAACTAAAAATCAGATTGATTGATGATTTCTAGCCTTTGGATTTACTACCCAAAAATATGGTTGAATCCAACAGCTAGAATCATGCCCTAAAAAGTACTAAAATCTATGGTATTGTCTTTAGCCATAGATTGGCCAAACATCTAAACGGTAATTATATTAATAAATAATTTTAATATGAAAAAAGTTTAGCAACCTTTCCAACTAATAAAAAAAATTAAAAAATTGGCCTACTCGACCAACCCAATCGGATTAGAGTTGGGCTGAATAATCTAGGCCCGACCTTAAGTTGGATCCGTTGAGCTTAGGTTCATAGCCTTGAAGGTCGGGTTGGGCTAAGGTTGACACCCAACCCACACCCAACCCGACTCAACCCACCCGAGTTGCTGCCTTACTTTTAGTCCCAGATGATGTGGGATGTCGGAAGGAGTAGAAGTGTTGGCTTAAGGTCGAGATTATTGGAATCCTCACCACCTCTAGTCTATACCATGGGATTTACCTTGAAAAACTTTTTTTTTTTTTTAATTTTTGAAATTTAAACTTTTTAGAAAACCATTTAACACGTGTTTGAATTTGAAAGTGTATATGAGGTGAGGAGACGAGAACAAAAGTGGACTCAGATTATTAGTGGCCTTGGAGATTCATGCAGTGGTCCTTGATAATCATGTACGTACTAAGTAATGACCACATCTTGATCTTAGGACGACAATTGGTGGAGCGATATTTTCTTTTAAGGGTGGTTAGTGATAATGTGTCCCATATGAAAAGTTATGTTAATTGCAACCTGTTATTTTTTTATTGGATGAAAGTGTCCAGGTCGAAGGTGATAAGTGTTTGGTCAGCTGTGATTGTCAGTCGTAAAAAAATGAGTAAAACTTTGATGATACGGCTCTATCATCGAGGCCGATGACAGGGTGCAATATGAGCCACGTGGTACACTCTTAGAGGACTCTGACCGTATGGATGTTTTTCCAATCCATAGGTGGACCTACAAAGGAAAAATCAGCTTGATTAGTGATTTTAAACCTTTGGATCTTTGTACCTCAAATAATGGTCAATAATGCTAAAATTTTACGGTTAAAATCAAACCATGAAAATAACTCCAATCCAACGCATAGAAATTACAAATCGGCTCATTTTTGGTTTGTAGGTCCACCTAGCAATTAGCCAAACATCCATTTGGTCAGACCTCTGAGAGTGAGCCACGTGCCTCAGATTACGCGCTATCAAAGTTTTACTCTTAAAAAATCCACGTGCGGAGACCTCACTTATGGTCAGGTAGCTACTGACCATCGGTGGTCAGGCAAGTTTTACCGAGTAAAACTTCTGTCACTGCGTTCTGACGTATGCTTCTGTCACAATTCAAATCACACGCCACGTGGAACATTATAAGTGGACTCTGGACGTATGGATGTGTGGCCAGTCCCTCGGTGGACCTATAACCAAAAATCATCCTGATTAGTAATTTAAAACCTTTGGATCTTTGCACACCCAAATAACGCTCAATAATGCTCGAGCTCTTACCGTTAAAATCAACCCATGAAAATAACTTCAATCGAATCGCTTAAAAATCACTAATCAATCTGATTTTTGGTTAGAGGTCTACTGAGGGACTGGACAAACATCCATAAGGTCATAATCCACTAAAAATGTGCCACGTGTCATGTGATTTGCATTGTGACAGCAGCATCTGTCAGAACGCTGTGATAGAGTTTTACTCAGTTTTACTAGCCCTTGTGGGACAAATCTATGATACCGACTTCAGTGTCAAAATTTTGATGCCGAAGTCCCTCAATTTGCCACGTAGTAGACTTTTTAGGGCCCACTGACTCCATGAATATTTGGCCAACATCTCGGTGGACCCACACACCAAAAATCAGTATGATTAGTGATTCCTAGCCATTGGATTTGAGTACTTTTTCATCATGGGCTTGGAACCAACTCATAGGCCTGTTCATAAAGCCCATGATGAAAAGTGCTCAAATCCTACGGCTATAAATCATCAATCACGCTGATTTTTGTGTGTGGGTCCACTAAGATGTGGGCCAAATATTCATTGAGTCAGTGGGCCCGAAAGAGTCTACTACGTGGCAAATTAAGGGACTTCGGCATCAAAAATTTGATACGGAAGTCAGTATCAAAGAACAGCCCTTGTGGTGAGGGCGAAAGATGGATTCTTTTGGTAAAGCGTGACATAGTGGTCCCACTTCCCATCACATCATGTCTTGAAATTAGATGAGACAAAAAGTCTGAGCTGCCACTGGGACCACTGACCAGTCAATCGTATTCAATAATTCCGAGGTCGGCCAGATTCCGATTTGGTGATTTCTAAAAATAAATCTTGGATCCAACGGCTACAAAGCACTCCATCATAAACACTCAGATTCCTGCAGTAAAAATAATCACCAGTGAGACAGATTTTTTATGTGTAGGCCCAAGCAGGCTGCAACTTGGGCGTGCTCAACCCGAGTCCGACTTGCTCAACTCAACGTTGGGTTGGCCCCAATCAAAGTTGGGCTTGGGCTTGGATTTTGACAACCCAATCAAAATCGGGTTCGACTCGGGTTAAGACTTTGGGCAACCCGACAAAGATAGACCCAACAAAACAACATTGTAAATATAAAATTTTGTTATTGTGTTATATATATGCTTCTCATCTTATTTTTAGTGTGGTTTATGTTTGTAAACATGACGAATAATTTTTTTTTTATTGGGTGGGGATAGTTTGCACCCGTGTTTTTACTCACCCCACCCACTTTCAAAAAATTTATTTTTTTATTACAACCACCTCTTTTTTTTCTTCTTCCTGCCGCCACCGCACCACACCTCCCTTCTCCACCACTACAACTGCCACCCACATGCTCACTCATAGAACCAAGTTCTGCAAAAAAATTTTGCAGAACCTGGTTCTACTAATGCAAACCATCACAAAGATAAAGGACAGTGGGTAGAAGAGAGAGAGGATAGGCGAAGTGTGGAGTGAGAGAGATAGGGCGAGAAAAGAGAGTACGGAGAGAGTGCGATGGGGTGGGGAGAGAAAGAGAGAGATAGGGCACGAGAGAGAGGGAGAGAAAGGACGGTGGCGGTGAGAACAGGGAGATAGGACGAGGGAGAGTAAAGGGAGATAGAGAGGGTGAGTGTAGAGAGAGAGAGAGAGTGTAGTGGGATGGAGAGAGTGCAGAAAGAGTGCGGTGGGTTGGCGTGGTGCAGTAGCAGTGGTGGTGGTGCTAGTTGGTGGAGTGGTGGTGCGGTGAGTGCGGGCGATGATGTGATGGTTTTGTTTTGTGGGGAAGAAGGAAAAGAAGAGAGGTGGGTGGGGTGAGTAGAAAAGCAGGTGTAAATATGCAAACTCTTTTTATATTCTAAATTAATATAAAACTTTTACCTACATTTTCTAGCAATAAATAATAAAAAATTAAATAATTTACTAACCCAATAGCTATAGAGGAATGAAATGGAGGGAAAGAGTTGTAGAGGGGAAGAAAGTGGAGGGAAAGAGATGTAGAGGAAGGAAATTGAAAGAAAGAATTGAATTAAACTTCGTTGAAGTTGATTGACGTACGGTACTGTGCATCAGCCGAACCTCAAATCAAACTGACGCTATTAATTCAAACTGACAATAGGTGGAGGGTAGTATGGGCATTTCAAAGAAACTCACCATGGAGATCAACCTCACCAAAAATAAGTAATTTATAAACCTTCTAACCGTATCAAATATAGACCTAAATTTAACAGTGAAAATGAATGGTCCAAAAATTTCAATTTGTAATCCACTTTTCACAAGGCTACAAATGTTGGAATGGGCTGATTTTTTGTGTGGTTGATATCCATGTTGAGAAGAATATCATCACTAAAAATTAGTTGTTAACTCATCTGCATGTGAGCCCCACGTCCAATATTATATTAGTAAAAATAACATGAGTCGTGCATTCTATCCCAGCCCTATATATATAACCTAAAAAAAAAACTATCAGATCAACCAAGAAGTCATCAATCGAAGACACATCTCTGAATGAAGTTAAAATAAAGCAAAATACTCATCTTCACAATATATTTGTAATGGTACCCATCAAATTTGGAACTCCATGCCTATCGATATTTCAGAACAATTCATGTATAATACATATAGGCTCAGGCTCTGAGGACCCTCTTTTTCTGACCCATCTCGGGAGTCATGTGCGTGGATTTCACGAATCCAATGGTGGTTGAGCATTGATAAAAAGTGAAAAAAATGAATGCCAACTCAACACTATCAACCACTGTTGGATTCTCGAAATTCACGGCCGAGCACATGACTCCTAAGAGTGGTCAGAAAAATACTCCTAATAAAATACGTAATTTTTACTTAACATTTGAAAAGTTCGTCAGTATAATACATTTTTCTAAAAGAAAAGTTGAACTTACTATGGTCAAAGGCTTGAGATGAAAGAGAAGAGCTGATGACAGGTCAACAATCAGAATAAACAACATATTTTGAATTTAGAAACATGCACAAATCTATTTTAATAAATAATAAGCATCTATAATTGGATGAACACTACAAGATTCTTTCTAACCATTAGAATAGAAAATAGAGAGGTTTTTGTTGGACTGGAGAGTAGAGATCATGACATTTGAATTATTTTTTTTAGGGGGGGGGGTAGATGATACTTGATTTAATAATAAATGTAACTGTCCATAAAATCGAAGCTGGCACTAGGAATGTGAGAGTTCACCACCCATTAAACAAAGAATGCTGATTTAGTAGCTCGCAAACCACCGTATTAAACTATCGTGTATCGATGGAACACTTCTGATGAGAACAATGGGATGACTTCTGCTTACTGACTCAATACTTCTCTCAAACATCATGGACCGTATGATCCATGGATCCTAAATCTCAAACTGATGGTGCACTAAACACGTACACTGATTAGAAGGATGTTCCATATATAAATACTAAATTTTCACTCTACATGGGTTATCAACTTTATTAAGTAGTCAAAAAAATGCATGTATCAGACGGTGAGTATAGCAACGGGACCCCCTTTTCTGACTCCTATCGGTAGTTGGACTCGGGGGGCGTGGATTCCAAAATCCAACGTTGGTGGATATTGCCAAAGAAGGATGGATCATGGCGGATGTGTGTGGACAGCCGTGCTCGACATCTTGGTACCGGGGCGAAAGCCTTTTCCAAGATCGACCTTAGAAGTGGTTATCATCAAAACTGGATTAGACCGGTCACTAATGAAAAAGTTAATTAATCTGGTAGGGATATATCCTCCTAACTCCAACCTTGCCTTCCAAAATATGGCTGGCCGATTGAATGAACTAGATTGATGAGGTGGTGGGACCACGTTACAGTATGGAGTGATTGGCATCATGAACCTTATTAGCGGGGAGATGATCAGATACTTTGTCACATCAAATCATAATGTGTAATATCATGTGAACTGAATGATAAAGAACAAAAAGAGAAAGAATAAAAGTACAAAGAAGAAGAAGAAGAACAAATAAAATACCCCTTTAACCCTAAAGTAACATGTAAAACGACGACCCATGCAACTTATTGTTTTATGTTTTCGTTTGTGAATCGCCATCAACCACCAACCGTTGAATAAGAACGTACTAAAGAAGAAGGAATAGACTCACCAACTAGATTTTTTTTTTTTTTTTTTTTGGAGTCATGAGGTTTCCTTCATCATGTACAGCTCTTCTTTAACATCAAACCGAACTAGTGTTTGGTTCTACAGAAAATGGGGAAAGAATCGAGAAGGCTAACGCTAGGTGCAACATCGTCGATCTGCTTACTTCTTCTCCCTCTCCTTTACGCTGCATTTTTCCGATCGAACATCTCCCCGTTTGATTTATGTAAGTATCCTTTGTTTCTGTTGTTTTCTTTTATGGGTAATCCATGCTCGACGTCGACGACTCGGTTATCATCGTGGTTGAGAACTGATTCAGTTGATTCTTGTAGAATTCAAGTGGTTTTGAATTTTTGATTGGTTTGGCTAATCAAACTAAAAATGTTTTCATCTTCTCTTTTAAACCTCATATCATGTTGATGTTTCTAAGTTTGATATACTTTTTATATTTGTGTTGTTTGGTTGTGTAGGGAAGAACCAATCATCGAACTTGCATGGTGGAATTGGTAGCAAAAGGATCAACAATGGCGCCATAGAAGAGGAGGATAATCTAAGTTTTCTTTTACGAAGACTTGTGCGAGGTTCTCTTCTTACCTCTTAATTTCTATGCTCTTCTTCTTTGCTGTAAATTATATACATGGCCTGCCTGACTAAACTTTTTCCTTGATTGAAGTGGAAATTAGTCAAGAAATTAGGGTATTTTAGTAACAACCCCCCTGAAATTAGAAAGTAACTAATAATACCTCTTATACTTTCAAAATTAATTAGGATTACCTCCCTTGACCTAATTTAAACATCATTTTGTTGGAAAATGTAATTTTGAATTAGTGGAGTTAGAGATTTCTAGAGATAATTCTAGAAAGCACCCAGGGAAGATGAAGATGTGGCTGTCATATTTGGAAACTAAGAAATGTATATAGAGATATTGGAAAGTGGAAAAGGAACCTATGCAATGACCAATGGTTGTTTAGGTGGTTTAATGCAAGGTTTAAAGGGGACCGTTATCATGGACTGGGGGCGTTACCGTTTTCTCCATTATAATGAAAAAAACACTCAAGGGCAAAAATAGAAAATAACGGATAAAATGTAATATAACGGAAAAAAAAAGGAAAATAACGACCATCTTTTTTCGTTATCAGAAACCGTTATTTTCGTTATAACAACCGCTATTTTTTGGGTGTTTTAACGGTCCTTAATGTAACGAGGTAGATTCGAATCCATTATAATGGCCGTTTTCTAAACCTTGGTTTAATATATTAGAGTAACTCCAACACATCTCTATATCTTCAAATATAGTGATGCTTTTTTGAAATCCAACTCCAACGCATCTCTATATTCGACGCCAAATTTGAACTTAGCCCCTCTATCTCTATTTCTGACTCCTAATATAGAGATCTCTATTCTCTGACTCAAAATATAGAGATTGGCTTTTTACTTTTTTGAATTTTCATTTTTATCCTTTTAATAATTTTTTAAACAAATCTAATTCATTTTGTATCTTATTTGAAAAGCATCTACTTTTTATTACCAACAATTTTGAAATACTTTTTGTGTTCTTTTTTAAGTCTTTTGATATTTACCTTCCAAAATGCCACGTGGTAGTCTTTGGGCCCATTAACATGCATAGTCGTGTGTAACTTCTTACAAATTAAAGATATTTTTTTTGGAGATCAGACGATTGAAATTCAACACTTTTTGAAGGATGTCTCTATCTAGTTAGAGTTGCTCTTAGCTAGAGGCTATATAAAGAGAACCTAGTCATATGTTTCACACACACACACACATAAGAGCACACAAGTACTTAGAATAAGAGAGAAGTGTGTAGAGAAAGTGAAAGAAAATGTGTAAAAAAATTCAAGATTTAAGAGTAAGTTTTCCTATTTTGTTCTCCCTTGTAATGTTTGTTTAGGAGTTCTGCACTACCCCCTTTAGGGAGTGCATCTCCATCTTTTTTCCTCTCTAATCATGTGAGTTATTTTAACCCAAACAAAGCATTTATCAAAAATCTGTTTTGGCCCACCAAAATGTTGTCAAATCGCGAAGCTACGCCAACACATCTGGCTAATGTTTTAGCGTGACATGTATCATGCACATGTTAATGCACCTATGAAATGACCATAATATTGCATATTGTTATGTTTTGTGGAGTCAGATGGTGCTATAGTTTACTTTTTAAATCAAGCTATAAACCCTAATTTTGCAGGAGAGCATAGTCGAATCAGTGTGAGTCCACGGACATACCTCAATCTTGAGGGAACCACACTAAAATATTTGTGTTATGTGTTTGCATCTTCGTATTATTTTCTTTCTCGAGTGATTACGTTGTGATTTGCTTGTATATATTAATCACCCCAACAAATGCATGGCATCTGTAGGACCTTCCATTTGATTGACCCCACCACAGAGATCGCCAATTATACATTTGATCAGATGCTTTTGTTGTTGTAATGGCGTAGATCAGATGGTCACAGTTGTCTGACTACGTTAGTTTTCGTGATTAAATGGTGGGTCCTATGCCCTTCCATGTGCTCTATAACACACCAGTATGGATTGCTAGATCGATAATTAAAATGGATGAATATTTTCTGATTACATGTCAAATGACAATAAACAGGAAAAGATCGAATGGAACTCGACACCACTGGCTTTTCATGTGACTCTGATCTCCACTCAGATGTGTGTGTCACAAAGGAGCACGTGAGAATCGACACACGTACCTTAACTGTTTACTTGTCTTCTAACCGGACCCTACCACAAATGCGACACACAGTCCGGCCATATGCTAGGAAGGAAGATGACAACGCCATGCAAGCCGTAACACAGGTGGAGCTACTGCGCAATGCCGATAACCCGCCTGCATGCGATATCACCCATGATGTCTCGGCCGTGATCTTCTCCTCAGGTGGCTTCACAGGCAACCTCTTTCATGAATTCAATGAGATCGTCATCCCCCTATTCCTAACATGCGGTCAATTCCAATCCCACCTCCAGTTCATTGTCACTGACTTCAGGCCTTGGTGGGTCAGAAAATTTCACCGGATACTGACCCACTTGTCACACTATGACATAATCAATCCAACTGAAGATGGTAGGGTGCACTGCTTCCCCGGAGCTGTGATCGGGCTTAAGTACCACGACAACCTGGCTTGCAAAACCTCTGAAATCCCGGGTGGGTATTCCATGGTTGACTTCAAGCAATTCCTTCGACAGTCATTCAGTCTAAAAATAAAGAACGAGTCCGAGATAGAAAAGCCTGTTCTCATGCTTATTTCACGTCGGGGTTCTAGAAAGTTCTTGAATGAAGGTGACATAGTGGGATTGGCAGACCAATTAGGATTCCGGGTAGTAGTCGTGACCTCGCCGAATCGGATGTCGAATTTGGACAAATTTGCTAGAGTGGTGAACTCTTGTAGTGTTCTTGTGGGAGCCCATGGTGCTGGACTTACGAACGTGGTGTTCTTGCCGGAGGGAGCGGTGGTGGTGCAGGTGGTGCCGCTGGGGCTGGATTGGCCTTCTACAGCTTACTTTGGTGAGCCAGCTCGTGAGATGGGTGTACATTACTTGGAGTATAGGATCAATGCAGAAGAGAGCACACTCATTGACATATACGGTCGAGATCATCCGGTCATCACTGATCCCGTGTCCATACAGAGGCAGGGCTACAACGTTAGCAGGGCTGTGTACATTGATGGGCAAAACCTCAGGCTTGACCTGTTGAGGTTTAGGGAGACCCTTGTTGAAGCACTGGAAATTGTCAAACGCTGAGGTCATTAAAAGGGAAGAAAATGTTATTTTTTTTTTTTGACACTCTCTCTCTGACACGCACATGGACTGGGCCCAATGACTCCAAACCCGGCCCAGTCATTTTAACAGGTTTGGGCTGTATCTGAATCCGGTCAGCTGGGTCTTTGCTTATTTTGAGACCCAGATTAAGATAAGGTACGTGAGACAAGGCGTCAGCGAAGTTGCACTTGCCCCAGCCCAGATCAGCCTTGCGTCAAACTCCTTACCTTATCTTCAAATATGGGCTTAGGCTGATGCGAACCCAGTCGGAGCCGGGCCCCATGTTCTTCCCTACTTGAATAGAAATGGTTTTTAATTTTGACTTCAGCATCACAAACCAACAAGAGTAGTGATGTTAAGTTCAATTTTGAGGAGTAGCACAGGTCAGCAAAGTTGCTGACTGGCCACACTATGATCCATGTGGCACATTCTTAGCGACTTCTAACCGTATGAATGTTTAGCCCAACCCTATGACCAAAACTTAGCCTGATTAGTGATTTCTAACCGGGTTGGTTGATTTTTAACCATGAAATTTGAGCATTATTGATCATTATGAGCAATAATTACATGGCCCTGGCCAGGGGTCCATGGATGTTGTCATGGTGCACAGTGGTGTCGTTTTGTTATTTGCCAAATTTGTATGTTAGGTGCAAATCAGATTTAAGTTTTAGTTAATAAATTATTAAAGTCCAATACGTAGTTGACCAATGAAAAAATGACAGCACAATACCGGATATACCTCCAAGAATCAGAATCCTTCAATATCTTGTGGTAACTTTTTAACTAGGAAATAGGGATAAGGAATATATGGAGAGTAATTTTGGCTCTTACAAACAGAGATGCTGCTACAAAAGAGGTTTCTATACTGAATGAAAATAACAGTAACAAATGAAAATCGGATCCCCTGAGCTAGTTGATCAGAATCATGAATCTAAACAACAGGCCATCACCTCTTCCACATCAGTCTCCACCACAATGCCCTCTTCGAGGTGCAACCCGTTGAGATTGTTTCTATCTGTTGACAGGGTGAGCCTTGTTACACAGCCTAGACATTACCTCGAGACTGAATGAGACTTTACAGACCCCTCTTTCCATCCTCGTTGACGAGCCCTCAGTTCCCACATCGCTGTCAATCTCCTCTGCTCTACTAATGCACCTTCTGCCTTCTCCCTTGCCCCTTCACAGGTCTCCATCCCTGAATTGCACTTGTCTGCCTCCTTTTGATATTGTGATGCCATCTTCTTAGCCTCAAGCAATGCCATGTCGGCCCGCTGGTGATTTTCCAAAGCTTCAGCTTCACGTAGTTTCAATTCTTCCGACAGGAGCTCTACAAAATTCTTCTCCATGTCTTCACTGACCTCTGGATCATGCTTCACACAATCTGCATGATATACCAAAAGAACAATGGGAAGACGCGGCAGCTTAGGGATAGAATGGACTTTCTTTATCGGTAAGGGATAGAATGCACTTTGGAAGATCCGAAGAATTTTACATAGTAAGTTCGTCACATTGTCATCCAGTCCTTTGACAAATGCCACCATGATTTGGAGTAAAGTAAAAGAAACTTCGAGAAATGCCCACAGTTAAGTGAAATTTCATCATCATAAGCCTTTTCCCAATGGTATGGAGAGTCAAGTGAAATTTCAGATCTATAAATATACATATACCTTTACATAGACTACTAGAGTAAAATACATTTGTGCACGGAATATGCATCTCAAAACATGTATGGATATATAGACTTGGATGTATACAAATTAACAAATATATAATAATTTCATATTCATCATGGGTCACCATCTTAGTAAATATCTGTTAATTTTAATTTTGAGTAGTTTTTTCCCTGCTTAACATTCTGGACCCAACAACGTTTATCCCTTTTTTATCATCCATGCCTCATTTTGTGAAGAAGCATTGGGTTTCTAGTATATAAGCAGTCAGTATGTACAGTGTAGTATTGATTTCAGTGTCTTAAAAAAGTAAGAAAAATACGTCATTTATTGTGATCGATATATCAGTGTACATATATCCAAAAATATTTCTTGTTTCGATAGGAAGTAAGATGATTACCATTAAAAAAAATTATTTATTATGATACAATTGGCACTGGTTAAAAAAAGTGTTAACTCAGATGACTTCCCCGTTTTCATAAAATATTTTACAAAATTATAACCATAAGAAATATATATCTAAAAATAGTAGGCATAACATTAGTTTCACTTGTAAAAGTGTGCATACTGAAGTAAGGTACCAGAAGTTTGTCATTCAACATGATATAACTGCCATTGTGTAGTAATGGTTGTTAAATTTTCCAAACCAAAAAAAGGAAGGAAAAGAAAGAAAGCAAGAGAAACGAGATACAAAATGGGAGTAAATGAGTATATACATACAGAAAGACATAATATCTATAAATATGTTTGTTAGGTATATTTTTTCTTTTCGATATTTAAATATGTTTGTTAAGTATCAAAGTGATTTTAGATATTCCATGTGTATATGAGTATATAAATACAGAAAGACATAATGTCTATATGTGTATATAGTTGCATACACCTCACCAGATATCATCCCATATTAGATTAACAAAAGTTGAGTAAAGAAGGTGCTGTCCTACATTTGGACCTGACGATAATTTAGTAATATGAAACTAAACCTACAGCACTTAAAAGCAGTGTTCTAAAAGGCGTTTTGAGGGTTACGCCTTGACGCTCGCCTCGGGACAAGGCTTTCCCAAAACACCCTAAGGCTTATTTAAAAAGCTTATGTGGCATACACCTCATCTACTGAAGCTTTTAAAAAAAGGCACACGCCTCACGCCTTTTACACCTTCTTTAATGCCTTGTGTCAAATGCACACATATCGCATACATATGTCCTAGGGGATAACCGTAACTTAAAAAATTCAATTTATATCCTTTTTTCTCCTAAATCATAGTTAAATAATAATAAATGATTCTAGATTAAACAAAAGCAACAAAAACATCTTTTTCCCCCATATAAAATATATTAAAGTTAGTTTTCAAAAATTTACCTAAATTTATCTTTTTATTGAATTGTCCTATTATTTATTTACTTAATTTTAGTATTCATTTAAAAGGCGTGTTCATGATGATTGCACCCCACGCTTTAGGCCATTGAAGTGCCTCGCATTTAAAAATCATTGAGTTAGAGTGGTTGTTACACTCTTAAGTTTTTTTTTTTTTGAAACCATGGGTATCCGGGCCTCTTAGAGCACCCGACTAGTCCCCCGGGGCATGATAGTCACTCCTTCCACACATGCCGGAGTGTACTGGAAGAGTTAATGTGGACAGAGCCACTTATTACCCTCTACTCTTTCCAGGGGGTGGTCCCAAGGAGAGTTGAACTCAGAACCTCCTACCTTTTGGAGTGGAGTCATGGCCATTTGCACTCAACCCTTGTGGTTTTTGTTTTTTTGTTTTAATGGATTCAAACTTGGAAAGTGGGAAGTATGAAACAATGAATGTGCTACACTTGATTTTTGTGAGTTCCAAACTTTGGATATGGAGGTATGAAACTATAGCTGTGTGGTACTCTTTTAATTTGGTTTTGACGAATTTGGAATTTGGATTTGGACATTTCACATTGTCATAACTTTTTCTTATTTTTAATTTTTTTTATAATATTGTTCCTTGATTTTCTCATTTTTTGGGAATTTTTACTATTTATTTATTTTTATTTTTTAACTATTTATTTATTTGCATATTTAATTATTTATCTACTTAAAAAGGCATGCTCGGGAGGCTTACGCCTCAAGGGTTTGGCTAGTGAAGTGCCTTGCCTCACGCCTTAGCGTTTAAAAACACCGCTTGAAAGATTGAATATAACAGTGATTCCAATGCATTTTGACTGGTTTTAAGCAAACACTGCTTAAAAAAATGAATATAAAAGTGATTTCAATGCAATTTGACTGGTTTTAAGCACTTACAAATTGAACATAACAACCATGTCAATGCAGTTTGACTGGTTATAAGTACTTTGATAATTTGAATGTTGCCAAGAGCATGCAAATTGGAAGTGAAAAAACTGCATCATATTGTTGAAGATAGAAAATTCTAAGCTCAAACAGCAAACCCCTTTATGCAACGAAATGGCATTGATAGTCTGTGTGAATCTGAAGTTTGTTGCAAGACATGATCACCTAATTTTCGGAAACTTTTGTAAACTAATTTCTTTTATCAAACTAATAAATATCACCAACTCCCCAAGTAAATAATTGTGAAAGAAAAACCAGCCTCCAGCAAACACTGATGGTGAACTATTGTGTGCACCTAAGGCGCACCATGTGCCTGAGGCCAAGGGGATCCCTGCAAATAACATATGTACAGTGTGCAGAGTCCTAGGGGTGTCAATGCCTTGGGAACACTGAATACTACACAAATATGCTGCAGATTCCCTTGGCGTGCAGCACATGGTGCACCTAAGGCAGGGACTTTAACAGCTCGTACTGATAATATATCTAACCTCTAGTTCTTTTTCTCTGCTATTTTATTTTTTTTTTGGTGGAGGGAAAGCTTGAGGTGGGAAAAATGTTAACAGTAAACATGGTTTCATGTATCATCAATCACCTACTTCTTACATCTAACTTGCGCAAGGAAAACTAACCTGCAAATGAAGTGTTGCTTAATCCTGCAGGAAAATAAATAAAAAATAAAAATAAGCACTTGTTTGACTGGCTGACATCAAAACAGATAAAGAAATAATACATAACAAATAAGTTAATATAGTCTGGATGATGGCATCTTGCAAAAACATTAAACAAAAAAATAAAAATAAAAACCCTCCGAGTACAAACAAACCTACTTATCCAAAAAAAAAAGTACAAGCAAACCTTTTATAAGCAGTTGAATAGAACAAGCATATACACAACAATATATTTCAGAAGACTTTCATGGAAACAAATATAATTCAGCACAACATTAAGCATGAATGGGGACTATTTCTTGCTTGGGTGCACAAAACTTTTGAAGGCAAAAATAAAATTTCTCAGACTGTAAATTGCAACTAGTTTCCAAGCATCTGAATTATAGTGAGGTACCAACTACCAAGCAGAATGCAATGCACAACATGCATGCAGAATCTAAATATGCCAAATGCTTCCTAATGTACTAACCCTTAGTTAATACAACTTAAAATACTTAACTGTGAATGAGTCGGATCAATAAAAAAAAACAATAAAATTTTTGAATGAGTCAGTGCTCCACTAAATCCTCCAACTGGATTAAGTTGTAGCACCTCGCTTAACAGAAAGCATGGTCCAGTACATATATTTCAACAGTAACAAGTAACAACTACTTTATGATTACTAAATAGAACTACCCCGTGAATGTTTCAGGAACGATAAACTAGCTTTTGGTGGCTCCTTCAGGTGGTGGTGCAACAGCAAGAAACATTTAATGCCTAGAGTTCAACAAAAACAACAAATTAGTGACCATTAAATAGACCTACCCCACGAATGTTTCTAGAAGATTACCTTAGGTTATAGTAACTTAACTTGATTATAGGAAAATGTTGGCTTAGGCTTTAAGTTTGACAATTCTATGAGAATTTCTTCTCCAAGTGTCTACATCACACACTGGATATAGGAAAATGTTGAAGAAGCTCTATGAGAAAAAAATGTACGGTATCTTTGGAACTGCCAAATTAGATTGTAACACTGTTTCCAACGACATGGATCCAACAGTATACAGTGACACAGGAGCTCTGACCAAAAGAATCATGGTGGTTCTCATACCTTAATGGTCCAAACAGAGCCACACAAACAACACCAAAAGGCCTCTTTTATGGACCAGTTCGAATATGGATTCCGAAGCCCATGACTCATGCACTAATATGGGTTTCCCTCAGCCCATACTTCTAGCAATTGTGGACCCATTAGAAGCCACAAAGAAGTTCCTTTAGCTTCTAATTTTTAGAAGTTACTTTTGTTTTTTGGTAGATTTTTATTTGTAGTAAGGATGTTCTAATTTAAGTTTGAGTTGAGTTTGGAGATCTTTGAGTTTGCTGTCTAGAAACCTCTATAAATACACCATGTCCTCCTTTGTTTCATAATGTTAAGAATGGGAAAAAAAATTAGCTTATATGCTGTCTGAGTGTTCTGATTCCAACTCCATTTGAGGTGCTGCAAGGAAAGATGTGACTCCTGCCATAGCCCTATGAATTAGTAAGACTCCAATTCCCCATCTCTATCTCTCTCTTCTTTTTCTTCTCTACTTCACCTACTCTTGTGATGGAGAGGGGATTAACACCCTCAACTTAAGCCGAAAATCTCAAAATTAATGTACTACTGCTTATGTTGCACAGCCTTAAGCACCATGGATTGAGGATCCATAATGTTGAAACCTAAGAGATATTTAATTTGGTGGCTCACGAACCACCAAATGCGGTTTCAACATTGTTTCATCCTAGGCCCATTTATGTCTTTTATGATTCACAAATTGGCATACCACTAGAAAAGGGATTTCCCAGTGTCTTATAGAAGACAATGTGATACAGAATTTATGAAATTTGAAATAGAAAAGAAAAAGAAAAATAAAACACAAGGTTATTGTCTTATTTCTTACTCTTAGCTCATAGAAGTGGTGCTAGGAGAGATTTTGTTAGTTACTTTTAAGTGAATAATATTAGATGGGGATTACATTCATGTCATTCAATCAATCAACAAAGCCTCATCCCAAATTAGTGGATAATATCAGATGGGGTCGGCTACGTGAATCCAATTCTGCCATTTTTTTTTATAAGTAATCCAATTCTGCCATCTATGATCAATGAGGTTGAAAGCGTTAGGTAGGCGTAGGCTAAGTGAAGCCTAAACAATAATTAATTTATTATTTCATTATATTAAAAATACAAAAAAAAAATATAATAATAGCATGTGAAAGCACATTTAAGTATTTAACATCGAGTTCTTCACTTTTCTTCCCCTCCCCCCCAACCAAATGTATCTGAAAACAAAATTGACGCAGAGAAGAGAGCAAATTCACAAGGTGTGTTTTTTTAGTGAGAGTTCTACTAATTTCATATCTACTTTTCCGTTAGTGTAGGCTCACTCAGTACTACATTCTTTCCGAAAATAAACGACTCAAAATTCAGAATTACTAAGCTCACCAATTCCTCACTCCCCAATCCATTGTAGTTTAATTCAGTATCACCAATTACTAATTTAGCTTAAAAAAGATCTAGTAACATCTAAAGCTGTCGAGTACCGAATACTCCGCCAATTGGTTGGGATTCCTTGTCGTCCTCTAACACCCAATTCGAGTCATAGGACTTGCCTAAGAGCCCATTGACAGTGCCAAAGAAGATAATCACAAGATATTGGATCCATGCGAAGATCGAATTTGGGCAGATCTGTCATAATATTAGGATTCTTTTCTTGTCACGCTTTCCTATCTAACTAGGGTTTAACAATCAAGATTTAATACCGCAAAATGTTCTGAAATCCAGATATCAACGCTGAAATTAAGATGAAATAAAATACTGCAACGAAAGATCTAAACAGATTTTGAGCTAAAAAAAAGCAGAAGAAGTAATTACCTTGAGGCAAGGAGATTAGCGGTTGAGAAGCGCAATCGCAAACACAGGGAGACAAGTAGCAGCGGCGGAGGAGGAAGAAGAAGCGTATCTTACAGCTGCCAAGCCTTCTGTGAAGTGCCAGTACAGGGGAGGACCCAATATGTAACCAGCCAAACAGAGAGCCAGAACAGCCAAGGCCCCCTTCAACACGCCCGGACTACACGAACCACCAGGCTGATGCACAGGCACAGCCATCTCTCTCTCTCTCTCTCTCTCTTCTGGGCAGTGACGACTGACGAGAGGAGATCTAGACTGGGAAATAATTAATGATGTGTGTGAATCGGATTGGTTGGGAGACTTGCGACACTTACTTTGAAGCAATCACCGACTCACCGTCGGCATCAATCACTGCCCTTCTTCGCTTTTTTATTTTGGAACTGATACGGGCGCCACTATTTTTGATAAATGCGCGTGCTTCTCCTCATAAAAGACAAATTTGCCCTTGTTGACTGAAATTCTGACTAGAGCTGTCAAATGGATCGGGTTCGACCGTTCGAGTACGGATCCAATAATAAAATAGGCTGATCCGTTACCGTTACCATCTCACATAGAAAATATTCACTGTCCTGATGACTTTAAATTTTGAAGTATTCCCCTCCTAAAATTGAACTGTGGATCATCCTTTAAGACCTACTGACCTTCCGAATGTACTTCTTAATGAACCTATATTCCGAAAATCAGCTTGATAGAGGATTTCTAACAGTTATACATCCAAAAATAAAATTGCTCAAATCCAAGGGCCATTAATCACGATCTAAAAATGCTAAATCCAATGGATAAATATCATCAATTAAACTGATCCCTTTTTTTTTTATAGATCCATCAAGAGGTAGACCAAACATCCATAAGGTTGGTGGAGCCTCCACGTGGCATTTTTAGGATGAGGACTCCAACTTTGAAGTCCCCATATCCTAGAAATTTTATAAATTTTGCATTCAAATTAGAAATAACTTATTTCAATATTAATATATCGTGTATTACGGTGACAAAATCAAATATAAAAGGGTCAGTCCATTCAACATTTCGAGCCTTATGAAAAATCACAAAACATCCATGGTTGGGTGTTAATTTTTTATCTATACTACTATACAACGAACGAGCCTTGGTTGGGATGTTCGTCATTTTTCTCCCCAAAATGCCCCTGTTTTGTTTCATTTGTTTTCCTTTAAGTTATTCACCTGGCAAGGGCTCTTTGATCTTTTTGGTGTCAAGTCACCTGGCCCTAGCCCTATTGTAAGGGGGCTAGCCTAACCCAATCCTTTGAAAGCCTTAAAAAGATTTTCTTTTTCTTTTTTTAATTTCAAGCCCTTAGGGTCGAGTCGGGCCCAAATATGTAATGCCCTTCTAAATAAGGGTCGGACTCGTAGGGGCCTGGCCCTTAGCAAATCATCTCTATTTTATTTGTTTTTTAAAATTATATTCTATAAAACAACGCAATTAGTGCATCTTTTTTTTAGAAAACAACACTAGGCTGTATGGTATATTCAAAACTAAATTAAATTACCTTTTTAAAATAAATAAAATTGGTTGTTCTAAGGTCACTTGTCATTGGACATTTAAGTATTTAACGGTAAATGAGAGTTTTAGGCTACTTAGGGAATCTAACCCTTTTTTGAAAAATAAAACATACAGAATAAAGAGGGAAACCGGTTGGCATGGTCTCCCAGTCAGTTTCCTTAGGTACACACGTCACGATGTTATTGGTGTTGGATACTACAATTATATCCCAAAAAAAAGATGTATTTTTGGGCAATTTTCAAATAATTGAGCCATTCCAAAGTTATGAATAGCCCAAAATCGTTCTTATTTTAAAATTTTTAAGAATGTTCCAAAATGACTTAGTTTCTCTAGTGTAAATTTATAATATATATTTTATTTTATTTAAGTTTTTAAATGACTAAAAGGTTCATTTTCAAATTTTAACAATTCACTCCTGTAATGAAAAAATTATGATCATTCATTGGAAAATCTACATAATAGATTAAACCAAGGAAACACGTTACCAAGCCAAGTGCATTATTCAAGCATCCACTTTTTTTGTTTATAAATTTTATATTTTTTAATACTTTTCTTCTAGGCCCTGATCCTGCCTTGGTCTTTGAGCGTAGGGCTAGGGGCTCACTTATAAATGAGGGTAGAGCTATGATCAGGCTAGGCCTAAGGCTCGAAGCTAGAACTTCAGGCCGGGCCAACCTGATGTGAATTTTTTTGGGTTGCAGGCCTCTCTAAGCCAGAGCCCGGCCCAGCCTGAAAATCAGGGCCGAGGCTCAGCCCAAACCACCACCCACCCCCACAGATCCAATCTAAATCTCTGAAACTTGAAACTTGCACTCCTCTACAGATACCGGACCTCTGTTTGATTACCCTATTTTTTTAGAATAAAATTCAAGAAAACAAAGTAAGTGTTCTAGTTTAGAAAATAAATTTGACAAAATTTCCATTAAGAAAATCGTTTTTGTCAAATCAAAACACAGTAGCAGATCAAGTTATAAATCATACACAGTACAAAGATTGCGTAAATAACAACTCATTCACAGTCTAATAATCATATGAAGATTGCTTAGAAATGAAGGGGAAAAAGAATCCCTTTCTCACGTTTTATATATACCCAGAGCCCAAACACAAGTTCCTACACCGGATAGGCACCAAGTATGAACCGTCACACGTCTATTAACGCATATTGTACTCATGGAAGACCTGCAAAAAATAGTTTGCAACTTACGTTGTGATGCATAGAAGACAGAACAATCACCAAACCCGTACAATAGCCACCCAGATATCAAGTAGTTGTTCCATGCATAGTATATGCTCTCTCTATCAGGTAAAAACTAGCACCACATTTGTCTTTCAGCTTCTCCTACACAACCAAATCGTACTTCATATTTTATGGACAAATAATAAAACGACAAATGGAAGATCCAACGCTGTTGGGACGCCTTATTCAGGGGACTTGTCCCACCCCGTATTTAGTATCTTGTAGACCATGGAGCATCATGGAAGCTGCTGAGTTCTCTGCATCCTTTACTCTTGGCTTTATGTCTCCCGATGTTACAAATACGCCATCTAAAGTTTCAATATGGACTGAACAGACAAATCTTCTGTCATGGGCAGGACCCACTTCTTTCTCAACTCTGCAGGTTCAGCCAAAAACATTTGTGCAGGAAAATGGTTATTTGTAACATTACTACCAAATGTGATTAACGAGTGAGTTGTTTTGGAAACCAAAACTGAAAACCTGAGCAAGAAACAGATTGGATTTATACATACAGAATACAGACATGCAAGTAAACTGATTTGGTGTAGCTGATGAACTATGGCTTCACCTATGAAGTGTCCCTATTTCCTGTGAGAACCCATTTTGTGTGTGCTACTACTTATGCCGTCTTAATTGAAAGAAAAAAAAAAAAAAAGCTAATGGTGCCAACCTACTAAACTTCTCTGATGTCATGACACTGACATTTTCTTCTGACTGTCCTTGCGTATACTTTCATACCATTCCAGAGAATGTGACACGTCAAATAGTTAGATCATACAATCAGGTTATCTAGCCGCTAATTTCATGGTACTAATGATAAATAATGACTCACAAAGTGTATATGTGTTAAGGAAGAAATAAAATGAAGAATCAACTCAACAGCTAACATTCAGCCAGTGTTTTAAGAACCAGCCCGGCCCAGGTGAACATTGATCCTGGCAGTTGTAAAAAAAAAACCACCATTTTTTTTAAAAAACCGTTCAATCCAGGCTGTTGAACCAGTGAACCGTTCCACCCGGATGGTTGAACCGCCCAGTTCTTACAAAATTTAAAAAATCATTTTCTTTTTTGCTTTATTCTTTTTATGTAAGGGCTAAAGGACAGCCGTGCCTTTCTAAATGACAGCCCTACTATTTATTACTATTCTTACTTTTTTTGCCTCTTACTATTACTATTTAGTATTTTACTATTCTTACTATTTCTATCTATTTACTACTATTCTAAATGAGAGCACTACAGGTCAACCAATTGACCTGCCCGGTTGAACCGGATTGACCCGGCCCGGTGCCTATACCAGGTCATTGACTGGGCTGGGTTTAAAAACATCGCATACAACTAGAAAAAATGAAACATCATTGGGGCAGATATAAGCTTAAAAAACCCCACTTAGCTGAAAAAGTTTATGCCCTGGTATCAAGGAATCTTTAACATGTCAGATTTTTTAAGTTCCTCTATGTTAATATTTAGACCTAACATATATATGGGTCAGAATCGGGGGACAACAATTTTGGCGTGCCCACATGGAAGATGAATCAATGGTTGATTTTTTTGGTGAGAGCGATCTCCTCACCATATAGATCGCCCCTACAAAAAATCAGCATATTCTGAAATTTCTAACCCCATCAAATGTGGTTTTCAAATTAACGATAAAAATAGACAGTCCATAATTCTTCAATTTGTAAACCAGTCTACGAATATGGGAATGATTTGAATTTTTGTGAGGATGATATCCTCACCATAGAGACCATCCTCGCCCAAAATCATCCCATTCCAATACTTGTAATTTATACATTGGCCTGCGCCAATTTTTTGTTGTCAAAATTGTTGTCCCCTGATCCTGACCATATATATATTAGAGAGAGAGAGAGAGGAATTGCTCCTTAAATCCATTAAGATGAAGAAGTAGCATTTACAAGTAACTAATATGAAGATAAATCTCTTTATAAATCCACATGGGCTTGTAAATGATACAATCCGTCTGAAATCACAATAAAAATTATTAATTATGAACCCTACATTGCAAAATAATTTTTAGTGCTAAGAAAACAGAAAGGTACATACGGGCCCGTTTGGAAACGAGAAGTAGAAGCACTTCTACTTGTAGTAGAAGTTGCCTACTAGAAGTGGAAGTGTGTTTGGAAGGACAGAAAGTAACTTATTTTTATACTAAAGGCTTAGAGTAATATTTTTGTCATTAAAAATAGTTGAAGTGTCATTTATAATTTTTCTTGAAGGATTAGAGTAGAAAATATGATAATACAAAAGTTTCAGTGAAGTTTTCAATTCAACGTGTGCTTAAATTGAAGCAAAACAAGAAGTAACTTCTTGAGAAATCAGAAACCAAATTTATTAGCTTTTGTTTTTAGTCAATTTCTAGACCACTAGAAGTTAAAAAATAAACACAATCCAAACTACATTTTCAAATTCTTGACTTAATTAAGTCAAGAAGTAACTTTTTTTTGTGTTCCCAAATGCCCAAGTAATAATAAAAAGTCTTTTGGGGTCTTACACATGTGGGTATGCCACATTATGACGCATGCTGATTACTGAGTTAAAACAAGATGCAACTGACCATTCCTATAGCTTCTGATGTATAACAACAAGCACTCGCACACAATACCATAAAAATGCAAAGCAAGTATAATGAAAAGTAATAAATAATTTGTGAAGAAGAGAATATGTAAAAGATGCAATCAAACCCGCAAGGTGCTACAATAAAAGACAACGAAAGCTTACCACACATTTAATAGAAAATACCTGGAGAAGAAGACTAAAGATCGTCAAAAACCCAAGGGCAAAATGTATAATAAAAAAGGCCATTGATCATGCACATGGGATATGATTCTCAAAATCAATATCAATATCTCAATGTAATTGCGTGAATTTATACAATTAGCTTTTTTTTAATTCTATATTTCTATATAATTTTTTATTTTTTCACTGACACAACACAATTTCTACTAACAGCCAAATGTTATTGCTCAAGAACAAGTTTGTCCTCTGCATTTGAGTGCTTGAGAAGGTATCTTGACCCGACAAGTGAGAAAAGAGATGAGCAGAAGAAAAATTATGAGGTTGTTCTATACAATTATCTTTGTTCAAATATAAATACAAAAATCTAAATTCCTACAGAGATTAATTCGACAAAATAATTACTTTACAACAATACTTATTTAAATAAATAAACACTACAAACATATCAAAATTCATAGATCATGAAACAAGCTTTAGAACATCTTAATCATGGTTCTCCGGTCTTCCAAAGCAAGCCCGATAGCTTTTCCAATAAAACCACAGAATAAAAAAAAAGCACAAAGGTTATCTAAAGAATGATCTCAGCACCATACATCTCGCTCTCTTACTGACTGACATTACTAGAATTGAGAGAGCTTGTAACCTGAGGCTGTATTTGGGGATCATCTCAACTCATGAGCCAAATTTCATGATACATAACTATGATGATTTTAAAAGCTTCAGCTTTGAAATATATACTCAGTCCAGCAATAGTTAATCATATACCAAATAAAAAATCAACTCAGCCAACAGTTGACTAACAAGATCAATATACTAAATACCACACTCGGGCATGTACAAGTAACAAAGAACTAACAGGATATTATACCTACCCAAAAGAATGTAGATTACATTGGGGTTCTCATCCTCTATTGCTCCATTCAATGCTATCTACAGCTATGATTTAATTAATGCAAGTGTCCGCAAATCTGCTCTCAATACCTCAATCCAAGTCCCTTTTGTCCTTCAACCATCACATTCTTTCTCACTGATGTTGTCATTGGTCTTCGTTGTACATGTCTAAACCTTCTCAATCAAGTCTCCCTTATTTTATCACCTGTTCGGACAATTATATTTCTCAAATGCTTTCATTTCAGAAGCTATGATTTTGTCTTTCCTAATCTTTTCACTCAGTTATACAACATACCCATCTCAGCTATGGTCATTCTATGAACATGTATAATATTTAGCCAAGTGCTGCTAAACATACATAAACTGATTGTGTTCATGCACTCATTTGAACAATAATATTTTTGAGTTTTTGGGACTTAAATGGCATTTTTTCCCATGCTGATGGTGCTTCCAGAGGACTGTTCAATATTGCACCGCAACAACTTCATGATTGTTGGGCAGCCTAAAAAACATCGATATTGGATTGAATAGAAAGTCAAACCTAAAAGAGGACTTTAGTGAAATACATTTGGTTATTTTGAATGCATTACACTGGTCCTAGCTTTGCTTCACAAAAATGGTGAGAATGATCATCATCAAATAAAAGATTCCCTGAAAGAACACATTGAGAAAACCAATTTCTAAATGACAATCAAAGTTTCAATTGGCTTGCCATATTGCTGGTCCAATTTGTTGTCCCAATTTCAAAGGTACACAAAGCCTCTACCTTTGAAATTTCTTCACACTTTAGTGCAATTACAATGATACTATTTTTAACCTCTGTTATCCTCTCTACAACAGAGATGAGAACGCCTCGAAAATAGCACAAAAGAAAAAAAAAGTCAAAAGACATGGCATTGAATCATCTTATTCTAAAAGTAAAATCAAAAGTTGTGATACAAATTTTGGAAGCACCAGCTATATTAGCTTATGCATTTGTCAAGATCTCAAAAAGAGCTCTGGCAAGCAAACTGGAGTTTGCAGAATTTTCTTGCCCTTTTTTGGTAATAAGAGAACTTTTATCAAAGAACAAGAAAAAGCTCAGCTAGCATACAAGGTATGTCTACAAGTATTCCCTTTCTCAAGAGAGTCCACTGAATGGATCAACTTATTCTTTTTACTTATGTATGATTATAATATACTTATACTTACATATTAAATGGCAGTTTAGTCAAAGATGCTAGGCAACGGGCGAGCGACAAAGGTTCCATAGGCCCCTTAGCGTCTAAGCATTGCCCAGGCGACCATAATTTAATTTTCTTTATTGTATTTATAATAATCAACGAAACTAAAATAAATACTTAATTTCATTATTTCCTTAATTCACGAAATCAAGACAGTTTTCTCAAAATACTATGATCCAAAAAACAAAAAGAGGAATGGAATGATAGTACACACCAGTCAACAGCATCCCCTGTTGAAAACTTGTCTGCATCCCCAAAGAAGAAGAAGAGCTTGAGTTTGTACATAGGAGGGGGACATTGAGGAGGATGTTGCCGATGATGGTATACTAGGTGGCTAAAGTGGAGATGTGATTCTAGAGTACTACGTGACTAGTGCATATTAATTAAAACAGGGGGAAAATTATATAAGACAAACTAAAATAAATACTTAATTTCATTCTTTCCTTAATTCACGAAATCAAGACAGTTTTCTCAAAATACTATGATCCAAAAAACAAAAAGAGGAATGGAATGATAGTACACACCAATCAACAGCATCGCCTGTTGAAAACTTGTCTGCATCCCCAAAGAAGAAGAAAAGCTTGAGTTTGTACATAGGAGGGAGACATTGAGGAGGATGTTGCCCATGATGGTATACTAGGTGGCTAAAGTGGAGATGTGATTCTAGAGTACTACATGACTAGTGCATATTAATTAAAACAGGGGGGAAATTATATAAGACAACAATAGGACTAGTTATATTTTATGGAGCAGAATGTTGGGCAATCAAGAACTTGTTCACAGAATGAGGGTAACTGAGATGAGGATGTTGAGATGGGTGAGTGGAAAGACTAGGCAAGACAAAATTAGAACTGAATGCATTGGAATTACAAAGTACAAGAACAAGGCTATATAGTTAATATCTTCACTTTTTATAAGTTTATTATAATTATTGAAGAAGCCAACTGGCATAAACAAGCTCCTTCAAGGTCGAGGAGACCTACTGATGAGAACAAGCAAACAACAAACAAAACAAAGAAAAGCAGCACAAGAAAGCATATATATTCAATATTTTTATTAATAGAACATGTAGGTACGACTGAGCAACATCCGACACAAATCCCATACCAATACATGTCAACAAGGATATTCTAGTGGAACTTTGAAGGATCTAGGTAACATAAGCTTCAACTATGTTAGTTGCCAATGCTTATGCTTAGCCAAAGATAGCAAAGCTGCACTTCGTAGCTACTTGAATGAACCCTCAATTGACTACGCTAGACTAGTATTTCTATTCTAAGTGGAAATAAAGGTAGAGTTACATAATGGAGAGGTGTTAGTTGTCACAATAATTGCTTTCAGCTAAGGCAAAAGGTATGGGTCAAAAGAGTAGCATGGTGAAAAAGACCTTTATGTCTAATTGTTCGAGTGAAGAGGGTAAGTGCTTTTATTTTTCAATAAGACCTTCAAGGTAAAATTGCATAGTGCCAATTCCAAAGTTACCAAGTTCATTGGCATCATCCAAATTTACCAAGAATACCCCTTGAGAAAATAAAAGTAAATCCTTGCAATGCACACAAAAAACAAAACATAAAGGAAATTTTCCTCAAGATACTTTCTTAAGCCATCACTTTGACTCTTAGCTATAAAAACAAATAGGATTATAATGAAATTGACAATGTTCACTTTTAACTTAAGTACGGATTGAAAAAACGAAAAAACAGTCATTAATATTTTATTCTTGGGACCGAGTCAAAACCTAAAGGATGCCTAAGACCAGACTGAGCACACTCATTCATTTTATACCTTGGACCAAGTCGAGACCTAAAGTATGCCTAAGATCAGACAGAGCTTAATTTGACCATTAACAAATAGGCCCATGTCCAGCTTGTAACTTGAGAGTCAAACCTGAAATGTCCTGTCAAGTATAATTCCAAAATCTTCAGACTGTTAATCAAATGGAGGGGAATGTTATAAGATGCTCAACTTCCCAGTCATATCCAACAAGGAACTAAATATCTGCTTTAAAGAAAAGTAGCTTTCTTTCCCAAATAAGGAAATAATATGGCCATTTCTTTATCAAATAGTATTCATTGCTTCACTAGTAAAGGCATGGGACTATTTATAGAATGGAATGGATCAGCTCCACAAGCTTTGAGATTGCCTGCTTTAAATCAAGCTTGGGCCAAACCCGTAGACCCATGGGTCAAGCATGGGCTTGCTATTTAGGCTTGTTATAAACGAGTCAAGTCCAGACATAGCAAGCTAGGCCCAATGCAAACTTACACTAAGGATTGTCCGAAGCATATGCTTTTTGCAATGGTAGCCTGACCTGAAACCAAGCTTTTTGGTTTCACAAGAGGTTTTAAACCAGTGAAGCAAGTGAAATCATTCAATATAAAGGTTCCATATACTTTACTTATCGATGAAAGAATTTAGTCCAAATATCGGATATGCATGGGGAACTTTTCTAGTAATAAGTTCCCATCTCGAATAAACTACATAGGTCCTCATGGGGCTCCGGCAAACTGTAGCTTATTTGCATGCCTATACTAGCTAGAAAGTCATTTCTTGAACCACGTGCTATGACTTTGAGTCCATCCCCAGACCAACAGAAAGCGATGGTTCAATATGCGCTAGCTCCATACAAGAGGCAGTATTTTGGACATAGATAACCCTTTGAGTTTTTACCCTTTAGCGTAAGGCTTGCTAGACCTAGCTTTCAAGGGCTAGTGCATACCCATTCATCAAATGATACTAAACATTATGTCCAAGACACAGCTCTGTAACTGTGGTGCAAGCCTCGCTCCATGCGGACTAAACCCGAAAAGCCATTGTTCAGCCGAGCCCATTCCTACCCCTGTTCTATACTAAGCTTTGTAAGCAAACAAGCCTCATTTGTAGGTAAAATAGTGAAAATTCACTCATCGTGGATCGCCAATGCAATGCAATTCTGAAAGTAAAACGTACATTTTCATAGGTCCTTATGACTTGCAAAACTTCTTGACCATTCGTACTACAACTTTTGCATTTTCAACGCTATAAGTGATTCCTACTGCTCCGCAAATCCAAGGCTCCACTTTCCTTTACAGTACATCACTATTTCAATAGTCAATGAGGTATCAAATCTTACTCAGTTTAAACTTAGTATTTCATAATGTTTTCATGACAACAAATCTTCTTATGATAAATCCAAATTTGCAGTTCTCTTGCATAGGAGGATGACCATTTCCTTGCAAATCTCTACCGTAGTGTTTGGTTGCAAGATAAATATAATAGTGATAACCCAACAGCCTTGTAATGAGTAGGACGTACACTATGTTAAGCTAAAGTCCACATCAGCATTTTTTGTCCTTCATGGTTGAATCAAGGTTGCGATTGAATGCATTCAGAATGAGCTTTCACACAACTCAAATTCAACCATGAAAGACAATAAAAAATGCTAATGTGGTGAGACTAATTTTACTGTCATAACTAATATGCAATAGAATCAACCCTACAAGAAGATAAAAGGAGTAATACGATTACGATCAACCTTATATTATAGCAATATTTGCTTCCAATTCTTTAAATATCTCTTATCATGTCTCGTTCCTTAAGTTGGTTCCAATTTACTCCTTCCCATCAACCTAGCAAACTCTATTTCCCAAAACACTATTTATGAGCCTTTTTTCTTGCATGTGATTCTGTCGGTAATCCTACATTGTCATCATCTCCATCTGCTCCATGATTCACCACTCACCCCTTCAATTTCGGCTCCTCGTTTAGCCATCTCTCTACTTTACATGCGTGACAGAGTCTAGCATCTACAAGCTATGAAAAACTTAAATAAAAAAAAACACAAATGACAAATTGGGGATAAGGTAATATTAGCCGATTACAATACATACTAATCCTCCATTACTGCAAGCATTGATCACATAACACGAGGAACAAAAAACGAGGCCAAACCATTGTTCTACAATGGAGCACTTTTTATTCTTCAAGTTCTAGAGTAGAAAGAGAATTCAGCAACCTCTTCACATTCCACTGACCTGCAGTCAGTGGATCTACTTCTTCCACTGACCTGCAGTCATACTCTGATACATCAGGGGATTTCAATGTACATGCATGTATCTATCGTGCTTACAAATCAAACTAATTAACTTATAAAAAAAAAAAAACAAAGACAAGTCAAACTAATTAACATGAGCAATCAAAGAACCATACACATATATAGGTATAAGATAACTAGCCTTCTATCATAGATCCGTGTATACGCCAGAGCTTAGAAGTTCTACTAGCAAAAAATAAAAATTTACCATAATAGATCAAAATTGAACTCAGCAAGAAGGAAATTCTTACCTATAACTTGGCTTCGGCCACCGTTTTTTTCCACAAAGCTCATTCAATTTCTGTTTAGCTCCATCGATTTCATTTACTCCATTCCCAACACTGCTACTTCCATCCACTTCCATAGCCACAGCCTCCAAATTCAACAATTTTTGCAAAGCTTCCTTTGCTGCATTAAGCTTTGCCATCTCTTTCTGTTCCGAAGAACCTGAACTCACAAGTTTCCCATCCACATAAATACTTGCAATATTCTTGGATCCTTTCCTCCAATGCTTGATGTCCACTTGTTTTCCATGCTTCTGGCAAAGCTCAAATAGCGTCGTTACAGGTTGTTGTTGCAAGGTTTCTAGCGTAACGATGGGCTCTAAAAGCCGACTAAAATACTGGAAAAATCAAAAAATAAATAAATAAAAATTATGAACAAGTAAAAATGAAAAAAATCGCAAAAATTACAAATCATAGACCGCCTACCTTCCAAAGAAGCTTCAAATCATAACTACAATCAACATAAATTGCAGCTGCAATAGATTCAACAATGTCTGCTAAAACCTTAGGGGCTTTTACAGATCCACCATAGAGTACTTCATCGTCTTCTTCTTGAACCGCTAAAGCAAACTCTCTAATCTGTACCACAGGTAAACAGTAAACCAAAACTACCTCAAATCAAACACTTAATAACTGATTAAATTTGCTAAACTAAAATCAATCTCTAAATTTACTACCTTTGCATCAAGAGAAGGGGCATTGTGACGAAAGTATAAGTAAAAACCATGGCGGACCGCGACACGAGCGAGCTTCTCTGTGCTTATATTGGCGGCACGGAGGAGCGAGAGCTGGCCAGGGTCGAGGTCCGGATAGGTGATGTAGACAAAATTGGCTAAAGCTAAACCCAAAGCCGCGTCTCCGACGAATTCTAGGCGTTGGTAGGAGGGGAAATCAGTGTGGGAAGAGTGGGTTAAGGCCTCTTCTAAGAGTCCAATGTTTCTGAATCTGTACTGGAGAATGTCCTCCACCGCTGCAACAGAGGATCTGACTGAGAGGGTTTCTTCTTGATCCTCGTCCGGAATGGCGCACGTTAGCGCGATGATCTCGTAGTCGTCCTCCGTCTTCATCTTCTTTTGTTTTGGCAAGACAAGCTTCTTCGTCTTCATCGAACGATCCTTTCAACAAGAGGAAAAAAGTGCAGAGCGAAAGAAAAAAAAGGTTTGTATTCTGTTAAAAGTAGAAAGAGCTAAAGAAAGTATGAGAATCTTAAAAGAGTTAAAAGACTTCCAACTCCTAATAGGAGACGGAGACTGACAAAACAAGGAGTTTCCTCCTCAGGAGCAAAGTTTGATCCTCAACACCCCAGGAAACATCCACGTGGCACACTTATTATGTTTAATTTTAGACTACTGGACCCACAAACAAATTCCGGCTTGATTTGTGATTCCATCGTGGAATTTGGCTCGAACAAAAAGAGATCAAATCTACCGGCTAGGAATGACTCATTAAAAGTGTGTAGGTCCACTGGCGGAGGGCGACTCAGAGTGAGTAAAACATTGATGACAGGACACAATATGGGCCACGTGGCATACTCTTAGAAGACTCTGACCGTATGGATGCTTTTCCCATCCCTAGGTGAACCTACAAACCAAAAATCAATTTGCTTTCTGATTTCAAACCTTTGGATCTTTGTACCTCAAATAATGGTCAATAATGCTCAAATTCCCACGGTTAAATCAACCCATATTCTAATCCAATTCCTAGAAATTCCTAATCGGGCTGATTTTTGGTTTGTAGGTCCACCTAGGGATTGGCCAAACATCCATACAGTCCGAATCCTCTAAGAGTGTTCCACGTGGCTCATATTGCACCCTGTCATCAAAGTTTTACTCACTCAGGGTGCCTCGTGGCAATTTTTAGCGCATGAGTTAAACAGGTAAAGTACTTTTCCTTAATGACAATTTTTAGAAGTACTTTTCTTAATGACTTGAGGAAATTCTCTGCCACAAGATGTAGTGAACGAATCCGGTCACAACCCACAATATGAGCCAGGTGCAACTATTAGAGGACCCTGATCGTATGGATGTTTGGCCAGTCCCCCGGTGGACCTTCAAACCAAAAATCAGGCTGATTAGGGATTTACAACCTTTGGATCTTTGCACCCAAATAACGCTCAATAAAAATCAAATTCCTACGCTTAAAACTAACCCATGAAATAACTTCAATCCAACGTTTAGAAATCACTGATCAGGTTTATTTTTTATTTGTAGCTCCACTGAGGGACTGGCTAAACATCCATACGGTCATCGACCTCTAATAGTGTGCCACGTGGCTCGTATTGTGAGTTTACTCATGACTTCAGGCATCAGGGTAAGAAAAGGGGGGAAAATTTAGACGATGAGGATTTTGGATGTATCCAATGCAGAGGACTCTTGTGGCCCTACATAGCTATATGTTTTAGCCTACTAACCGCATTGATGTTTAGCCCTATCTTTGTTCCATATACATACCAAAAATCAGTATGACTAGTTTTCTTGAGCAAAAGATTTTAGCATATTTATAGGATTGACTCTAACCGTTGGATTCAAACATATTTTTGCATTTTTTTGGGTACTTAATCCAACAAATAGAAACTGTCAATTAAGCTGATTTTTGGTATGTGTACCCACCAAGGGGTTGGCTAGACATACATGCAGTTAGTAGGTCCAAAAAAAAAGGACCTATGTAGGACCATGAGAGCCCCCTGTACTGCATAGACTGGATCCAAGTCCTCTCCAAAGCGTCACCAAAATAAAAGCGTCATCTTTTGTAGAGAGTAGAAAGATACGTATGCACGAGTCACGAGACGCTGTCTCTGACTCTCTGTCTCGAATGGTGAGTCCGTCGGATTCGTACTTCGTACTTCTCAAGCTTGGGTGACACGTTCCGATGGACACTGCGTGGCACTGCAGCGCTTGAGTAGCGCCACAATATGTGCCACGTGGAACATTCTTAAAGTACGGCTGACCGTCTGAATGTTTTGTCACTCCAATCGAGTAAAACTTCTGTCGCAGCGTTGTGATAGATGCTTCGGGACTAAAACTTGTGTCACAACGTAAAATACGAAACACGTGGCATACTCTTAGCGGACGCCGAGCGCAAGGATGTTTGGCCAGTCCCTCGGTGTACCTCTAAAGTCTAAACCAAAAAGGGTCGGGCTCCGTTTACAGATCTAAAATGACAGACAAAATGACAGGGACACAATATAAGCCACGTGGCATACTGTTATAGAACTCTGACCGTATGGAAGTTTGTCTTATCCCATAGTGGACCTACAAACCAAAACTCAGACTGATTAGTGATTTAGGGCCTGTTTGGTAACGCTCCGCGGCGGGCAAATAAAATATTTGGCCTAGCAAATATTCGCCTGTCTGCGTTTGGCAGCCACTCGCCCTCGGCA
The DNA here is from genome assembly GCA_035048495.1 of Euptelea pleiosperma. NCBI lineage: Eukaryota > Viridiplantae > Streptophyta > Magnoliopsida > Ranunculales > Eupteleaceae > Euptelea > Euptelea pleiosperma. The sequence continues at coordinate 6,485,805 of CM068545.1, forward strand.
AATATTTAGCCAGGCCCTCATATTTGCCCTCCGTGGCGGGAAAACATTTGATCACCCCCCCCCCCCCCCCCCCTGTGAAAATATTTTCACGCCGATTATGCCTTGGTGAGAAAATTTTATTTCCATTTTATTTTCTCGCCGGAAAATCACTATTTTTAATAAAAATTAATTTTTTAATATATAAAAAAGATAAAGATAATTTTTTTTTTTATTCTTTGACATAATATGTGGTTCCCGCACTCACCCAACCTATTTTTGACTTACTTTGATATGTGGGACCCACTCAAATTGAAAGAAAATGAAGTAAGCTGAAGTGAGCTAGCCCATACACGTACCAAACATTGTTAAATATTGCTCTGAGCAAATATTTAGCCAAGATAATATTCGCCTGGCTAAATATTCGCCGTCGGAACTCTTTTTCTCACGTACCAAACAGGCCCTTATAGGCTTTGGATTGGACTTATTTTCATGGGATGATTTCAACTGTGGCAATTTGAGCAGTATTTGATGTACAAAGATGCAACACTTATAAATCACTAACCAGGCCAATTTTCGGTTTGTAGGTTCACCATGGGATAGGAATAACATCCGTACGGTCAGAGTCCTGTAAACGTTGCCACCTGGCTTATATTGTGTCCCTGTTTAGCTGTCATTTTAAATCTGTCAACCGAGCCCGACCCAACCAAAAAATCAGCCTGATCATAGTGATTTCAAAGAAAACATGGTGGGTCTCAAATAGTACATCAAGGAGTACTTGGATGGTTGGCCAAGCCGCTGACAGCCCACAATATGAGCCACGTGGCATTCTTAGACACGATAACCGTATGGATGTTTGGTGGGCCTACAAACCAAAAATTAACCTGATTAGTGATTTTTAAGGGTTGGATTGGAGTTATTTCCATGGGTTGATTTTTACCGTAGGAATTTGAGCATTATTGAGCGTTATTTGGGTGCAAAGATCCAAAGGTTGTAAATCACTAATCAGGCTGATTTTTGGTTTGAGGGTCCACCGAGGGACTGGCCAAACATCCATACGGTCATAGACCACTAAGAGTATGCCACGTGGCTCTTATTGTGTGCTGTGATCGGCTTCGCTCACTGCATAGTCTGAGCGAAGGTTTACTCCACAGATCCAAATGTTGCTCACAAGAAAGCTGACATCGCTCAAATCATGAAGACTGCCTTTTAGAGAGTAAAACTTGTGTCACAAGATGTTCTGTCGGAAGCCGGTCACAGCACTCAATACGAACCACGTAGCACACGATCACAGGCCGGCTGACCGTATGGATGTTTGTCCAGTCCCTCGATGGACCTACAAACCAAAAATCAGCCCTATTAGTGATTTACAACCTTTGGATTTTTGCATCCAAATAAAGCTCAATAATGTTCAAATTCCTACTGTTAAAATCAACCCATGAAAATAACTTTAATCAAATCGGTTAGAAATCAATAATCAGGCTGATTTTTTGTGTACCAGTCCACCGAGGGACTGGACAAACATCCATACGGTCATCTTCCTCAAATAATATGCCACGTGGCTCGTATTATGTGCTGTGACCGGCGTCCGTCACAACATCTTGTGACACAAGTTTTACTCCCTTTTCGAAAAGTTTTGGCATGACTTCTTTTGTTTTATTTGGGCCAAGTTCGACTAAATCTTCGCTCACTGTGCGTTGCGAGCGAAGCCGATCACAGCACACAATACGAGCCGCGTGGCACACTTTTATAGGTCTATGATCGTATGGATGTTTGCCCAATCACTAGGTGGACCTACAAACCAAAAATCAGCCTTATTAGTTATTTACAACCTTTGGGTCTTTGCTCCCAAATAACGCTCAATAATGCTCAAATTCCTACGGTGAAAATCAACCCACGAAAATAACTTCAATCAAACGCTTATAAATCACTAATCAGGCTTATTTTTGGTTTGTAGGTCCACCTAGTGATTGGCCAAACATCCATACGGTCAATACTCTCTAAGAGTGTGCCGCGTGGCTCGTATTGTGTGCTGTGATCGGCTTAGCTCACAACATGCAATGAGCAGAAGGTTTACTCGGCCAAGATTGTATTGCGCGAATTGCGATGAGTATCAGCGGTCTGGAACTAAGGACGACGATAAGGACTACGGCCATACTATGGATGACGCTAACACAACCTTTTGAACTTTTTTAAATTTTTTGAGAAAAAAAAGAGTTGAAACACTCCTCCCTCTAAAATGTTTCCTCAAAGTTTTGAGTTTTTGGGAAAAACTAATATGCAAACGGTTTCATAGTTTTGGAGTATGTAAATTGTATTCAGAAGGTGACACGTAACCAAACCCTGTGAATCCAATTCAACCTTTCTCTTGAACAGTGGTTTGGAACTTTGGAGTTTGGACAACGTGTCGCTTTCAGGCTGTATTTGCATATTCTAAAATATGTAACCATTTGCATGCTAATATTTTCCCAAGTTTGCATTCCAGAAAAAGTGAACTTTGAGTGAGTCCAATCTAGAGACTGATTGGGCGGACGGCGTTACCATTTTTTCCGTTACAACGGACTGTAAAAGCACGGGCAAAAAAAGGAAAATAATGAGAAAAAACGGCGCTAAATTCAAAATTTAAAACGAAAATATTTTTAAACGATAAAATATTTAAATATATTTACAAAACAACTTTCTTATGTTTACATAAAAAATAACTAAATTAACGCCCTTTGAAAGGTCATCTCTCCTTGACAAAATTAAAATTGAAAAAAGCTGAAAAGCCATTACAGATATGACTCTACGAGCGGTGATTGAATGTAGCAGCACTTTTGGAAGAAGAGGTAAAATAAGAAAGTTTCAACCCAAATGACAGTTTTGAAAAATTAGTTTTGAGGATTGAATCTGTAACGGCATTATGAGAATAAATCAAAAGTGTGTTTATAAATCCTCCAAGGTGTTAGAGAATATATATCATAATAAGTTGTGTGAGATACACTATATCATTATTGACAAGATTAGGATAATATATTAAGATTAGATTTGATTGAGAGATTATAGGATCTCAATCCTATCGGACTCTTGTAAAGTTCTATACAAGAGCTTTGAGTAGGTCTGTGTAATTAATTAAAAAGATATTCAATAAACTCAAGTTTCTTCACAAGGTTGTTCAAAAGTAGAATAAATTTATGAATTTATTTTGTTTTTGGGAATTTTTGACATATCCCCATGTGTTATCTTTCAAATTTGAGATACCCCCACAAGTTGAAAAAGCTTACTTACCCCCTAGTTAGTCAATTCGTGTTTAAGGCCATGCTTGGTTTCAGTAAATATTTGTAGTTGTAAATATTTGCAACTTCAAACATTTTCTGTTGCTTGGTATTAACTCGTAAAATCTATTCCAAATACTTTCCACCACTTGGGTGGAGGGTGCAATGCAAATATTTTCATATTTTTCGAGTCTTTAATGAATCCAAAATAGGAGATGGAGATCACCTACGAACAAGGTCAATGGAATTGGATGATCACAACCAATCAAACAATGGAACAAAATGGATTAGAATCATGAGATAGTCTAGGCAAGTTGATTTTGGACAGGACCCAATGATCGTTTGGTCCGAATAGAACTTTGCTGACCGCCTACAATTTGAGTCAAGTGGAATGCTTTAGAGGGACACTAACTGTATGGATGTTTGGCCAATCCCTAAGTGGACCTACAAACTAAAAATTAACGTGATTAGTCATTTCAAACCTTTGGATCTTTGTACCCCAAATAATGTCAAATTCCACTGTTAAAAATCAATCCTGAAAATGACTGCAATACAACTTTTAGAAATCACTAGTCATGCTGTTTTTTTGGTCTGAATGCTATCTAGGAGTAAAACTTTGCTAACCCTCCACAATGACTGCCCTCATAACCGCCCACAATATGAGCTACGTGACACATTTGTGGAGGACGCTAACCGTATGGATGTTTGGCCAATCCCTAAGTGGACAATCAAATAAAAAATCAACCTGAATAGTGATTTTCATGGATTGATTTTAACCGTTGAATTTGAGCATCTAAGTGTTGGATTGAAGTAATTTTCATGGATTGATTTTAACTGTTGAATTCGAGCATTATTGACCATTATTTGCCATTATTTGGGTACTAGTATCCAAAGATTTGAAATCACTAATTAGGCTAATTTTTTGTTTGTAGGCCCATCAAGCGGTTGACCAAACATCCATACGGCCAGCGTATTCTAAAAGTGTACCACGTGGCACCACATATTGTGGGCAGTCATCATGGATGGTGAGCAAAATTTTACTCTTTAGGGACCAAATATTATATATATTTCAAAGAAGCTTGGGCCAAAATGTGAATGCTGCTCAAATCGTAAAAAATATGGACTTATGGCAAATAAATACCCAGATAAGTAATGGTGGGGTGCAACCAAGTACTTAGAAATGCAAAAAACATGTTGCAAATGTTTGCAAACAAATATTTGTGGTGATATCAAGCAGGGCCTAATACATGAAATCTTTGTATTTTTGAATAAATGTTTAATACGGTCGTATAAATAAAAAACTAGAAAAATTGGAGAATTTGAAGATTAAACGAATAAAACGCAAATTATAATGTTTAATACACGAATTTTACATTTTTTTAAAAACAAAAATGTATTATACAGCTGTAAAATAATAAAAAATCGGTAAACTCTACGCTTTTCAAGGCAAAACGAATATAACACTTCAACAATGACCAAATTTTTATATCCTAAACCGAGTTAAACTCTGACTTTGTCATTCTGAATCTTTGTTGTATACCGAATTGCGAACTATGCTTACCCCATGGGCCATGGCCCAGTCCACTGTCTATAGCTGTTGTTTTTAACTTTTGACCCAAATTGATTAACAATTTTATTTTAAAGGATGATAATGCCTTTTCTTCAACCCTAGAACAAGAACCTGTTGGTTTGGACCAATATAAAATCCAAATCAAACGGCTGTGGTGGATGACCGACCATGAAACTCCTGTCAGTTGGCTGCCCATCACCGATGACTAACCAAGTTGAGAATGGTGCTAAGACTACCTTTTCGTTGAGAAAACAATTGTTGTTCTAGCAGGTAGATTTAAACATTTTATATTTGCATAAAAATTGCTAAAAATCCAACAGCCAGAAATCACCCTAGTAAAATGCTGAAATCTAACGGCTAGTAATCACCAATTAAACTTTTTTATGTGCAGATCCAGTCCGAAAGAGAGCTCTCTGTGGCAGTTTTGGAGGAGATCTTCTCCAGGAGACAAACTCGACGTCCCCTTAAACGAGAAAAAATTCGCTCAGAGGACTGCAAAGTTTGAAGTCCCCCTCCCAAAATGTCTGATACGTACCCCTTGTTAGCCACCCTTAACAAAGTAGCCAAGGGCTTAAGATAAGTTGGCCACCAACGAAATTCATGCAAAGTGCCACAGATCTACACATGGGAGATGGGGTCCACAACACTTTTTGGAATATTCCCATCAAATCTCGGGCCCACCTCATGTATAACTGAGGAGCCCTAGTGCTATGAATGCCGGGCCCCAAGTCACACATTATGTCACGCATAACTTTCCTGGAAGAGCCAGGCCGAGACATTCTCAGCAAGGAACACTTCGGTGCTAATCGAAAGAACCAACAAAATAGTAGAATCCAATGGCATCACCAGATTAACCCTTTTTTTACTATGACATGAGAGATAGAAACTGCACCCAACCGTGCTGCCATGCCAAACAAGAAATCAAGAAGAATTACACTCTACCACCCTGACGCCCTGCATATGCAGTGTACTCACGAGATTTCAGCACAACAAGAGGCGGGACATCATGATGCATGATGATCTAGAGACTAGAAAGAAATTTTCAGATGGGAACGGGGCAGGACGATCTTGTCTTCTTTAAAATATTACATAACTCCATTTAGTAACTGCGTAGTAACTTCACATTCCTGTCTATGGAAATCTTACAGCCATTTCGGTTTGTCTATCAACCCACCTTTCTCTTACAAGGGTTAGATATAATTACAATTACATAAATTGCTCAAACAAAGACTGCTAGTTTTAAGCCAATCGCATATATAGAAAAACTGATAAATAGTGGGGTAATAACTTCTAGTAGCGCCCTTGCCTGCTTTGACCACATGCGCTAGCCTAGAAGCAAAACAGAAAGCAATTAGAGAACGCTATATAACCCTTGTTTGGTTAGCTAGCATATGATCAAGCCCTCCCCCAGCCTGAAGTGCTGCCACCCGATTTCCTCCTGACACATTATGGATCAGCTGTTGTAACCACCGCTTGGTTGTTGGATCTTCCTGAACAAAAAATACGTCAGAATTCAGAATAAAGAAAAGGGTTAACACCATACTAGGCACTGCAAATGACACATGGGACCCATGGAGGGGAATCAGGACCTTAATGGATCAAAGTAATTCGCCATGGCACCCAAAGAAATGACAATGACCATCCAACAGAAGAAAAAAAAAGTTATCATTGGCAGTTTTTGGAGAATTCAAGGAAATGGGCAACCAAAAGACTAATGTTAGCTGCCCAAAGTTGGATTGGGATCAGTACAACAGTGGTGAAGCAACAAGATTTGAGGAAGTCAAGGAGAGAAAGTAGTTGAAAAGTATCCGAGGGAAACAAATAGAAGAATTAATTGCTTTCACAGAATCATCATAATCATCACAGGCCTTATCCCAACAATATGAGGTTGAGTACACGAACTATGTTCCTCCATTCAATTCTCTCTACATGACCAAACCATCTCAGTAGACTTTTCCTTATTTTGGGGCTACTCTTACATTTTCTTACGAATGAGTTCATTTCTAATTTTGTCTTTTCTAGTCTTCCCACACATTCATCTCAATATCCTCATCTCAAGTACGCTCATTTTATGGACATGTTTCTTGATTGTCCAACATTCTGCTCGAAAAAACATCATAAAATTTTCCTTTTAGTTTGATTGATATGCGTCAATCACATTGCACGTCAGAAACACATCTTCATATCAGCAACCCAGTAGGAGCACTAATTCTATGGGCAACACCCTCCTCGATCTCTCCATCTTCATGAATACTAGAATCAAGATGACAAAATTGGCCACTTCAGGGTATTTCTTGGTTATCAATTTTAATTGGCGGATCATCTCTGTGCGCATCCTACTAAAGTTGCATTTCATATAGTCTTAATTCAGCTTATTTTAAAACCCTTGGACAATAAAGCATTCCTTCAAAATTCTAGTTTTGCATATACCTCTCTCTAGACTCGTCAATTAAATGTGGCTGGAAACTCACCTTTCTCACCACAGTTGTTTCACACTAGTTACTGCTCCCACATACACCTTTAATGGTGTCAATGTATCCATTTAGATTTTCTTCTTTCTTAATGACCCCCAAATTAACTCTTTAGGAACTAGTAAGTGTTAAAAAAGTGCCCTCCATCAGAACATTACACGTCGGTCAGTAGATGCTCGAAACACATACCCTCCGACAATGACATCTCAATAAAGTCCGAGATAATTCTATCAATCCAATCATAAAATTATGGCATACAAACAAAAAACTCACTGAACCCATGACCTCAGATCCAAGTCGAACATATATCAGGCTTATAAACGGACTTGAGATCTCCTATAGAACCGACACCATATAACCAAACTCACAACATCTACCACGTATCCTACCACCACCATCAGTCTCATCACAGATCCATAAAGCGATGGCCGACTAAATTGTCCACTTCTCGCACCAACAACAGATAGTGACCGATTAGCTGTCCTAATATAGATGACCAAGTCCATTACAAAGTCAACACATGTCACATCTCCCCACTGTCAACAAAGTTTACGTGTCCTCCCCATCGACAACATCATCACTATAAATAGAACTTGAGTGGCCAAGGTAATGATCTAAACTGAAAAAGTCACAAATATTGCCGACTTGAAGAAACGCACTTGATCGTTTTTATGCAAGTACCATTAGGTGTTCCGAGAACTCAACAGCAAGAATAAGTCAAACCATTACATTGGAGGTGTGCGGTCAGGATTACTTATCCAATTCCAACCTCACAAAATTCTTCATATGCTTTTTCTTAGTCAATAAAGACCATATGGAGATTCTTCATCTTTTCTCTAAACCATTCCATCATTTGTCTAAGAAGATTGCCTAAATGGCTGACCTCTCTATCATAAAATCAAATTGGTTCTCAGACATCCTTATCTTGTATTTCAATCTTTGCTCCATCACTCTCTTCCACAGTTTCAATGTGGCTCAAGAATTTGATGCCACGATAATTTATGCAGCTTTGTACATCTCCTTTGTTCTTTGTATATAGGGAATACAATACTATTCCATTAATCCGACATTTTCCTAGTCTTCAAGATTCTTAGTAATCCAGAATAATCCAATTTTTTTCCATGCATTTCCATACCTCTATTAGAATACCATCTAGTCCTAAGGCCTTACTTGTCTTTAGCTTCGCCAAAGACAATTTCACCTCTGATACCCTAATTCTATGAAAGTATGTGTGTTCTTTGTTCTCCCTAGCATCTCCATCTATTCCCAAGTCCCCTACATTATTCTCGTTTAATAACCTCAAGAAATAAGTCATCCACCTTTCTTTAATCTCTTTTATCTTTTAGTAAGACTTTGTGTTACCGTTAATGCATATAACATGATCTAGGACTTTAGTTTTTCTCTCTCTTACTTGTGCAAGCTTATAGACACCTTTTATTTTGGTAGTTAAGCCGATTTTTAAAGAGATCAGTAACTCGGTGAAGGCAGGTTGTTTTGAACCCAGGTCTATGGTATCATCACCAACAAACTTTACCAACTGAGCAAGCTGGCACCTTCATTTTTATGAATGCTATAGACACCTTTTCACCTTCTCTTGTCCCTTATTTATTGCATAAAAGTACATATGCCTTATGTTTACTCTCTTGCCACTTCGTTGCTTCCTTTTTAAAATTTTTATATCTTTCTACATTTTCATTTCTAGTCAGTTGTCATGTCTTGTAGTAAATCCCTCTTTTTTTCTAAAGGCATTTCGAACCTCATCATCCCACCAAGTCTCCTCATGTGTATGACTTTTCCCCTCTCCAAGAACCTCTTTCACTACTCTTTTAATACATTTAGCCATTGCATCCTACATCGTCATAGTCTCTACTTCTAAGTTCCACATCTTTATCAATTTATCTATTGAAAGCACCATTTTTTCCCATTTTAGAATACGGGCGAATTTGGATTGCGTACAAATCCTTGCGCGAAAAGCATTTGCACACACAAATTACATTTTCATGCATTTGCAGGCGCAAATGTTTTCCACGGGCCCACCAATTTGCCCGCCAACACAAGTAAATAATTTCCCACCCTCCCCCTAAGAAAATATCTATCCACCAGTGTAAGCCTTGGTGGGGAAATTTTATTTTCTCGTCAGAAAATGATAAAAGCAGACCGCAGCCCACACATTGACCGCATCATTTAGATGAGAAAATAGAAAGTGAACCAAACGTGCATATAAATTTCACATGCAAATAATTATGCGCGCAATTGTTTTCCATTAGAACTTTTTCTCAGTTGCCAGACAAACCCTTCACCATTCGCTACTACTATCCCATCTCTTGTTTTTTTGTAAGCATACTACTATACCATCTCTTGACGCACATCTAAAACATTAGTATATGTTGCATGGCCAGACTCTCTCTTGGTATAAGTTTACAATCCGAGTATATTGATAGCTCATTTCTTTAAATTAGAAAAATGTTTATTTGGTTCCAATTTGTTCTACTCTAAAATGTAAATAAATGTTCAACTCTCTTTTTAAAGTATGTGTTTGCTATTGCAAGATCATATGCCATCGCAAATTCCAGGGTCGCACTTCCCATTTCATTTTTCTCCAAATCAATGTCCCACGTCAGCCCTTTCATATCCTCTACTTCCCTTCCCTACATGCCCATTTAAGTCTCCTCCTATAAATACCCTCTCCCATCAGGAATTCCTTGAATTAATCAATCATTGTCTTCCTAGAATTTTCTCTCAATGTTTTCTCCTAATCCAACTTGAGGTGCGTAAGCAATAATTATGTTAATAATCTCTTCACCTATCACTAGTTTTATCATCAACAACCTATTGCCTATTCTCTTAACTTCTACAACTTTATCTTTCATATATTTATCTACAATTATAACCTATTATCTCAACTTATACAACTTTATCTTTCATATCTTTATCTACAATTATCCCGATCCCATTTTATTATTGTTCATTTTATGTACCAATGTTTGTAGCCGTCTATTTTCTTAACTTTTTTGCTCATTTCCACTTTGTCGTTTGTAACTATGCTATATTAACTCTCCTTTTCATTGTATCCACTAACTCTAAGTTAATACTTGTTAATGTCCCAACATTCCAAGCTCTAAGCTCTTGCTTTCACAAAAGATGTGACTATTCTTCCTAGACTAGAAAATAAGATTTCTGACTAAGACCCAAAAAATGGAAAGGATAGCTTGGATCTGATTGAATTGTGATTAACATCAAAAACTTGCGACCCAAGAGACATATTGGGCTGACCTAGTAGTGCCTGAATCACTAAAGGTCATATACTACTTGTAACTGAAAGGTCCTTTGTAAACCACCTTACAGGTGGTAGCATCAACCTAGGCACCCCATGACTAAACTCAACTTGCTGACCATTTCGAAAGACTCTTAAAGCCTTCAAGGGAGATGTATTTAACCAGGGCTCAGTTGAAAATGAAAGGACTGTTATAACCACTGAGAAATAGATCTGTGGTGGTTTGGAAAAAAATATTTTAGGTAACTAATAATTTCAAGAATATGAACAAAATGACCTATTACAGGCCAAGTGATTTATTTATTTACGGGCAAAATAAGCAACAATAAGCACACCTATACGCCATGAAGAACATGTCATTTTGAAAACAGGTAGAACACCCTCAAGGGTGATTAAATTTAGAAGATTCGAACAAATTTCACAAGTAGCACTTACACGAAGGCAACTGCTGAAGGTTGCATCTCTTAACATTTCAGGAAGGCAATTTCTTAATGCTTCACAAGCCCTGCATTGTGGAAACGAAAGATCATGCCCATATCATTAGATGGTGCCTATAAACATGAAAAAGGAACTTAAACAAAATTTAAAGATGCCACCATTGTTGGAACTCAGGCTGTGAATTACTACATTAACCAACCTTTGATTATCTGAAAGTCTAAGATAACAACGAATTATATGTTTAAGCAGCCGTGACGAGGGTTGTTCAGAAAGTGAAGTAACCATCGTTCCCAAAACACGACCTACTGCAAAAAATCGCTCTGCTGTAGCACATATATATCGCAGCCCCACATCATCCAGTAGAATTTTTTGAACAATAAAGGTAGCCACCTATATAGTTAACAGGAGTTGGTGAGTAAGAATTCAAAGGCTTGATAAGTTTAGAAGGTAATGCACCGCTGTGACAACTGACAACACCTCAAAACCATTTGAGCAAGATAGGCTACTAGAGATGAAGAATAGAAGTACAGTTCACCTAAGAGGGATGATGGGCTTGGAAATCATGTTCTTTTTTTTCGCTAAAGTAAACAATGACATCAGAAAGTAAAACAGATAATATACAAGAAACATGCATTAAAACTGTTATTCATTATTGTCATTAAGGGTAATTTTATATTTCCACCTTTTTATGTACTTTGCGTTCTTATAAATTAGATTATGAGGGGGCTGCACAATACATGTTCAACTCTCTTTTTCTCTTCCCTACTTCTATTCTCCTCCTTTCTCTCTATTCCTACATGGTATCAGAGCATGTGAATGGTATCGCATGAATAGTGTCATGTGAACAATTTTGCATGAACAGTGTTACGTGAATTATAGCCCTAATTACTGTTCTCTGATTCTCCGTATCTTTAGTTTCCCCTAAAACCCTAGTCTCCTCTTTTTCCTCTTTTTTTAGGTTAGGATTTTGATCTAGGGGAGCCGCAAGCTAGGGTTTCCTTCTCTAAGGCAGCAGCAACTATGTAAAGGCTACCGCAAGCCCTAAAGTGTTGTTTTGGGCTGTTGGATGATGTCAAGACCTATATAAATACTACTGCAACAATTGTTGGTGCTGTTTGGTGTTGTTTCGTACTATTTGGTGACTGATTTGCTGCTATTTTGGAGTTTGTTTAGTGTTGTTTCGTGACTGTTTTGCTGTTGTTGGTGTTGTTTTTGCTGCTGGGATTTGATGTTGCAGCCCCTAAAGTAATGGTTTAGTGCTAATTGTTGCTTCCGCAATAGTGAGTTTGAGTGTTCCTACACAAGTTCGTGGCTGATTATCCTTGTTTCGAGTTTGAGTGCTCCTTGTTTCTTTTTATGTCAGATAGAGTTGGAGCTCAGATCACGTTGGTTAAATTGAACAGTACCAATTATCTACTATGTTCTGAATAAGTGAAGATTTTTCCGCGTGTGAAGAAGAATCTACACGTAATGTGGTGGGTGAAGGTGACATTCACCATGTCCTTTTTTTTGGTAAGTGTAGAATTTATTAAAGGGCAAACTGCCAAAAAAGATACAAGATAAGCCTAAGAGGTCGAGGTGACCTCCTAAAGACTACAAAGGCGAAAGCATAAGAAAACAAAGAACCAAGAAGAGAAGCGAATAACATCTAACAGCCTTCTCTCGAACATATAATCATCATCTTTGGTTTTACCTATTGTCACTCTTGCTATACATGGGGTTCCATCAGCTATATTCCATCTGCTAGTAGAGAATTGCTGGTTTATTCTCGTCATCAAAAGCATCCTACCTCCCTTGAGTTGCCTCCATCCTCCTCTTCAAGTACTCCACCTCCCCTGATCCCAATTTTCTTCCTCCTAATGTGATCCTTGATGACTCCACCCTACCTATTGCTCTTCTTAAAGGTACACAGAGGTGTGTTACTGGTCACCCTATTTCTTAGTTTGTGTCATATCAAGGTCTTTCACCATCTTACAAAGCTTTCCTTCTGCTACTTCATTTGTCATTATTCCTCGGTCTATGACAGAAGCACTTCGTCATCCTTCTTAGTCTTCCGCCATGATGACAGATGGAGGCTCTTCAAAAAAATAAAACGAGAGAATTAGTTGATCTCCCTCCTGGGATGATAACTATTGGGTGCACATGAGAGTTCATTGTCAAGTATCGCGAAGATGGTACTATTAAGCATTACAAGGCTCGGCTTGTAGCAAAAGGTTTCATTCAGACTCCGAGTTTAGATTTTGGGGCAACGTTTGCTCCAATTGCCAAGGTTAATACTGTTTGTGCACTAATCTCTCTTGCCGCACGACATCATTGACCATTCTTTCAGTTAGATGTACAAAATTCATTTGAGTGAGAAGTGTATATGGATCCTCCACCTAGTTTCGACTTCAAGGGGAGTATTCTGGGAAGGTTTGTTGCCTTCTCAAATCTATTTATGGGTTAAAGCAGTCTCCCCACACTTGGTTTCAAAGATTTAGTGTGGTCATTCTTAATATAGGTTCTCTCGTTGTCACTTAGATCACACTTGTTTCATTTATCGTGGTAGTAATGGACTTTGCACTATTGTTCTAGTGTATGTCAATGACATTATCGTCACGGGGGATGATTGTGTTTATTTCTAACTTCTAAGGTAAGAAGGGATTTGAGTCATGCCTTCGATGTGAAGGATTTGGGACATCTACGATATTTTTTGGGCATTGAAGTTGCCCGTTCAAAAAGGGTATCTCTCTCTCGCAAAGAAAGTACACTTGATTTGTTGAATGATACGGGAATGTTAGGATGTCGACCTGCTCAAACTCCTATAGATCCTAATCGTCGATTACATGTTAATTTAAGTGATCTACTTTGAGGCTTCTAATTAGTGTCTAGTTGGTCGTCTGATCTACTCAATGAATACCATACCTAACATCACTTTCACTATGAGTGTGGTTAGTAAATTCATGCATGCACCACGCACATCTCATCTGGATGTAGTTTACCGGATTCTTCGCTATATCAAATCTAATCTTGAACTTGGGATATTCTATACTGATTCTGGTCAGTCGTCTATCTCATGCTTTTTTTCTAAGTAGAGATTTTATAAAAGGGCCAAAGGCCAAGCAAAACAAATACAATAGCTAACGAGGACGAGGTGACCTACAAAACGCTGTCTCAAAGCTAAAACAAAGAACTACAAAAACAAAAACAAAAGCAAACAATCACATGTCCCTAGAACAAAGGGAGTCCCATCTATAAGTGACTCCCACGATGAATGAAACAAAGATCCAAAGGCATGAAGTAGTCACTTTGTTTTATGCTCATTGTCAACCAGCATAAAACAAAGCATATTGAGGTCAATATTCATTTTCTGAGAGAAAAGGTTCAATCTAGTATTATCTCTACAGTTGCCGCTAGATCTACAGATCAGCTTGCCGATATGTTTGACTTGCTTTGTTACGATCTAGTTTGGTCAAGTTGGAGCGAAGATGTGCTGGGCTTGATTGACATCTTCGCTCCAGCTTGAGGGAGAGTATTGAGTCTTTTTATGTATATATGAGTAGAGGGCATTATTGTAATATTATCTTTTAACAGTAATATAAAAGGGACAACCTACATGAGTGTTGGACAAACTTTCACTTTCTCTTATTCTCTCTCTCTTTCTCACCCTTTTATGAATAGTAGATGATCGGTCTAAAGACTTGCTACACCAATGTCGTTCTCAAAATTAGAAGAAAAAAAATTATTTCATCCAAGTGAAAGAGGGATGATGGCAATGCCTTAAATGTCTTTATATGTGCCATCACACCCCAGTCAACCTAAAATCACCTTTTCAAAGGATGCACCCCTTAAAATAAATCAAAGTGGAACCAAAATTCTTACAAAGTGGAAGTGAATTTTCATGTGTCCTTGTAATCCTAAACAGGTGCTTATTAAAACCGGAAAAATTTACAGAATTGTCTTTAACCTCCTGCAAATAGTTCATTCCAGTTGTATCTAGTACTACCAAAACACTTTGAACACAGGCAACTCAGGCTTCCAATGGAAATGTGAGATGAAAATTATTGGAGTTTTGACATATTGATAATTGATCGAGAAAGTCATGTCACTCACTGTTTTTGAAAGTTCACTACCCATCTCCATGGTCCGTAGACACAAGGGAATTATTTCTGTCGATAGAAGGAAACTTATTACTTCTGTATCATCAACCTGCAAAAGAAGACTCAATTTTATTTTCATGAACTTCAGTACAACTAAAGAGGATCAGATATTATAGAACTGCATATTTATATGTGCATGTGTAAAAATTATGAGTTTAACAGATGAAAATTTAATATAAATTGTATATATATATATATATATATATATAAAATAGTAGAAGAGACGAAAAAAGAAAAAGTAAAGAAATGCAAATTAAGATTTTGAACTCATGCCATATATGGCATGTGTCCAATTACATTGCTTCTAAAGAAAATTGTCAGATGGACACAGTGTAAGACCATGGTTCAAAATCTCATTCCATCTTGGCCGCAACGTCTTGTTCCGCTAGTATATTGAGACGATACATTGGAGAATTATCATCTCATGCCAAACACCTAATTTAACTACTAAAACTGGTTTTAAAGTTTGTATTATGTGTCTTTTATAAATTATAACACATAAATGCTAAAAGACAAATTTGTAGCATAATTAAGCCTTAGAAAATAGTTTAATCTTACCCAGACACATACTGTTTTTTCCATCGTCTCGTTCGAGACCTCTCGCTCCATCAACTTACCAAGACAACGAGATGAAACAATATTTTAAACATTGTGTAAAAACTTAGAAGCCGCTCTCCTTCACCATTCTTTATGGGCACCATTGATAAGTAATTTTGGTGTATTGTATAAGTTATGTGAAAAGGTAATAAGTTAGGGAGTAGAATAAAAAAAATCCCCATATATAAAAAGTCACCTGTACACTTTTTGGCAAGAGGAATCCACAAGCTCATTTGCACCAATTACCATGTTCAAAAAATAATAGACCATCTTGTAACCAACTCCCTAACATGGTCAACCCACCCATTGAGTCTGGTCTAGGCCGGAGTAATAAACATCATTCTGCAAGCTGATTAAAAGTGTGCAAGGCAAAGACCAACAGTTGGTTAGGCATATACAATGATAAAGATTGGAGTGCCATGGTTCTCATAAAATTGTTCTTATTGTTGCTTCAGGTAGGAAAGGCCTAACACAACCTGAATTAGGGGCCAGTAATCGTACCAACTGTACTACCTCTTGCCCATTACAGATTGTTCATGATTAAGCATAAACTATGTTTAAAGTCACGGACAATATTGCCAAACGGGGTGCACGCTTCCCTTCTCTTGCCGAGAAGAGAAAGCCCAAGCTGATAAGGGAATAGTAGAATGTCCACCTATGTTGTCAAGGAGGAAGACAAGATTCGAGATGGTGTAGTGGATTTCTACAAGAAACTTCACACAGAAACCTCAACTTTTCGGCCCAAGTTAGATGGGTTGCACTTTGGTAAGGTATTACGCGGGGCCTATGATACGTTGGAAAGCCCTTCTGAGGAGGAGGTCCATGTAGCACTCAAAAATCTCAATGGTGATAGAGCTTTGGTTTTGGATGATTTTTCTTTAGTGTTTTTCAAGAAGTGTTGGGATGTTATCAGGGAGGATTTCATGAAAATGATGAAGTTCCACAAATACTAAGTAGGGAGAAGTTCTAATGCTTACTTATATTGCTCTAATTCTAAAGAAGGAAGGAGTATAAGAGCTTAAGGTTTACAAGTCATTCATTAGTGAGTAGTGTCTACAAAATCATCTCCAAGATTCTAGCATCCAGATTAAGAGATGTTATGTACTCCATTAAATCTCTCATTCTCAAGGCGCTTTTGTGCAAGGGAGGCAAATTCTTGATGGGGCGTTGATTGCCAACGAATGCATTAACACTAGATTCCGTAGCAGTAACTTAGGAATTATTTGAAAGATCAACATGGAAAAAGCTTACGACTACATCAACTGGCAGTTCTTGGATTATTAACTAGGGCAAATGGGCTTTGAGGTGAAGTGGAGAAGATGGATCATTTTCTGCATTTCAACGGCTTCCTTTTAGTGCTAGTTAACATCTCTTCAGCAAGATTTTGTTGTAGTACTAGAGGCATCACACAAGGCGATCCTTTATCTCCATTTCTTTTTATTATTGTGGTGGAAACTTTGGTTAGGCTAGTTCAAAGGGTGGAGGAAGGGAGTTTCTTAGAATGGTTTTCCTCTAATATTAATGGGCTGACTATTTCTCTTTTACAACTTGCTAATGACTGGCTTTTCACAATCTGTCTCATGAGCAATTGTGTTATCTAAAAATGCATTTTGTGTGTTTTTGAAGCCACCTTAGGTCTCTAAATCAACCTTTGCACGAGTGAGATGATTGGTGTTAGGGAGTTTCTGAATATAGGCTAAATCTTTGGGCTGTGGGGTGGGTACATTACTGTCTTCGTATCTAGCCATTCTATTGGTGCTAGTTACCGTTGCAAATCTGTATGGGAAAGAAGGCGGTACTCAAAAGGCGGAAAGCTCACCCTAATTAAAAGCATTTTATTGAGCCTACCAATTTATTACTTTTCTATCTTCTCTATTCTGACATCAGTTAATAGGAGAATTTAGAAACTCGAAAGAAATTTCTTGTGGAATGGCAAAGATGAAAACAAGAAGGATAATTTTGTTGATTGGAACTTAAAGTCTGAGACCCTTAAAGCTTATGATTAAGGTTCACCTGGGAAATAGCTATAGAAATATGCACAAGAACCTCAGTCCCTATGGAGGAGAGTAATAGAAAATAACTATGGGAGTCGCAATTGGGGATGGACCGGCAATGTTGTTTGATCTTCCTATGGTGCATTGGTGTGGAGAGGAATCACCGGTCATTATAATGACTTTCTTAGAGGTATTCGTTTGAGGGTGGGCGGGGGGATAAAATCACATTTTGGGAGGATCTTTGGTGTGGTAATTCAACGCTTAGTTCTGAGTTTGCGGAGCTATATTCCATGGAAATTGATAAAGATACTTGGAGGTAACTGAGCCAAGGAAAAAAGTAGTGGAAATGACTTGATTTCCACTCTTTGAAAAGTAACTTTTTGCCTCATACTTTATCATATTTGGAAGGAACATAACCATCTTATTTTCCAAAATACTTATCAAACTGAGAAAACTTCTTCAAACCATAATCTTAGAAATGGAAACAAAACAAATGAGCTTAACCCTTAAGGCACATGAAAATCCTTGTATATAGGATGTTCTATACTGCTTAGTGCCGGAAAAAAAAAATGGATGTTCTATACTATGGCATTCCTATGAAGCCTAGAGCTTCATCTATCCAGTAGAGTGTTGACTAAGCTGGATATTTTTTGACTGTTTTTGTTGGCTATTTAGGTCAAAAAGGGGAAACTTCATTGACGGGACAAAAACACTTTCTTTTTTATTAGTACAGTTAACATATTGAACGAAGCTCACGGGATAGAACAGAAGTTATCATTTCCATGTTAAGAGTGCAAGAATAGCATCTATCTAGATTCTAGCATGACATGGGTTTTTTCAAAATATTTAAAATGCCAAATCAACCATATATCCTGCATAGGTAACTTAGAATCTATAAGGTTCATTTAGTCGTTCTCATGAGAATGTAAGAACATTTATATATTTTGAAGGAACAATGACTAGAGATAAAATTATTCTGGTGGGATCATTTGATTTATTAGTTTTAGGCCTTCTTAGTGGGGCTGTTGGGGTTGGGGGTTTTGGTTTTTTGGCTTGTGCTCCTCCTTTTTGTGTGCTGCTGTATAGTTTTCCTGTGGGGCTTTCTCAGCCCTGTTTTCAATATATATCTTTTTTCTGATAAAAAAAATTAAAAAATTATTCCACAATGTCATCAAGTATAAAACACAAGGAAACAGCTTATAAAAAAAAAAAAACACAAGGGAATACATAAAATTTTAAAATATCAAATCTGCAAGCACTAGTACCTTTACAAGAGCACCAATGACACCCAAGCTGGTAAGCCTCAAATATTCAAATGGTCTTGTCTTGCTTGTAGTATTTAGAAATGGGTACAGATACAAAGGTATATGAGCTACAAAAGGACAAAATGCCAAATATTCAGTTATCAATTTCCTTAAATTAATCGAAATACCAGCTGCATTTTCATGGAGAGATGGTTACTCAAGACATACTCCATAAAATGTTTATCATAACAAACTCAGGAGCAGATAAGGTTTTGTACATAAAACCTAGTATTTACAGTGATTTCCTAAATAGCCAGCTATTTTAGTATTTAACAAAATTAGATAGATAGATTGTACACCTGATAGTCTCAAAAGCATCTGCAGATTCAACTGTTGTCCATAGAAAAAGAAGTAACAGTTGATTCATTTGAATAATATCTTATAATTATTGATCAAAATTCATTTAGTAATTACACTATAAAATCAAAACTATAATCCTTCTATTGTGTGATAAACATCTAGCATCAATCCCAGTAACAAATTTATTATGTCAACAATATACAAAGATGGAGCATCAATACACCAGAAATGTAAGAACACTTGAAAAAATAAATGAAGCTCACTAAAATATATAACGAGACATATACGGTATCCTACCATGAAAACCAAATAACATGTAAAGATTCCTACAATTCAAGAGCCAGATACTGGGAACTTCATATCCATGTAAAATGGGAATGTTTACAAGAGATTTTAATTATGCAACGGAAAATAAGGAAACTGTAAACACAGTAACTGAAGCTGTAACGAGCTTTTAAATATGTAGGAGATATTCGAGGACATGGAATTTTTTGTTTCCTTCTCACCATGCTGATCAATTAAGACATGAATTAAACTTGATCCAACACCAAGTGATGCAATAAAAAGGATTCAGAAAAATACCATTGAGAAACAGCGTCCTCGTATCCGGGTGAGAAGCTACACACTATATAAACAAAAAGGTTAAAAAGAAAACAACCGCATCAGTAACTTCTGGGTAATGAACAAGATGAGCAAAAAACAACTTTGCAACATACATGTGCATGCACAGAATTCTAAGAAATGATTTCCAATTACAATTAAAAATGAGAACAGAGAGTTGCACACACATGATATCTGAATATTATTCCCAACAGTTCAATAACTTAGGCATGGAAAGGGTCTATCCAGCCTCCAGGTGGACCTTGGATCCAGGTACAACTCAAACCAAAAATATGAGTTCCATATTAAAGGTCCCATACAGACTGATGTTGAAATATACACTGGTCAAAAATTGTGACAATGAAGCCCTTACTCATGATGCAAAAATACAAATTTCAAGCAGTGGCTACAAAGTTTCATCCATTCAGGCTTCAGTTGAGCTTGTAGAGAAAACAAGGAAAATATAATCATCTCTTTGGCTGTTGGAGCATGGCCTTTGTGCATGACTCGTTAAAACTGCAATCGCAGTTTATCAACCACTCATAAGACCACCGAGATCTTCGACTTAGCTCCCAAAGGTAATCCACCTGGCCCCATGCACCTTGACTGCAACTTCACAGTGAAAACCTTGATTGAAACCTTTGAATAGGACGTCGTTCGGTTCAATATTTTATTATTATTTTTTTAAAATAAGTCATACAGTTCGTGAATTATTAACTATGGTTCAGACGAGAATAGGTTGGCGCTAGAAATTCAAGGTGAGGTGGATTAGAATACAAAGTTTTTCCATAGAATTGCCAATGCTAAAAGTGCAATACCATGTCTTGGCTCATTGTGTAAAGTTCCTATATTTATGAGGAGAAAATTTCGGAGGCAATAGTTGATTTTTACTCAAAACTCTATCTATAAAATTGCTCTATTAAGCCCAGTCTTGATTGGCTAGTATTTGATTGTACCAGTTCGGAAGTTTATGATTGGTTAGTTGGAGACGCCGTTTGAAGACAAGGAGACATTAAAAGATATAGAAAATTTCAATAGGGAATGAGCCCATGAGCCTCATGTTTCTCTTGCATTCCTAAAAAAATATCAGAGAATCATTAGAATATAATGACATATAACTATTAAAAAAGGTAATGACGACCTGAAGAAGAGCAAGTGCGTTGCAAACTCGGTTTGATGCTCCTGGAGTAAGGGTTGGTGGTGATAGAACAGGGTATATAGACACAATCTCCTGCAAGAAATAAAAAGTTTCAGCATTAATCATCAATCTCATGCAAACAGAGGTGGTGTGCTCCCAAATAATGTGTTGAAAATAGAAGTACTATTTATTTGGCAATACAATTTACAATATAAAAGTAGAAGCTACAAAGAACTAGAGTAGACAAGAAACCTTGCCGTAGTAAGGTAATGATTGCCATGTGAGTAAATAAAATTAAGCAGAAAGAAGAAGAAAAAATTATACAATAGCCGATAATCCTAAAACACAAAAAAGTACAAAATTTGACCTTGTTGTGATGAAAGTAACATGTATCTAACAATGAGGATACAAGATATAACACGCGCGTGTACACACACACATGTATCAAGATCATGGACAAAAAATTGGCATGGGCCAATATATAAATTAGAAGTTTTGGAATGGGGTGATTTTTGGTGAGGATGGTCTCTATGTAGAGGAGATCATCCTCACAAAAATTCAAATCATTCCGATATTCGTAGCTTGGTTAACAAATTCAAGAATTATGGACCGTCTATTTTTACAGTAAACTCGAAAACCACATTTGATGGGGTTATAAATTTTAGAATGGGCTTATTTTATGTAGGGGTGATCTATATGGTGAGAAGATCATCCTGGCCAAAAATAAGCCATTGATTCATCTTCCATGTGGGTACGCCAAAATTGTTGTCAAATTTTTTGTCCCTTGATCCTATATATATATATATATTCGGGGACACAAATTTTGACAACAAAAAAATTGGCGTGGGCCAATATATAAATTAGAAGTTTTGGAATGGGGTGATTTTTTACGAGGATGGTCTCTATGGTGAGAAGATCGTCCTAACAAATATTCAAATCATCCAATATTCGTAGACTGGTTTAGAAGTTGAAGAATTATGGAGTGTCTATTTTTACTGTTAACTTGAAAACCACATTTGATGCGGTTAAAATTTCAGAATGGGCTGATTTTTTGTAGGGTGATCTATATGGAGAGGAGATCATCCTCACCAAAAAATCAGCCATTGATTCATCTTCTCTGTGGGTACGCCAAAATTGTTGTCAAAAAGTAGTACGTAGTCAATAAAAATAAAAAAGAAAAAGAAAAAAAGCTAATAGAGAAAACAATAAACATAAAACTAAGAAAACAAGATTTTGAGAAAAGCTTATAAACCATGCACAACAAGCATTGTTATAATTAAACAACTAATCCGCATTGTTTATATTGTAGAGATTCTATATGACTAACTGACAATTGGGAAGAGATAAAAGCATACCTGTAAGAGTGCAGCAATGGTACCGAAAGAATTCCACAACAATGGTGCAAGATCTTGAAATATCTCTCTCTTCTAAAAAGAAAATGAACAACATATTTAATTTTATAATTCTTCCAAACATTTCATATTAACATAACCTAAAAAGTAAAAAAAGCTAGTAAGCACTACTTATGAGATTGACACATACAATCATGTTATCTAATGGTGGACCACCTCATTCACAGAAGACAAGCAATCTCTAATAGTTGTGTAATTAATATCATTTTGCAGACCTACTCGTGTGGTGTACTCTAGTGAAGCGAGGATCAAAGCCCCATTACAAAATCTTCCAGTTTTGAAAGATAACTTCGACAAACTGCTGGCTGATTCATTGAATGCAATGAAGTGCGCAAAAGGCGAGAGTGAGAGCCCTTGGGGACTCGCATACGTAATTGACCATATAAGGGAGTTAGTTTGAGGCTGGAACAACATCTTTCATATAGTTTTAGAAATGTTAATGACGTAGCGGATCATTAACTAGAAGTAGATTAAATAGATCCTCTTTGTATATGGGGAAATTTGTTTCCTAGTTTTGTATATTTTCTTAATATAAGGTAATACAATACACTTCCCATACTCAGAAAAAAGGGCATATACAATCAAAAAAAACTTTTGTTAAATTTTCAAGCGCTTCCAAGGCCATTTAAAAGGGAATAAAGAGCAATATTCTAAACTGTGGCACTGGCTCCATACCCGGTAATTTTTGTACATTTTCCAAGTTCTGTATATTTTCTTAATATAGGGTAATACAATACACTTCCAATACTAAGAAAAAAGGGCATATAGAATCAAACAAACTTTGTTAAATTTCCAAGCGCTTCCAAAGCCTTTTAAAAGGGAATAAAGAGCAAGAATAAAATAACATTGAATGGCCTAACTTGATAAAAATTAGCCCTAGTGTCACAAAAAGTGCATTTCTGTTGTCGCGTTGTCCCTTAACCCGCGCAAAAAGGAGTTTGTTAATGCTGCCATCATAACCATCTTATTGCCACCTAAAACTGCAGATTTTGAATGTTTGTTTTGTCTATCCCCATCAATTCCATTTTGGAAATTTAGAAACCGAAAACAATAGATCTGCAACTAAAAACTTTTTTTTTTGCAAACAGCGTAATATTTAAACATATAAAAGTCTCATACAAAAGGGGTTCAGACAAATTGAAATCCATTTTCTTAAAGAGACATCAATAAGTCAATAACCAAATAGCAGGCTTTCCGCAGAATTACCATCTTTGTACCCATTAACCCTTCAAATGACGACCCAAAAAATTTTCCACACAAGTTCCGCCATTTGACAACAAAATTATTAACTTTATTATATAAACAAACATTCAAGATAGGGAAATTGCAACCATACCTTCTACATCAGAAATTCATTACTAATGAAAGAAAACCAAGAAACAAAACAAAACGCGTGGTAAAGCTCTTGCCTTTGAGAGATCAAGGAGAGCGTTTTCTCTGAGATCGGGATTACTGAGCTCAAACACCAACTGCTCCGCCGACGCCATTTTCCTGTCTTTGTTAGCCTGAGCAGCGGTGGCGTTCGCAGAAGAGGCGTTATTAGGACCGCCGAAAGAAGGGTTCAGAGATAGCGATTGAGGCTGATTCGCCATCATCTGAGATGTAAGGAGTAAGGACTGGTGTACCACAGAAAAATCTCTCGCCGTTCCTCTCTGGTTTTCTCTGCCACTGAAGAGAGAGGAGAGATTTTCTCTCTTTCTTTTGTAATAAATAATGGATGAGTCAGTTAAGAGGTAAGACTAGAATACCGCAAGACAAATATACAGAGAGAGAGAGAGAGAGAGACGGCCCCGCCCGTCCATACAACCATCTATAAATTCTCTCTCCTTCGCTTTCCTTGCTTTGTAGATACTTGGGTAGAATTTTACTCACGGCGTATGTCATCAACGTTGATGACGTACCCTTGTATGAGCCACGTGGCACACTCTTAGAGATCTACGGCCGTATGGATGTTTGACCCAACCCTAGATGGACCAAAAGACCAAAAAAATATCCTGATTAGTGATTTCTAAGCGTTGTATTGGAGTCCTTTTCATGGATTGATTTTCAACCGTGTAATTAGAGCATTATTTGGGGTACAAAAATCCAAAGGTTTGAAATCACTAACAAAGCTGATTTTTGGTACGTAGATCTATCTAGGGATGTCCAAACATCCATACGGTCATCGGTCTCTAAGAGTGTTCCACGTGGCTCATACTGTGGTCCGTGAGCATAGTTCTACTCTACATACTTGAAAAAATAAATGTAAAGTTGAAACTAGGGCAAATTAATTCTTTCCCCCCATAAAAGTTTTTTGAAAAAGAAGAAGCTGCATGGTTACCAGAGGAAAATTTCTAAAAAAAGACTCTTATATTACAGTTTCAATAGGTTTATGTAGAAAACTTTTATGGATATTTATGGGTAAGAATAATTTTTACACAACTTTTCTACGGCGAACCAAACAGGGCTGAATTATTTCCAAAATCTCAATATTCCAAATTATCCCAAAGCCCCTCTCTCTACAGCTTAGTTTAATTTATATATACTTCGTCTAGAGCTACAACCATTTCTTACTTACATCCAGTTCTTACACCCGAGGGTGGGACCCATAGGAAGATCATGTTGGACAATCCAATCATACATTGAGTTGTCCTTGTCATGATGATCATCATCACGAAAAATCAGTTCATTTCGACATTGTCAATCATATAAAAAATGGACCCAAAATAATGGTTTAATTGGATGGTCTGGATTTTTCAAATTAAAGTCAATTTTTCTTAAGGTTAGGAATGTCCAATTTTCCTGATTTTTTGTGGGAAGGGTAACAATAGTATGAAAAACACATTGTGCGGTTGGATTGTCCAACGTGATCTCCATGTGGACCCTACCACCCGGTGGCGGAGCCAGGATTTTGTTCGAGGGTGGGCAAAAGTGTACTTTTTCAAAGTGGGCGAAAGGGTACTTTGGAAGGAAAAAAAATCCTTACTGAACTTTTACCCCTTCCTAGCTCCGCGGCTGCTACCACCGGGTGTAAGAACTGGATGTAAAAAATGGGTGTAGCTCTAGACGGACTCTTAATTTATATATTCCACATATCACATCCAATTAAAGCCCAACACAGAAGCCATTGTCACTCAATTGGAGGGTTTTACGTCTAATTAGTGAAAATATGTTTCAAAGCATAAGCGAATTCCTCTAATCAAAAGATTTAGTCTAGAATAAAGTGATGCTTGCAACCAAACACCCCCTTCAAATCTCAATATTTTACAAGATGAAACAAAATATCACCATATCGAAATAGAAAAGCATTTAAATGTCGGAAATTTGAGCCTTGGGATTGCAGAATATCACATTGCCGCAAATTTCGACTTATCCAAGCATTCCCCAAGTGAATGGATATATCCTTTATGATTTCCCCCCGTTTAAACTGATTAAAAGGTATCGACTAGTACATTTTATTCTTCTTGTTGTCGTTTTGATCGATAATAGAAGAATTTATTATGAAGATAATTTATTTGACAAGATAAAGCTAAATATCACCATATCCACATAGAAAAGGCATTTGAATGAATTTGAGCCTCGGGATCACACGGATATCGTGTTACCGTAATTTTCGGCTTATTCGAGCATACAGAGAATTTATTTGACACAACAAAGCTGAATATCACCATATCCACATAGAAAGGCATTTGGGTGTTGGAAATTTGAGCGCTAGGATTGTAAAATATTGCATTACTGCAATTTTCAGCTTATCCAAGCAAATCCTCAGTGAATGAATTATATGTTCTTTGTAATTTTGCGATTTAACTGATTGGAAGGTATTGACTGTTTTGATCAATAATAGAAGAAGTAGTGTTTTAAGCCCGTGTTGGGGGCACGCTGCAAATAATTAAAAATGTAATAAAAAAACTAATTCATTAAAAAGAGCTAAGGAAAAAAAAATCTTTATAGAATAATAAAAAATTATTGTAGATAAAGAAAAAATAAAGTCCACAATATTTCAAACAATTATTTTTTGACATACCCCCCATGTTATCTTTAAAATTTGACATACCCCCCACAATTTGAAAAAGTTGACATACCCCCCTATAACTTGGTCCACTGTCATTTGACCAATGTTGACCCGAATTGACTTCCAAAATTTGTATTAAATGGCAAAAATGCCCTTGTCTTCAAGCTTGGAACAAGGGTTTGGGCCAAAACCCAAACCCCAAATCAAACGGCTGTGGGGATGGCCGGCCAAGAGATTCCAATGGGTTGGCCGCCCATCACCAGCGACCAACCCACCGGAGTCTCATGGCCGGCTGGCCACCACTCCGACAATAATTTTAAACCCAAGGTTAAAAAAAAAAAAACACACACACACACACAAAGCATACAATTTTAGTTTTTAAATTTTCATTAACAAAAATGAAAAACAAGACAAAGTAATTTATATTTCAAACTTTTGAGATGTGAATTTTGGAAAGATGGGTTCTTTCAATTTTAAAATTTCATTCTACAATAAAATTTATAAAAAGAAATCTCATTCCTTCATGAGTTTTGTTTTTTTTTGGAGTTTTTTTCTTCTCAATCTTTGTTTAATTCATCAAAAAAATAAAAAAAAATCTCAAGTTTACCAACATAGATTTTAAATTTTATCTTTAATCTCCTCTTTTCATGTTTGATTTGGGGTATGGGTTTTGGCTTAAACCCAAACTCTTGTTCTAAGGTTGAAGACAAGGGCACTTTCGTCCTTTAATACAAAATTAGGTAGTCAACTCGGGTCAACACTGGTCAAATGATAGTGGACCGAGTCATAAGGGGGTATGTCAGCTTTTTCAAATTGTGGGGGTATGTCAAATTTTAAAGATAACGTGGGGGGGTATGTCAAAAATTCCCTTATTTTTTTGGTAAATGTTAAGACTGCCTTCTCATCTCCTTTCCTTGTTCTGTTTCACCCATTATGGTTTCGCAGGGGATGATTTGATCGTGCCTACTGATCCCAGAGTTAATCCTTCTTGCAACCTCCACGTATTCACCCACTTCCTTATTTTGTTCCATTCCCCCATGCCTATCATCCTTCTTCTGAGTAGATGAGCCCAATGGGCCAAACTATCTGAGCACCCTCTTTAACAAAGAGCATATGGTTCTCACTAGCAACCCTAGGAGTGATGTCAAAATCATCGATCAACAAGTAAATTTATTTTCTTGACTTGATTATATCATCAAAAGATTTGTAACTCAATTTTCCACTTAGGGCCTGTTTGATAACGCACCGTGGCGGGCAAATAAAATATTTAGCCGTGCAAATATTCGCCCGGCTGCGTTTGGCAGCCACTCGCCCTCGTCGAATATTTAGCCGGGCCCACATATTTGCCCTCCACGGCGGGAAAACATTTGATCACCCCCCCCCCCCCCCCCCCCCCCCCCCCCCCCCCCCCCCCGTGAAAATATTTTCACGCCGATTATGCCTTTCTCACCGGAAAATTACTATTTTCAATAAAAATGAATTTTTTAATATATAAAAAAGATAAAAATGAATTTTTTTTTTTTATTCTTTGACATAATATGTGGTTCCCACACTCGTCCAACCTATTTTTGATTTACTTTGATATGTGGGACCCACTCAAATTGAAAGAAAACGAAGTAAGCTGAAGTGAGTTAGCTCATACACTTACCAAACATTGTTAAATATTGTTATGAGCAAATATTTAGCCAAGATAATATTTGCCTGGCTAAATATTCGCCGTCGGAACTCTTTTTCTCACGTACCAAACAGGCCCTTAAGTGCAAAGAAAATAGGCTGGTTTTTGCACTTGTGGGAACTAGCCCTGAATTTGATGCCAACGTACCCAAGGGACCTATTTGGAAAACTAAATATCAAGTCATCCACGGTCAGTCCAGGTCTAGTTGTTTTGGGCAGTGTTTTGTAATCATGCGGGACCCACTTTTTGGGCCCTACTTTTTTTTATAGTTCGCCCTTAAAGTAGGATCAAAGTTGCCTTTTTGAAAAGAAACTCCCTGAACTAGGACTGGTCTAGGCCCTGGAAACTAGAGATTTTTGAAATAGTCCTGGGCTTTTCTAGCTATCTACTGACCAATATAGCATTTATGTCAAATGTTGAATGGAAGCAGTAAAAGCTCACTAAAATAATCATTTCCCAGTTTAAAATCCTTTCTCTCATACTCCAAACAACATCCCAATTCCTTAAGAATTAGGAACAATGTGAGCTTTTCCCCAATTTAAAAATCAGCATTTCTTTCTCATCTTCCACACAATCCTTCAATCAACGAATAATTCAAGGCTCGTTCAATGTCTGAATTCCATTGTGCGACTTTATGTTAAATCTCGCATGAAGATAATCGAGTTCCACAAGAAAATCGAACGGGCACTTGAAAAAATTCATCACCGTGAGGACAAAGCGGTGAGGTAGGTATTTGATAGTCAAATGTATTATTTAATTGTTAATTATAAAAATCATAAATCAAGGTATTAACGAATCAATATTCACTTACATTAATTTCTTAATATTATGTATAATTTTAGAAAAACTATTTACTATTAACTTATAACATTTATTTAATTTTTTAAAATTTTAAATATTTTTGAAAAAAAAAAAATTCAACCCAACCAACTTGTAGAACATGCTAAGTTATGCAACATAAATTCAATTTATGCAAAATCATAGATGTTTAGGGTAAAAACCAATGAAATTGTGATTTTACTCAAATTTCAAATCTTTACTGTAAAAGATCTTCAATCCGTGCACAAATCTAGTGTAAATGCATAATATATTTGATGCATTTACACCTAATCTATCTATTTGTGCAAGAAAAGACAATAAAAAAAATTTATACTTACGCACATTTCGAATTTGAAAAAATTCCTAAATGGGATTCGATTCGTCCTCATGATTAATCTGTAAACCATAAAATCTAGGGGTTAAATGGATCAAATATGCAATTGGTGGCGGTTTTGAGCTCAAATGGGATGTTTCATACTTTTGACCGAAATGTTTCATACACGTCAAAACATTTCAACTGAAATAATACATATTTACACTGTCAATTAATCAAAATTTACTATTCATGGAAAATATTTTGACATGACTCGAAATATTTGTGAAATTTAACATTTTTCCATGTATGTACTCTTTTATGTCGGTAACCTAGAAAATAGAAATATTTCGCGAAATTTATTTCCTTGGTGTCACCATACTTAAAAGCCATACATGAGATCTATGGACATGCCGGCCTATTAGACCAATATTAGTCTAATCCTATGGGACCCAATTAATATGATGTTTTAATTCTTTTTGTCAAGGTTTAAAGGAGGCCATTTTAACGGTTAAACGGACTGGGGGCGTTACCGTTTAAACGGCAGTTAAAATGGATTGAAACAGTCAGGGGCAAAAATGGAAAAAAATGGGAAAAACGGAATTAAACGGATTTTAACAGTTTTAACGATTTTAACGGAAAAAAATGGAAAATGTGACGCTGAAATTCAAATTCTGAAATTTGAAAATTAAAAAAATACGGAATTAACGGATTTTAACGGAAATTAAACAGATTTTAACGGAATTAAACGGGTGTTTAAACGATTTTAACGGCCGTTAAAACAAAAAAAAAGGCCATTTTTTTCAAAACCGATAAAACGCGTTTAAACGGTTTTAACGGAAACGGGCTTGGCGCGTTACCGTTTAAACAGCCATTTTTAAAACCATGCTTTTTGTTACTTATATTTTAGCATGATTCCATGTAGTTATAGGTATCTCACCAATTTAGCAAGAACCAAGTCATCACAATAGGGAAATCTACTTTTACATGAGAATACAAACTTCCTAACCATAGTCAAACATAAATTAGATCTCCTAATTACCTTATTAACAAAAGTAATAGAAAGATTCCTGATAATTAGACTCTTTAGACTCTATCTGACTTGCACATTACGAATAGACTTTCCCTCACACAATGATTCCGAAGAATAGAAAGTCCCCAATAAATCCTAATCCTTCTACAATGTCACATGATGAGGCTTTGGAGCTAAACAAAACCTAGCTTGCACGGCTGATACCGTAATTTACACAATGCCATAAATCACACAGGTCTTGACCTGTATTATGACACTGTAGTAGTACATTTACAATGCCATTACGCCCTTCGATAAGATCAAACTCTTGTTCAATTACAACCTATTCAATGTGTAGAAAGAACAAACCAATTCAGCTAGTTTTACAGGCGTATATAAGTGTACCAATTAGATTCTTGGTTACTATTTTGGACCCAATTTAATCAAAATCACGAACCTTCAAAAGTTTGAATCTACATGTAGTTAAAAACCTGTCTTGAGATACAAACAAATACCTTTCACAACAAGAGTAGGATGAGATATTTACGTATTATGGATGAGAAGAAGCCTCCTGAGATGATGGGATATCCATCAACGTATGCATAGCAGGGGAATCGGAACTCAGATCATCCTTCACTTGGTCCCACCAACTGATATCTTCTAGGTTGAAAACCACTGTAAACATGATTCTAACAATCCGAGCCATGACAATTCTGTGTGATGTTTCGAGAGCTATTGTCCCACAAAGGTGGCATATAAACCTATAGTTCTGGTTAAAACCAATTTATTAATATTATCCAGACAGGTCCGATAATACAATTGATTCACATTGCATGGCCGTGACATGGCACCATTATCAGGGGACTGCGGAGCTTCTGCTGCTGTAATTCCCATTTGTTATATCGCTGCAGTCTCTTGTTTACGAAAGAGCTCAATTAATGCTGCATTTATATCCCCTGGAAGGAGAGCAAGTTGATCCACAGAAAATGGTATGTGCCCCATGCTCCCATGAACAAGCATGGGGCTCGTGTTCCTTGAAATATCCTCTTCTCCTCTGCAAGTTAGCTCTGGAACGCAAAATGGTTCATATTCTTAAAATTCGAGTTAATTTATACACCTGCAACCATCCAAACAATAAATCTAAATTGGTGACATGTTCATAGTGTATGGTAAGAGTTTCAGTTTTATTACATACACAAATAGTGTGATGATTTTTATGTAGCAGGAAACCTGGGGTGTTAAATGAGAAGATGAGATTTTCTATCTTCTCGAATCCCTGTGTTGTACAGGAAGTGCGCATACAGGGGGACATGATTCACCATTCGATAATTTCCAGCAAAGGGATCTCTTAGGTTAAAAATTAGCTCAGTCAGATGATTATTATAGACTATTCCTGGATTTTTTGCCATATTTTCTGAGTCCAAAAGAATGTAATAGATTGTATGTTTTCTGTCAATTAGAAAGAAGATCTTTAACCCAGAAGATCTCATAGCTAGGACCCACAGAAGGGTAGCCCTGACCCACAGAGAGGGTAAATAGTAGGGATAAAGGGAGTTCCACGTTCTAAAAACTAAACAAGGTTTCCTCAAACATAAATTCCCTTATAACTGCATTAAAGTCTACCAACCTGAGCACTTCTACTAGGCAGTGTCACCTCCAAGCAGTTTCGGAGGCCGTCAATCCTATATAACAATGCAAAGTTCAGAAACAATGGTAGCACAAACAAAGGCAAAATGAAAAAAAATCCTATCACACCCAACTTTAAAAGTGTACAGGAAAAACAACACACTAAATACCTTTTGCTAATGGTTCTTTGAAGGTATTGCTCATGTTTGAGGTGTCCTTGTCCACCATATTTGATTTCATCAGTATTCAGTATTACCTGTATCAATGCATTTGTAGTTATCAACTATACAATGTAGCTACTTGGAACTGTTAGATTTCTATTCAGATGAGAAAGACTGATGGTTCTTTAGGTGTGTTTCTCGAAAGTTTAAAAGCTAATTTAGGGTCACTGTTCTAACGAAAACCAATATTTTTCTCGTGTGGAACAAATAATAAGTTAACAAACATGAAAAGACATATTCACTACTATCAAGAGTAACAATTCCAAGTTATATAATTGTTCCTAAAATATATTGCTGTTTTATGAATATTATAGTCAGGAACAAAACACCCTTACATGACGAAAAATTTACAACTCACAAGCACTACTTTTAATCACTAAATACAACAATATGGTAGTTATGAGTCAATTACCTGATACTCTCCAGCTTCTTCCACACCTACACTGTATCTCTCATATGAACTCTTAGGGTGAAAATTGAAAATGAAGAGAAGGGGACCTCTTACGTAAGCTATGACCTGTGACATACAAAAAAGCCCAACTCAGCATCTAGGGAATTTCAAGTCTGATTTACAGAAAAGTGTAAATGCTTCATAGTACAACAAAAAAAAGTTTCAGTGAATAGAATTGATGTTGGTTGCATAACAATTACTTACTAGATGAAGCCTTCTAAAGGAGATAATATGGGGCACAAGTTAGAATATAAAAGTACACTGTTATCAGATTATTTAATTCAGATTCAATATGAAATTTTCCATTCTGTAAGCATAGGAACGGAAGGGGTGAGATGCACCATACCATAGTAGTGTTATTTACATGGTGAACGTTGGGTTGACCTCTTGAAAGTATCCTTTCATTTTTGTCCAACTTCATCATATCCTACGGAAGAAGAAATAATGATTTAATTCCCTAATTTCTATCCACTTAGAAACCGTTCCACTCAATCCACAAAAAAACCATTTCCACATTTGATGAAATAAAACCTAGTCATTGTGTTCTATCTGAAAGCAAGAACATTGTAGAACTAAAAAGGAAAATTAACCAATTACAGAATAATACACAAATATGACAAGACACACCAAATTCGAAACCTTCGAACAACAGAAATACTTTCGAGAGAATGAAATAAAAGTAAGTACTTTCCAGTAGGTTCTGTTCTAGCATTTTAGCAGTAACCAGTCTTACCATATCCGTGTTACAGAAACGAAAACATAAGCACAGTTTATGCAATATAGATAGAAAACAATAAAAATATAAGATTATAATAAAAAATTAAGAAACTCATACCTTATCAAAGGAAAACAGATCATTGTGCACTCCTTTATCCATCAACAATTCCCACTGACGGTTGGCAAGGAAAACGAGAAGTTGTTGCTTGGCATGGGGAATTCAACTCTCTAGCACAAGACAAAATCATAAATCATGTGAGAATAAAATTTGCGTGGGTAGTAAAGGAAAAAAATCTACCTTTGGATGCCCGAATTCATTCCCCATGAAGTTGAGGTAAGCACGGCCACTTATTGTAAATGTAATTAATTTGATCATCTGGATTTGAGACAAAATGCAAATGTTTAGAAAAAGAAAAAACCAAAATGAACATAAAGGGTGTTGATAATAAGTAACTAATAAAAATCCAATGCTACACATGGTGTGCCTTAGAAGTGTCTCCCTAGTCCCTAAAAATGTGGCATTGGTTACAAAAAAATCACTAACTCAATGCCAAATGTCTTCAATTCTAACAACAATAAAAACTTCACTGAAGCATTTTCAGGGGAAAAAAAGATTATAACAAGGATACCAAAGAAAATAATAAGGAGAAAAAGTGATTGAAAAGAGTAAAGTGGTAGATGTTAGTATTTAAACATTGCTAAAACATTAAATTAGTTACAAAGCCTACTTTGTGTAATGAAGACCCTCTAAGCAATGCATGCTCTGAGCCTGAAGAATGCTCTCTGCTTTCACCAAACAACATTTCTGCAAATGACTGCCCTCCAGATATGGACTGTCATAAAATTATGAAGATGGATCACAAAGAGATAAATAGATATTAGAAAAACAGGATGCAACAAATTGCTAAACCACAAAAATACGTGAAAAGAATATTTTTGTAAGTTACGGTTAGAAATTTGAGAAGAAAGAAAGAAAAGAATTGAGAGAAAGAGAGGAAAAGTTGAACTAGCTTAATGTCGTAGTCAACTTCCACAATTTATTATATTATTGAAAATTGTCAAAAAGACAGTAATATCCTTATACATCCAGCAAATTACAAATAACTCTTCTAACACTCCCCCTCAAGATGGAGTAAACATCGTGTAACTCCAGCTTCGAATAAATGTAATCCATATGATTTTTAAAAAGGGCGTTAGTGAACAAATCTGCTAACTGATCTTGAGACTTCACGTACGGAGTAGAAATATCTCTACACACAACCTTGTAAAGTGACAATCCACCTCAATATGTTTTGTTTGTTCGTGATATACTGGGTTAGAAGCTACATGGATAGCTGTTTGATTATCACAATGCAACTTCATCGGAGAATCCACATCAACACCCAACTCCTAAAGGAGGTGTTTCAACCATGTTAACTCGCAAGTGATATGAGCCATTGCTCTATATTTAGTTTCAACACTTGAACATGCAATCACAAATTGCTTTTTACTTTTCCAAGTCACTAGATTGCTGTATAGGAAAGTGCAATGACCTGTAGTAAACTTTCTATTAGAAGGGAAAACAGCTCAATCAACTCTGTATAACTAACGGACATGTCCATTAGACCTATAACGAACACCTGGCAGCACCCACGGCAACACACATGCCACCACTATTAAAACAAACACATGGTAGCATCCAAAGCAGCAAACACCACTCTAATTCTACTTTGGGGGCTAGGAACAACACCAGCACACATCGGACAACACCAAAACACAGCGCCAACACCACTTCAAGGACTCTTCAGGGGCTGACATCATCAACAGGCACCAAACATTATTGCAAAGACTACGAACAACACCAAAAACATCTTCAAGAGTTTGCAGAAGCCTCTACATAGGCTAGGACAACATTTTTATCAAACCCTAGCCCTGCGGCAGCTTGTAGAGCAAACCTTTAACTATTAAAAAAAATTGTATTGTTCCACGCGTATTGTTCATGAGTGTTGTTCACGAAAAAATTATTAACACCAAAGTATCAAAAACTTGCTCTAATACCATGTAAGTTAGGCTAGAGCTTTGAAAGAAAGAAAGAAGAGTTGAGAAAAGAAGAAGAGAAGTCAAACTTGTTTAATGTCCGAGTCGACTCCCATAATATATTAGATTATTGAAAATGTCAAAAAGATGGTAATACCCCGACACTAAATCCAAAACAGTATAAATAACTCTTCTAACAATTTTAAAAAGTTGTTAATACATTTTAGTAATGGGCTCTTATTGCAGTGTGTAGTTGGCAATTACCTGGTTGTGGTTCTCAGCGTACATAAGCATTTTATCTGCATTTTGTCTGTTGCTTATCAGTGTGTTCACAATCTGCATTATATATGGATTCTATAAGTATTGGAAATACAAAATGAAAATTAGATGGTATTAAAGCTTCAATGAGGCTACATGAAAGATAAACATCAAATTGGATGGATGCCAATAGCAATCACATAAGCCTCAAGACATGATGGAGTAACACCAGTAATAAGAGCTCTCTGTTCATAATGCTATACAATGAGCAGAAAACTCAATTTAACTAAGATTACTATATGTGCATATCAGATGGTGGAACCTTATCCATGCTCCACTCATGGTCAGGGACATTCTCAATGAACCATAACCACATCTCTGATACAGAAAGATTGACATAATAGTCAAACCCCAATCCGCCTTCAGAAGTTGGCTCACACAATCCGGGATAAAGGGTAGCCTGCAAAACGAAGCCAAAAAGACTTTAAAAAGCCAACAAGTACAATGCATGAAAATAAAAATTGTAACGAGACTGCAAAAGGGCTCAAACAATGAGTAACAACAAGAGTTTTTTTAATAAGTGAGTAAAAACATGAGTTGGCAATGTCAATGTTTTAACAAGAATAACCATACTTACAAAAAAGGGCCATTACTTCTACAACGTGTATTGCTACTGTGAAAAATGGTAAAATTTGCACTGAAAAAGAATGGCAAAAAAGAAAAACAATAATTGTTCAATGCTGGAGGGTTATGACTTCTCTGTTACAAAATTGCTTCCCAACAGTATTATTAATATAGGGCCAATCCTACAAAATGGCTAGTGTTGTGAAGATCAGATTGGATCTGACAATCAGGTGTTATGGAGGAATTAGCTATCAGGCAATCCTATAAAGCAGTTCAACCATAGACTAGTTATGTCAAGATCATGGAGGTCACTACACAAGGTATTTCGATAGAGCTATATTTCGGTTTGGTAAACAACTGTTGAGGTCTTAATTATATAATTCCCAAAAATTCAACCGAATAGTTTCGAATTTTAAGAGGCGCTGTAAATATATATTTTTTTTAATTTCCTCTTAATTAGGCCAATTCTTTGAAATCTGCTATAACTTGGTAATGTTATAGAATTATTGCATATTTTATTGTTAAAAATGAAAAATTATACAAAACCCAAATAGAAGTGTGGAAAACACTTCTACATTCTTTTTCTCAACTTGAGCTTGGGTTTGAGAAGTAATTTGCAACGTTTAGATCAAAAAAGATATAATGGATCTGTCATCTGTGTAGATCTTGAGCTTGGTTTTTGGGGCTCCTCAGCCTTTCAAGCCATAGGCAGTGGTAGAGGTAGGATTTTGTTTGGGGGGGGGGGGGGGGGGGGGGGGGCGGCGGCGTGGGAGGGCAAGGTGGAGCTCAAAAGGAACTTCTCAGCCAACTGAGGGGGGCAATGGACTTGGTTTTAATGGTGGTTGCGTATTTTATTGTGTTGATTTTCAAGCTACCCCCTTCGCCCTTGGCTCTGCCATTGCACTGAATAGGCTAGAATACTGAAGGCGAACAGATCTGTCTCAAGATTCGTGAACATCCTTGTTGATTTTGTAGTATATGAGGTCGCCATCTAGTTTGATGAGATTCCAACGATGAGTTCAACTCCTTCGGACACCAAAAAGCCCTTCCACACGATAGGGTGGTGGTAATGAGAGTGATATTCGTTTAAAAGTGCTTATTTTAAACCATTGTCCTTTAACGTTATCGCACTCTCCTACGTAAAACTTCATTTTTTATATCAACATTTCTACGTAAAGTTTCCTCTATTGCGTAGACACATTTTTCTGGATAAAAATGGGCTATTTGCATGAATTAAACACATTCCCGGGAGTCTAGATATTTAGCCGTTTTGATACAGTCTCATTACGCACTTTTTTTGTCGCAGGAAACCCGATCGACGATTCACGAGACTTGCGGGTCCACGATCAACCAAAGAAACCCACTATCAAAGCTTAAAGAGCCAATAGGCTATGACAAGAAGATTTTGGCCAATTATAGGCAGAGCCAAAGGATCGTAGAGCCGGACCAAGAATCAAGAGAGCGGACGAGCCAAAGACCAAAAGAAGGACCAAAGTATTAAAAGCTACACCAAATGACATGAAATAATAGCTTGTTCTATTGGTAAAGCTCACCATCACTCTATCCCACGACCTACCTAGGCCGATCATCACCATCCATCTCTTACCATCTGATCATCAACCTCCGATTGCCACAGGATCTAACCCATAGCCTTCCGATCCACCTATCATCCTATGGCCGCCAAGGTAGTGGGCTGATCCACCTCTCATCCTACGGTCGCCAAGGTAGTGGGCCAAGAAATGAGCCCGGATAATTGATGGACAAATTTGGAACTTAATAAGGTTGCTGGACGTTAAGATGATCTCCAATTGAAGAAGGCAAAAAGAAGAGATTTCGACAAAAGACAAAAAGGAAACAAAAATCCATAAATGGTTTTTGACTTATAAAAGGTTGTATTTCAAAGTTTTTGGACGGTGGACCACATGGGAAAATAATTTTTGATGTATCAAACGTGGTTTGGCAAAAGAAAAAGTTTATTTGTTTACAAAATAAATAAATCATTTTTTCAAAAGAAAATGTTTGTTTACAAAAGGAACACATAACAATTTCCATCAAAGGAAATATTTTGACAAAGGAAAGCAATTTTTATGTGAAGATGGCTTAACGTAGAGATAAGAATCTTTTATTAAAAAGGAAGCATGTGAGAACTTTCCACAAAAATCTTAATTTTTTAAAGACAAAAATGTTTTTAAGATTTCAAAAGAAAAGCTTCTGTGGGCAGCAACTATGGACATTGCCATACAAGGAATAGAAAGTGCTGGACTTTCCTTAAGATGTTGAGCTGGACATTGATACAAAGGAGGAAATCTACAGTGAGGATTCTATCAACTATTATGGAGGGATATTCTACATTAGACAAGGATGGAAGGTGGTCATTAGTGAGACCCTTGTTTGAAGCCATACCTCATATGGATTTGGGCATATAAAAAGAGGGACCCACGGCCTCTCAAGAGAACTCTCGAATTATTCTTTCACGTACTCACTTCTCTCTCATCACCACGTCTCTCTCCCTCATGCTCTAACCGGACCCCATCTCTAAAACCCTAAACTATTCTCATCTTATCTCTCTCTCATAGGGGAAGAAAAGAAAAAAATATATATACAACCGCCGGCTGCTCCTTCATAGAGCAACCGGCGACTCGCTCGAGGCCACCACCACGATTCCAACCTCCACAAACTACTTTCCCTCACAGTTGCCGCTGCTCACACCACCGTCCTCTTCATTGCTCGGCCATTCTTCTTGTCGTTTCTTCCAGCTGCTACCTCCCTTGAACCACCACCGTCCCTCCTCACTGTGAGTGCACACCACCTCTGTGCAACCCCAACAACCACCGACATCTCTCCTTACTGGTTTAGCTTCCTCAACGACAGCAACACAATGTTGCTGCCCTCCTCTTTCCTCCTTCGGCCTATCATTATCTCCTTCCTGTCCTTCAACCTGTGCGTCCAACCTGCACTCCTCTAGGAAGCTCACTACGGAAACCAGCAGCCCCACCTTCCAACCAATCATCACCACCATCTTCTCTATCTTGCTGGCTTTGCATCGTCAGTGCACTCCCGTGCATAGCATCAACACTAGTAGATTTCACCTCTTATGAACTGTACTTCTCACGAACTCCCTCGGCCACCATCTCACAAGCAATACAAGGTTTGGTCTCAACCTTTCCTCAAGGTAAACCATTCATCTTTTCGTTTCTCTCTAATCTACCTATCTTCTCTCTACTTTAATCTCTCATTTCTCTAGCATTCTCATAGTTTTTCTTATTGGTTTTTACATGTAATTGTTAATCACGAGCTTTGTAGCACTTTTTAGGAATGAATAGTGGTTGATTCTTATTTGGTTGTGGTTTGATTTCTTCTATTATTGTGTTTGCCATTTTCTTCCATTAATATAATTGGTATTCTCATTTAATCTCTCCAAAAGAAAAAGAATGTTTTAACTCCCTTATTCACCACTCTTACCCCTCCACCATAATTCTCAGCATTTTCTTCGTGATTAATTTGTTTTGATAATTTGCGCTAACCTACTGAGTGCGGAAACGATATCCGACTTTCCACTGTGCAAAGAATTGCTAATTTTGCAAGAATTAAAGTCTCGGAAAAGATAAAAAAATGTGTTCATTCCAAGGTCGTTCTTTCAATGACGGAAAAACCTGAAAATCAGAGAGCCCTAAGGTTTTTAAGAGGTTTGGAAGGAGTTAGGGAATAGGATGGTCGAAGTGATTTTCATCTGGATCCCCAATGAAAGAGGTTGAAGACGGTGACATGGCTTCCTTCACTAGAGGAGATGGAGTCCCTAGCTCTGAAGCCAATGAAGTAGACAAGAATTTTAGGGCTCATAACCCATATGGACCTCTAATTCCACATGCATGCCTCTAATCATGTTCAAATTAAGGCTCCGGGTAGCTAGTTTAGGTAGCACAATAACTGGCGTGGTTGTGACTATGGAGCTACGCAATATCGTAGGAATAGGGGTTGTATAGGTCCGGCATCCAACGACTATAATCTCCCTATAGCTAAGGACCACATGAATCTCGAGCATATTCGTATGGGGAGTGCCTAGGCCGTATCATGTTCCTCCCTCTATCCCTAACAACGTGTCAATTGGTGGTCTTTCTATTGGCATTCAAGCATGTTGTGACAATGAAAACCTCTTGTTGGCGAACTCTTACAAGCAGTTACGTTGACCCCATGTAGGTGGGTAGTGGTTTCGACATATATCACAACCACGAGTGTACTCGTAATAGTAGTATTGTGGAGCCCCTTCCCGATTCTAGGAAAAGGAAGGAGGTAGTTGTGATTTCGGAGTCTACTTTGTCTAGTATTCAAAAGACTCCATTGTCCATGATATTTTGGTACCAAATTACGGTCGAGCAAAGGGATGTTGCTCATATTTCGACCCTTTTTGTCCTTAGATCAAGGAGAATGGGGAAATATTATATACTATGGACCTTAACAGTTTTCATATGGAGCCCGCTCGAACAAGGAGACACCTTCCATTGTGTGAGCTCGACTTTGAAAAGGTAGGCGACAGCTGGGGACTAAGTCGATTTTTCCTCTTCGACTATGGTTCCCTGCTCCTTATTAGGGAAGGTAAGCCATTAGCATCTTTATTAGAAAACTCCATCCATCCCTTTCTCTCTTGCTCCCTCTTCTCTTCTTGTTATTGATCCTTAGAAAGGTGTTGCCAAGGAAGAAGACTCAAGGGTAGATGGTAAGGAGCTAATAGCAATTGGAGATCGCTTAGTTATTGTTTACGAGGATATTAGTCCTATCGTTGTTCTTCCGAACACCTTGTGCTATAGTAGAGCCAAAAGGGGTAGAAAAGTCATTTGCATGCTAATGAGACGAGTGAAGATTTTGAGGCGGAAGGCGCTGTTTAATGGGGAACAATTCTGACATGGTCGACAAATTGAAGTGTAGTATATACGAGATGGCCGTTGGGTTGGATGTTCGTATTGGTCTTAAAGATGTTGATGTGGTCAAAATCCTGTAGGGGCATGTCTCTAAACCCCGATTGCCCGTACACCCCCCCGATATAGATACGTATCAAGATTGGTCAATACTTCAAACCATGGTTTTAAAAACGGCCGTTTAAACGGTTTTAACAGCCGTTTAAACGGTAATGCCCCAAGCCCGTTTCCGTTAAAATCGTTTAAACACGTTTTAACGGTTTTGAAAAAAACGGCCGTTTTTTTTTTGTTTTAACGGCCGTTAAAATCGTTTAAACAGCCGTTTAATTCTGAAAATTTTTGTGAAAAAAACGGCCGTTAAATCCGTTTAATTTCCGTTAAAATCCATTTTTTTTTTTAATTTTCAAATTTCAAAATTTGAATTTCAGTGCCATTTTTCTGTTAAAATCGTTAAAATCCGTTTAACTCCATTTTTTTCCATGGCCGTTTCAATCTGTTTTAACGGCCATTTAAACGGTAACGCCCCCAGTCCGTTTAACTGTTAAAATGGCCTCCTTTAAACCTTGCTTCAAACCACAATTCATAGATTTACGTTAAATATGAGTAATGGCATCAGATTTACATATCTATGATGCATTTACATAAATGAATAGGGTCAAATTCGAATATTTTGGGGAAAAAAATAAAAAATTGAAGAAAAATATAATTTCTTTTGTTTTCACCCTAAACATCCATATTTGATTTAATTGTAATAGTGGGCCGCACATGCATTGCACATGAGTGATTGTAGGGGCCTTTTCGGAAGAAGTGGCAAAATAAGAAAGTTTCAACCCAAAATGCAATTTGGAAGATTAGTTTGGACGGGTGAATCTATAAATTGTGGCAACTCAGGAACTCAAAATTATAAAGTTGGTCATACTTCATTATTAAGGGTTGTTATGGAAAAACATAGAAACAATGGCTTGTTAAGTAATTAAGTGGTTAAAAAGGGTTGTTTTGAAAATATGGATAAAATGGCATGGTAAGTAATTAAGAAATTATGAATGGGCTGTATTGAAAATATAATAAATGGCATGGGAAGTAATTAAGTAGTTAAATAAGGATGTTTTTCAATAGCTTGTAAGCTTTTTAGAAACCAAAAAATTTGCTTTCATAATGGGTGAGTACGGTGAACGGACATTTAATGAACTATTTTTTATTTGGTGGAGAAGTTCTCAAAACATTTAACGAACTAACAGGTTAACTACGAAAAAAAAAAAGAACTAATAGGTGCCTAGGTGAAAGTCGTGGGGATGATGATGATGAGGTTAGAGCCCATCCAGCAGTTAGGCATTAGCACACAACAATTCAAACTTGAGGTAAAAAGTGTTTGGATCGCCATTTTTAGACTTGGAAAAGTCTTTTTTTTCCACAAAAATGCTTTTTCCAAAATAATAGATTGTTTGGATGACCATTTTTTAAAAAGTATTTCTTCCATAAAAATATACTTTTTAAGCCAAAAAGTCTTTTTATAAAAAATAGCTGAAAGCTGTATTTCAAGCTAAAAAAAGACATTTTAAATTTCGCTAGCTCAATGAAAATAAAAAAACAAAGAAACAGTTTTTGGTAGAAGTCCCCTTCCAAAAAAAGTACATTTTGCATTAATGATGATCCAAACAACCTTTTTAAGAAAAACATATTCAAAAATATATTTTCAGAAAAGTCATTTTTTCAAATAAGTATTTTTTGAAAAATAGCGATCCAAACACCCCCTTAACCTAGCTAATTGCTTCGAAAATTTTGATGTACTTGCTAATTTATACCAGTATGTAAAAGTAAAAGAATTCAGAACAATTAAAGGAGAACAAAATAAAGATAACTTACATCTTCTGCAATTGTTATTATATTGGGATGAATATGATGTAGTATCTCATTTGCCAAAATCAGGTATATCAAAGCCTCCTTGTCGACATATTGATTACAGTACCTAGAATTAAACAAAAATTATTTCCAAACAATTTCTTACTAGCATGAAGTATACAGTGGAACAGAAAAGAAAATTAAAACTTTCATTTGAGCACATACTGTAAAAAAAAATTAATAAACCTAGAAAAACAGTTTACTTGTCAAACACATGAATCTAAATCTCATAGGAAGCATGGTTTTAAAATTCAATAAAATTCGGCGAAATTAGCCGAATTAATTCCGAATTTTGACTGACCGAATTAAAGTGTACATGTATTAAAAAATTTACAAAATTTCACCGAATTAATTCGTTTAATTTGAAGTAAACAGTAAAAATTCAGCTAATTTCTCGAAGTTTAGTCTTTTTAGCACAAAAATTGCAAAAATTCGCCGAATTAATTCTTTTAATTTGAAGTAAACAGTAAACTCATTAGAGAAGTTTGGAGAATTTTTGCCAAAAACATTGATAAAACATACTGATTTTTAAGGATATGATAAAACAAGCGTGATAAAACAATTATAACTCATTATACCATAAAAACAACCATTTAGAGCAACCTAAGCAAGATTAATATCATTTCACTCATTTTGGCAAAAATTCTCCAAACTTCTCTACGTCAACGAATTTTTACAGAAATTCTCTAAAGCGAATTGAACTTCCCCGAATTAATTCCGAATTTTAACTGACCGAAGTTTAAGGCGAAGTCGAAGTTTAGAACCTTGCTAGGAAGAAGTGTTGAATGGAAACCGACTTGCAGAGAGCACCTAAACAAAAACTTAGATGAATGGATCAATTCTATTGAATATTTGTGAAGGACCAAGACAGAGAACTGGGCAATAAAAAGAATGGTAAAATTAGGCATGGAAACAAGCAGTGTAGAATTCTGCAGGCACTCGATAAGAATGGTGTTATACTGTTATAGAAAACAAAGGCTGTCCCAAATCCTATCCCCACTTTAAATGTGCAAGTCTTCTAAAAGGCCAACTGTAAGTCAAATCCACCAAATGAGGATAAAGAAATACAGTTGCTTCATTCCTGAAAGTACATACATACATGAACTTAAACAGTGCATCTGACTCCTCTCAAGAAAAAACTCAAAAAAACACCAAAGCTGTCATGCTTGTCCTCGAGTTCAAATCTCCCTCAGCCATCATTTATCCATCTCCTTTGTACTTGTATAGATCTGCAATGTTGAACACTGAGGAAGTGTCCATGCATTTAGAAAGCGTGATCTTGTGTGCATTGTCACCAATTTTTATGATCTTCCTAGTTACACCTTCATTTTCAATTTCTTATATGTTCCAATCACCATATCGCCTTCTTTGAACAATTTTTATCTTCTGTGAGCATTCGCAGCTGCAGTGAATTTTGCATTGCTTTCTTCAAGCCATTGACAGACTTGTTGATGTATCTCTTGAATATTCTCCACCATTTCTTCTACATCCTCACTTACCTTCTTGACATTGGTGAAGGTACCAAGCCCAAGACATGTATATGATCTAGAACGCCATATGATGTCTTGTAAGAGGTCTCACAGTGTCCCCAAATTTTGATCTGTTTTGAGCTTCTGTTTTACACTTTTCTGCATCTTCTGGGATTGAGTTTGAAAGTTGGAATAGGCTTCATCTATAGTTGCCTCAGAATTTCACATGTATACATATGGTACACAATACACATGTAGATATATTGACATCAAACATGGTGCAAACGCCAAGAAATTATGTTTCAATAAAATGCCTGCTGCCCAAATTAATATCTAATGAATACAGGGCATTTCTGTAGAAATTGTGTAGAATACCTAATTCTATATTGCATCCTGTAGCACATGAAAGACTT
This sequence comes from Euptelea pleiosperma, assembly GCA_035048495.1. Lineage (NCBI taxonomy): Eukaryota > Viridiplantae > Streptophyta > Magnoliopsida > Ranunculales > Eupteleaceae > Euptelea > Euptelea pleiosperma. Next base: position 6,530,689 of record CM068545.1, read on the forward strand.
GAATCAAGAGATATGGGAACAAAAAAAAGGAAGCAATATCATCCAAAACTCTTGACAACCGAAGATCATCTAGAAATAGATCAAGTATCACTGGAACTAAGTTTGGAAGCAACTATATCTACATATTAGATGACTGAAAAGATTAAGTCAATGGATTACTTACTCCTCAATGTCACCAGTAAAAGAAGCAAAACCATTGTGCGTATACATCATGGATGAGAGTGAGTGGAATTGGAAACCATCAATTTGATACTCCACTACCCACCTGTTCAAACGTTAATCATATACAATGCCAATGCAATGTCACTAAATCACTTCCACTGCAGAATTATTTCAAGATAGGAAAAAAATATTAAAAACAAAACTGTTAGTATAATAATTCTAGTACAAAGGCATAAGCAATTGCCAAATTCAAAGATTGTGTTTAATGGAAAAGATTTCTTGATGGTTTATAGAGTACCACTTCAGATTTGACAAGAGATAATGTAGCACATCAAGATCTCCATACTTGAACATTCTGGTACCCCAATATTTGTGATGCCCCCGTTTACCTAATCAAGCACAGAAATTTTACAGAGGAATTATTTTTTTTTTCTTCTAATAAGTTTATAAAAGAACTACAACAGACCAGAGAAAGCTTCTTTGCAAGTCCATAATCATTGTCACAAAAATCTCTGATTTTTTAATAAAAATCGTCAAAAATCTCCGATTCTTTTAATTCACGAATCAATCGCCGATTTTGCCAATTAATTGGCTAAGACCCATTTTTTTCCCCTTCTGATTTCAATTTTGAATTTTGATTATGAATGATGAATGTTTATGAGTTATGACTTATTATTATGGAATTATAGATGTGCTTTTTATCATATAAATATGTTTTTATTAAAAACAACATTTCTAACTTGAAATATGCCATGATATATTTTTTTTATAATTTTGTTGATTTTTCCCGATTTTTGTCGAATTTTCCCGACTTGACCCCTTGCCGATTTATTGCCGAATCCTGACTTTGTGACCGACTCCATAACACTACTTTCCACTCTTTCTGTTAGAACTTACATGAGGAAATTCTGACTTTCCTGAAATATTCGTTAAAAAAACTATCAAACTTAGTAATTATTGATTATAAGATTATTTTTTTGGTGACGGGGTATGTGACGCCCAGGCAGATTGATTCTAAGAATTTTGTAAAGTTGAATATTTCAGGAAGATCTGAATTTCCTCATGCAATTTCTAACAATTTGAAGATAAGTTTGCCTCATGGCTTCACCATCATATTCCATTAGTCATGCGGTTAACAACCCAAATTAGACCATTTTGATGGGATTTTTTTTTTTCAGAGATGTTCTAAAATGGAATTTTATTTGAGGCAACTCCATGTTGCTTATGTCCTCACCAAACCTTGCCCAGAAAAGCGTAATGAAAATACTCCATCTGAGATAGTTAATCAAATTAACGATTAGATTAACAAATGGGTGGATGATGATTACATGTGCCATAACAACATCCTCAGTGGAATGGTGAACCCTTTATAAGACTAATACTCTAAAAAGAGTAAGACAGCTAACTAACTAAGGAATTGTGGGATATTCTTCACATGATTCACAAAGCTGAAGAGACCAACACTAAGAAATTTATCGCATGTAGGAAATTACATGGATTTTAAAATGGTGGATGAAAAACTCGACTCCGATCAAGTCTTGGAATTGCAAAACATCGCAAATGAAATTAATAATTCCAACATGCAGTTGGATTAAAATTTCCACGTGGGATCTATTATAGCCAAACTTCTTCCTTCATGGAAGGAGTACTATTATAAACTCAAGCACAAGTAAGATTAAGATGACACGTCCTTAGAACAGCTCATGCAGCATCTGCGCATTGAGGATGAGACCAGGAACTAGGACAAGGGAGTACTTGTAAAGGAAAACATGGTCAAAGGCTCAAAGCCATGTGGTGGAGACCAGGTCTAAGAAAAGGTCCTTTAACAAGGACAAGAAAGTTCAAAAGGACTGTTCAAATACCATGCCTGACGCATGTCATTACGCGTAGATAGACTGCTAGAAAATCGTTTCTAGCAGTTGGGTCTATAAGAACCCAGATTTTGGAGTGAAAACTAAATTAAACAGTATAGACATAACAAAGAGACAAGAAAGAGCAAAAATGGGTCAGGCCAGAGTTTCTCTAAAAACTCAATTGTTTTTGTTGCCTTCTTTTTCCCTCTTGCTTGATTATTGCTTTGCCTTCGAACAAAGCTCTTTTTTTTTATAAGTACAAATCTCTCTTCACTGTCATAGACTGAATTATATCAATCTTGGTATTTCACTAGGATTTGATTTGACAAAAACAATTTTCCATAATTGAAATTCAATCAAAATTGTTTTCTAAATAGAAAACTTTATTTGTTTCTGGTGAGCCCTAGCCAAAATTAAAAAGATTTTTTTTTTTTGATAAGATCTATGAAGAATATTGATTCAGATTACAAAATTAGTACAAATAGACAAGAAACCAATAGCTTCTTACAATACCACATAGGGAATGGAAAAAAAGAACTCTGGAGGGTTTAGAAGACATAAGTGAAAACTTCTACTTCTCAAGTGGCATACTTTTCATATCTTAATGATTAAATATCTCAACACATGTCCCAGAAGCTTCATTCTAGGGTGCCATGTTTTGCAAGGAGGTCCATTAAGTGGAGGGAAATTAAAGAAGTCATATTTCATCGAAAGAGCAATTGGGAAAATTTATGCTGGGAATGGAAAAAAACTAAATGAAAACAAACAATGCAGGTAGCATGTAAAGTTACATGTTAGACAACAATGTAATATCTAACCAGGGATTCAAGATAAATAGGGGTCTATATGCCACCATAATCCAAGTACCATTTTACAGTATTATTTGAAAAACAGTGGATCTAAACAAAAAAAAGAGAAACATCAAAATATATATTTATTAATGCATTATTATGCAACAAATACAAAAACGAATGCCAGTTTAGAAGGCACAATGCTCCTTGGAGGATAAGATAGAGTATTGCCAGCAATATTAAAGTTGATAGGATCCTTTAAAGAAGTTAAGTGAAATGTGAATCTAAGAGTTCAGTACCCTCCAAAAAGCTCTTTGGTCCCCAACAACACTGAAAAGAAGTAAAACTCTGGCTCCAATGACAAAGTAAAATGTGAAGTTGACGCTTATAATAAAATGCAACCTTACCAGTATGAAAATAGCAGTCATTTGATCCATCAAATAGTGACAATCCAACCATCTCATCAGCTGCTGAATAGGAATGAACAATATCTAAGAAGACCAGCATCCCAAGACCTGTAAACAGGAAGCAACCCATCAGCACAAACTAAGGAACAATAAAAAGGGCATGTTAGAAATACAATGTTTTGATGCCAAAATAAATGAAAAACATATTAAGTACAAGGTTAGACGATCTCCATTAGGCTCTTTAATAACAATTGCAATTTGCAAAAAACTAACATGAGATTGGAAAACTGTAGCTTGAGTAATAGGAAAATATGCACACTGCAGTTCATCCAGTCAAAGAATAGAAAGAGCTCGCAGGAATTATTCCAAAGGATTAATATGACGGAATCCATGCTATGGGACTGCAAGCTGGAAATGGAACAGAAGCGGGGTTTTAAATTTCGGCAAAATGTCCAAAATTTTGGTTTCAGACTATGCCAAACCGAACCCATAAGAAATGAAATTTCAAAAATTCCAAATTTCGGACCAAAAGTTCGAATGTTTTCGAAATTTCATTGAATGCTTCAAAATTCTGTGAAGTTTTGAAATTTTTATAAAATTTTCAATTTTTTTTTTCGTGAAATTTCGATTTTTTCATGAAATTTTGGTCGAAATTTCATCAATAATCTCAATTTCGAAAACACGAAATTTCAACCGAAATGGCATGCGAAACTGGAATTTTAAAACCTTGAACAGAAGGCAACAAGAAGTGCCCATGAGAAGAATCTTTACAAAGAAGTGTTGGAGAACATATATCTCTTACTTCAAAGGAACTTCAAACACCTGAGGCTTATTGGCTACCGCATCTGAGTTTTAACACCAAAATTGCAGCAAAAGCATTAAGTTTGGCCACCAACCTATGTAAGAATAAATTTAAAACTGACTCAAAAATACTCACAATCTGGATGAGATTGACAATCTATGGGACTATAAAAGTTTAAGATGAGACTAAACCGGCTTTCAAAACATAGATAAAAATTTTACTGCTAATTTACAGAATGAATGTTATCAGGTGAAAGTTTATGAAAGATGACCGTGAGCTTCATCGACCAAACGCTTGAAGTCGTCAGGAGTGCCAAAACGGCTACTAACTGCAAACAAATTGGTGACCTGCATTACAGTTGAGGAAAAACAGTAGATCATTGATAGACCTAGCAAATAAAGCATACATTGAAAATGAACGTAGAACTTAATAAGTAGAAAAAGGAAGTTCTTGAGCAGAAAATGAAGAAGTAATAAGTTGTGCAAGCATTATACAGTAACAGCATTGCTGGCAACATAGACTAAAACTCCATGTCCAATAGCAAAGCATGTGAAGATGGACAACTAGAATAACAATATATGCATTTCACCCATGTGGCAATGGATTCATATAAATGACAAGCAATTAAAAGCTTTAAACAAATTAATAATACTTAAAAAGGATCAAATTTTTAGAAGCAAGCCACTGATTCTTTTTCTAGTTTTCATTTTCAATGTCACTTTTAACCTTTCTGTTTCTTCCAGATATCTGTTTCAAGTTCGAGGATTTGCAGAACTCTCAATTCTGTCTTTTACAGTATAGGGTGCATGAAAAGAAAACAGCCAATAAATCCAGTATGAATTTTCTGTTGATCCAGAATCCATAAAGACAGAATGCTTTCATTTCTAGAAAAAAGCACTACATGAACAATATCTGAAATGAGCTTCTGCAGTTGCTGAACGGAGAAAAGACAAACAACTCACTGGAATTAGAAACAAAATTCAAGTGAGATATTTAACAAAAAATAGAAGGAAAGGATATCAAACTCACTCTATAACCAACGGTGAAATAATCTTTGTGCTCAATAACCCCAATCAACTGAATTACATTGTATCCGGCTTCCTTAACATGTGGAAGGGCCTGCAAAGGAGAAATAAATATGAAACTGAAGAAAATTAAGATGGTATTATGGTACAGCTGAAACAGATGTCAAACCACATATTTGGGGGCTACCTTCTCAATAAATTCATTGAAAGAAGAAATTTTTGGCTCCGATCCACTTATTCCTACATGGCATTCATATATCCGAAGAGACTTTGGCACTTTTGGACGCATGTTTTTCCATTTATATGCACTTTTAGGAGGTGGTTCCCAATGCACCGCAAAAGATTGCTTTCCATCCACGTCTGAAAACCATCAACAGACTTCAAAAGAAGGAAAGACAGCACAGCCAAGAAAACATATATCAGAGATTTTACTAAATGACACCAATACTAGGATCTGAAGCAGAAGCTCTACACAGAAGAATCAGGCTAGTTACTCCTTATTGGACCCAAAAGTACAAACAAGCAGGCTAAAAAGGCCCTTTTAGGGGCCCAGTTGCGATATGGGATTTAAACCCATTAGTCCACTTGCAAACTTGGTTCTATCTTACTGCTTAATCTGAGTCAGCTTTAGCATTAGGAAGTTTCTACTGTAGTCCAAGTTAATTTCTTTTTTGTTTTGATAAGTGAATGATTTGTATTAAAAGAGAGAAATAGGGGAAATAGGCCCCCTATACAAGAGAAAGAAGAAAGCTAAAGAGGAAAACCCTTTCTAATTATTCAAAAAATATAAAGACTCCAACATTATCTTGTGCCATTCAGGACCTCTTCCCATCTAAAAAAAAATTTCAAACCTAAGGCCTTTAAACTCTTCCATGATGGGTGTCCAAAAAATAGTAGAGCCTTAATCTTCAAAAGTCACTATCTCTTCCAGTTTATCTTCAAAAATATGATATTTTATTTCCTTCCAAATGGTCCAACAGATGGTGAAAGGAAGAAGGAACCATAGGATGCTATTTTCTGGTTTTTAGCAAGTTTGAAAGCAAGAGGGAGAGCCTTTGAGGGCACCACCCAACTCCTCTATGTAAGAACATGTACCCATCAATTTTTTTCATAGCTGACTGAAGAATATTATTTAGTTTTTAGAAGGAAGAGGTATGACGTGAAGCATCGAGACTTCAAGATGCGTGAGGCGCAAGACTCATGCTCCCACCTTTGTTTTATTTTGATAAACACCCAAGAGTTGAGGTTGAGGGAGCCTATTGATTGAACAAATTAATTATTGGTAAGTGATAAGGGATCTACATTGATTAAGGGTGATGGACCTTGTCCATCATATAAATCTTTTCTGGAAATTGCCAAGGCCTCTCTCTCTCTCTCTCTCTATATATATATATATATATAATGGTTTTTCTCCTTCATCATTACTTCATGTCAGAACATGGACATCTTCATCTTTTTAATGATTTTTATGAAATATTAAAAATAAATTATCAACAATGCTGTACTTGTAGAAATGGGCATTAGTATATGCACAGCTTGAAACAATAGTGTGGACCACATGCTGCATGTTTCCACTTCAAAAGTTGAGAGTTCTGGGACCAAATGTACATTTCTGGTTTTTAATTTTGACATGAAAGAAAACAAAAACAAAAAATAAAAGAGTCTGTGAGGCACAAAACCAAAAAGGGAAGTGCACATCAGCACGTGATGCATGTGCCTCAACTATGCTTCACTGTTGAGGCATGCCCTGCACTGGAATGTAGACCTTCAGGAGTGTGCCTTGAGGCCTTTTGCCTACGCTTCATCTCATGGTGTATGCTAAAATGCAGTTTTAAACACTGTTTTTGTTCTCTTTAGCTGCTGAGATAACTGTTGACATGTGAGGGTGGTGCTGATTCCATCCATTTGAGACTTAGGTTTGCCTCATAGCCTTTTCCTTCTTTCTCTCTTCTATTTATCTTTCCTTCTTGTTTAAATTTTTTTTTTTTTTGTTTAGAGCCATTAATCACCCATAGATCTGTTTGTCCAACTGTAATCCTACCAATCATCAAACCCACTTTCCCTCCAACCCACCCTACATCAAGCCCCAATAGACTCAATGGAATCCCACCATTCCATGCCCTTCTACCCCATTAACCCTTTCCCACCCAGCTGAATCAGCTTTCAAGTCAATCACTTTAAACACCCTTTTAGTTCATCCTTAAACCCAATCTTTAGAACACTATTCCATCCCATTTCCTAGAATTCGACCACAACCTGTACATGTTCTGGTTTATTTATTCCAGGCCTCCAAGCGAACTCTGAATCCACCCCCATCTGCACTTTTCGTTTTCATCCCTAGGTCAATCCCGACCCAAACCTTAACCTTAGTATCACTAGTTAGGAGCTATGTTACCCAGGATGGGTGGCTGATACGGTGTGGATACGGCACTTACCCTTAAATGGAAGTATCCGATACAGATATGGCATCCATTTTGAAGTATCCAGGCATCATAGGTTAGAGGAATAAATGAAGAAACCCTGCTGGCCCTGCTGTGCCACATCAAAATTTGGTACTAGAACTTTTTAGCAGCTATGAGGATCGAACAACAAAGACCAGCAAAATAATAATACGTAGAACCTAGAGGAGATACAAGCAGGTTCGCAGGTTCACAGACTCAATGTATGTACTAGCTCAATATACTCAAATAGCTGACAGCAGAGGCAACACTTTTTCGTATGCTGTCACAGATTCTACCTCAAACTACAATCACTTCCTTCCATTTTATACTAACCCTATTCAGAAGGTAACAATTATAGTTTTGAGAATCAGGATTCGTTGTGTTGTGTCAGGTTGGCAGCTGACTGAAGACTTTTGCCAAATCCTTTAACATGAATCCTGATATATTCTTTCACGCTCATGCTAGGATGTAGATTTTTCTCTAGATAAAATTGAATGTTGGAACAAAATTTGTGCTGCCGACCTCAAATAGTTGGGATAAGACAATGATGATAATGATGTTATAGGTAGTGGTAGGTGCATCAACTCGAAACCTTCGAACCAACATTGTCCATGTATAAATGGAGGACTAGGCTATAAAAGCAACCTAATGAGGGAGCATTTTAAATAAGGTGGAGGAAACAAATGGCCAGTCAGGAAGCGGAGACTTAAAGAAAATGTGCAGACAGAAATGGGCATTATCTGACCAAAGTCTAATGGAATTTGATGAATCCAGTTAGGCCAGAGGTTGAGAGCAAGAATAAAAACCTTGGATGTTATACGAGTTCACATACCCACACATAGATCTGATTTTATTTGTTTTATACTAAAAAAATTCAACCAAAAAAACTCAAATTGTATGTCTGATATGTAGCAAAGAAAAAAGATAGAAGAGATGACATGTCCCACTAGAGCATCTCTTAATGAGTAATAAAGCCGTAATCGACAAACCTTTTTACAACCAAATAAGCTTACCTGGGAGCACATAAGTAGCCCAAGCAGGAACTCGTTCCAAAGGTCCACTAGGAGTGTTAAAATAAACTCTGTATCTGCTTCCATGAGGAATACCCGGGGTATACTTCTTCAACCACGCTTTCCTTCCTTTACGCATCTCTAACCAGTAAGCCAAAGGAGACTTCTTAGCCCGAAACTTCTGCCGCCACACTGGATCATTTACAACATTGAAAACATCGTATACTTTTCCATTATCGATCACATCATACGGAGGTAAGTTGCTGGGTGGATCGTCTTTGTGCTTTTCTTTCCAAGCATTATATCTTGTCTCTGCATCAGGTATTTCATCCAATTCCTCTTCAGTTTGGGGCCCATTAGGGCCAAATATTTGCTCATACAACTTCGCTGCAACTTCGAAACGTGATTTTACAAACCGGTCCTCTCCGGGTTCCCAATACTCATCGTTCATTTTCTTAAATATTTCATCAATTGTAACACCACTGTCGCCTTTATCGTAGTCATCCACATAGTTGTACTGCTGAAAAAATAGTTCATCCGGTTTTTCTCCCTCCCTCAGTTTATCTTCTAGAATGACAAACCAATACCCATAATCATCACGGCCAAAGTGTCCCTCTCTTGCACTGTTTTCCGCAGGCGACCACCCATTAAAATCGCCAACCAGTGCACAGTAGCGCGCGCCTGTAGTGCACATGTTTAAGGCTTACAAAAGACTACCCAGCTAAAAACTGAAAATTCAAGCAATCAGGAAAGTTGGGTACAGTGGAAGAATGCTCATAATGATCAAACTAATCAGACGGGCCACGTTCAAGAATTTACGTACTAAGGGGTACCTGGCCCCACTACATGAAATCCACCCGATTTAGCACATTTCAAACAATCAGGAAAGTTGGGTGTAGAGAAAAAAGGGCTCAAAATGATCGACTGGTCTGATGGGTCAAGTTTTGTCCAAGAATGTAAGTTACTAGGCAATACCTGGAGCCCACTCCATGAAATCCACACGATGTTGCACATTGCGATGTAGACCCAATATCTCATACCTTAATGAGAAAAATCGAAACCATTTACAAAATTAAGAATCTAAACAACAATATATTGATGATATCACAAAAATATATTTCGGCTTAATTCACCAAGTTTGAGATAAGATGAATTCAAAGTTCATGACTCTACATCTAAACGCAAAAACAAGAAAAAAGGAAGAAGCTGAAAAAGATGGAATGGATGTTATATGACAAACCCAGAAGCCATTTCCACGAGATTAGCGTGGCGAGTGAAAATCTGAACTTTAAGGTCCTTCACGGCTTTGTGCCTGTAAAGTTGAGAAAAAAATACAAAAAATCTCCCTCTTCTAAAAAAAAGTCATTAATAGATTAAACTCTCTCTGTCTCTCTCGCAAAATTTGGACAGTAGTACCTCTCACGGAGGAACTGAGCGAAGGCCTTGTGGGAAATGCCGAGTTTGGTGAGGAAACCAACTGGGTCGACCCTTATCTCGGTGACGCTTAGGGTTTTCTTCTTCGATGGTTGCTCGGATTTCTTGGGCTGCTGCTGCGGTGGTTGCTCTGTAGCTGAGCACCTCCATCTGTGGGTTGAGATGCTTCGTCTTCCTTTGTTGTGGGATTGAAAGGAGAGAGAACGGTCGCTTGGAGGTATAGAAAACCGAGTTGGTAGTATAAACGAAGCCATTTGAGCACTGCAGTAGTGTCCGTGAGATGGTGAGAGTGAGCTCTGGTTTCCAGTCTATTTTTTTTCTTGCGATAAGAGGCGGGTACTGTTTACATAAGAGAATCATTAGAGACTTTTTAACACCTCCATGTTACCTTATAAATATGAAAAAGCTGACTTAGTCAACTATCATTGACTGTTGTTGACCCAAATTGACTAATAAATCAATCTTAAAATAAAAACATGTGGTTTTAGCCGAAACCCCAACCCCAAATCAACCAAAACTTTCCCATCACTAGCGACCAACCTATCAGAGTCTTTTGGCCGACTGCCACAACTTTGCGAACAATTTAAAGAGAGAAGTGTTTAAAACAACTTATTTGAGTTATTTTTCATCTTTTGAAACCTTTCTTATTTCTTTTAAATCTTCATTCTTTATATCTGTAATTTCCTATTAATCTCTTTAAATTGTGATAGTATGTCATATACATCATCACCCAACTCTTTTTTCATGTTACTAGAGTCTCATGGCTGGCCGACCACTACAGCCGTTTGATTTAAGATAAGGTTTTCAGTCCAAACCCACATGCGCGCTCTTATTCTAAGGCTGAAGAAAGGGTTATTTTCCATGTTTTCAACAAAAATAATTTGTCAATTTGGATCAACAGACGGTCATAGACAGTGGACTAGGTCATAGGGGTAAGTCAGTTTTTTAAAATTGCGGGGAATATGTCGGTACCGTGCTATGACAATGAACTCGTTGGATTAATGCATTATTGCACGTGAAGATTTCATATGCAACCCCACCCACCCCACACTCAGTGACTCAACCCATCATCCCACCCCTCCTACTAGATCTCATCATATAAAAGGCATCACCAAGGTGCACCTGTTACTAGTTGGATTAATGCATCGTTGCATTTGAAAATCTCAGTACTTCTCGTGGTCCACATTCAAGAGCAGAAAGGGGGGAGTGGATGAAGAAGTGACTGCCGCTACAATACAGGTTGTGCCTGGGATATAAGTTTCTTAGCTTCCAGCGAGCTACGTGCATAAGCTTTCTGGTACAAACCATAAAACTAATCCAAGAGGCTATCAGGTGGTTGTTCTTTGATAAGATGACCCAACCATTGAATGTTCACCTGACACATCCAGCTCCGGTGTGAAGGGTCTTGATCTACTTGTTAGTTAGTGATTCGTCAAGCATCAATGGTGCCTCTTGGTCTTCTGGCTCTCATCATGTTTAAAGGTGCCTTTTCAGGTTCCAAGCGAAAATGCGAAACATTCTGCAAAATTAAGCACACATTCTGCAAAAATTCGACGGGGGTGTGAATCCTGAGGACTATCCAACAGTCTGGACCTAGGGAGGACGTCCTCCTAGGGGACAAGTCACCACTGCTCAACTAAGAAAACTTGTTAAAGAGAGACGATTTTAAGAACATGAAGATGCCAGCCAGCAATTAGCAACGAAAAAAAAGATCCCACCATCTTTCACTTTCTTAGATAAGGTTTACATGTATCAAATCTGAGTTATGAGCTGTCAGGATCTATTAATTGGAAGGTCACAAAATTATAATATCAACTCATTGGCCATGCAGAAAAATTCGACGATTCTAGTTTGCCTGTTTCTTTGGGTATTCCCTTGCTCCAAATATGGTCGATCCAATTCTCACGTTGGTACTGCCCATTTCAATCTGCAAAGACACGCAAGTTCCAATAAATGGGCAAACAATCCCTTGGCCAATGCTCGAGTTAATCAACAATTATTGTCATTCATATATAATCGAAGCAGATAAATTTTTCAGGGGAGCCAAAAGTCCCAGGAATCTGTGTACAGTCAACACTCTTATAATTTAAAATCCTATACTTGATAACCTCTAATATTTTGATGAAAATAATAGTAACCAACACATCATTCCATTATATAATTTATAATCTTTAATTTCTTATATTGTATACAAACTTTTTTTAGTGGTAGTTATATATTTTAAATTGTTCCATAGGTTATATTTTTTTCCTGCATAGAATACTGTAAGAGCCTGTTTGGATCATCATTTTCACGCCAGAAAGAGATATGGGCCGTAAGTCTTTGTAAACTATATAATACAATATAAATATTTGCAGTGAGCTCAGAAGAAATTATAAGCATATAGCTTAGTACAAACTTCATTTCTTTTCTTTTCTTCACATATTTTCTATGCAATTAAAAGCTTACTTCATCCTACAATTCACATACGTATAATACTTGCCCGATACAGGATGTTAGATTCCAAATCGTATAAAACCAAAGTTTATCCTACCAATGTCAATTATTTTAATCTTTCTATACATATCATATTCTACCCCAGATTATAAGTTCTCATATATGTGTGCGTGTATATATATATAACCAACCAAGTTTGACTCTCTCTATTCTCCCAAGTCTCTTCTCTTCACTTCTCCACTTCTTTCCATCTTCTGTACTTCTACATGGTATCAAAGCACTCGACGAACAGAATATTTTTCTTGGGTTTAGTGTTACGTGAACAATGGAAAGAATAAACTCTAGTTTTCTCCTTCTTCCTTCATTTTTCTTTTTTTTCTTTCTAGGAAGATCATGTTTGAGCTTTATATAGGCTAAAATTTGAACTAAAAAGGAAGCCATAGGCTAGGGTTTGATCCAAAAAGAGAACCGTAGGCTAGGGTTTGTGATCTAAGGCTGTCGCAGCCTATGTAAAGGTTGCCGCAAGCATTGAAGTGGTGATTCATGATTGTTGGTGACTGTTAGATGTTGTTTAGTGCTTGTTGGATACTGTTGATGACTGTTGGATGATATCACACCCCCTAAAATGGTGTTTGATTGCTGTTTTTTTATGCCACCACCCTATTCTATTGCTGGTTTTTGTTGTGTGGTTACTTCAGCAAGGTTAGTGTGACATTTCTGGTTGATTTAAGTTGTTAGGTTTGAATGGTTGGTTCTAGTGATGTTATAAACCCTATTTTGGGCATTTCAGATGAACTTGGAAGCCAGATTACCTCTGTTAAATTGAATGGTACAAACTATTGTGTGCTAAGAAGCTGAAATACGTTACTGATGATCTTCCATCTGAAGGTGATAATGGGTAGATGATGGCTGAGTGAGAATTCCGTAGTGATGACTTGGCTATGGAATAGTCCATCTACACAAATGTGATGTTCTTGGACACTACTAAACAGGTTTGGGATGTAGTAAAGGAGATGCACTCACGGGACATGAATGTATCTCGATTTATCAATTGTTTAATACAATGTGCAATTTGAAACAATGTGACAAACCCCTTGGTGAATACTACAACAACCTTCGAGCATGTGGGAAGAGTTGCAGATGTATCGCTTCTCACTAATGATATCGAGTTACAAAAAGGTCAAAGGGAAGAGTTCTAGGTTGCCTTGTTTCTATCAAGTCTGATTCTGAGTTTCACCTAATTAAGGGACAGATTCTTGCTAGTGAACCCCCTTCCTAATCTCAACAATATGTATGCGAGATTGCAGAGAGCATCTTTAGGTGTACCAACTTTAGGAACTGGTAGTTCCAAAGAGATTTCATCTATCTTCTGCACGGAAGGCTGAGTCTCCCAGAGGTCATGGGAACTTTTCTGGCGGTCGTGTGCTTGTGATCGTAGGAATTTTTCTGGTGGTCATGGTAATTTCTATGATGGTCGTGATCATTCTTTTAGTGGACATGGTGCTGGCAGAGGTGAGCAACGAAAGCGTACATATTGTGGTGTTGTTGGTCATACTATTGATTATTGTTGGGATAAATGGTGAAAACTAGCATGGGCAAATCAAGTATTCGAGGAGGTACAACAGACTTATACAGAGTGTATCGCAGACTTCTTGAGTTGTAAATTCTGGTGAGAATAATTCAAGCTCTGTTTGTTTCACGTGAAGAGAATTATCTACTCCAACAGATTCAGTCTCTATCTGATGGTCCACCCACTCCGATTGCCACTTTGGCTAACTCAGGTACTCCTACATGTCTTTTCGCTCAACAGTCTTCTCCATGGGTCATTGATTCAGGAGCCTCTGAACATATGTCGAGTATGTCATCTAGTTTCTCTAGTTTTCATCCATCAAATTCTAATATTATTTTTGCTCATGGGTCTACATGTAAAGTTATTGGTAGAGGTGATGTTCACCCTACATCTTCACTTTCATTGTCCTCAGTTCTGTAGATTTATAATTTTCCTTTAATGTTATGCCTGTCGGCAAATTAACTAAGTCTCTTTAGTGTTCAATATCCTTCTTGTGTTTTCCAAGACCTCATGACGAAGAAGGTGATTGATGGGGGGATAAGTGCAATGGCCTATATTACCTTGATAAGGATCCTAGAGCTAACGTGGCTGCACTTAATTCGAGCATGTCTCCCTATCAGTGACGATGTAGTTTGGGTCATCCATCGCTTTTGAAGTTGAGATAGTTAATTCCTATGTCACTATTAGAGTGTGAGGCTTGCCGATTAGGCAAACATCAATAATCGTAGGTCGACTCCTTTTAGTCAATATGGACACTTGGGGTCCTACTAAAATAAAGAGTGTCTTGTTTTTCTTATTTTGTTATCTTTGTTGATTTTTCCAAAATGACATGGCTATTTTTAATGAAAGATCGTTCCAGGTTACTTTTTATTTTCCAAACCTTTCACAAGGAGCTTGTTGTTCAATTTGGAAATATTCGCATACTTCATTTTGATAATGCCCTCGAATACATGAAAAATGAATTGCAATTTTGTGTGCCGAAAATGAGATTATTAATCAGACGTCTTGTACCCATACATCTCGACAAAATGGTGTGGCTGAATGCAACACTTGTTAGATGTTGCACGTACCTTGATGATAAATATGAATGTTCCAAAAATTTATTAGGGAGATGATGTGCTTACTACCTGTTACCTAATTAATCGAATGCCATTGTCTATTCTGAAAAGTCAATCTACATTTCTACTTTGTTTCTTGATGTTTTCCATTTGGTATGCCTCCACGTGTTTTTGGTTGTGACGTTTGTTCATGTGTTGGGTCCTAGTCATGAAAAATTGTCTCCACGTGCTATCAAGTGTGTTTTTTTAGGTTACTTTCGTACTCAAAATGGATATTGTCCATCAACTCATCGTTATTATGTTAGTGTTGATGTTACGTTCTTTGAGGATACATCATTCTTTTCTAATAATGGTCAATTTATGGATGGTGATTTATTTGCTGGTACTCAGGGGAAGGACTCTATTTCTCCCTCAGTTCCTTTACCTGCTACTATTGATAACCTTCTAGTTCCTTTACCTATTGCTACTGATATTACTCATGCACCGATATAGCCCTTACAAGTTCATCACAAAATGGCCAAATCTACAGCAACCATTGTTGTAGTGCTTGCTCCTTGATCAGCAAGCCTCGTTTACCTTTGAATAGAAACAAGCTATTAATGAGGAAATGGATACTCTTCTCTAGAACAACATGTTGGAATTGACTACGCGTCCTCTTCTAAAACAGGCAATTGGATGTAGATGGGTGTAGGCCATCAAGTATCATCCTGATGGTATGATTGAGCGTTTGAAAAAACTCTTAGTTGCTAAAGGGTACACTCAAACATTTGGCGTGGACTACTTTGAGACATTTTCTCATGCTGCTCGCCTAAACTACATTAAGGTTCTTTTGTCTGTGGTTGTATCTATGTATTGGCCCTTGTATCAGTTAGATGTTAAAAATGCTTTCTTACATGGTGATCTACAAGAAGCGTATACTAAGCAAGCCCCTACATATGTTACAAGTGGACAGTCTGACAAGGTGCGCAAGTTGAAAAATGCTATTTATGGGCTGAAGCAATCTCCATGGGTTTGGTTTGATAAGTTTAGTGTAGTTGTGTTACATTTTGGTTTCAAGCGAGCCAATTCTGATCACTCAGTGTTTGTGAGTCGTACAATTTATGGAGTTATTATTCTAGTATTGTATGTGGATGATATTATTATCACATAGAGTGACAGTAGTGGGATTATTGACCTGAAATCTCACTTGAGCCAACATTTTCAAACCAAGGATCTTGACACCCTTCATTATTTTCTTGGCATTGAGGTGGCAAGATCCAAGGAGGGTGTTAATCTCTCACAGAGGAAGTATGTCACAGATACATTAGAGGAGATAGGAATGTTAGATTTTAAGCTCGATACTCCTATGGATTCTACACTCAAGCTTGACGGTGAACAAGGTTAGTTGTATAGTGATCCTGAACGATACAAGGGGCTAGTTGGGAAGTTTCTTTATCTCACAGTGACGGGTCCAAATATCATGTTTGCAATTGGGGTTGTGAGTCAGTTTATGCATGATCCACGCTAACTATATTGAGATGTTGTGTATTTCATTTTGAGGTACTTGAAGGGTGCACCAAGTAAAGGCTTGTTATATTGATCATCCAAACACTTAGCATTACAGGTTTTCTGATACAAATTGGGCTAGAAATCATTCTAATAGAAAGTCCACTTTTGAGTATTGTACTTTTTTGTGGGTGGTAACTTGGTCACTTGAGTAAAAAGCAAAATGTGGTTGCTAGATCTAATGCAGAAGTGGTGTACAGGGTTATGGCTCATACGGCATGTGAGATGATGTGGGTGAAATCTCTTCTTTAAGAGAGGGGTTTTGTGATTCCTACTCCTATGCAGATGCATTGCGATAGTCAGGCTACTATCTTTATTGCTAGTAAACCCGTCTTTCATGAAAGAACTAAACATATAGATGTTGACTGTCACTTTGTCAGGGACATGGTTTTGAGCAGGAAGATTGTTACTCCATGTATCAAATCAGCCGATCAACTAGTGATGTGTCACTAAGGCATTAGGTTTGGGTATGTTTTCTCTATTATATAACAAGCTGGGCATGCATGATCTTTATGCTCAAGCTTGAGGGGAAGTGTTGGAGTGCGTTTAGTAATTAGGGGTATTGTGGTCTTTTTACATTATTTTATGCATTTAATATTGTTGACAACCACTTTACTCTAAAAGCTTAAGCCGTTAGAGGGAGGCGTAACTATGTATATCAAAGGGTCCACAAGTCTAACAGAGGCGGAGTGCTGGCAACGCAACCAAACAATACACTCCAATATAACACGCCCCCTCAGCACTTTGCCGAGACTCGAACCTGCGACCTAATGGGATCTCCTGCTTTGATACCATGTTGATAACCACTTTACTCTAAAAGCTTAAGCTGTTAGAGGGAGGCGTAACTATGTATATCAAAGGGTCCAAAGGTCTAACAGAGGCGGAGTGCTGGCAACGCAACCAAACAACACACTCCAATATAACAAATATATATGCCGAATCAACCAAGTTCGACTCTCTCTATTCTCCCAAGTCTCCTCTTCTATTCTCCACTTCTTCTCCATTTTATGTACCTCTACGTACTCATCTTTTCATTCTATAGAAATAAGATTATATAATTGAACCTAATATGAAATTGTATCCAATAAAATACCAACTTGAATAATATGAAAAGTACTTTCCCATTAGCAACTCCAATAATTCATATGCTACACTACAAAGATTAGAATACAAATTATTACAGACATTCTCAAAAGTTGTAAATCCAAATATTTAATATAAAGCACGCTCACCTAGAGCATGAACTATTAGAGCACAAATTGTACTGATTTTCATGTGTAATACAATTACTTTAAATCCACCAAGTACCACTGCAATTGAATTTAGTGAGGAAAAGGAGCATAGGAACATTGGCTCTTTGATAAAATTTACTTTTTCCAATGTGTTGGTTCTTTACATAGACATTCAAGAGAAGAAGCCTCAACAGTATGGAAGGATAATGTTTGCCTTTCAGTTCATCATATAATCGAAATTCTTGATGCTAAGTGTTACTAAATTTTGAATCAGCAATAGCATATTACTTACTGCTAGCTCAAAATCACCGGACATGCCCATGGATAGCTCGCATTGCTCCTCTGTTATTCCAAGCACTTTGCAAACCTCAATTCTACAGTTTGATAATGACTGTCTCACCAACGTATGCAACAAGATAAATTAAAAAAAAAAATGATAAGACTTAAAGCTAGTAACTAAGTTCAGGTTCCAGAATGATCACCCTGAAGTTCTCTGGAGTTGATGAGTAGTCCAGCATCCCTATTGTCATTAGGCCAGAAAACTCAAGGTTTGGGCAACCCATCTTAACATGTTTCGCAAGTTCTACGCATCCTGAAGGTTCGACACCAAATTTTGCTGCAACGAGACCACATAGATCAATTAATTGATCACTCCATGCATCTTTTTTAACACAGATGACAGGAAAGTAATCTCATTATATAGTGTAAAAGAATCAATATGGATACTAAATCAATTCACTCAGGTTCAGAGTGGAATTAACCAATGCTCATAAATCTTGCATTCATTCAACTGCAGACTTTAAGCCAGACATGACTTAGCTCTTTATGATAATTTTTTTTGATAAGTATAAGAATTTATTAAGGGCCCAATACGTTGCATGATTTGATCTCCTTGATAGATAGAAAGGGGTCCTTGATGCTATACTGTACATGTGACTACATATGCATCAATCTGCACCATTCAATCGGTTGGCCTCCTTATGAATTGGAAATAACACAAATGCCATATTGATTGGAGGGTCCTAGCTATCGGATCATGAGATGAAACGTGGATGGCTAAAAAAGGTCAGGTAAATACTTATAAAAAAAGGTCAGGTAAAGTTCCATATAGGACTTTTGGATGGGTCATACCTTAAAAGTCATACAAATTGGACGATCTTAATCACCTGATCAAGTGACGAAACTTAAATGGCAAAAATAATTTGGTTGGGAGTTGGGAAGAAGTCCACACATGGACGGGCTGTATCATCCAATTGCTTCCTTCTTCTTTTTTTTCTGGGCTATGGTCC
The DNA here is from genome assembly GCA_035048495.1 of Euptelea pleiosperma. Lineage (NCBI taxonomy): Eukaryota > Viridiplantae > Streptophyta > Magnoliopsida > Ranunculales > Eupteleaceae > Euptelea > Euptelea pleiosperma. The sequence continues at coordinate 6,549,744 of CM068545.1, forward strand.
ACCCATGAGGTGGCCACTGATCGAATGGTACAGATGCACATGTCGATGTGTATGGTATAACATCTGGGAAAAATATTGTGGTGTGTTTCGATTCATAGATTTAAAGATTCTTGGGATGGCACAAGAAACCACTATGACAGTTCACTAATGTTGAAATGGAGTAAAAGAAAAATGATAGCTTGATAGAGCATTAAATAAAATAATTAAGACTATTATCTGATTTTCAAGTAAATTCATTAGTATTGATTTGATTCTTAAACCCTAAGGACATGGACACCTGTGTCGGTGTGCGACATGGATATGGAGTGTCAGACGCACTGATCCCCACAAATCCAATACACCGACACGTCCGTACAATTCATTCTTTATGCTGAAAGATATATCTTTTAAATACTTTAGTCCATGTTAAATACGCAATTAGAAAGAATGTATTTGGATTAAGTAATATAAATTAAAATCACATAAACTATATACAATTAATAACTGAAAAATAAAATTTAAATAAATACAGATTTGTTTGAAAAGCTCTGTTGGCATGTGTCCGACACGTGAATACGGCACGGTGTCTGACCCAACAAATTCTTAGAAAACGGGGTGTCCTTGTTACATAGCTTAAACCCAAGCGAACATTTTTATGGAGTTTCAAGAAATGGGTAACATTTTCTATTTCACTCACATGCTTCCCCACTCGTATTCACTTGGACCAAAACCTTCAGAGGCTTTCTTCCAAGGCTTGCAACTGCACGATCAAGATGATTTGCAATCTGTGAAGCACACACAAGGCAACGTAACACATCGTCATAGTAAGTGATGGATATGATGGTAAATTGAACAAAAAAATTTGGGCATAAGATACAAGACCAATTGATTTTTTGGGTATGGCAATTAAACTTGCAAGTTGGAGCTTATGTGGGTTGAAAATTGCAAGCTACAGGTACATCATGATCACAATACTAGGATTAAATTCATGCATATACGACAATGGGATGACCCTTGCACTGAAAGATCTAAAAAAAATTTCTTTAAAACATCATCTTTTGACTAATTACTTCAATATCCAGAACATATTCCCAAATTTTCCATATCATCAATTTAACCAGAAATATTTCTATCGTAATCTTTTTTTACCATCTATATTTTCACATTTTCCCACTTCATCTTGTGGTCTTGGATGCCATACTAAAGTGGGTGCTGGTGATACGGCTTCTTTAGAGTTTTGGGTATGCCGAAGCCCTTACACACAATAACCGTACCTAAATGAGAGGTGAAGAATCAGCTTTTTGAACAAAGGGGCCTTCAACGGTTTTCTCGCTGAGAACCCTTTATGGTGTTTAGGATAGGAATTGCCATATCGTGCAATATGGAGTGTGCTCAGATGCACTTCCAAGAGCAATAATGAAAGCACCATTTGTAGCAAACAAACAAACCCATTTATCTATATTTTTTCCCAAAAGAAAATGAAAAGAAATGTCACTTATTTGAGATCCCTAAATAACAAAGGTTCTAAAAATATAACAGAGATTGGAAAAAGTGTTTACCTTCTCATCATCTACAGTCTCAACCATGAAAAGATTTGGAACAGCAGCTGTACATTAGAAACCGAAGTTTTAATATCCATAGTAACCCTCCCTCAAGCACAAGGATGATTATGAAAGAGAACAAGCCAGAAAGAAATGGGGAGACTGTGAATAACTGAAGGAAATGATATATAAACATATATGAATCTCCTACGACAGGGGCTTACCTGACCTAATATATACACGAAGATAAATATCCAAATCATTTAAAGAAAAGAAATAAGGGTGCACAATGTAAAAGAGAGAAAGCAAAGCATCTCAAAGTAAGAATAACTGGTTCATTGATCTCCAATGTGCAAGGATGTAGGACAAACCCCATCGTTTTTAAAGAGTTAATGACATTAATCACCCTTCTCTGGTATAGATGAACAAGATATATAAATCCATTGAAAATTTTTTAAGCATTCTAATAGGCCACACTTCCACCTCATTCAAATCCGTAAAACCGATGGGGCCTGAGTAAACCTTCTCATGGGCTCTTTTTTTCATCACCAATAACTCCAACAAATTCTGGTGGGGCCCAAATTTTTTGATAATTGTAGAATTCATTAAGGCAAAAGCCAAAGAGGAAACAAGCACAGTCAGAGAGGTCGAGATAACCTACATAGGGCTAGAACAAAAAGAAAATAAAACTAATAACGAGAAAACCAAATACAAAAACCCACTAACTCGCATATCTGGAACAAATAATCTCCAATCTGAAAATAAAATCCTTCAAGAAAAGGCCGCAACACTCTGGGAAGAGTTTAAACCATAAAAACATAAGGCCTTTAACGTTGAGGACGATATTCGCCACCTCTTCTTCCTTGCCCTCGAAAACTCTATTATTTCTCTCCTTCCAAAGGCCCCAACAAATGGCAAAGTGAACATTACACCAAAGCACCCACCCTCTAGAAGAGAAGGCATATATATGCCAACCCAAAATCAATAGAAACAACGAGGAAGGCCTAACCAGGGCAATCCCGAAGTCCTCGAAGAAAGCCCCCCAAACAGCCCTGGCTATATCACACTACAACAAAAGATGGTTGACCGTTTCCTCACTATTTTTGCACATGGAACAAAATTCGACAATGATCTTCCTGGTTCTCAACTGATCCACTATCAAGATCTTCTCTAGAGACATCGTCCAAATGAAAAATGCCACCTTGGAAGGCATTTTAGGACCCCAAACAAAAGGCAAAGGAAAATTGAGAGAAGAAGTCCTATGCGAATCCTTGTAGAAAGATCTAACCGAAAATGACCCATATTTAGGCCATCTCCAAATACGCCTATCCGAGTTGGCTATGGAAAGATGATAACTTGATAAACAAGATAATAGGTTACCCACAGATTCAATTTCCCAATCATTCAACCTTCTTCTAAAACCAAAATCCCAAGACAAGTCCCCCCTTTCCTGAATAGAGCATTCCAAAATAGAGGAATACTTTTTTTTTATTAAATAAAGAATACTTCTTCTTAGAAAGGGAGTACAAAACGGGGAATTCCACCATCAGAGGACCATTTCCACACCATTCGTCCTCCGAAAATCTCACCATGTCCCCAATCCCTGCCTTAAAGAATATCCCTCCGAAAAACTCGCGAGGATCTTCATAATGCCCCTTCAAACACTACAATCATAAAACGAAAGAACCACCTTCCCGACCCAACCGAAATCCATAACCCCGTACTTACTCGCTACAACCTTCCTCCACAACCATTTCCCAATAAAGTCACATTCATCACTGAGATATTCTTGATCCTCAACCCCCTTGCAACTTGGGCCCACACACTATCTTCCAATTGACCAGGTGAAGCTTAGAAATTTCAACCTTATCATTCCAAAGGAAATCTCTCATGCGCTTCTCCGAGATTTTTGCGATGCATCTTGGGATAGAAAAAGCGATGAAAAGTATATGGGCAAATTGGATAAGGATGACTTAATCAACACCAATCTACCCCCTTCGAGAGATATCTAGATTTTCACAAAGCTAGTCTGCCACCAAATCTCTCAATCACCAGATCCCAAAGAGCCTTGGATCTATAACTTGACCCAAGCGGAAGCCCCAAATAAGACGTCAGCAAAGAACCCATACCACATCCAATGGTGCCGACTAACTCCCCCGTATTCACTACCTCCCCCACTCCAAAGACCTTGCTCTTTACAAGGCTCACACACAAACCCGTCGCGGCTTCAAAGCAACAAAGAAGACCCCGCAGGAACCTAAGGTGGGAAATAGAGGTCCCTGAGAAAACCAAAGTATCATCCGTGAGCTGAAGATGTGAAATGGCCGGAACACCTACACCCACCTCAAAACCTATTATATCCCCAAGATCCGTTGCTCGGGACACATTCTCCCCAACGCCTCCGCTGCCACAATAAACAGAAAAGGGGAGAGTGGATTCCCATGTCTCAACCCCCTCGAACCCCTAAAGTAACATGCTGGGGACCTATTCACTAAATAGATATGAGACCGAGAAATACAATTCCAAATCCACCTCCTCCACTTTGAACCGAAGCCCAACCTGTCGAGCATGTAATCGAGGAAATTCCAACTGACATGGTCGTAAGCCTTCTCCACGTCAATCTTGCATACGTTCCATTTAGCCTCATAACTCCCCTATTCGGAGGTAATGGTCATTATAGGTTCAGTACACCCCACAACCGCCTCCTAAAAAATTAGGAGGCATTAAACAAAGGAACTCCTCAAGAATGGAGGTCCACCCCATTAGAAATTTTTCTTATTTGTTAAAAGAATGACAAGTACATAAAATTTTCCACCAATGTTTGTAATTCTGTATCTTTATATGCCACCAGTTGTGCGGAAAATTGAATCGAACAGCTAGTCTTATTTATGCATACAGAGAGATATTTGGAAGTAATCCATCTATGTAACAAATCATTCTCATTTCTAAAATTTTCCTAGAATTTGACAAGAGAATATCTGTGTTTGTAAATGACCCCAACAAGCACACAATGGGAGACATTAAAAGATAGTTAATACAGTTACCCTAAAATCTCTGTAAATTGCAAACCAATTTCATGAATCAAGTGGCCACTTTAATTTTTCCTTTAATTTCACAAAAAACAACATTCAACGTAACTATGGTTTATAGTAATCACATACACAAACTAACACATTAATTAACATAGAAATGAAAATTTTTCAATCATACCCAGAAGCGATTTCACTTTGTTGCTCTGCAAATTCCCAATAAAATGCCATTCCACATTGTCTGGAAGCTACAAAAAACACGAATAATATAACAGATTGATCTAAAAATTAGAAATAGATAGTGTTTGGGTGCGAAACTAAACAATTACCCATTAATATCAAGATAGAATTCCTCAAATCGTAGTTAATTTTTCCGCTTTTTCTACTCTTTAGGAACCAAAGTGGAGGGAAAAAGAAGACCTGTGGTGCTTTTTCGACGATCTCTTGGACATAATTCTCGCCAAAGCAGTGGTGACTGGCGTCGTAGACTTGGCGGATGAGGGAGACCGGTTTGGTCTTGCTGACGGCCACCACCCTGACTTGGTCGGGCCTGCGGCCAGACCTCTCGGCCGCTAGTTGAACTCGGGACAGCACCGAACGTAGAGCCGTAACCGCCGCGCCCTCCATCGCGGGAGCGGCCATGCGAGTCTGCTCGATCTCTTCTCGTTCTCTCTCTTGATCTGTCTTTTCTTCTTGATTTTCCATTTCAGGGCTCCACGGGTACTGGATGTGTTATGTTGGGCGAGCGCAGCACCCACAAAAAACACCAATTTTTGAGGACTAAATTGTCCTTTCCATCCTTTACCGTTTTGTTTGGGCACCCACACCCATTACTTCCAACCGCGCCAAAAACGACGAGGCTACACTGCCTCCCCCCAGCTTGAAGGTGGGGTGGGGTCCGGAGAAGATGAAGTGGGTGCCCATTAAATGTTGAGTGTCCAAACGTGAGCCTTAAAATGGGAGTGGGTGCACATTAAATGTTGAGTGTCCAAACGTGAGCCTTAAATTGGGAGTGGATGCCCATCAAATGTGAGTGCCCAGCTTAAAGATGTGGGTGCCATAGAGGCACCCTTTAAATTTTCTTTTTTATTTGGGAGTTTTTGACAAAATCCCCACTTACCCTCCCATGACTTAGTCCACCGTTGTTGATGCAAATTGACTAATAATTTTTTTAAGACCAAAATGCCCTTTATTCAACCTTGGAACTATAACCTAGGGGTTTGGACCAAAATCCTAATCCAAATCAAACAACTATGGTGGTCAGCCAATCATGAGATTCCAATAAGTTGGCCGCCCATCACTAGAAACCAACTTACCAAAGTCTCGTGGCTGACCAACCACCACTTTGAGAGCATTTTTAATTCCCCACTCTTATTTTTTATATATTTTTTAGGAACATAATGTGTAATTAAAGAAAAAAAAGTGATGATGTATATGATAAACTATTAGATTTTAAGGAGATTTATAAGAAATTACAAATATAAGGAAAAGGGATAAAGTTTAAAAAGGGGAAAATATATAACTCAAATGGGTTGTTTTAAACATTTTCTCTTTCATTGATTTTTTTATTGCTCGCCGAAGTGGTAGTCGTCTAGCCACAGAACTTCGGTAGGTTGGTTGCCGGTGATGATTAACCAATTTACTAGAGTCTCTTGGCCGATTGACCACATAATCATTTGATTTGAGGTTAGGATTTTCGCTAAACCCCACATGTTCTTGTGATTAAGGGTGAAGAAAGATGTATTTTTGGCTTTTCAAAAAAACTTGTTAGTCAATTTGGGTCAATGACAATTTAGTCAATTTGAGTGACATGAGACTTTGGGTTTCAAGAGTTTGGTAGGCCACGTAAATCAACTTTCAAAAGTTATTAGATATATATCACATGTATTGTAATACCCTAAACTTTCATTCATTAGTATTATCATAATTCACTAATATAAGTGTAATTAGACATTTTAATTACTCTTACGTGTTCACTTATCATGTTTATGGACTTTAAGTATACAAATAGCTTAGACAAAACTTAAAATTTATGATCCTTAGAGCTATTTACATGCTTGAACACTTGAAATAAAATTTGTAAGGGCACAATCTGGATACCATTTAACATATTTAATCTAATAAGAACTACTAATGCTCCACAGAATAGTCATATTTATGACTATTTTTGACTAACCCATAGTTAAAATTTAATTTTTTGGCCAAATACAAATAGTGTGGGGATTCGAGTTAGCTTTCCAACTATAGGTGGTAGGTTGCCTAGTTCATTCGGGGCTAATCTCTAGACTGACTGTATATCAACGTAGTCTTAGTGTCGAAAATCAATGTAATATTTCAAAACTTTGTTTAGCTTTTATCTTGGATTTTTAAAACAAAAACTACACAATATTTTTTAATAGAGAAATAACTTATTTTGATTAATTATGCTATCGTATATTACTTGTTTGATTTGATTAAAAATTAACCCCCGAATCATTAAACTAAGTCAGAAAATATCAACAAATTAAGTTTTGCCCGTCTTTTAGAGAATTGCGGATACTTATAAAATCACTAAATGAATTAAAAAATATCATTTTTGCCTAAAGTTTACTTATTAAAATTCCGTATACTTATTTATAGAATAAAATCTTTGAAGAAAATGATTTATTAACCATTCTAAAAAATTAGTCTTTTTCATTAAATTGTAAAAATATTTCTCAAAACTCTATCAAATAAATGTTTTAGTTAAAGTGCTTTCACAAAAGATTTTTGTTTTGATTTATAATTAATTATGATAATTTTAAAAAATTATTTTGAATGACTTTAATTAATATTTTATTTTTATCAACCCCTGAATTAGGGGTAAACATGAAGACTGTTGGGGTGCCCGGATGCGGAGCATGACATGTATGGGATTATGGGGGCTTGTTGCATCTTAATTTACAAAAGGAGACGTGGCTCACTCCTATAGCCATACATCAAGCTACCCTACATCAGGTGGCTCCTTCATGCTAGATAGGCTCCCCGGTCCACACAATCAATGCCTCACATGTCAAGGCCGCTTTGCATGTAGGTCCCATGTATCATATGTAATCAAAACATCATGCTGGTCTTACATACCAATTGGGCTCTATATGCAATGTGATACACTATCAGGTGGGCTCTGACATGCTAGTGATGCCCTGCCATGCCAGGTGTCATCGTATCATGCACAGTCCCACGTGTCATGTCGCCGTTATGCGTTATGTGGTCGAAATATCATATGGGTCCCACATGTCAGGTGGGCCCCACCTGTCATGTAATGAACACATCAAGTGAGTCCCACATGCTAAGTACCCCCCTCATATATATAGGCGGGCTTCACAGGTGATGTTCACCTATAAACACCACGTGGCACGTGAAAAATTTGCTCCTCTCCACAAGAACTTTTTTGGATCATGGACCATCCCTAGGTAGCTAGTCTACAGTTTAAGTCACGTGCAACACTCTTCGGTTGCCCACCTTCAACTTTGAATGTTTGGCCCATCCCTAAGTGGACCTACATACCACAATTCAGCGTCATTAGTGATTTCTGAACTTTGGATCTAAGTACCCCAAAAAAATCTTCAAATCCAATGGTTAAAAATATCTCCTGAAACGAAGTCCAATTCAACAGTTAGAAATCACTAATTCTGGCTGTTTTTTTTGGGTCTATAAGTCCACCCAGGGATGGGCCAAACATGTGGCCAATCTGTGGTCCATCATCAACATTGATGACTGACATCCGTCATTGCAGATTTACTCAAAGGGGTAATTCCATCAATTAAAAATGTCATCAGCTGTTATTGACATTTCCGGTGCAGCCTCAGCCACCCTTAACAAAATCTTAGCTCCGCCACAGTGTTTGGTATCCACTCCAAAAATCAGCTCGATTTCTGATTTCTAGCCGTTGTATATATATATATTACCCAAAAAACATGTGCTTGCATATCCGACGGTTAGAATCACACTAAAACTGCTAAATCTAATGGCTAGAGATAGCCAATCATAAAAAGAAAGAAGCTTGAGAGAGAGAGAGAGAGAGAGAGAGAGTAGCTTTGATTATTACTAAGGAGTAAAAACATGGAGAAGTAAAAACAGAGACAAAAGTGAGAAACATGAAGAAGTAATGAAATCACGCTATCCATTTCTTTTGTTGCGAATGAGTATGAATTTAGCCCAAGTGAAAATCTCCAACGCTAGAGTTATGGAAGCCAACACTCCAAGTACTGCCACATATGCCCACTTCCATTGCTTCTCATCTGGCCTCAGAATACTAATTCCTTGAAATATATTCACTATGATCAACACTATCAATGCATACCCCAAAAAATGGTGGTACATGTCCCAGTACTTGCGATATTCATCCTTATCCTTCGGTTTCAACCATAGAGCAAACATCTGAAACAATAATTACCACGCGCCTTATCAATACTCTAAATCCATTCACAGAAGAGATCAGAGAGAGAGAAAGAGGTACAAACTTGTAACGTTGTGAAGGTGAAGATGATGATTCCGAAAATTCGGTGGGTGGGGAAGGTGTAGAATGTAGAAGCATGTCCGAGCCATATCCCGATGCCCCAACCTACTGTGCCTAGTATGTATGCCAAAATTTGGCACCAAACATGAAGATAGTACCAGCCCTTATACGGCACCGGGAATTCCCTGAAATACCTCGAGATGATGACGCCGATGGGTACGAGTGTACCCCACCCTATCATGTTCAATATCCCATGCACCTGCTCAGACCTCAAATACATTTTTTTTTTATAAGTATAAATGCTTTATTAAAAAGACCCTTAAGAGGCTAAGGAAGCCTGCCAAGAAGGAACGACAATGGAAAAAGTAAGAAAGCGTGAAATGGTTAATTGCTTACCCTTCTTAGGTGTCGTCGGTGATGTCCGGCATTTCGACAATTGCCGGTGGCGAGGTCTATGGTTTCTGCACTATCAACATTGTGAAGGGTGACACTGTGCATTTGGGGCTGCGATTGTATCACATTGGAACCAATTTGCCATACGTGATTTAACCTCGATAGGTTGTATTCTCGGGGAAGAGTTAGGATTGCAGACATAGTAAGGAAGCCAGTCTCTTTCGAATGTTCTAACCGCTGTATGCTGACTTCCACATCGATATCAGACGGTTGGAGCCCGCAATAGTGCTTGGTTTCTCTAGTGATGTTGTATTTCTCCAATACAAGGGACCCATTTGGTTGTTGAAACATAATGAGGGCTCTAGTTCCAACCATTTGTGGTTTATCAAGTGGATTTACGCCCCACGCCACCCATCCTGTCGAGACATGTGGCCGCGCGCCGAAAAAAATGTTGATTGTTTGGTTATGAATGTTGCCATTGTAGATCCACCCAAACTCTGCACCTAGTGTTCCCAACTTCTTGCAATGTGTGATATTTGTTCCCATTTTAATGAAAGAGAATTCGTCATTGCACTGAGTGGATTGCGCATTGGCGGAGACAAGAGAGAAGAAGGCCAATATGAGGATTAATATTGCAAGGGCATAAGAAGAAGGCATACTGATGATCTGACCTCTCTCTCTCTCTCTCTACATATCTTGTCTCTATATAATCGTCACAGTGTCCTGAATGAGTATTGTTTACTGTTTGTCTCCCAAACTCCCAACTTTCAGACATGGAACTTTCTTTAAGGACGATGATGGTGTAGTCACGTGGTATAAGCTAATATAATACTACCTCCCTGTTGTCCGCCATTGGGTACGCGAACGATGACATCCGACGTCTGATATCTTTAGTGAGGTGATCAGAGTGATTTTAGAAGTGGGGTCTAGCTTTTCCTCAACTATACACTTATTAAGAGATAATCTAGGGTGCTCCCATCGATCCAAAATGATCGAATTGATGTGCCATGATAACTCAGAAGTTTTTTCATCAAAAAATATGATCCCAATTCGCGGTTCGGCAAGTTGATCAAGATATCATTATACATGAGCATTACAGCATAGATTTTCTCATTGTTAGTATGTGTAATATGTAGAATGGGGATTAGGCATATATGGTCTAGGTCACGACTTAGTCACAGTTGTAAAAGAACAAAAGAGTGATGATAAAAAGAGCTCGTGTTTCACATATGGGTATGTTCTTTACTTATCGTATTAAAACAAGCACCTTTCGCTTTTCTCTTTCTCTTTTTAGTATTCCTTCACCCTAGCTCGGGGAATGATAGCAACCATGTGATATTGATGAATCTCCCATCCAACCCCTGTTCTGAATCGGGAGATCTGGATCAGGTGGGTAAGACCCAAGATGGTTGGTAAAGAAACCCTGATGTGTATGGAAGATCATCTATATCAAATGTATATTATGACAAACTCCTTGGGGGTCACATGCATGTCCACGTCTTGGACCAGGTATTATGTGTTCATCACCATCTAAATAAACCATATCCCTTTCTCTTTAACATAAAAATCTGTACAAAGTGTCTTCACAAGTCCAGATGCTTCAAAGAGAAATGATTTCCACATTATGCGACTATTTCCTTTAGTCGCTTGGATGTCGCACTTTCCTTGTTTTATTACTCTATTTGATGTACTACGTCCGTTAGTTGTTAAGTTTGGATGGACGGGAAAAGTTCGATCAATCAATAGTTCGGTTGACTTTAAAATTTTTGATCAATCGTGTTTAATTCATCTATGATCCAAAAAATTGATATTGAAAATTTGTTGCTAAAATATAAATGTGTGTAAACCTTAGAAGAGATTAAAATTTAAGATTGTTGATGGGTCCCCATTTACTCGACTAGTGAACAAAAGGTTAATATAAGTTTGTGTGAGGCTACATACTGTAGTTAAATTAGAAATTAAAAGTGAAGTATCCTTTATAATGGATTCGGACCTCCCCGCTATGTTATGAACCGTTAAAACGCTTTAAAAATAATGGCCGTTATTTTCCGTTATAACGAAAAATAACGACTGTTATTTTTTGAAAATTTGTGTTAAAAAAACAGCCGTTATTTTTGCAATTGAAAATTTGGCGCCATTTTTTCTATTATATTCTGATTATTTTTCATTTTAGCATATGAGCGTTACAATTCGTTATAACGACCATTATAATAGAAAAAACGGTAACGCCAATCCATTATACCATTATAACGGCCCTTTTTAAACCTTGGTGTGAACTCTGAAGTGTGAGAGAGACTAGAGTTGCAGGTCTTGTCACTGTGTTGTGGTCGTGTGGGTCCAACGGAGAGAGAATTGGGTGACTTTGGCATGGGCATTGTATGAATGATCTGATGTAGCATGGGTGATTTTGGCATGGGCATTGTACGAATGAGATGTCCTAGGCCACTAAAAATATGATGACATGCTTGGCCCACTAAAAGGCGACGTGTATGATGCATGCATGTCCATGCACTGGCTTTGTTAACAAATTCGAACCAAGTTAATTTCATAAATAAAAAAGTTCATATATACATCAATAAACTATATATAAGCATCAGGATCAATGAAAGAAAAAAACAATTCCTTGCAAGCAAACTTTTCGGGCCAGGCTGCGGGCCGGGCTCGGGCTTCAATATTGGATCCAGGCCCGACCCACCTCTTTCACGGGCCTTCTCGAGCCGGACCTAGCCCGATTTAAACGGCCCAGGCTTGGGTTGGGCTGCAGGCCAAATTGCCATGTTTGATCGGGTTCTCATACTCAGGCCCAAACCTGATCCTGAGTACTACATAACCCAACCTAAGCCCCGACCCGAAGTTGGGTTGAGCCTGCCCAAGTCACAGCCCTACCAAACAAACTTGTGGTCGGATGGGGTTACTGCTTGACCAACCCATGTATGTGTGTCATGGTGACCAAAAAACCCGGTTCACAAATTGATAGAAAACTTGTATACTTGTCCCCGGCCCCCTCTCTCAGAGTTACCAAAAGATTTATGTGGACTTTGCCTAAACATTTTTTCAAAGTCTAACAAAGTTTGGCACCCGTTTGTGCATCCTCAAAGTTCCAATAAGAATATTCTAAAAAGTGATGTCTGCCGTTATAACGGAAAAAGGTAACACCCCCAGTCCGTTATACCGTTATAACGACCCCTTTTAAACCTTGGTCTCGGGAGCCTAACCTCCCTTTACTTCATATCAACTCAATTCGTCTTATGGGGACATGTTGTACTTGGTAGTGGCCGTTCAATTGAGACCACCCCACTAAAAGCAAACCGTCTACCTTCATTTTCCTCTGGTCAACTCTCCCGCCAATTTCCTTATAAAATCCCATCTCCCACCCTTCCCCTTCTCCATCCCATCTCTCTTTTCTTGATCATGACCATGAAGTTGATAAAGGTTTTCTTTATACTGGTAGTGGCCATGGCTTTAATCGTCACCATCGCGACATCGTCGACTGAAGAAGAAGATGATGATGATGAAGATTTACCCGTCGACAACCAAGAAACATCTTCTCTACGAGGGATAAGTCGTTTCCTTGCGCAAAAGAAACCTACAAACCAACTGACTTGCAATAAACTCCCTAGGATTTGTCGCGTTAAGTGGAGCCCAGGGCCTGATTGCTGCAAAAAGAAGTGTGTTAACGTGATGTCGGACCGCCTTAACTGCGGAATGTGTGGGAACAAGTGTAAGTATACACAGACATGTTGCCAAGGGAACTGCGTGAACCCGTCGTTTGACAAGAGGCATTGTGGTGGGTGCAACCAGAGGTGCAAAAAAGGAGAATTTTGTGCATATGGAATGTGCAACTATGCTTAGAAATATTGGGTTTGTAGAGCATGTAACTGTATTTTTTCAAAATTCTAATTTAATTTATCTTTATTATTGCAAGGAAATATTGAGTCATGGATCGACCACCTCCATAACACATCAAACATAACATATATGCTCCAATGTATTGGCTGTGATATAATAAGAGACCACATGGGTGATCTGATAGATGGATGCTTGATCTATAATGGGTGTAATGGCCATTATTTTTGGAAAATTCTATTTGCACTCCACAAATTCCATAAGCACCCCATTTGGGTGCTTTTTGGACGAAACTGCCCTTAAACCCAAAAAAAAAAAAAAAAAACGAGCACCCCTATCTCCACCTCCTCTCCACATCTCTCTCTCTCTCTCTCTCTCTCTCTCTCTCTCTCTATTTCTATTTCTATTTCTCTCTCTTTAGAGAGATGTACTTGTGGTGGAAGTGGCGGCGACGGCGTCCTCCTCCTTCTCCTTCTTTTATTTATTTTTTCTTCTGTTTTGGGTTTTTTTTTTTCAGGGTGAGAGCGAGAGGTGGAGAGGGAGGGACGAAGAGGGGTGATGTTTTTTTTTTTTGGTCTTAAGGGCATTTTTGGTCAAAAAGCACCCAAATGAGATGCTTATGGAATTTGGGGGTGCAAATAGAATTTCCCTTCACAGTCATAACGGTACTAACTCTACCCTGTGGCTTATAACCCTATTTATAGAAAACTAGTTTTATTCCTTGGGACACGGAAAAAAGTAAAATGGAAAAATTACTAAAAGTAACAAAATTAAACTAAGCATGAAAACTGATAATACTAGAGCCAAGAATCAAGATATATAGAATTGATGGCGAGTGACCTCGACTTTCATAACTTTAGTTATTGCTAAAATAAATCTTTCCAAAAATATCAAAATTGCTCTAATTATGACTTTGAGAAGGAATTTGTCCAAAAAGTGAAAAGTCCATGACAAAGCATGGATCTTAAAGATATTGTTGTTTCAATGGGTCATTTTGCACGATTCTGACACTGGGGTCCTTGATTCCTACTAGTGCATTTTTGCCTTCCATTTGGACCTTTGACAGTCCAACTCTGAGAACTTAAATATCAATATTTACCATAATTTTGAACTTGCTCGTGGCACTACAAATGTTTGCAGCATTTGCTTGTGCTTGATTGGTACTGCAATATATCCAACAAATATTTTCATTAGACACAATAATTTTTTTGTCAAAAAGTGGTCTAATGTTTGCAGCCAAACGGCAACAAACAATAGGCAAGTGACTCTCTCATCCCCCTTAGTCTCCCTTCCCCTGCCTAACTATATGAACGTTTTCCCAACATTTGATTATCAAATATTTGCCTACAAATATTTTCTTGCAAACTAGGGCATGATATCAAGCAGGGCCTTTAAACTGTTAAATAGCATGTGTCTATTAAAATAAGGTAACTGGTTGTCTATGTTAAAAAAAAAGATTTTTTTTGAAAGCGGTGGTCATGCGCTAATGATTGTGCACCACTTGTACTCTGGGTTTAGGCTTTGGTTAAACCGCAGATTACTTATTCTTTGTGAAAAATAACCATGGGTTAACCCTGGTACACACCCGGCGTGCGATCATTGGCGCATGATCTCCACTCCAAAATTTCCGCCGCTTTAAAAATTTTCTCATTTTAAACCATGGTTTCTCCTTTAAATCCAATAAAAGTGATTCTTGGTCTGTACTCTAGGGTCGAGCATGTTATTTGAGTAAATTTTATGTGGACCATCTCAAGTGCTACCATCACATGGCAGAGTGGAATATTCTAACCTTTTAGAATATTCCCGTCACATCACGTAGGTCTAACTCTGTCGTGCGTGCACAAATGGCAGTACTTAAATGGTTCCACAGCTCCACAGAGAAAAAAGGGTCCACATAAAAAATTTACTCGCAATATCTTATAAAGGATTTGAGCAACACATAAAAAAAAATAGCGAGAGTAAGCCTAAACAAGTTCTTAGGGGAAGCTTTGTGGTCATGTCTATGTCTAGGGAAGGTACATCATATAAAGTGGTTGTATCTTCTCCAAGAAACCAATCTTTCTTAAAAAATGCGTTGATATCGTGGCAGAATCAGTGGCGGAGCCAAGAAGGGGCCAAGGGGGCCTCAACTCTGAAAATTCATAAAAAACAAAAAAAAAAGGTTTCTAAAAGTACCTGGTTTAGAGGGAAATTGCCCCTTAATGAGAAAATTTTTGAAGGGCCGGGAATTTAGAAGCGGCAATCACGCGACAATCATATTGCACATGTCGCGTGATTGCCGCTTCTAAATTCCCAGCCCTTCAAAAATTTTCTCCCTTGTTATTTCTTCTTGCACTGCCCCCCTCAACTTTGTCGTGTGCCACCTTGCCCTGTGGAACAAAATCCTAATCAGTTGGCTTATTTGCTTGCCACGTCAGCTTTACAGTAAGCTCTAGGTCAGGGCCTTTTTTGTAGGAGACTTGCTGGTCTTCCTAGCAGTACTCATGGAATTAGATTGGCAAACGTTTAAATAGGGATTAAAAGACGCCCAAGGTGCAATTTAGTGAAAACTGAAAACCATGTGGTACGGACTGACACAGCAAAAATCAACTTGATTGGTGATTTCTAGCCCTTAGATTTGGGCATTTCTCGTGGGATTTGAGTTTTTTTTTTTGGATTCTCAAATCTAACGGATGGATATCACCGATCAAGCTGATCTTTGGTGCGTAGGTTCACTAAAAGACTGAAAAGAGTGTGCCATATTGCATTTTGGGAAGTTTGAAGTCCCGGAGGCAACAAACTGTAGCTTTAAGACGCCCTAATTCTCATTCCATGAACCATGGTTTTAAAAAACTGCTGTTATAATGAAACTAATGGCTGTTATAATGGATAAGGACCTACCCCGTTGCGTTATGAACCGTTTTAGTGTTCAGAAAATAACAGCCGTTATTTTCGTTATAGTGGTCATTTTATGAAAATAACGGCCATTATAATGGAAATAACAACCGTTATTTTATGAAAAAAATTGAGAAAAATGACATTGCTTAGAAAAAAATAACGGCCGTTTTAGATTTTAGCACCATTTTCCCCCTTTTTCCGTTATATTTTCTTTTTTTCTCTTTTTGCCCATGTGCGTTACAATTTGTTATAACGGCTTTTACAACGGAAAAAACAGTAATGCCCAAGTCCATTATACCATTATAACGGCCCCTTTTAAACCTTGCTTAGAACATCAGGATGATCTGTATAGGTTATGGGTTTCCTAATAAGCCACAACCTATACAGATAAAAACTACATGGTGCCAAAGATATCCATAGCACATGCTTACAACCATCTGATCGGATCAAAGTTCAGTAAAGGAGTTCTCTCTCAGGCGGGGTCCATTAATGGTGGTGCTAGGGTATGAACTAGGTTGGATCTTGGACGGATCCATTTGTTGGCCCAATTCCATACCTAACTTGGATCCATATATTGGGATCCACATCCGAATCTGCCATCATTAAATGCGTCATAAATAACTAAATAAACAAATATACAGGTTAGGTTTACATACATATCACTAAGGGTCCAATCTAATTCAAGGCACAGACCCAGATCCGGCCAAGTTCTCTAGGGGGGGGGGGGGGGGGGGGTCGTTACAACGAAAATAACGCTTACGGGCAAAAACAAAAAATAACGGGAAAAAACAGAAATAATGAAAAATAACGGAAAACATGGGGCCGCAAGTCAAATTTTGAATTTTAGATTTTCAAAAAATAAAAAATAACAAAAAAAACGGAAATAATGACCTTTTTTTCCTCAACTTTTTTCAGAAAATATAATGGAAAAATAACGGAAAATAATGGCCATTATAACAGTATGAATGTAACGGGGGGAGGTCCGAATCCGTTATAACGGCCGTTTTTTAAACATGCTATGTTAGAAAAAAAAAACTCATTTCGTCAGATCGATCTCGGAGCAGACCCGCTCCATTTCATGCCCTAGGTGGCGCAAGCACCCATATTCTTGAGCAGTGAGCACCACGTTTTCTCTGGTCAGCCTTCCAGGTATCTACTCAAAAAAGCAAAAATAGACGTGAACGCATCTACAAATAAATAACACTAACGGTGCTTTTATAACGGTTTCTGGATATACTATGAGTCCTGATCCTCTACGACATTGCCACCTACTCCTCTTTAAATTAAATTTTCATTTTTTAATCTATAAAACATGGGGTACGTAGCAAACCAGGAGATGTGGGAGTTGCGTTAGTTACCCTTTGCACAGGATCTAAATACCCTCCAAGTCGTGGTTCTCCTTTTTCCCGTCCCTCTTATTTGAATTTTGGAAATTCTTTGTAAGCCTAACTTCCTTTTACTTGAATCACAAAATAGCCGTTGAATTAGACCACCCCACTAACAAAAACCCCATATAAAACCCCGCCATGCCAACCTCCCTTCTCCATCCAAAACCTCATCTAGTACTTCATTCCAAAACTCTCTCTATCTCTTTCCCATGAAGTCATTACAGATCTTCTTTATCTTGGCAATGGCAATTACTCTTAGTACTGCAGCTATGATAGCTGAAGAACTGCCTGAAAGTGACCAATCATCTTCCCTTCGAGGGATAAGCCGCTTCCTGGCTCAAAACAAGCCCCGGGTCGTAATGACTTGTGATAAATTCCCTACAGTTTGCCGTGCTAAGGGCAGCCTGGGACCTGATTGCTGCAATAAGCAATGTGTTAATGTGTTGACGGACCGAGTCAACTGTGGGAGTTGTGGGAGGAAGTGCAAGTACTCAGAGATGTGTTGCCAAGGTAAATGTGTGAATCCATCGTCCGACGAGAGGCATTGCGGACAGTGCAACAAGAAGTGCGAGACGGGGAGTTCGTGTGTATATGGGATGTGCAGCTACGCGTAGAAATATATGTAGGGTGTTTAGTTTTTTGATTAGTATTCATCGTATATGTAAGTAATAAAGTCAGGCCGTAACTATTGCTGGGCCCTGCAAATTCTTTTCTTTCATTTAATTTGCGTAAATGTAACCCACGAAATGGTCCAAATATTTTCTGGCTTCCAACAATAATCTCTCTCTCTCTCTCTCTCTCTCTCTCTCCTAATTGATAAGATACGGCGCCAGTTCTGTTGGAATAAAGAAATAACAAACAGGAAGATGCAAACACATGGCACAAAGATTTACGTGGTTCCCTCAAAATCAAGGTACTTTCATAGATTCACATTGATTCCACTATGCTCTGAGGCAAAAGAAAAGTCACAATACAATAATGATCGTCTTATGACAACTGAGGTATATATAACCCCAAACTAGGGTTTTTGTATCTCTATGTAAAAGTATGAAAATATACTTAAAAAAACCTTCCAAAAAATGGGTCAGAGGCGCCATAACAGTGGCTTAATTTACAATACTCTTAACACCATTGAGTAAAATTCGGCTTCATAGTTAAAAAATGGTTTTTTTTACTTACCTCCCTCAATGATGTGGCATATATACTAGACATGGCTCCCTTATAATTTCAAAAGAATTAGATTTGCCTCCTTTAACTGTTGACTTTGACTGCTAATTTTATCTTCCAATGATAGAATTACCTTGACCAAGGCCTCCAGTTTGTAGTGTAGTTCCCCTTGAATTTGTTGCTTTTACCCTCTTAAAACATAGCAATTAAAACCAATTTAAGGTTGTTTACTGGTTTTCCCCTGCAAATGGTTTAATCTGAAACTAAAGTTGCGATTAGCTCAACTCAATACTAGACCTGGAGCATTTTTTTGATCTTGGAGCAGGCTCTTGGTTTAAAAAAATATAGGCTCAGATCAGGGGGACAACAATTTCATACAACATTTTTTACAACAATTTTGGCATACCCACATGGAAGATGAATCAATAGCTGATTCTGTGGTGAGGATGATCTCCTCACCATACAGATCACCGCTACAAAAAATCAGCAAAAATTCTGAAATTTCTAACCCCGTCAAATGTAGTTTTCAAGTTACCGATAAAAATACACGGTCCGTGTATAATTCTTCAACTTGTAAACCGGCCTACGAATATCGGAATGATTAGAATTTTTGTGAGGATCCAATAATCTCCTCACCATAGAGAACATCATTGCCAACAATCATCCTATTCAAAACTTCTAATTTATTCATTGAGAAAACTTCTAAAATTTGATCAATAATCTTTTATGAGGAATGCTGCTAGCAAGCAACACTTTCGGGACGTTGCGTGGATGCAAACCCCTGGAAAGACAAGGAAAACTCCCTTGAAAACCATATTTTGAATTAAAATACATATTTTATTTTCTAGTCTTTTTGCTGGGTTGCATCTGTGCAACTCCTTTGGGTGTTGCTTGCTTGTATTCCTCTTTTTGTTTATAACACAGGTATCCCCACACACATTGGTGATGGAACTAGTACTCCTACGGTTGTGCGCGCTTACCCAAGCCTTCCCGTACACACAACACCGCGCTTGCATTACTCATCTCTTATTTTGGACAAGAAGTAGCAAAAAACTAAAGAATCTATTCTTTTTTACTCACCCGTTGAGCTGAGTTGCTCAGCTTAGTTTTGAGTTAACTCAGTAATTAATTAACTACAAATCGAGTCACTGGGCAAGTCTACCTGAAATCTCATGGAGTTGAGTTGACTCAGCCAAGTTTAGGTTGCTAGAATCCAAGGTTTAAAAGGGGCCGTTATAACAGTATAACGGACTGGGGGTGTTACTGTTTTTTTATTTTTTCCGTTATAAGGAATTGTAACGCTCAGTGGCAAAAACAAGAACATAATGGAAATAATGGCGCTGAAATTCAAAATTTCAAAAACGAAAAAATAGAGGAAAATAACCGAAATAACGGCCTTTTTTCCAGAAAAAAACAGTTGTTATTTTCGTTATAACGGAAAATAACAGCCGTTATTTTTAGAGCGTTTTAATGGTTCATAACGTAACGGGGGAGATCTGAATCCGTTATAACGGCCGTTTTTGTGAACCATGGTTGAATCTACAAGTCTACAAAGAGGTTAATGTACGTGGTGGTGCTTCCGTCACATTTTCCATAGGAAAATGCTATCTCATAGATAACCGCGCGGACAAGCATGCAGTGGCAGGTCATGAAGATAGATATTCAGAAATAGAAGCACAATTCAGTAGCGTGCGAGCTACCAATTGCCAATCAATCTGTAGATATTTAGGAATTGTAGCTGTGATTCTTCTCCTTTTCCCGATCCCCTCTAATTTGAAATTTAGAATTTCTTTGTAAGCCTAACTTTCGTTTACGTGAATCATAGGAATTAGACCACCCCACTAACTAAAAACTGTTCCTCCACATTCTCCCTCTTCACCAAACTCATCCCTACTTCCCTATAAAAACCCCCGCACCATGCTCTCCATAACCACACCTTCTATCAACTTTCAAAACTCTCTTCATCATCTGCTTCTGCTTCTTCATTTGTTACCATGAAGTCATTAAAAATCATTTTTATCCTGGCAATCATGACCATGGCTTTGGCCATTACTCTTACTGCAGCACAGACTAATGAAGACGATGAAACAACCAATGCTTCTTCCCTCCGAGGGACGACAAGCAGTCGCTTCCTTGCCCAAAATAAGCCCCGGGTCGTGATGACTTGTGATAAATTCCCAAGACTTTGTAGCACTACAGGCAGCCCAGGGCCCGACTGCTGCAAGAAGCAATGTGTTAATGTGTCGAGGGACCGACTCAACTGTGGGAAGTGCGGGAGGAAGTGCAAGTTCTCAGAGATGTGTTGCAAAGGTAAATGTGTGAACCCATCGTTCAACGAGAAGCATTGCGGGCATTGCAACAACAAGTGCAAGAAGGGGAGTTCATGTGTATATGGGATGTGTAGCTATGCTTAGAAAATGTGGGGTCGTTTAATCATGTGTGATTAGGATTCATAATATGTAAACCATAATGGGGATCGAATAACGTCCATCACTATTGATGAGTTCTGCTGCTTATGCTTCCTTTGATAATTGTATGTGTGTAACTGTAATATCATATTTTTAATTTAATGTTTAGTTCTATTTATTACTAGTTTAAAGCCAAAACTGGGGTTGGGGCACGCCCTAGGTCTCACACGACACTCACCTTGACATCAGAATTTTAATGACGGATATTCATCATTAATGTTAAACGGACGACAGTGTAAGCCACATGGCACAGTACTCTTAGAGACTACTGACTGTATGGATATGTTTGGCCCATCCTTAGGTAGACCTACATACCAAATTAAAATCAGCCTGATTAGTGATTTCTAACCTTTGGATCTGAGTACCCCAAATAATGCTCAAAATCATGGAAAAGACTAATTCGACGGATAGAAATAAGTACTAGTCAGGTTGAATTTTGCTATGACCTAGGGATGAGCCAAACATCCATACAGTCAGTGGCGGAGCCAGGATTTTGTTCAAGGGTGGGCAATATTGTACAGATTTTGTTTTAAGGGGGACAAAAGGGTACTTTGAAAGAAAAAAAATTTCCTTAATGAACTTTTAAAGTTGACCCCTTCCTTGCTCCGCCACCACATATGGTTAGTGTTTCTAAGAGTGTGCCACGAGGCTCATATTGTGGTCCATCATCAACGCTGATGAGGGACGCCAGTTATCAAAGTTCCCATGCCATTAATTACTTATATATATATATACACACACACAATATAGAGTAGTATAGACAAAGTTAGAATTTTGATTTTCTAATTGGGCCTTGAGATGTCACAATTTACAAATTCACCCCTCCAAACAAATCTTCCAAACTGCCCTTTGGGTTGAAACTTTCCTATTTTGCCAATTTCTTATTTCTGGTTGGGGGTACTCAAATCCAATGGCTAGAAATCACCATTTACACTGATATTTGGTGTATCGATATATCCACCTAATTGTGGGCCAAACATTCAGCAAGCTAACCCACGACTCCAGGGCCCTTTATGGGTTGCCTTCAGTACAGTTTTCTAGAAATGATTCTTGCCTATAAATGTAAAGTATTCTAGATCAATATTTGTTGGCTTATAAATCTTTTTCTACAAGACTTTTATGCGGTCACCATACAGGGCCTAAAAGTGAATTAAAAGCCTAAGGCGCCCATTTTTTTTAATTGGCCGCCCAATGATCGTGCGCCACATATACCCAGGGTTTATTCTTTGATTTGAAAAACATTTTAGAAAGTAATCATGGTATATGTGGCGTGTGATCATTGGTGCATGATCGCGGTTTCAAAATTTTTCTCCCGACAATGGACAACTGAAGTTAATTTATGTGCCTTTCCCTTCTTTGGCCATCATTTATAGAGAAGGTTCATCCCTTTTCGGATCATGCTATACTGTAAAACTTGTGAAACCTTACGTTTTGACCATGAATCAAGTTGAGTCAGGTCGTGTGACCGAGTTACTTGAGATCAGATAGACCGCCTTGGCCGAGTTTTGAGTCGACTCATTGAGTTTTAAAACCATAATCCTAGCTAGTAGATTAAAAAAAACAAAAAAGTGGTGTGTGACATGACCATATTTGGTGGGAAATGCTTTCTTACGTACCCGACTTATAAGCCGTACGTTATATATATTTTATGCTCCTTTTGTTGCTTTGAAGCATCATTTCAAACTTTACGGAACCGTTGAAACGAGTGATTAAAGCTGGCTTTTGCTTGCTAGAATGCCTATTAGTATTTTAATTATCAGTATAGAAAGCTTAGTCATAAAACTTGTTGTATAGACTATAGAGCAAGGTTTAAAAATCGTCCCTTATAACGAAAATAACTGCCGTTATAACGGATTCGGACCCACCCCCGTTACGTTACGTACCGTTACAATGCCCAGAAAATAATGACCGTTATAACGAAAATAACGACCGTTATAACAAAAATAACGACAGTTATTTTCTGGAAATAATTGTGAAAAGTTATTTTCTGATTTTTAAATTTTCAAATTCAATTTTCAAATTTCAAAATTTGAATTTCAGCGCCCTTTTTTCCGTTATTTTTCCATTTTTTTCCTTTTTTACCCATGAGCATTTTTTTCGTTATAATGGAAAAATGGTAACGACCCCAGACCGTTATACATTTGTAACATTCCCTTTTAAACCTTGCTATATATAGAGTACTCTAACCCCTCTCGTTTACGTCTGCGTGTGCTGTGCGATATCATGGGTTCGTCTTGGGATACTTGTTAGATAAAAAATGGATTCTATTAGATGATCGTAGCCATATACATTTTTCATGATCATCCGACTCGGATCGATTTTTGGCATAGAAATAATCCTATGTGGGATTGAACTCAGTGATTCATACCTTCATATGGAGTTAAAATTTTCCTTTAATACATTTCAACAATGAAGTTCTCACATTTCTATAGAAAAAACACACACACTCTCTCTCTCTCTCTCTCTCTCTCTGAAGAAAGAAATCTAAATAAATGTTAACATATATATTACTTAGATTTTAATTACATGTAGAGAAGCCCTTAGGGATATATAATTGTAAATATAATATGGAATACCACAATAGGTATAGCCTGGCCTCTTATTGTTTAGGAATGAATGACGAATCGATCATGACCCCCGAACCGGTTTACGCATAGTCGCACATCCCGTATATGCAGTAACCACCCGGCATGCACTTGGTATTGCAATTCCCGCAATGCCTCTTGTCGAACGACAGGTTCACACACTTCCCATTGCAACACCAGTCTGTGTACTTGCACTTTTTCTTGCAAGCCCCGCAGTTGTGACCGGTCCGTCTTCAAGTCGACGCATTTGTTATTGCAACAAGTAGACCCTGGACTCCCCTCTGCGTAACAAAAACTATAGTCTTTTTTGCAATGGAATTTAGCCCTTGGGTTCTCTTGGGCGAGAAAGCGGCTTACCCGTTTGACCGGTGCTGATTTCTTTTCAGGCAAAGAAATGTCCCTCGAGGACGTTTTTGAATCATCGTTAACCTTAGCGGCTACTTCTTCTTCTCCTCCTCCTCCTTCCTTAGTAGTCGCGATTATCAGAGTGATGGCAAAAGCCATGGCCATTGCTATGGTGAAGGTTTTCTTCATGGCTTTGAAGGACGTCAGAGAGGTGAAGAAGAAGGGGGAGAAGGAAGAAGAAGGAAGAAGATTGTTTTAGTATTAGTTGCTTAGGAGAGAGATGGGGTTTTATAGAAATACTTGACATGAGGGAGGGAAGGAGGGAAAAGGGGAGGGAGTTGACGCGGGAAGAGTGGGAAAAAGGAAGGGTGTGGTCTAATTCTAGGGTTTAGTCATAAATAATTAACATGCAGAACTGTTGATTCAAGTAAAGTCTGGGGAGGTTGGCACTTATGAAATTAAAATGCCATACAAGTAAATTGACACAAAACACGCCGATACATAACGTGATTTTGTTCGTGAGCACATTGCGTAAGGTGAAAGGGGGGCACTGCATAGTGCACATACAACCTAGCGATATGCGTTTATTTAGTAGTAAGTAATGCAAAAACAACATAAGAAGCATCGAATGATAGCCAAATGTCCACAGACCGAGAACTCGAACGTGTTAACTTACGTAAAACTCGAGTTATATTGGATTATTAATTAGTTTAGCTCTTTTTATATTTCTCGTGGGGCCTAGCATATATATTTTGAAATCTGAGAGATACTTGGTACGGTTCTATGTTTTATATTCCTAGAGATGACTCATAGCATGTCAAACTTTGAACGAATTTGGTAAAGAAATGAGAAATTGGAGACCCATTAGACTAAGTAGATCAAAATATTGAAGGAATTGTGTCATACCGGGGAAAAGCGCTAATAAAGTACTACTTCAGTTTACTATTGGAGCAATTTTTAGCTCAAATTAATCTTTTTCTTTCCATCTACTACACCATACACGTGGAGGATCAAGACCCATGATTTGATGGTCTGTGTATAGAAGATCTCCTAGACCAAAGATTTAACAAATCTGATCAGCTATCAACCTTTTAGTTGAATGGTTAGAAACATGTGGGTAATGGGTCCACAAAAAAATTAATAGATTATTGGATAGTTATATAGGATCATCTGATTAAATCGGTTTTGATGACCTGACAAACCTGTTGGGCGCAGGATTATATATATATATATATTGCATGCTGTTATAGCGGAAGCATGGAGTTAATCACGAAAGCGAACCAAGAAGAAGAACAACGTCTCTAATTAATCAAAGAGAAGCCTTGAATTTACAGGGAGAAACGTATAATAGAATGCTTAAACAATAAATTTCATTGATTCTTTTCTCTAACTACAACCCATCTTAAATAGGGCAAAAATTACTAAAGGAAATAAAAATCCACTAAAAGTCTAAAACTGCTAAAATAGAAAAAAAATATTAAAAACAGAAATTCATACTAAGACTAGAAATGTATAATAGTAGATCTTAGAAACATGTCATAATCAACATGGAGTGATTTCGATTTCTATAACACAAATTATTGTTAAAATAAAACTCTTTTAAAATAGCAAAATTATCGTTTTGACCCACTAAACGGAGGAATTTGACTAAAATTAGGTGTACATCACGAGCAAATCTAATATATATTGAAAATCTTATTTTTTTTGAAAAGAAAAATCTAACCCTGTGGAATTCCGACACTAAAAATAATTTTAGTAATGTCTGTTACATCCTTTTTAGTGTATCTTTAACATTAATGCATGTTATATCATTTTTAGCATCGTTTGGACTTTTGACAATCCAAAAACTCCTTTGCTACATGTTACATCACATAGTATATGCTAGATGCAGAACCTTGTTTTTGCACAAGTCATACTTTGCCCAGAAGATCTAACCCAATCTGATCCGATAACATGGCAGTAAACCTAGTAATCGTTATCTGATAAGATATCGGACCGGTTGATAAAATATATTTAATGTTATATATACATAATATTGTATATATAATATTATTTTACACATAATGTTAATGAAATATATTATTTATACTCTCATTTTCTTAAAGGAGTGTTATGTTTTGTGTGGGCATGATGAACCGTCGCTAAGGTATTTTGAAACGGTTTTGAACCGTTGGATTTTTTTGGTGTACTACATGTTTTGTAAAATCTAGATAAAATGGGAGAAGTACAAATTAAATAATTATGAGGAGCTATTTCGAAAAATTAGCATACAAAGATATATTTTTTCTATAGTGGGTGAGTGAAGCCTTCCATGATGTAGCCCAACTTATCTATTTAAAACTAGTACAGATTTTGTAGATCCGATCTTTGAAGTCTCCTTAATTTCTTTGTTTAGGATTGATGTGAGACATTCTTCATCATTTATTTATTCTTTTCACAATTCTTTACATTTTTAGATTTGTTAGACATGTAAGTCCTTAGTTAGCCAAGTGGCTCTTAACTTGTGGACGATGTTCATTAGAACTGCAATTCGAGTGAGTTGGGTCGGGTTTGGGGTCAACCCAAGCCCAGCCTGATCTCAAGGTTGTAAGCCCAAGCCCAACCCAACCCGAGTCAGGCCAAGAATTTCCAGCCCGAGCCCAACCCGATTGGGATCAGGTTGATCGGGTTGGTAAGTTACTATCTTTTATTTTTTATTGCTAGAAAAAGTTGGTAAATTTTTTATATTAAATTACAGTATAAAGATACATATAAGAATTTTTATTAATTTTTATTCATCATCTTTACAAACATAAAACTAAGAAACATAAAACACATTAACAATAAATATATATATATATATATATATATATATATATATATATATATATATATATATATATATATATATATATGTATATGTATGTATTGTCGGGCTCGGGTTGGGTCTGGTTGCCCAAAGCCTCAACCCGAGCCCAACCTGATATAAAAAAGTAACGGAAAATAACAGAACTAATGGGCTTTTTTCCCACAATTTTTCTCAGAAAATAATCATTATTTTCATTATAACGGAAAAATAACGGACGTTATAACGAAAATAACGGTCGTTATTTTCTAAGCGTTAAAACGGTACATAACGTAACTGGGGAGGTCGGAATAAGATATAACAGTCATTATTTTTCCTATAGAAGGGCCGTTTTTTAAACCATGGTTCACCCAGTTGACCAAGTTGTTGAACCGATGAACCCACGGATCATCCTGTCCACGGATTCGACCACGGGTGCAGGTTTAAAAACATTGCATTAATTAAGATATATAGAATTTAAGCTAAAACGTATCTAATCTCTATCAGGTAGTACATGAACCAAGTCAAATAAGTCCTAACTCGTGCAACCACGTTCCTATAAGCTCCCAAAATCTTACCAACAAATCAAAATAATCAAAAGTCGTGTGCACCACCTTCTCCTCTCTCCTATATATTAATCTCTCTTCCACGATACGCAGCTCGATCATCACCCAAACAATGGCCTCCCCAACTTCTCTCCTACTGTTCTCATGTCTACTAGCATGCTGGGCTTCCACATTGAAAGCTTCCTCGCTAGACAAAACGTATAACACCATATCAAGCCATGGCCCGAGGACCGGTCCCCGGTCCGGAAAGAAAATCGTGAACCAAATCGATAGTTGTTGGCGCTCCAATCCCAATTGGGCGTCCAATCGTCAAGCCTTAGCCGACTGTGCCATAGGCTTCGGTAAGGCAGCAATTGGAGGGAAATACGGGGCAATCTACGTCGTCACCGATTCATCTGATGACCCCGTCGACCCAAAGCCCGGCACACTTCGATATGGTGTCATCCAAACAAAGCCACTGTGGATAATTTTCAAAAGGGACATGGTCATTACACTAGAGAAGGAGCTTATAATGAACAGTTTCAAGACCATTGATGGACGAGGGGTGAAGGTGGAGATAGCGAATGGGCCTTGCATCACGATACAAGACGTGAGCCATGTCATAATACATGGGATCAGCATTCATGATTGTAAGCCTGGGAAGCCTGGTCTTGTTCGTAGCACCCCGATGCACGTTGGCCATCGGCTCGACTCTGACGGGGATGCCATCGACATATTTGGGTCTTCACATATCTGGATTGACCATTGTTTTCTAGCTCGATGCACCGATGGCCTCATTGATATCATCCATGCTTCCACTGCCATCACCATCTCGAACAACTTCTTCACCCAACATGATAAAGTATGTGCGTATTGGGCCCACGATACATTGTCGTCCAATAAGGATCGAATGGCAACGAAGATTCAGCCATCAGATCTGTTCACTTCATGATCACTTACATGTGTAGTTTCTAAAGAAGATTTATTTGCAGGTAATGTTGTTAGGACACGAAGATAGTTTTTCTGCAGACAAGGTTATGAGAGTTTCGGTTGTCTTCAACCATTTCGGCCCCGGTTTAGTGCAAAGGATGCCCAGGTGAGGGAATACCTAAAACGTTCTAGTTTGCATATTTAACAAATTATATATAAATCTAATATTGATGCTGTACATTGCAGGGTTAGAAACGGATACGCCCATGTCGCGAATAATAGGTACGATGAGTGGTTGATGTATGCAATTGGTGGCAGTGCCAATCCCACGATACTAAGCGAAGGCAACTACTTCACCGCCTCGAACAATCCCGACGCCAAACAGGTATATATAAGAACCAGTATGAGATGTTCTTATAGCTGTCTGATCATAATCACATGAGATTTACATGGTGGTTTGTTGGTTGCACGTAGGTTACTAAGCGAGAGGTTGATGATGGATGGAAGAATTGGAAATGGAGGTCATTTAATGATGTATTTGAAAATGGAGCTTACTTTGTTCCGTCTGGTTGGGGAACCTGTGCCCCTCTCTACTCTCTGTCTCAATCATTCAACGTTGCTCAAGGATCGAAGGTGCCTGCTCTAACATCAGACGCCGGTCCTCTGCGATGTGTGGCCGGAAAACCATGTTAACACTTAAGCATCTTATTATGGATCTATATTATTTCTTTGTAATCTCTATTTTATTTGGAATTCTCTTGTCGTTGATTGGGTGAGTTCCTATTCTTGAAAACTTTGCTAACAAAACAATGTGCCCCATGACAGATTATAATTAAGACTGATTAATTCTATTGTTAATTAATCTTCACCACATATTATCAATTTCTAAAGAAGGTTGACAAAGCTTGCATTTGGCATTGCTTGCAGAAAATAAGTAGAAAATTTAAGCTCCTTATTAGATGCTGTTTGGGCTGGATTTTAGCTGATTGAAACGGCACTTTTCAATGGATTTCAGATGAAAGTAGTACTGTTTTTGCTGATTATGTGGACTACAGTTTATAAACTTCAGTGAAACTTTACATCACCTTTGAAGCCTATAATTCCTTTTCTAAATCTGCATTTGGGATTGCGGTAAGCCGGGCATATAGCTTATTGTTGTAAGCCGTGGGTACAGCATGGGTTTGGGTCTTTTAGGACGATTTAGACATTTAAAAAATATATAATAAAGATAGGGTAGTTTTGTTATTTAAAAAAAATTATTTGAGGATGTTTTTGTCATTTAGAACTGCCGACATAGCCAGGGTAATTATGCAGGCACGTACCCATGCCTTTAAGCTGGGTACCCACTCTCTCTCCACTTTTTTTTGACAAAAAAACCACCTCCTCTTTGGGCACCCATGCACCCACTTTGTCTTCTCCAAACGTCCTCAGGCGTGGGTGCGCATAGAGGCAGCCAAGTTATTTTTAGCTTAGAAGGGATTGTTTTGTCATTTAGGAAAGTTATAAAATACTAGAAGGACAATTTCGACAGTTATAAAGTTTCACTTAAGTTCAAAAACTACAGTCCATGAAAGGAATAAACTATAAGTAGTCGAAAATTTGCTTTTCCTTAACCTGCTAAAAAAGTTGTTTTGACTCATTTCAAGTTGCAAAAACTTAGAAAATAAGTTAAAAATCAACTTTTTGATGTATATTCTGCAGTGCCAAACGCAACTGGGTTACCACACGCCCAAACGCATCCTAAGTAAAGTACAGTGTATGAAATTAACATTAAAATAACTATATTAATCACTATTTTATCCGCTCCAGTCATAGTTATGTCAAGCTAGGAAAGCTTGTCTTCTGTATTTATGAGATTGTTTGGAAGGACTCTGAATGCAAGCTATTTCAGTATGGAAGAATGCTAGCATCACAACTCGTGCTACAGCTCTCGCTCCCACTTGATAGGGGTGCTGTCAACATCTGATGCTGGGCGTCCAAAAATCATCCTGATTGGTGATCTCTAGCCGTTGCATCCGAATACTCCAAAAATCATGAATCCAATGGCTAAAATCACTAATAAGGATGACTTTTTGTTGTGTAGGTCCACCCCAAACATCCATGGGTCAGTGGTCAAATAAGAGTTGCCAGGTGGTGTTTTTGGGCAGCTAGGAGCAAAGTTTGCACCTATCTGGTAAGAGGGAAGCCTTTGGGTCCCAAAGTCTTTTCCATTGGATTGAGCTATTTGTCAGTAAGAATTTCCATTATCAGTCAATGATCGGATATGAGTTGCATTCTACCCAAAATATCCACATATTCAATTGCCAGCCTACCTTTCTCAGGAATCTCAACCATTCAAGGTATCAAACTGATTATGATCTTGCTCTCCGAAAAGTTACATAGAGCGTGTCCCTAAAGGAGATTTTTAAACCATGTTGCCGGCTTTCATGTACAATCAAGCCAACTATATGCTGGAATCTTCCTAATTCCCGCGTCTACCATGGCTTTCCTTAACTTGGCAGCATGGCCCCATCTCCCTGCGTCGGCATAAATGTTCGACAAAACCACATATCGCCCACAATGTTGTGGCTGCAATTTGAGTATCTTCCTCCCTACATCACCTGCCAACTCAGCAGCCCCATGAACCTTACAAGCACCCAAAAGAGCACCCAAAACTGTGGCGTCAGGCTCAAAAGGCATCCTTCTTATAAACTCCATTGCCTCCTCTAGGAGCCCTGCCCTGCCCAGAAGATCAACCACACACCCATAGTGTTCCATCCTTGGAACAACCCTGAAATCATGCAACATTGACTGAAACATTCTCAATCCCAACTCTACAAGTTTGCCCCTAGCACAAGCAGTCAGCACGGCAACAAATGTGACCTCATTTGGGTGAAGCCCTTCAGTTCTCATCTTTTCAAACATGACTAATGCCTGTCTCTCTTTACCATTAGAAGCCAACGAAGAGATCATTGCATTCCAAGTGCACACCTCTCTAACAGTCATCCCATTAAAAACTTTAACAGCACTCCCCAAACACCCAGTCTTTCCATATATAGCTATCAATGCTGTCGCCAAAAACACCGTAATTTCAATCTCATTCCTAATAATGTAGCCATGAATCTGCCTTCCTTGATACAAAGCTCCCCCTCCATCTGAATTAGCACAGGAAGAGAGGACACTAACCAATGTAGCTTCGTTGGGTCTCACAAGACTACCCGTTACATCCTTGTGCACTATCATTTTCTCAAAAAATCGAATCGCCTCTTGGAAGTACCCGTTCCTCCCAAACCCATTAATGATACTCGTCCACGAGACTACATCTTGCTCTGGCATCTGTTTGAAGAGTACAAGAGCAGACCCCATGTCCCCATTCTTTCCAAGGGCGTCAAGCATTGAATTGATGGAGACAGTGCATGGAATTGGCATTTCTTCAAACACTTTTTGGGCATCTGGAAGGACTCCGAATTGGGCATAGAAACAAACAAAGGAAGTATGGGTAAATGGGTCAAGCGATAAACCGCGCTTAATGACTTGGGTATGAATGGGTCTGCCTACTAGGGAAGCGAAGGAGGTTGAGGAAGAAGCAGCTTTGATGAGAGAAGGGAAGGTGTGGCTGTTGGGTGGGGCCTGGTGGGAAAGCATACAAGTGAAGAGTAGTATGGCCTTTTTGGGGTCACCAAGGTTTAGATGTGCTCTGATCAAGGTGTTGTAAAGGAGAGTGCTTATCCACTTCAAATTTGTATTTTTTGAATTGGGTTTGAAAAGGAGGTGACCGTTGGTGATTAGGAGGGAATGGATTTGGTTGACTTGGTTGATTTGTTTGAGGTAGCGCTGGAGAAGTTGTAGTAGAAGCTCTGGTTGGTATGACATGCCAACTACCTTAACTACTTATTATATCTTTGAGAGTGTTCTTTAAGTAAATCTAGTAATCAGATTCTTATAGACAGACCTTGCAGTTTATAGAAGGAGATAAGAAGTTAGGAGGACCCACCACTTGATGGGTCCCCCTTAGTTCAATCCAACGAGATAATTGCAGCATATAAGTGAGAACCTCGAAATGGTGGGCTCATCCACCCCACGTTTGTACGACACATGGCAGTTTGAGAGGACTGGTGGATCTGAATTTTGAAGAAATCTTTGCTGTCGGGCAATAGTAGGATCCACGTGGCACACTCTTAGAGACCCGACTGTATAGATGTTTGGGATGCCTATGTACCAAAAATCAGCCTGACTAATGATTTCTAACTGTAGGATTTCAAGCATTATTTAGTGTACTCATATACAAAGGTTCAAATCATTAATCGGGCTGAATTTTGGTATATTGGTCCCAAGACTCCCAACATCCGTACGGTCAGTTATCTTAGCGCACCTTCGATGTGCGTCTTGATTGGTGACCAGTGTTTGGGTTCCACCAACCTTTGAAGGTTCACCTCCAAAGAGGCATGTACTTCGAAAGTTCACCCTCCACCCCTAGGGGACTTAGCCAACCTAATGTGTGTGGCTCTTTTATGATGTATGGGCCCTCTTGAAATATAGCACATATATGATCTATCAACAGTTCAACACCCCTCTATTATTTGGGACTCACATGGTCCATCAACTTCTGTTCTTATGAGGGGCCCACATGATTTATCAACTCTAGTTATTATGTGCGGCTCACACCAACTATTATTTGGTATGCACTTGCACCTTGAAGACGTGGACCTTCAAGATGCACGTCTTCAAAGCGCTAGCTGCGCTACCAAACACAGCCTAAGGGTTTGCCTCGTAGCTGTGATGACCGTCCGTCATCATAGATCTACCCAAACTTTTGTCTTCCATTAGACTTTTTCTTCTGTATTAAATGCGTGACTAAGATTTAATACCAGGAAAAAGATGTAACAAGGTATGCCTGAAACTATTTCAAATGCGGAAGTACCACTGTCATCTGGGCCCACTGACCGCATGGATGTTTATCCCACCCCTTGATGGATATACACACCAGATATCACCCTGATTGGTAATGTATAACCTTTAAATTTTCGCATTTTTAAGGTGTTCTTATAGCCGTTGTATGCAACCATTATTTTAGTACTAAAACAAACGGCTAGAAATCATCGAACAAGCTGATTTTTCGCATGAATGTCTATTAACGGGTGGGCTAAACATCCATGCGGTCCGTGGGACCAGATGGCAGCGGTGACTACCAAAATGGCGCTTCTGCATTTGAAAAGATCTCAGGTATACCTTGTTACATCACGACCCTTAAGACTAGGCATTAGGTAAGGAGAATGCTCCCCTATGCATAATAAAAGGTAACCAAAGGTGGCGTTACTGGCTGGTGCCAAAACCTTGATCTCCCGCTTCTAGACTCCAAATCAGATCATCCATGGCGGACTCTGCGTCTTCCCACTTCAAGAAAATTCAGATTCAGAGAGACGACACTGTGAGTCTTCTATTCTTCATCTTCTTCCTTCAGTTTCTCTCCAGTTTGAGTTATTAGTAGGCTCTTCAATCAATAGTTTTTCAATGTATACACCTCAAGCGACCTCATTTTTCTTGATTATTATTTTATTTTGCTTTTTGGGATTTTGGGTATTTGGTTATGTTCGGTCATTTGTCTGCTACGTTTCTTTTCTACAGTCCTAGGGAGTGAGATGCGCATTTTAGCATTTTTTTTTTTTGGGAACATACACAGATTTAGGAATTCAATTCGATCTTTCAGTGTTTTTTTATTCATTCATTGCTTTAGTTCGAATTCGAAGGAGGCCAAGTGGGTATGTTGTCATATTTTAATTGGGTTGTAAGAGATGAGTCTTTAATCTCTTCAAAGTAGGTACGTTGGGAACTCGCGGAAAGTCCAAATTATAAAGAAGAATACATGTATGTTTAATACAAATTATCAAATGGTGGCATGGATCGGCTCAAATCCTCGTAGCCAGAAGTTGATTTGTGCATAGAAGAGCCAAAGGAAGTAAAATATATAGTTCTTTAGTGCAACTAAATAATTCAGAAGCTAAAAATTATCCCACAAAATAAACATATAAGACATGCATATTTGAGCCAAACAGGCAATCGATGAGAGAATGGTGAAAATAGGCGACAATAGGATTGCATACTAAATAATTTTGAAAGAACTCAGTGAATCCTCTGAACTTATGACTTGATCATTTGAAAGATGCATAAGCCATTGTTTACATCTACCATCATCATAGTCTTAAGCTTTATCAAATGATACGGTGTTTACGAATCCTGTTCCCCCATTCAATTCTATCTAAACCCATGTCATTGTTAAGGCAAGTTTCTTCAAATCTGCTCTAAATACCACAATCCACATCCTATTGGCCTTCCCTCGCCCTTCTAATTTTCAACTTGTATGTTCCTTCTTATTGGTGCTGTCATTGGTCTTCATGATACATGACATAACTATCTCAATCGGCTCTCCCTTATTTTATCACCTATTGGGGCTACTAATAAGTTTTCACGAAGACATTCATTTCTAATTTTTCTTTTTCAGTTTCTCACTCATCCACCTCAACATTATCTTGGTTATGCCCATTTTATGAATATGTTGTTTCTCGATTGCCTAACACTCTGCTCCATAAAGCATAGTTGCTCTTATTCTAGCAAATCTCATTGTTAAGATCTTCGTGATATTTGAAGTTTCATTACATTTGGCATGCTGTAAATACTAAATACTAAAAAAATGATAATTAGCTTAAAAACTATAAATTAAAGCGTAGTATGGATATATACATAGGATACTTGTATCCACGACTATATCCTAGATTTTAGGAAATTAAGAGTCGTATCCTCGTTTCCCATACCAGTCTCCAAATTCCTATGTGTATCTAGGCATCTTAGTGTTACATCTATTGGTCTTGATGAGAAATGTCCCGAAGTGTGAAGCCCTTCTTTCCCATCTCGGAATCCTTAAAACTTGGAAAAAGTGGAAAATATACTTACGTTGTTTTTCACAAGCCAATTTGCACATGTGACTCACTGAGTCTGGTGTGACTGGGCCAATAGAGATTCTTGATCAATACGTTTTCAGGCATAGGATTGACTTGGCTCAATTCTTGTCATTTTGGTTGAACCCCCTACACACCATGGTATTTTGATTTGGATTTTCAAGAAGGGAGCATTGGTCTGAATACTCGAATACAAAATTGCATTGCTTGAGCACAAGATCTTGACACGTGTCTCATGAACAGTAACTGGACCCCACCACTGAATGGGCTCCACATAGGAGAGGTCCTAATCAAAAAATCAGCATGATTGAATGATTTATAGCCATCTGATCTGTAGACCTTTTATTTTTGACTTTATGGGGAATATTTCACCGTCCAAAGGATTGCAGTAAGGTTGAATAGCTGTGATCATCCAATCATATTGGTTTTTAGCCCTGTAGATCTCTTAGGTGGACCAATTAAATGTTGGGTCCTGATCCTCTGCATGCCAGCCACATGCCCACTAAAGATGGTCATTAGACTCAAGATTCTAGATTTCCCCTTGCAAGAGACCCAGTCGACTTGAGTGACTTGTCAAGCCAAGAATTTATTTCTTGTTGGTTGAGTTAATCTTATTGTATATCTAACAATTAATGCTGCTATCTTCTTTCCTGCTAGTGAATTTGTAGTCTGATTTTTCATTTTTATCTCAGACATTTGATGCATATGTGGTTGGCAAAGAAGATGCTCCTGGGATAGTGGTGTTACAAGAATGGTGGGGGGTTGATTTTGAGATCAAGAACCATGCTTTGAAAATTTCCCAATTGGGCCCCGGTTATAAAGCACTCATCCCAGAGTAAGATTTCTACCCCTCTGCAAATAGTTGATATGTCCTTTTTTTTGTGCAAACTTTAGCTTTTGAAAATTTCCCGATTGGGTCCCGGTTATAAAGCACTCATCCCCCCTCTGCAAATAGTTGATATGTTCTTTTGCAAAATTTAGCTTTGAGTGATGGACCACCTT
The DNA here is from genome assembly GCA_035048495.1 of Euptelea pleiosperma. Taxonomy (NCBI): domain Eukaryota; kingdom Viridiplantae; phylum Streptophyta; class Magnoliopsida; order Ranunculales; family Eupteleaceae; genus Euptelea; species Euptelea pleiosperma. Next base: position 6,586,072 of record CM068545.1, read on the forward strand.
AAAGTATTTGTACCTCGGTGTCGATATAAGTTATGTTTTATTGGTACGCCAATATAATGATTGAGCTTCTATTATTGGCTACTGTTTGCAACAATATATTTGTTTTGTTGTTTTTCCCAGTTTGTATCGTGGCAAGGTTGGTTTAGATGTTGCAGAAGCACAGCATTTATTTGATGGTCTTGATTGGCAAGGTGCCGTTAAGGATATTCATGCTTCTGTTGCCTGGCTCAAGGCAAATGGTTCACAGAAGGTGCTCTTTTAAATTATTAACCACTTTTATTTATTAAAGAAAATTATTATTATTATTTCTTTGATAAGTCCATTCTTTTTATGGGTCGGGCTCCGTTGACAGATATAAAATGACAGGTAAAATAACAGGGACACAATATAAGCCAGGTGGCACACTATTACAGGACTCTGACCGTACGGATGTTTGTCCTATCCCATGGTGGACTGACAAACCAAAAATGAGCCTGATTAGTGATTTATAAGTGTTGCATCTTTGTACCTCAAATGCAGCTCAAATTCCCACAGTTGAGATCAGCCCATGAAAATAAGTCCAATCCAAAGCCTATAAATCACTAATCAGGCTGATTTTTGGTTTGTAGGTCCACCATGGGACAGGACAAACATCCATAAGGTCAGAGTCCTGTAACAGTGTGCCACGTGGCTTATATTGTGTCCCTGTCATTTTAGATCTGTCAACGGAGCCTGACCCTTTTTTTATTAGTAATCTTAGACAATTTCTTTGAAGTTGTCTTTTGGGTTACGACACCATGGATCCTGCAACCTCATATGAATCAACTTGAACTCACATATGGTGAGTGACTCAGATTGAGTTTTCAGATTTTAATCATAAATATACCTAATCCCATCAGATATGCATGTGTATGTCCCCGTTAAACATGTAATTGTTTTGTGGTTCTTTTGAGTTTGAATATGCAACAGAAATTTGGGGAATCTTAAATTTACCTACCATACATACTACAAGGACATTCTACTTTCTATTTTTTGGTACATGTGAGTCCCATGCTAAGGGTGGGACTTGTAGTTCATCTGTTCATTTCTCCCACCTAAGAGATCACCTAGGAAAAAACTGATGTGATTGGATTATCCTAACTATCCAATCTATTGCATTCTTTCAAATGTCAGAACAATATGAATGGTGTGAATGGTCCTGATAATGATCAAAGATTGGATGGCTAGAACCATCCAAATCGGCACGATGTTTGGTCTAGGAGATTTTTTATGTGGGACGCTTCAGATGGTTGGCCCAGCCTCATGCACATACGGCATATCTACATCCTTGTTGTTGGCAGCAATAGTTATGGTTTATTCGAAAGTTATTGTAGATATCCGTCTTGCAATACATATGAACTTAATAAATCGTTGCCACTTATTGCGTACATCCTTTTGTAGTTGCTTTGTATTTTGATTATTGTAAAGGGTATCAATGCTTGGATAGAAATTTTTGGGTTTTTTGTTGAGTCAAAAAACTCACTGCAATATTATTATTATTATGTTTTTTTTTATAAGTACAACACTTTATTGAAGAAAAAACCAACGATGAGATGGCCTCCAAGAAAAGAAAAGAAAAACAAAGAAAAAATGACTAATCTTATTTATACATCAAGGACTCGCATCTAAAAAAAGTCTTCAAAAAAACAATCCCCGACATTCCTTGAAAATCCTAGACTATTGGAACATCAATACTTTAATCGATAGTTGGAAGGCGTGGTCGTGGACAGCTCTAACAGTGATGCTATCAAGTGGGTGGGCAGGTCCGACGGGTCTTTCTCAGTTCATAGCTTGTATGAGTGGGTAGAATCTACGTGTAGATCCCTGCCGGACACCCAGCCACCACATTGGGTTCAAGACTATCCGTCATCCAAAGTCTGGGGATTGAAAGTTCCTTCAAAGGTTGCTTTCTTTGTGTGGTGTGCTACTCATGAGAAGATCCTCACTCTGGATAACCTCATCAAAAGGAATTGGATTATGGCGAATTATTGCGTTATGTGCAAAGGGGCAGGGGAATCCATCAACCACCTTTTCCTTCATTGTACGATAGCTCGAGAGGTGTGGAGTATTTTCTTTGACGCCTTCGGCATCCGTTGGACAATCCTAGCCTCCGTTCTGTGCACTCTTAAAAGTTGGTCCAGTAGATGCTTCTCCTCTTGTGGGCGTCGTCTTTGGAGCCTTTTTCCTTTTGCGGTATGGTGGGGCCTTTGGCATGAATGCAATAGGAGGATCTTTGAAGATAAAGTGGCTTCCATCTAGAGTATAGTCATCAACATTAAAGCCCTCCTTTATTATTGGTCTAAGCTGTTTGTCGAGTGTAAGGGGATTACCTTTGAAGACATGGTTTTCAGATGGGATGCCATTATGAGGAGGGTGTTTAGCTTTTCCCTTCTTTTCTTTCTTTTCTTTGCGTCTTTTAGGAGGTCTCCTCGACTTCCTCCCCTTTGTATCTCTTTTTCTTTCAATGAAGCTTGTACCTTATCAAAAAAAAAAAAAAAAAAACAAACTACGTTTGGCTACTGACATAGAGGAACCTATAAAGTTGAGATCTAACTATTGTTGTGTTTTGTGGAGCCTGATGGTGCTGGACTAATGCAAATCAAGCCACAACACCGCGGGTTGAGCTCGTTGGGGGTTCCCCCCCACCACCCCCCCCCCCCCCCCCCCTCGAAAAAATTTTCTAGAGGTTTTTTTTCCCTTAAGGGCGTTTTTGTACTTTTATACAGAGATACCAAAACCCTAGTTTCGACTTGAGGTAATATATACCTTGGTTTTCATGAGACAATCATTATTGTATTGTGAGTGTTCCTTTTGCCTTAGAGCATAGTGGAATCGGTGCGAGTCCATGGACGTACCTCGATCTTGAGGAAACCACATAATTTTTGTCGTGTGTTTGCATCTTCGAGTTATTTGTTCCTTCTTCCAACAACTCTAGGCTGATAAGGAGGTCTCTATGTGATCCTTAATCTACGACTAAGGCTGCTACATGTTCCTATCCTCAAATAGTCTAGTTCTTGTCTAGATGGGTGCGAAGGAGGTTCCCTTACAGATAGCCATTCTTTTAGGAAGATTGTCTTTTTGGGGTATTTTCTATACCCATATGACTATAAAGGGTTGAGGGGGATGAGGTTGTTCCCCTATATATAGGAAACATGAACAAGTATAGGTGCATTGTTAAATGGGGATAATCCTGACCTAGGCATGTGAGATTCCATTCCACACTAATACCTAGGAGTATGCACAACATTATATGGTCCCTATGCATATCCTTTAACCACATAGGGTGGCATAATAGCAAGTTAACCTATTGGCTCTTCACTCTTTGGCTTCTTGGCTCGACTCCGATCTTAATTGCATTACCTTGCTTCTATAAACGAACAACTAATCGCTACCTTTCCTCGGCTATACATGAAATGTTTAAACTGGAGTTCTTGTTCCTAGGCAATTACCGTAAGAGAAAGCCTATTATAAAAGTATACGGTTATGAAAGAGCAGGAGTTATCTTGAATACTGAAATCGATTAATTGCCTGCCTATTACCTCCAGGAGGGAGAGACAGTTCAATACCTGATTTGATCATCTTATGGCCTCCGATGGCAATGACAGAGCCAGAAACTCTCTCCAGAAAACTGTTGATTAGATATGTAGGCACCTTCCATGTTCCTACCTTCAGGGATGATTATTCTTCTGTTTTTAACATACGGAAGGTAGTACTGGGGTTGTAAAAATTTCCATTTGATATGCCAAACATAAAGTTTGTTCACATCCTTGGCTGGCTAAACAAATTTGTGCACTTAATTGATTTTGATTTGAGGCGAGATCCTACGCTCAACCTTCTGGCATTGTCGCAATAGGTAGGTGTGACAGGATATTGCATGGGTGGTGCTCTCTCCATTGCAAGTGCTGTTTTGGTCCCTGGAGTTGATGCTGTTGTTTCTTTCTATGGAGTTCCTTCTTCAGAGCTCGCGGACCCTGCCCAGGCTAAGGCGCCAGTGCAAGCTCATTTTGGGGAGCTTGATACCTTTGTTGGCTTCTCAGACATCACGGTATGATAGTCTCTCATTGACTTTTCTGTTTACATTTTACCAAGTCTGATTGGCATTTCCATTGTTATTTTTAATTTATTTCTGTTTTAACTGAATCATTTTGATGAGGCTCTTGAATTGAATTATGTTCATGGACTTTGATTATTCTCCAACAGAACACTAACCAAATACTTGTTCTGGAACTTGGATGGTTGAGCAACATTGGTACATTCCTGCTATTCTTGTATGCATTTAGTGTTTGAAGAGAGCTAAACAAACTTGAATCATCAACATGGACAATTTTTAGTGACATGAACTAAATTGCAAGAAATTACAGCAAGTTCAAGTGCGCAGGGACAAAGAAGCTGCAGTCTAAAAAAATTCAACCAGGAGAGCCTAGGAAGCTTATAATAGATATAATTGGTAAAGACAAATAGAAATATCTTGCGTAATAATTTCCAATATTGAAACTTAGAACGAGGAAATTCTTTTTGATCGACAAAATGAGATTGAATTTTTACTAATAATAAGAAACTTAGAATGTGGAAATTTGATAACAGAAACTACAAATATTACACTGTTGATTGAATTATGTTTGGTTTTAGTGGGATCATGGTAGTAGTGGTTGTTGACAGGAGTAAGAGGAAGTCAGGAAGCAAGTGAGATTATGGAGTGAGTGGCATACTGGGTAGAGGATTTCCTGCAGACGGACACGTTTTGGGTGTATAATCAAGATTAACTTTGCCAGCCATTGTACATTTTCCCTAATTTCAGATAAAAATATCATAGTTAATTATCAAAAAGAATATCATATAATACCACAAGAAACCACCCTAACTTATAAATTCATTCTTACCTATGCATCCAGTTTGTTGTCTTGGGTCTTTAGAAAATAACTTAGATTCTTTCAAGGGTGTGTTTTTCATAGAAATCTAACGCTCGAGTTTCAAAGAGGATAGAAACTCAGTTTCACTAGTGAGCTGGTCTGGTCATTAGATTATTGTAGTCTGCTATTTGAAGTTTATGAATCAAGGACATTTTCACCTTTATTAAATCAGTGTTAAGTGGTTTTCGCTCTGTCGAGGAAGTTGATAGTTTCGATAGACATCCTCTTTTGTCAGTGACAAAAAAGAGTTAAGACCAGCTACAAAATGGGATGATTTTTGGCGAGGATGGTCTCTACGGTAAGGAGATCATCCTCACAAAAATTCAAGTCATTCCGATATTCGTAAACTGGTTTAGAAGTTGAAGAATTATGGACTGTCTATTTTTATCGTTTAACTTGAAAACCACATTTGATGGGGTTAGAAATTTCAGAATAGGCCGATTTTTTATAGGGGTGATCTATATGGTGAGGAGATCATCCTCACCAAAAATCAACCATTGATTCATCTTCTATGTGGGTATGTAAAAATTGTCGTAAGAATGTCCCCCGATCCTGACCCTATATATCGGGGGACAACTATTTCATACAACAATTTTGGCGTACCTACGTGGAAGATGAATAAATGGCTAATTTTTGGTGAGGATGATCTCCTCACCATATAGATCACCCCTACAAAAAATCAGCACATTCCGAAATTTCAAACCCCATCAAATGTGGTTTTCAAGTTAAATGATAAAAATAGACAGTCCATAATTCTTCAACTTGTAAATCTGTCTACGAATATCGGAATGATTTGAATTTTTGTGAGGACGATCTCCTCACCATAGAGACCATCCTCGCCAAAAATCATCTCATTCCAGAACTTCTAATTTATACATTGGCCTGTGCCAATTTTTGTTGTCCCCGATCCTGACCCATATATATACTGATTATCTGTTCCATTGACATTTAAAAAAAAAAGCCTTATTACTGTTTGATTTTTTGGCTGGGTGTCATCATGTTAGAATTCCCATCTTTTTGATTAGTTTATAACCAGACAAAAATATGTGCAGTTGCTGCCTCGTGGACCGTGGATCTCTTGAATCCAATGGCCAATAGCCTCAACCGTCTACTTTTTCGTCCAGTTATCCGTGGGATAGCATTTTCTGATTAGTTTTATCTTGTTATCCCATTGCTATTATGGTGAAAACTGAAGTTGTTAAAAACTTTTTACCAAGTCAAATAAAGAAAGAGAGTTTGTATATTTTAATGAAATTTGGTTTTGTAGGCTGCCAAATCTTTGGAGGAAAAACTGAAATCATCCGGAGTTCCTTACGAGGTACACATTTATTCTGGCAATGGGCATGCTTTTATGAATACATCCTCTGATGGTGTCAAGAGGAGGAAGGAAATGGGAATGAACGATGAGGATAAAGCTGCAGCAGAGCTGGCGTGGTCCCGCTTCAATTCATGGATGAGTTGCTACTTGTCTCCATGAGAGAGAGCTTCCACTGCTCAACTCTTTTCAAGTTTATTATCTAGCTAGCCTTCTCATCCTTACTACTGTCTTAGTGTTTAAGCTGGCACTCACTGATACCTCATGGATCTGTATCCATGTTGATGACTGCTAGTTTTACCTTTTATGTTTTATACTATATTCTGCTCTTGTGAATTCATACTGTGAAGCCCAACAGAGATTTGTCATGGCTAGTAAATCTTGTGTCCAAATTACTTTTTTATCTTGTAAGTTGTAACACTGTGGATCCTGCAATCCGCCCATGTTTGAACTGTGACCAAAATGATATTTCCGTGAAAATGTCGTATCGATTGCAAGACGTTATAAACTCAAGACCAAAAAATTATATATAAAATAAACCATAAAAGGGAATTTCAGGAATCACAAACAATAACAATTGTACCGCAACCACAAGGTTAACAGTTCAACTATCAGGCTAATTTTTGGTGTGTAGGTTCAACAAGGAGTCAGATCGGTGAACTCGAAGAGCGCCATATATAGGATTTGGTCTGATAAATAAACAAAACAAGTATATACATGATCAGGGGACAAAAATTTTGACAGAAAATTTGACAACAATCAGGGAAAAAGAGAAGTATTGCTTGATTGTATGTGTTGAGATAGAACTCTTGAAAGGAATTATATTTAAATTCACCACCTTTATGGCTTTAAAGAAATCAAATTTAGCATCTTTGAATTTTTGAAATACAAATAGTCTTAGATTTGGTTTTGAGAAAATATTTTTTTTATGGAACAAGGATATTCATCAACAAAATGATATAATTTGTACCAGAGGATGATGAAAAATAACTATGAAGTAATTCTGTAAAACAACTACTACTTTTATTGAAAGCAAAAAACATGGATTTGTTCTTGGCAAACTGGAAAGTGTTAAAAGAGATCCATCGTTAAATATTATTGGGAAAATAAGAAACTAAATTCAAACTACAAAGGTACTAGTAATGGAGTAATATGGCGTGCTCTAAACAATAATTTCAAACTTTGGGTGATGCTAACAAACAATAAGACTAAACCAAGAATTGATAAATGAAAATACAATAGACACGTGTGGAAGGGGTGACATACGCATAGTCACAAAGTCGGGATTCAGTAATAATTAGCAAGGGGTCAAGTCGGAAAAATTCAGTAAAAATTAGAATTTTTTTGACAAAAATCAGCAAAATAAATAAGTAAATAATATATAATGGCATATTTCAAATTAGAAATGTTGTTTTTAACAAAACACATTTATATGATGAAAATCACATCTATAATTTTATAATAATAAGTCCGAACTCATAAGTCATAAGCATGATTCATCATTTATAATCACAATGCCAAAATCGAAATTAGAAGGGAAAAAAAAGGGTCTTATCCGATTAATCAACAAGAAGAAGATGCATGGTTTAGTTTGAATATGGGTATCTAGGCCTCTTAGAGCACTTGACTAGTACTATAGAGCACATATGTCACCCCTTCCACACGTACCGGGTGTATTGGGATAAATCCCAGGGGATGGCGCCAAGGGGGATTCAAACTATGGACCTCCACTTCTTGGAGGCATGGTCTTGGCCAACTGCGCCCAGCCCTTGGGGTTAAGAGAAAAGAAGTTGAAGAACCAAAAATAACAAAACCAAAAAGACTTTTGGACCAGCTTTTCAATTGTTTCCAATCGAGAACAACCCAGCTACCTATAATGAGGTGCTGTCTTCACATGTTGCTATCTTCGAAAGAAAAGCAATAGAAGATGAAAGACACTCAATTATGTCAAATAATACTTGAATCTTGATTGATCTTCCTCCAAGGTGTAAGTCAACTGGGTGCAAGTGGATCTTGGAAGAAGGTTAAAAAAGATGAATCTCTTGAAAAGTACATGGCTAGATTGGTTGCAAAAGGATTAAAACATATAGAATGCTTTGATTACTTTAATGCATTTGCACCAATTACAAGAATTAGTTTCATTTAATTATTAATTGCTCTAGCAATTATCAACAATCTGATTATTCATCAAAAGTATGTGAAATTCTTCTTCCTAATAAAGATTTAAAAGATGAGATTTAAATGTAGTAACCTACGCGTTAACGCTAGAAAATGAGAAGAAAGTCTGTAAATTGATTAAATCACTATAGAAGTTTAAACAAGATCCAAAAATAATGGCGTGATGAATTCAAATCAATAATTGTAAAACCCTAGATTCTTTTTCTTGACTTGAATTAATATGGACCTTAGTGTAGTCCCATATTATTCTTGCTTGATGCTCATTAGGGGTATGTACTAAATTTTTGGAATAGAATAAAACTTTTATGGGTCAATCACTAATAATAGTCATATTGTTATATTTATGAGCTTGTTTGTTTGTTTAATGATAATTTTACACGTAAAGATAAAAATGATAATTTTATCTGAAAGGGCATTTTGTTAATTTTTACTATACAAATGAAAGTTAACAATTTCACAATTTTATTGATATTAAATGATAATTAGTAGGGATAACTTAATAACTTCATAAGATATTGGAGGGTATTTTAGAAATTTTACCTTCAAGGAATATTTTGCTAATTTCATATTAGGAAGTTAAATTAGCAATGCCACATTTTAGATTAAATAAAATTATTTTTTTATCGACATTTTTGGCAAAATTGTTGGATTAAATAAGTGGGATAGTATAAACATATAATGATAGATTTTTCAAAAAATCAGGGTTTAGTGGATCCCACCCAATGCAAAAACGTGGGAGGCTTTATTAATTAATTAATTCTTACATTAGAAACTTAAAATGGTAAACATGAAAATTAATTAACATTTATACACCAAGGATGGTTTTAGGAAGGAAAATAATTTTTTAATCCTAGTTGAACTTGGAAGAGAGAGAGAGAGAGAGATTTTCTCTCCCAACAAAGACATTGTTGGAGGGGCATGGAGTGGAATCCAAAACTCCGAGCAACACCTTGAGAAGGAGAGAGACTTCCCCTTCTCTACAAAAATTGACGGTATAGGGAGAGCCTCTCCCTAGCCACTGTAAACCACACCTCTTCTTCTCAATGTACTTCACTTTTGAGAACACTAGAGGCAAAATAAATTCAGCAAGTTTGAGAGAAAATCTAAGAAAAAGTAAGGGCGTGTTTGATTGCGCAGAAAATTTCTTTGAGAAAATATATCTGAGAAATGTCTTAAATGGCTGATCGATTGCAATTGAGAACACATATTTCAATCATGTGAGAAAATAAATGGGTATTTTCAGGTGGAAATGAATTCTCACCTATACCGATGGAAAATGAATTCCAGGCTTAGTAGAGAAAATTATCCATATTTAAATGGCTTGATAGAGAAAATTATACAGATTTAAAATGACTATCTAACAAGGGACAGTTATGTTTTCTCAATGAAAATGCAATTTTTCCACGTGGCAATCAAACACGACCTAAGAGAAAAGAGGAGAAAGAAGAGAGGACATAAAAACTTAGTTGGAACACAAGAAACTAAGTAAAATTCGCATCATTTTTTTTTTGTGTTTTGGGATAATTTTTGCATGCATTTATTGTAAGTTTAACTTTTTTTTTTTTTATAGTTTTGGAATGTAAGCTCCCATCTTTTTCATAGTTTTTACTTTTTATTGTTTTTACGTGCTCTTAAACTACGTTCTTTTTCACATTCCTTAATCCTTATGATGTTTTCTCATTAGTTAAAGCTTAAATTTGATGGAGTCGTGCTTTTAGGGTTTCTGGCAAAGGAGGTGAGTGGTTTTGCAACCCGACCCACCCGACCGAACTGGGCTTGGGCTAGGATTCTAAGGCCCGACTTCGGGTTGGGTTCGGGTTTGGGCTAGGAGCCTTGAAAGTCGGGTTGAATTCAGGTTGACGTTGACCCCCAAACCGCCCGAGTTGCAGCCCTAGAGTTCACAATTAACTTCTTTGGAGTGCTTTGCTGCGTCCACGACCTCCAATGGTCTCGACATTTCCATGGATAAATACCATAGTGAAAAGCTTTTTTTTTTTTTGCTGTAAACTATCGAGGGTATTTTTTGTCGAAAAAGGGAAGCCAAACGATTCTTTCATTCTTTCAGGAGGATTAGCTGCAGAGAGAGAGAGAGAGAGAGAGAGAGAGAGAGAGAGATGGATCTAGAGATTGTGGGACGCCACGTTCTCCTCTTCGACGACGATGCAATTGCTGCGTTTGTGAACTCTCAGGACGCTCTCGTCGAATGGCACTCCCTCCTAATCGACCGCTACGATGTCCGCCACCTCCTCCAAAGCCCTCCACCTCCCCTTAAGAGGCGGCGCCACCCTTCCTCTCCTCCTCCATTAGAATCCGAGCTCGATCTAGAGCGGTTTCTCGATCTACCACCACCCTCCGATGACCGCCCAGATGAGTCATCGCTTCCAGGTTCGTCAGCTATTTCCTCCTTTTTATATATACCCGAATAACTTCTGTTTGATTGTAATCCGTTGATTAACGGCCTGTTTCGATCGCCCGTTTCTGTTTCACCCCCACCCCCACAAAAAAACATTCTTGGGGGCTCCACAAGGTATCCAAACTGGCTCTAATTCTTCCGTTCTTCATCTCTTTTAGGTGTAAATCTGATTTATTTGTAGCGGGGGACAGTTTGTTCGCTCATGAGATTTTCGACAAGTGGTTAAAGTTTAATTGCAGAACATTAAACAACTTTAATGTCTATGAATGAACGAATAATTAATCTGGAAATTGGGATGTCAGATTTTAAAGGTCTCAATCTAGGGTTTAATCTACGAAAGAAGTTGCAGGTTTACTTTGAATGATCCAGAAAAGAACAAAGCAAATTGTGAGGGAAGAAGAGAGTCTTGTATTGGATGGTCTGCAACTCTCACTCCGGCACCTAGTTAAAGCGGCTATTGATTGTTGTTCCTCTTTGTGTTTACCTTGGATTTTGTGATAATTGGTTAAAATTAATCCTTTTAAGAAGGTTTATTAAGGGACTACTAATTGTTTTCGTGGACCACTTAGTGATTTTTTTTTTTGATAAGTTGACAAATTTTATTAAGAAGCATAGTAGAAAAACAGTCCAAATAGGTCTTGATGACCTACAAAGGATAGCCTAACCTGCAACCCAAAGGAGGACCAAGGGATCAAAGCCTAAACCGACAAGTTAACTAGAGCTATGCACGATTATATACCACTTAGTGAATTATCATGTCGCTTTAACTAATTGTTGGCTGATCCATCAAGAGAATTAATAGAATGGTGATTGATATGATGAGCTATAGTATCAGCATAAATATATAAAGAGCTACTGAACTTGTTGGCTACCCCCCTCCCTCCTTTTTTTTTATTAAGTATAAGACTTATTGAGAAGAGACAAGAAATACAGGAGGAGGAGAAGATGGTCTCCTAGCGCCTACCAACAATAGCCGCAAGCAAATATTTAAGAGTTCATCTCTACTCTATGAATCATGGCCTCCCACTGCTAGAGGCCACTTCAATGATTGTGATAACTGCCAAGGTGAATGACATGTTAGAGAAAGCATAGATTCTCAGCCTACTAACATGATTAGTGGAAACCAAATATAATCAAACATCCACAAACTCAAAGCTTTCTATTTACTGTTATATTATTTGAAGGCATATCATCGTCATCATTTGTGCTTTGTCCCAACTATTTGGGGTCGGCAACATGAACCCTATTCCGCCAGTCAACTCTATCTAGAGTTATATCTTTTGAATGCCCTAGCATGAATTTGGAATAACGAACAAGTTTTTTCCATTATATTACATATAAGGTACAACTTCTTGGCTTGATATGGTGTTGATACATTATTACAATATTGTTGGACGTGAGTTCTCCATTAAAAATGGGTTGTCTTGGTAGACATGGTACCTGGGTAATGTGGGAGTTCTTTTCAGAGAACACGGTGTTGGTACATTATTATAGAAGTAGTAAAATATTGTTGGATGTGAGTTCTGGGGTGTCTTGGTAGACATGGTACCTGGGTAACGTGGGTGTGCTTTTCGGAGAACATGGTGTGGGATGTTCCCTAACTTGGGAACAATTCTACCAGTCAATCTCCCCTCAGCTTGGGCGCTATGCAGAACATAGGGAACTTAGATTCTAGTTTGTATTGAGGTAAAATACTATATTTGCAGTACATTTCCAAGTTTGCAGGAAGGATGTCTAGTTAGCCAAATTTGCATCTCTAAGAGGGACAAGTAAGAATCTTTTCACCTAACCCTGGCAAATTTTTTCTTCTGTTTACAGTGCAGTGCTATTTGTATATCTCATTACACCTTTATTGGTAAGTTGTGCCTGTGTAAACTTGGTTTAAAATTTTCTTCCTTTATCCAGAATTAAACAATGGAGCAGAACCAGCAGTTGGTGGCACTTATAATGCTGTTGCCTTTTCATATGGAAACCCTGATGCTGACCAGAAGAATTCCAATGCTGGGTTGGGGCATTCTGGTTTTCTTCCACCTTTTCCAGTGCCCGAAAGCCTACTCCAAAACCTAGTAAGTAAATGCTTCTATTAATCTATTCACCAAATATTTCTTTTTAGTTTTTGCATTCAACCTGGATATTGTTGCTTGCATATGGTCACTAATAATTCTCCAATCTGGCCCAATTATACTTGTCCAAAGTGCACATGTTATTCTAAGCTTACCATGTCTAAGTTTCAGATGCTCGGAGCAGGGATGGAGTTCTTGCAACCTAAGGTTGCCATTCATGGGCACCTTGTTTCCTTTTGATGTCATTACCAAGGGACCGTGCAGGTGGGATTAGGCTGATAGAATTTCATTACTTTCTGAGGGAAATATCCATCGTCGCAACCAGTTTAGAGCAATGAGATGAAAAATATCGTCATAGAATTTTGTTTCTTGGTCTTTATAGTTGTCAGAATTTATGTGATTCCATGGGTCTATCTTGGAACCAATTTGTAAGATTTACATTTTTTAGTATATGGCTCTTATGAAGTTCTACCATTGTTAAGAGGGATGTTTGTTTTCTGATTGTTATTGCAGCCTCCTACAGAGAAGTTACATCAGATCATGGCAAGGACTGCTATATTTGTCAGCGAACATGGAGGACAATCGGAAATTGTCTTAAGGGTGAAACAGGGAGACAACCCAACATTTGGGTTCTTGATGCCTGATCATCATCTTCATGCATACTTCAGGTTCCTTGTTGATCACCCAGAAGTTTTGAAGTCTGACATGGATTCTAAAACTCAAGATGAAGATAAGAAAGCCGATGGTGGGCAGATTCAGACAGGTGATGTTGCAGGTGGGGCATTGTCCTTGCTTGGGTCTGTATATGGAACTGGGGAGGATGAGGATGGTGCACTCCATGTTGCCTCTGAATCTATAGAAAAGGAGCCTGGTGATTCTTCCACTCCTGCTAATACATCCCATCCTCATGGATCAGAACAGGCTTTATCTTCTACATATTTGGCTGGGAAAGATGAGGCAGCTCCTAGGTACCCCCTTCCTCAAGCTAAAGAAAAAGCCCCCTCATCCAAAAGGTATCGCTCTGTGACTGCGGTTACTACTGGTACTACCAAGAAAAAAGAAGGTGATGCATCGAGTTTAATTTCTGCCTCTGTGGATAAACCACAGGCTTCTACTATGCCAAACACGACCAAGGTTGAACCTTTGATTTTGGAACCTCCATCCCAATTAAAGAGAATGATGGATAAAATAATTGAGTTCATTCTGAAAAATGGGAAAGAATTTGAAGCAGTTCTCATAAAGCAAGATGCTACAACTGGAAGATTTCCATTCCTTCTGCCATCCAACCAATATCACCCATATTATCTCAAAGTTCTCCAAGATGCTCAAGAGGTGTGTTTACTCTAAAACCTTTATTTTGCAATTTTCTACATTCCTTATGAATACCTTAATTTTTTTTTTTTTTTTGCTTTTAATCAAGCAGCCTTTATCAATCTGAAACGATGATGCCTCGAATAGAATAGATCCAAAAGTCCAGTATAAGAGATCATGTCTTTATGTGCTTGTACCTGTTGATGATAACATGCTCTTTTATTTTTGTCATCGGCAAAAAATTAAAAATAAAATGTGGGAAATTGAAGTAATATTTTATGCTAACTTCAATTCCAAAGCTAATTTGAAGTTTCTGACATTATATACATTATTCTTTTGGTTGACCTTAATGGTTTTTATTTGTGTAGCAAGGACATGGCACTTTTAGGGTTTTTTGCTGTCTCAGACATGTCGCACAAGGACACTTGTCTTGAAGTATCCTGACACGTATAACAGTGCCACCCTTTAGTTGAATGATTTTTTATTAAATGAATGGTTTGGAAGAGAGGATTGATGTGTTATATCCTCCATACAGTACTTTGTTAAGTTGTGAAACACAGCTATAGTTGTTTAATAGTGTTCCCTCTTATAAATCTACTTATATTTATTATGCTATTGGATAGCTTCATTGTGTAGCAATGTTTTCTTTCACTTTTCATATATATTTCTTTCCTTATTTTTATTGAAAAAATTGATTTGAGTATAACGAAAATATTATAATACATGTGTACAAACGTGTTTGTGTGTCGGGCTTGTTGAAGGTGCTGTGTCAGACACCTCATATCTATGTCGAACACTGACACATGTGTCCATGTCCTTGTTACATAGGTTTTAAATATGTGCTGAAGTTTTAGTTCTATAATTTTGAATGTTTGATTCAAGCACGGAATTGTCATTAGTCACTAGATTGTATCTGATTATGGTTACTGTGTGACGTTTGACGTTCATGGATTTGTAGCGTATTGACAGTATTTCATGGATTGTTCTTGTATCTTTTTTTTTTTTTTTTAATATCAGCAAATTCAGACTTTCTTAAAAACTGACCAGAACGGCCAGTTCAACCCAAACCGGAAGGTATAAGGTTATGTCACAACCATAAGAAATCATTTTTCATGGTTTTTCTAAGTGAACAATTAAACCGGCTGTTTTTTAAAAGAACCCCCCCTAGTTCATAAGGTCCAGTAAACTGTCCGCCTGTTTAATCTATTGAAGATATTTCATCAAAATTCTGTGTATGTCATTTGATATCATGTTACTACCATCGACTTGGACAAACACACGAACTCAGGCACACTATTTATTATGACACTTTACTTCTTTAACATTCTGTTAGATCTTTATGTATATACATAAAAACTGAGTGTGTTTCTTTAAATAGGGTCCCAGGTCCCCTTTAAGAGTCATGGTAGAGAATTCAACTAGTAACTTATTGTGTTTTTGTTAATTCTTAGGTGCTGAAAGTGAGGAACAGAGATTGATTTTTAAGGGGTAAAAAGGACTGAAGAAATTACTATGAATATTTTTTTAAGTTCCTAATTAATAGTGTTGTACATCTAGGCCCAAGATATTAACTAAGCAAATAATGACTAAATCTGATACGGAAATACTAAGAATATTGTATCTATGCTTTCTTATCCTAAGGGATTAATTTATATTTTTGGTTTTTTGGCCTTTTCGGTCGATTAATTATTATATTATATATTTATCTCCACTTTTTAAGTTAATTAAAACTTTTTTTGTGAACTGTTCTAGTCTGATCAAAAGTGGCTTGGGGATAGTGCATGATCTTTCTACCTTACATTTTTCTTAATTCTTATTTGCTATTCATTATTTTCGTAATTCTATAACGATTTCTTCATTGTTTGTTGGAAAAATAGATAAATAGTATATTGTAGCATATCTCACTGTCAAATTCTTCAAAACAATAGAAGTTTCATTTCATTTAGCATGATGTAAATACTAAAAAATAATACTCTGCATAAAAAAAAAACATTAAAGCATGATATGGACGTGTTAGATACCCGTATCGTATCAGTGTTCTGGATTTAGGGAAATGAATAGTGTTATTACCATTTCCTGTACTAGTATCTTATCTCTATCTTTATCTGGGCAACTTAGGAAATGAGTATGTTCGAGAAGTAGAATAGTGATAAATATCTTTCAGGATTATAATATATTTGTTTTTTTCCTCCCTTTATTTGTTGTGACTGCGCACCCCAGAGATAATTCTGTTACAAACTACAAATTCCAAGCTGGGATAATTTGTTTCATTTCTCCTCACATGGTAATTTATTCTGTCTTCCTTTTACAGTCAAAGCAAGCTGGGAAGAGCTTTGCTAGTCAGAAGCATGATTCGATGGGGCATCCAGGTGGTAAGAAAGCTGCTCTGTCCAAAGACACTGATACTCTGTCCAAAGCATCTGCCAGTCATGAAGTGCCATATTATTCTGAAAGGAAAGAGAAGTTTAAAATGGTAATTGGTGGCTCAAAGAAAGATGCACAGGAACCGCCACCGAAACCCACTCAACAACAATGTGGAGTGAGTGTGGATGCAGCTGCAGCTATTCTTCAGGCAGCAACCAGAGGCCTAAAGAATCCAAAATTTGACATTCTATCCAAGACATCATTGGATGATTCTAGTCTAGGCCTCAGTGGTGAAGGTGGGCCCACCTCAAGCTTTGGCAGTCTCTCGTTTTCCTCTCGTGCTCGGAGTTCTACCCCGAAGCCTGTCACCACGGGGGTGGAGCCCAGTGTATCCATGCCCATTGATTTGTCTGGATCTGTTGGCCAGATACAGAAGGAATGTAGTACAACCAGTGACGTGTTGGTTGCAAAGGCAATTGCAAAGACAGCAGCCCTTGCTGCTGCCAGTGAGGCTGACTCCTCCGAAGCATGCTTAACGAGAGAGCAGAAGCAGAAGGCAGAGAGATTGAAGCGGGCAAAGATGTTTGCAGCCATGATAAAGGGTGGTGCGGCACCCCATAAGAACGAACTGTTACCCTGTTTATCGGCAGAACCACCAGATTCTGGGTTTTCTGGCTTAGTGGGTTCTGGTTGCAAGGCTTCTTCTCTGGATGGTCCTACACAGGCCCCTGATGCCTCTGATCTTTTGGGTGCAGAGGTTGAGGATCTTGTTGGCAGAGAAAGAGAAGGGAGCTCAGTGCCAATAGATGTTGATACCACAGAGAGAATTGAGAAGTCCGAAAAGAAAGATCCCGATGATGATTACAAGGAAAGGAGATTGAGAAAGAAGCACTTTAGATCTAGGAGGCTTGAAGAAGACGACGACGAGGAGGAAGAAAGGGATCATAAGCATTCCAGGAAGAAGCACCGGTCTCATCATTCTTCGCACCACAGCAGAGATGAGCATAACCACAGGAAAAGACATTCCTCTTCCAAGGACAGGGAATCTCGACATCGGCACAAGCACCAAACTTCCGAGGACGAGTATCGGCATCGAAGCAGGTCTAATAAGCATGGAAAGAGATCTCACTCAGAGAGAAAGGTGGAGTCTGAGGATGAGGAGATCAGAACAAAGCCCTCAGATCATTCAAATACAGTCAAGATTGTTGATTGTGCCAGTAGGGAGACTTCTTTGGACTTGCCAAATGATCGTCGAGAGGGGTCTACCCCGTTAGTGGCAGACACTCAACCCACTGGCACCACAGAAGTTTCCAATGAGTTAAGAGCGAAAGTACGAGCCATGTTGTTGGCAACCATGTGACCAGCACACGATTTTTCTTAATCTCTTGTATTGCTGTATAATCGTCATTTTAACTCTTGTTCTGCTGCTCAAATAGATTTTTCCCGTAGTTTATTTCTACATGAACTTGATTCCTCGTAAGAATCTTTTCTTGGCTTGCGGCTTTCAGGTTATCTTATGATCTTAGTTGGGTTGGAGTGTTCATGTTTCGCATTTCTCCCCCAAGTATTTTCAACATCGACATTATTTCTTCATACTGAGGATGTGAAGTGTGATCAACAAAGAACGTCGTAATGGTCCCATGTAGTTCGATAAAGCTCCAACCAGGAACCTTTTTCAAGCCCAGGGATCTCATCTGCATCCATGCCTCTCCCACACCATCCCATCTGCTCATTGAAGCATACCCATGTGCCAGTTGCACATAATTTTCAGCATTCTCAGGCTTCAATGAGAGAATTTCTCTAGTGATGGCATCCCCCAGATCTGCATTTCCGTAGGTCCGACAAGCATCAAGCAGTATGCCGAGAACATCGATGGTTGGCTGTGGGAACATCTTCTTGACAAAGTTATATGCCTCTTGTACTCTTCCAGCTCGGCTGAGGAGATCAATGACGCAAGCACGGTGCTCAAGTTTTGTCTCAATCCCAAAATCTTTTGTTATAGACTGAAATATTCTCAAACCTTGGAAAACAAGTCCGGCGTGACTACAAGCAGAGAGAACTGATAGGAAAATGACATGATTTGGTTCAATCCCCGACCGCAGAAACTCGGAATACATCCTCAAAGCAGTCTCTCCCTTGCCGTGACTACCGTATCCTGCAATGATCGTGCTCCACGAGACCAAATCCTGTTCTGGCATCTTATAGAAACACCTCTGAGCTGTATCTATATCTCCACATTTTGAGTACATGTCGATCAAAGCAGAATCAATTGAGATGAACGGACCGACTCCATTTCTGATCACAAAATTGTGAATCCATTTCCCTTGATGGAGTGCTCCAAGGGAAGCACAAGCTTGGAGAAGGGACAACACAGTGATGGAATCGGGTCTTTGGCCTGCCATCCTCATTTCACTGAAGAGCAACAAAGCTTTATCCAAATGGCCATCCTGAGCGTACCCGGCAACTATTGCATTCCATGTGACCACATCTTTATCGCACATTCTGTCAAACACAGCCCAACTTTGCTCCAGATGACCGCATTTTGCGTACATAGTAACAAGGGAGTTCTGGACAGCAATATCTACTTGCATTCTGTGCCTAACAGCGTAGCTGTGGATAGAGGTTCCCCAGCCAAGGGAACCCAGTTGCGCACAAGCTGCTAGAGCACAAGCTACGGTCGCAGTAGAGGGAATCACTCCCGACTTTAACATCCGATGGAAGATGTACAGTGCCTCATCTGCTCTATCATTCTGAACTAGACCCGAGATCATCGCTGTCCATGAAACCACATCCCTATCTATGATCCGATCAAACAGTCGCGAGGCATCATCCACATTTCCACATTTCAAGTACATGACCATAAGAGTTGTCTCAACATGCACATCCAATTCAAATCCAGCTGTTACAATCTGCCCATGAACCAACT
Organism: Euptelea pleiosperma; assembly: GCA_035048495.1. Lineage (NCBI taxonomy): Eukaryota > Viridiplantae > Streptophyta > Magnoliopsida > Ranunculales > Eupteleaceae > Euptelea > Euptelea pleiosperma. The sequence continues at coordinate 6,605,570 of CM068545.1, forward strand.
TACCCAGTTCAAGTTTACACTCATTAGACACAGCAGATACCACAGACCCAAATGCCTGATGCTCCGGCTCTGCCCCTTCGATCCTCATTCTGTGCAAGAACTCAACCGATTCCATTACATTTCCATTCTGGGTGTAACCTGAAAGCATAGAATTCCATGAAACAATGTCTTTGTGATCCATTGTTTCGAACAAACGCCGAGCAATCTCTACTCTCCCACATCTACCATAAACATTTAAAAGAGAATTCACCACAACAAGATGGGATTCAAACCCGAATCGAATCACAGAAGCATGGAGACATTGCAGATGGTTGAATTCCGAAATACCCAAGAGCAAACCCAATACAGTAACAGAATTGGGTTGAATTCCTTGGTGTCGCATCTGATTATACATAGAGAAAGCCATATCTACATAATTTGTACGTGAATAACAACCTATAATTGCGGTCCACGGAACAACATTTCTTTCGGGCATAATGTCGAAAACTCGACGAGCATGGTGGGTGTCACCCAATTTGGAGTACATATGGACAAGGGAAGAGGCAATGTAGGCATCGAAAGAGTAGCCATTGACAATGGTGTGTTGATGGATGGAAAGGCCATGGGAAAGAAAGCCAAGAGAAGTGCAAGCTTTTAGCAAACAGGGATATGTGTAGGCGTCAGGAGGTGTGTTGTTAATGAGCATAGAGTTGTAGGCGAGAAGGACGTCCCGATGAGCGCCCACGGCTGAGAAGCGGTTAATGAGGTCGTTATATGTCTTGGTGGTGGTGGAGAGAGGAGGTTGTGGTGGTGGTTTGAGAGGGACAGAGAAGTAAGTTTGAAGTTTGTTCATCTAGGGAGAGAGAGGTTGAGGTTTTCAGCCTACAGCAAACGAGTACGAGTTTTCTACCTCTATTTGCCGAGTCTACTTTGCCGCAATTTTTGTGAACTTGAGAGGACTTCAAACTTCGAAGTTTCCCTCCCAAAATGCCGCATCGAGCATGTTAAGACCCAAAACAATGCACCAAAAACTCCTAGGAGATAAAAGTTGGGGGTTAATAATGCCGCTCCCTAAAAGGGTGCGGTAGGGAGCGGCAGGAGCCCGTGGGATGCGAGGTCGATTGCTATTAGAGCCAAGGGTCACGGGATCGAATCAGGGAACAAGCCCGTTGATGCGATGTCGATCATTGTAAAAAAGCTAAAGTTTGCCCCATTCTTGACAAGATATCTTTTCGGGAGGAATGTCAGCTTAAGACCCTGTTAAGATCCTAAAAATAGATTAGGTCTTAACTATTAGGATCCTAATATACCACCACTTTTCGGCAGCTGATGTCCTTGGTGCCTACTTAGTGACTTGCTTTCGGGACGTTGGCTCAGATACCAAGTGTTAACACCCAAACCAATATGCTAAAAGAACGCAGATGATAAAGGTACATAAAGCTTAGGTCTTAACTATTAGGATCGTGATATAGCACCCTTTAGGACACTCTGACCTTATGAAAAGTAAGCTTGATCAATGATTTCTAACCGTTTTATTTTACCATCCAAAGAGAATGCTCAAATCAAACTACCAGAAATCATTGCTATTAAACGCTCAAATCCAATGGATAGAAATCACCAATTAAACTGATTTTTGATGTGTAAATCCATCACGAGGTAGACCAATCATCCATAAAATCAATGGGCCCCAACAAGAGCTCCATGTGGCATTTTGTTCTTGAGGGGTTGTTTGGTAATGGATGCCAGTTCACTCTATTCTAACAGATGCAAGTCTATTCTAGCTGTGAAAAGTTGCACTTGTGGAGATATTTTAGGTGGGGAATCACTTAGATTTATTGGTTTAAGGGGGGCATGTGATTATGAAAGGAACCCTTGCGATAACAAACCCTTGGGGGCTACTAATACCACTGAAGAGTCGTGCTATCCCACGGATAATCGGACAAAAATACGTGCGGTTGAGGCCATTGACGACTGGATTCAAAAGATCCACACAGTTATTGCCTCGTTGACTACGTTACTCTTGAATCCAATGGTAAATGGCCTCAAAACCACTCATATTTGCACACCCTGTTTCCTATCATCCCGGTGGACTCCTAGTCGGGGCACACCCCAAAGAGAGAGATCTCTCTAAAACTTGGCTGACTGGTGACCACACTGACTACCCTACCCACAAAATGAACCATGTGGAACATTATTAGAGGACACTGAATGTATAGATGTTTGGCCAATCTCTAGGTGGACCTACAAACCAAAATTCAACTTGATTAGTGATTTCCAAGTGTTGAATGGAGCCATTTTCATGGGTTGATTTAACCATGGGAATTTGAGCATTATTAACCATTATTTGGGGTACAAGATCGAAAGGTTTGAAATCACTAATCAAGCTGATTTTTTGTTTTTAGGTCCACCTAGGGATAGGCCAAACATCCATACAGTCAGTGTCCTCTAAAAATATGTCATGTGGCTCATTTTGTGAGCGGTTAGAGACCGTCACCGGTCAGCCAAGTTTTAAAGAGAGATCTCTCTTTTTGGGGTTTTCCCCGAGTAGGAGTTCACCGGGATAGGAAATGGGGTGTGCAAATATGCGCTCCCTTTTCCTACCACTGAATTGTGCTAAGTGAATTTTCTTCTTCTTCTTCTTCTTCTTCTTCTACTATAAAATCACCCGAGGAGGATAGCAATGACTTCATGACGGATCAGGATGTTCATAGATTTGACATTTTGGAGGTATTTACACCATTGGCCAATAACGTTTTTTTTGTTCTTTTTCAAATATTCGAACTTCATCGTGGAGTAAGAGCCTTAAACACTCTAGGACTGGTGGATCTGATGCATCTCCCTCCATGCATGAGTGATCTTTTATTGACTTTTTTGCTCTTGTTAGTAAGCGACCATTGAATCTCTTATTTTATTTTTTTTGATTGGTATAACTTTATTCGAGAGAACAGCAGAAGAATACAAAGGTTTGAGTAGGTTGAGAAAACCTCTCGAGAGAACAAAAGACATAGGAAAGATACAAAACAACAAAAAGTGGCGGAGCCAAGATTTTATTCAAGGGTCGGCAAAGTGGCAAGCGACAGTCAGTCGACAATGTCAATAACAGCTGATGACATTTTTAATTGACAGAATTATCTACCCATCAACTTTTGAATTTTTCTCTGGAGAGCCAATTTTTTTGAATAAATCTGTGATGAGGGATATCGGTCATCAATGTTGATGATGGACTTTAGTATGGACCACGTGGTACACTCTTAGAGACCAATGACCGTGTGGATGCTTGGCCCATCCCTAGGTGGACCCATAGACCAAAAACTAGCCTGATTAATGATTTCTAACCGTTGAATTTGACTTTTTTTCATGGGAATATTTTTAACCATTGAATTCAAACATAATTTGAGGTGTTTATATCCGAAGGGTAGAAAACACTAATGAGACTCATTTTTGGTATATAGATCCACCTAGGGATGGGCCAAAAATCCACGCGGTTAGTAGTCTCTAAGAGTGTTGCACGTGGCAAATACTGCGGTCCACCTAGGGATGGGCCAAACAATGAAGTTGAGGGTGGGCAACCTAAGAGTGTTATACTGGCTCAAACCCTAGACCACCTAGGAATGTGCAAAAATTCAAAGTTGAGGGTGAGCAACTCCCCCCTGCCAACAAAAGCTACACAACAAGAATTCTCATCTAAAAGCAAAATCTTCAAAAAAGATAAGGTAGATCATTGGAATATAAAAGATATAATTTCCAAAATATTTTTGGATGATTCAAATGGGTGTAACATTGTCAAGGTGTTTGATACCAACTTGTGTTCAGATAGAGATTGATTATTCTGAGTGATGATGATGCAGCTTCTGGCGGTCCGGGACGGGTCGATATTGGCGGCGTCGTGAGAAACCATTTCAATTGGCAGCTTCTCAAATAAAAAATCAAAAAACTTAGCCAAAAAAAATATAGACAAAATTAAAAAGAACCCGCCTAATTACAGCTAAACTAAAATAATAGTATAATTTATTTTTTGCTAATTGGATGACATAGAAGTGGGTCCCACTTAGTTTTGCATGTCTTATGGGGAGTCGCTCAAAATTTTGATATGAAGGTCCCTCAAATTGTCATGTGGCACACTCTTTTAGGCTCACTGACTCCATGAATGTTTGGCCCACACACCAAAAATATGTGTGATTGGTGATTTCTAGCCGTTGAATTTGAACACTTTTTGGCATGGGCTTTATGAAGAGGCTTATAGGTTGATTCCAAGCCCATAATGAAAATGTATTCAAATCCAACTGCTAGAAATCACCAATCAAACTGATTTTTTGGTGTGTAGGTCCACCAAGGTGTGGACCAAACATTCATGGGTCAGTGAGCCAGTGTGCCATGTGGCAATTTGATTCAGAATTATGTATCATAGAATTTTCCTTGTATGGGCTATTATTTCGGGAAAGACCATCTTTTTTTGTAAAATTGTCGACCATCTACTCTTCTAATGTTTACCAAAAGAAGGTTTGAGTCACATAGCATCATCCTCCATGGATGGAGTGCAATGCGCTAGCTTCAAAGCATTCCGTGCAAGCATAAAACACTAGTTTTTTTTACTAGTCAGATTGCACTGTCTCGGATTGGTTATCTCTACCCACAGGATTGATTGTAGCTGTTAGATTCAAGCATGTTTTTTGTGTTGCAATCCAATGGCTAGAAATCATCAAACAAACTTTTTTTTTAGTGTGTTTATCCACCAATAGGTGGGCTGAACATCCACGTAGTCATTGGGCCCAAAAAATGATCTATGTAGGACCACGAGAGTCCTCTGCATGGACTACAAAGGGAGTCTTTTGTATCTTAATTTTCTAATTTTTTTTCCATAGTTTTTGATTATCAAGAATAGTTGTTAAATAAGGATTTTCTATTATATACAGAGAGTTAATGTTTTTAATTAATACCATATATATTAGTATATTAAAAATAAAAAAGGCCTTATATAGAGTTTTCGCCTTAGGCCTCAACTTGTATCAAAACGGCCTGTCTACATGTAGATAAATTTCCCGTGTAATCCAACCACCTCCCTAAAGACTCTCTTCTTAGGGCGGGTTTGATTGTCAAGTGGGAAAATTACATTTTCCTTGGGAAAACACAACTGTACGTCCATATTGTTAGATGACCATTTTAAATCTGTATAATTTTTCCTACCAGGCCATTTAAATCTGGATAATTTTTCCTACTAAACCCAGAATTCATTTCCCATCCAGATAGGTGAGAATTAATTTCTACCTGAAAACACGCCTTTATTTTCTCACATGATTTCGTGTTCTCAGTTGCAATCAATCAGCCATTTAAGGCATTTTCCAGATGTATTTTCTCAGGAAAAATTTCTGTGCAATCAAACACGACCTTAGAGAATTTCGAAACCTGTCGTGCTCGTCACTGGTCTAAGAAGATGCACATGCATAGACATCTGAATATTCTCAACGGAAACATTAAATAATGTATCCAAACATTTACGAGTAGTACGTGCTAGTAGCTAGTAGGGCTGATTTTTTGAGTATGAATTCTTGTGGTGGTTGCAAAAAGTGAGCACCCCATTAATGGGTTATCTTTTATATATGTACTAGTGGGTGGCCCATGCCCACGACACTCCCCGACAAAGCATATGCCAAAATTGAGTCTGAGTGGCTGAGATCCACCGTCCAGTTGGGGGATAAGATCTTGACCCTTCTTTATTGAAGCCTATAAGAGGGGGAGACAACTGAGCTCCCTTGTTATATAGATTCAAGTTATAAGATGGAAAAGAGTACACATATATTTCAATCTCCTACAGGGACTTTATTTGTTTTAAGTGCTTAAGTTTCTCTTCGCCAATAAACTCCCTTTTTATCAAGAGAACTATAATTGGATGCTTCTATTTTTGAGAAAGAGAAAGTTCTTATTTACAAGTTTCTATGTTTGAGAAGAAAACTTTTCTCTTGAAAGATTATAAGATCTTTGAAGAGATGCTCGTAACTAATGGAAAATGTGATACGGCCGACGACTGTCGCTACCAGACACTGATGGGTCATCCATTCGAGACCCGTATTCGGGGATTGGATGTGTCGAGCTTACGGAACCATTTAGGTGAATTCGTCTTTGCGTTTGCGGCAAGATATAGAAAATTAAGCAATGTAGTACCATTACGTTGTACGTCATTAAAAAAGTGTTGATTTGTATAAAATCACATAGCATCTCGAACGTTATTATTGGATCTAATTCAAAGTTAATTGTGGATTATATTAAGAAGCGTACGATATATATGACCGTGGAGAATTCAAAAAGTCCGCGATAATATTTTGGATCGACGTGGCTCATCTATGGAGGTAAACAAATCGTGCGGCTGACTTTATGGCTAATTTTTGTAATTAGGATAATGATATTTTTTTTTTTTTCGTGTGATTCTTGAAGAGGATGCTAGAATTTGTATGTATGTGTGATTGTCATATTTTTGTCTATAGGGCTATTTTTGTGTGATTGTCATACTTTTGTCTATTGAACTTCTCGCACGACTTCTCAGGCATGTTGGATTCTCGGAATCCATGGACAAGAGCACGAGTGCAAAAATGCGAGTCCCCTGATCCTGATCCCGACCCATATCAATATATCTGGTCGGGGTGTCCCCATCTTAACCACTGAAAAAAATTAAAAAAATTACCAAAATTGATGAAGCAAAATCTACTCTAATTTAAAGGAAGCAAAATGTGGTCTATAAATAGTAATTCCACGCCCGAGAACAAAAGTGAACTTACGAGTTCACTTTTGCAAGTCTATGGATTCCAGTCCAAATCAATAATGTGCAATTTCATAAGCACACTTGGATTAAAAACAAAGGGGGTCAGGATGGGGGGACAACCATTTTCGACAACAATTTGGTGTACCCACAAAAATTTGGCATAATCTCTCTGGTGAGGAGATCATCCTCACAAAAATTCAAATCATTCCGATATTCGTAGACTGGTTTAGAAGTTGAAGAATTATGGACCGTCTATTTTTACCACGTAACTTGAAAACCACATTCAGAATGGGCTGATTTTTTGTTGGGGTGATCTACATGGTGAGGAGATCATCCTTACAAAAAAAATCAGCCATTGATTCATCTTCTATGTGGGTATGCGTGCGGCCTATTAAAAAAAATGGTTGTCCCCCGATCCTGACCCAAAGAAAAAAGGGTCCAACCCTGTCTAGGGTTTATATTTTTTAAGCCGAACAAAACCAGAAAAGTCCAAATCGAAGTTAGGGTTTATGAGGCGTTAGGGTTTTGGGATTGTGTTGGTGACTCAATTCAGTTGATAATGTGAAGCCAAAAGAGATATTCAATCAAGAAAAAGACTAGTCAGCAAATTGAGGATTGAAAGGGACTAGCCCATTAATACACGAAAATGGTTGTTTAGATGTGGGCCCAGAAGTGGACCCATCTCATAAATTGAAGAAAAATCAAGTGGGCCCACTTCTTTGAAACTTTATCAACGTTTCTTGTCAACAAGAGCAAGTAGTAGCTAGAGAAGGAAGATGATTGGGCACGGCACACTTAAATTACCTACAAGACAAAAGTAGTGGATAAGATATGAGGGATAGATACGTTTCTTTTGGGGTTCACATGTTTCACAAGTCCCCTTGGACTTGGGGGGGGGGGGGGGGGGGTTGTGAACATAAATATATATACCACGGGGCCAAACTCACATAAATTAAACAAACATCCGTGTTGAAAAGCGTGACTCTTGTGTTAAGAGAGCACATGGTGTCACATATTTTGCTTGTGTTTGTTTGTCAAGTTTAGAAACTGAAAAGACTCATATATTTTAGTGTACGCGAGGTGCACACGCACTCGTTATTGATCTTGACCGTTCAACTAATGGCCTTGAAAATCATGTCAATCCCATAACGCCAACTGTCCCATCAATTTGACCGTACTCGTATCAATTTTCCGTTCGGTCGCACTAAAACCGACCGGAGCCAGATAAGCCAGTTCTAGTGGTTCTGGATCCATCATTTTGAGAATCGGAACCGATAAGAACCGACAATATCAGTTCCGGTTCAATGGGTCGGTTCTTCAGTCCAGTTCTTAAGGTACCTAGAGCTAGAAACAATTTTATCAGTTCTTATCAGTTCCAGTTCACAAAATGGATTTGGAACCGAAACAGTTTGTTTGGTTCCAATCGGTTCAGTTTCGGTTCCAGGTATATCAATCCCAATCCTAGTTGTTAAGTTTGGATACAGCGAAAATTCGCAACGGAAAAAGTTTTAGTATAATTCAATTCCAAGCTTAAAAAATCCCATCAATAATTCAATCAAAAATTCGATGAACAACAAAAGTTTGTAATCATATCGATCCCATAACCCCCCCCTCCCCCCCCAATTCAACTGTACCGGTGTCAATTTTCCGTTCGGTTAGATTGAAACTAACCAGAGTCAAATAATTAGTTCTCGTGGTTCTAGATCCATCATTTTGAGAACCGGAATTGATAAGAGGCGGAAATAATAAGAACCGACGATATTGGTTCCGGTTCAAGTACCTTAGGAACCAAAATGGAACCGACCCATTGACACCCATGTCGGTTCATGTATAAGACTTAAAGAGATTAAAGTTTAGGACTGTGACGGGTCCAGTGCAGTTAATTTGAATTTGTGTGGGGCCGCATACTGTAATTAAATTAGTATAAAAAAAAAGCAAAAGAGAGTCAATGCAACAAACGGTCATGATCAATTGCAACGGGACTCTCGCATCTTTTTCTCTTAAATAAATAACGAAAATAGAGTAAAAAATTCAAACGATTAATGACATTTCCTCCTACTCCCCCTCCTCTGATCAGGGGTCGTCGGCACAACCGCAGATCTCCTCGGAAACCGGTGATTTTGCATATGGGTGACGACTTGGACAACCTATGCACACCTTCAGTTGAAACTTTCACAAGTAGGTAACAATTAAACAAGTAACAAATATCTAGACTTTTAGTGTCCAATGTGGACTGCCATTAGATCTTCGCATCAAACTGATTGTGATCGAATGAGGGGACCCACAACCTACCATGGAAGCTTGTAGGTGCTATGTCCGATTACCATCGATCGATGTCACCGACTTGGCCAAATGCGTGATTTATAGTAAATAAACCTTCTGGTGTGGAAAGAGTTTGACAGACTAGAAGCCTCTCGAATGAGAATTGTGTAACATCTCTCACACGGTGGTGACTCAACTCATACACGAATAATTCATGAACCCCCCAAGAAAAACGGTATTTTAGTAACACCCCCTTATACTTTCAAACGTTAGGATTACCCCCTTGACCTAGTTTAACGGTTTAACCATCATTTGACTACCGTTAAAACGTGACATGCAAGTACAGTCAAGGAGGTGGTCCTAAAGCTTTAAAGTTTAGGGGTTATTACTAATTACTTTCAAATTTCAGGGGTGTTTACTAAAATACATAAAATTAAAAAAAACCAACAACGTCTTATTCAAAGGCTTGGAAAAATTCACGAATTTTTTAAAATGGTCAAATTATTCACGAACAATACCAATATTTTTATTTTTTAATTTTTTTAAATATCTTGCTCTATGTTATGAATGCATTTTTAAATGACAAACGCGAATTATATTCAGAATATTTTCCGTACCTGTATTTTTGCCACACTCTGAATTGCTAACTATGGACGAGTAAAACTTCGATGACAGATTTTCATCGAGGCCGATAACAGGGTGCAATATGAGCCACGGAGCACTCTTAGAGGACTATGACCGTATGGATGTATTTCCAATCCCTAGGTGGACCTACATACCAAAAGTCAGCTTGATTAGTGATTTCAAACGTCCTTTGGATCTTTGCATCTCAAATAATGGTAAATAATGCTCAAATTCCTACGGTTAAAATCGACCCATGAAAATAATTCCAATCAAACGCCTAGAAATCACTAATCGGGTAATTTGGCCAAACTCTAAGAGTGAGCCACGTGGCATATTTTGCGCCCTGTCATCAAAGTTTTATTCTGGACCAAACACTCCTCGTGCAAGTTGTAAGACGGAAGTACAAGGGACAAGTTTGCAGTTACGTTGACACCAAGTGACGGTGAATTTGAAGATATTTTACAAGGGTCGGGCTCAAGGGACCCCCATTTCTGACCCCTTTTGTTGACCCCCATCTCGGCGTACCCACATAGAAGATGAATCAATGGCTGATTTTGGTGAGGGTGATCTCTATGGTGAGAAGATCATCCTCACAAAAATTCAAATCATTCTGATATTCATAGACTGGTTTAGAAGCTGAAGCATTGTGGACCGTTGATTTTTACCGTGTAACTTTAGAACCACATTTGATGGGGTTAGAAATTTCAGAATGGGCTGGTTTTTTGTTGGGGTGATCTATATGGTGAGGTTATCATCCCCATCAAAAATCAGCCATTGATTCATCTTCTACATGGGTACGCCAGGATGGAGGTCAAAAAACGGGGTCAGAAATGGGGGTCCCTTGAGCCCGACCGATTTTATAATGGGAGTTATGGCAGTAACTGACCGGTCGTGAAGATCAGGTTTTAAAGGCCGAGAAATCCGTTTGAACCTTGAAAATTGTGATGGTTTTATCGAGTTTTTATAATAAATTCAAAGTTGTTGAAAACTATGTTTTACTTTGGAGGAAGTAAAGACGACGCTACCTCTGAAACTGGATCAAGAATCAAGTGTGAAAGGTATCTTCAAACTCCTTCCGGCTGTACGCAAACTGTTCTTCAAATTAATAATTTCCACCGCTATGGGCCCTGCAAAGTCTACACCATTTCTCTAATCTTGACCGTCCGACCTAACCATTTTTCCACGTTCTGGGTTGTCAGATGCTGCAGCCACGTGGACATACTTTGTCAACATTAATCTCAGTCAACCCAACTTTTTTCTTTGATTTTATCATATTGTAGGTTGGTAGGTGATTTATATGTTCTGTGTGTGGAAGAAAAGGAGGGAATATGATTACAAAGTATTCTTCATCAATGGCTGTAATAAAACGCCAGAAGAGTCGTCGTATTGACAGTGATGGAAAAGAAAACAGTCTTAGATCTCGACACGTAACGTAGACAGTGAGAAAATATTATATGCTTCACCTAACTATAATAATTCAGTGGAACCAAGTCTTAAGGACGTAGGTTGAAGATATCAACGCGCGTAGCATCACTGATATGACCATCATCATAATCAGGTGGAGCATAATAGTTTGACCTTTTTTACACAGACGTGACTGATGTGATAATGTAACAGTAACGTTAAGTGACAGTTATATCGTTATAACGGAACATTTAAGACCTTAGTGTAGTGAAGATAGGACCATTTTCAAATTTAATATATAAATAAGTTGACACTACAACGTGTCAGATAAGGTGTATTTAGCTTGCACTTCTTTTCCTCTGATGACGACTTATTCACACTTTCGTGAGGCAATTGGTTAAATCGACGTCTTTCTCTCTCTCTTTTCTCTCCGTGACGAAAATATTTAGGCCAAAAAGTAAAATTTTATTTTTTTCTGATTGTTGTAGGAAGCGGAAAACATATTGAAACTACTGGGAAAATGCCCTACCCAACAATTGTCAAACGCGTGGGATACGCTTGGAAAAACTTATTTTCAAATAGAATTTTCGTTCTAACACGTTTTCTTTTTCATTTCCCACTGATCTGACTTCCAATCTGTGGAAAAGTGACAGAAAATAAAGGGCATTATTTTAACTAAAAATTTCAGAAAATAACTGAAAATCACGTGCTCGTTATTTTAACAATTTTTTTCTGACAAAACAGCCGTTGGAACGAAAATAACGGCCGTTATTTTTTGAGCGTTAAAAAGGCACGTAATGTAACGGGGGAGGTCCGAATCCTTTACAACGACAGTTATTTTTGTTATAACGGCCTTTTTTAAACCATGGTGCAGACCAAGGTTTTAAAAGGGGCCATTATAACGGTATACGGACTGGGGGCGTTATCATTTTTCAGTTATAACGAATTATAACGCTGAGGGGCAGAAATGAAAAATAACAGAAAAAAATCATGCTTGAACTCAAATTTGAAATTTGATTTTCAAAAACGAAAAAATGGGAAAATAACAACTGTTTTTTCACAATTTCTTTTAGAAAATAACAGTCATTATTTTCATTATAATGGAAAATAACAGCTGTTATTTTCTGAGCGTTAAAACTGTAAATAACGTAACGGGGGAGGTCCAAATCCGTTATTTTCGTTATAACGGCCATTTTTTACACCATGGTGCAGCCTTTAAAGTTCAAAACATTAGCCACGTTTTTTAATTTTAAAAAAATTGTATATTAATTATTTATTTTTGTAATAGGCATCCAACGGTGCAGACAAACTTTGCACACGTAAAAGTCTACCCCACATTTGTAACAAACTATTTATAGTACATTTATTCTAGATGAATGCATCATGTGTCAATGTGGTAGATATAAGCATCAATCAAGTCCGTCCAATTGATGGACCACCACATATAATAGTCATAATCACAAGGATCAAATAATTCAAAACACACATTAATCACATAGTCCTAAATATTAATTTTGCTTAATATAGTTGGTTGAATGGTTGATAACCGAAAATGAAATTAAATAATAAATGTAGCTTTACAGCTAAAAAGAAATATCTGAAGACAACTTTTGCCAATATTTTCAAAAGTTAGATAAAGGGTTTGATTTAATAGGACCCAAATCGGTTAATTGAACCACGTTTCTAACCTGGTTACGTTCATGAAGAAAATTAAAAACCAGAACTTTTTGTGGTCTATCTTTTGAACAGAATCTTCTTTTGGACTTCTATTTACCTACTCTCTTTCTTTGGGCGCCAGTAGTTTGGGTTGATTTCTCTTTCCTTAGAGTACTTGGCCGACGTGATTGAGTTAAGAGCCGAGTCAGAATTGGAATCGAATGTTCCATATTTTGGGAACTGACTAAAATAGAACCAGAATTGAATTGATAATAATGGTTCAGGTTCTAAGTAGTTTGATATTGGAACCGGAACCGATTATATAAATATAGTATTAAATATATCTATCTATCTATACTATTATAAAGCCAAAACTGGGGTTGCCACCCACGTTTGTGACAATTATTGGGCTGGGGTACACTCGACCTCTACGAGGGTCCATATTATAAGCCATGTGACATACTCTTAGAGACCACTGACCGAATGGATGTTTGTACCATTCTTATGTGGACCTATATGTCAATTATCAGGTTGATTAGTGATTTCAAACCTTTGGATCTGAGTACCACAAATAATGATCAAAATCTAGATCTGAGTACCACAAATAATGATCAAAATCTATGGTTTAAAATCAACCAATGAAAACCACTCCAATCAAATCCTTAAAAATCACTAATTAGGCTGGTTTTTTCACCTAGGGATGGTCCAAACATCGATACAGTCAGTGATCTCTAAGAGTGTGCCACGTGTAAGGTGCTGCCATATTTAAGGTGCACATGCATCACACGTGGCGTTCCCCTAATAAATATAGTGTTAAAATTATTATATTGTTAAGATTGGAACTGATACACCTGGATTCGAAACCGGAACCGATAATATTGGTTTTCATTGTGGGTGGTTGCAGAGCCAGGGGGTGAGTCGGGCGAACGATGCCCACCATTCAACACAATCTGTACGATGCCCACCGTTAAAACTTTGAAAATTTAAAATAAAATTTCAAAAATATCGTTTTAAAGCTAGTAGAATGCCTACCCTTGAACAAAATTCTAGCTCCGCCACTGGTTGTGGGTACCGTCGGAACCGACCTGTCGGTAACCCTAGTTAAGAGGACATTTTTTGATTGGTCCAATGCAGAAGATGTCTTTGGCTATAAAACAATGATATCAGATGATCATAACCATCCAATGTATTATATTCTAAGGTCCACAAAAAATCTTTGGACGGTCGCTTAGATCATCACACAAATTGGACCCTTTGATGTGCATGTGCATGACACATACGGGAAAGCACTAAAGTCTACCTTCCTCCTATAATCCGGACCTAATAATTCCACGGTTTGAAAGGGTGGGGACGGATTTTTTTCCCAAGTTATTTTTGGACTGGGGTGTTGGTCTTGATAAAGAAAAGTAGCAGATCTTCTAGTTTTCCAAATTAGGAGACTGAGTCACGACTTTCTCTCAGATCCTTGATTATCCAATCTTTACTTTTGAGAGAGAGAAGAGAAGGAACGTGACTCGAAGAAACTGGTAGCATGAGGAGACATTACCTTTTTATGGGAATATTTTTTATGCCGAAGCATCGAGGACTACTGTATTAAGATGCTTCGAGTAGTGTTCATTATACTTTTGAACCAGAGTTTAAAATTTGTTTTATATAATATGGAAAATTTTACAAAAAAATACAAAATTAAATCAATTTCTATAGAAAACAATACTTGTTTTCAAAAATTATAAGAACGAATACGCGTAGCTGTTTGAATTAGCGTCAACCTTTTCGAAATTAAATGCCTAAAATACCCTTTTATTAGCCATTTGTATCGGCATCAGATTTTATCTGGCGCCAATTCAAATGGCACCAGACATAGAAATATATGATGAGCCAAAATGGGCTTATGCATATAAAAAGAGGAGAGAATGTAACAGGTTTGTGAGCAACGGTCGAGTAGCTCGGAGATTTGTGTGCAACGGTCAAGTAGCCAATTGAATCAGCATTACGTTGTGTCTGTCGCCATTTCTATTGGCGCTAGACATAATCTGACACCGATTCAAATGGCTACTAAAAAGGATATTTTGGGCATTAAATTTAGAAAAAGTTGAGGCCGATTCAAACTGCTATGCGTATTCATTTTTATAATTTTTGAAAATAAAAATTATTTTCTACAAATTGATTTAGTTTCGTATTTTTTTTTTTAAATTTTCGTATATAATATATCCAAAAAGTATTTGAATATAAAAAAATTATTCGAATCTGACATCTAAAATATCAATTTCCATCGGATATCGGGTAAATGGAACTAGAAGAATCAGGACCAATTTCTATTAGGTATCAGTTAATCGGTACAAATTAAGCAAGAGAAAAGTCTTTTTCTCGAAATAAAAATTATTTAGATATCATTTTCTCAAAAAAAAAAGAAGTGTCTATTCTATAAAAATAATTTTTTAGGGCGATAGTATTTATTTTATTTTATTTTGCAAGCTCAATAAAGATAACAAACAAAGAAATCATAATCTCACCCATCCCATTCCATCGTCTACCACTCTCATCGATCATAGTGGTGGGGTCTACCAAGAGAAGATAAAAACATTTTACATTTAATGGTCTTTTTTTATGAAAAAATGTATTTTGAAAAAAAATATATATATTTTTAAGTCATTTTTCAAAATATTTTATTTAAAAAAAAAAATTGCAATCACATTCACGGGCCCTAAAGAATAAATATATGAATAAACAAATACATATAATAAAGACCGATTTTTAATTTTTCTAGAAAGAGTGAGTTACTAATGGAAAATTTTAGATACATCCGGATCAGTCGACGGATAAAATTCTCGTGGCCCTACATAGCTCATTTTCTTGGGCCTACTAACCGCGTGGATGTTTAGATCACCCCTTAATAGATAAACACTAAAAATCTGCTTGATTGATGACATGGCCTATCATTCAGGCCGATGACAGGGCGTAATATGAGCTACGTGGCACTTGGCCGTAAGGATGTTTGGCCAATCCTTAGGTGGACCTACAAACCAAAAAAACAGCTTGATCAGTGACTTCAAACCTTTGGATCTTTGTACCTTAAATAATGGTCAATAATGCTCAAATTCCCACGGTTAAATCAACCCATGAAAATAATTCCAATCCAACGCCTAGATACTACTAATCGGGCTGATTTCTAGTTTGTAGGTCCACCTAGGGATTGGCCAAACATCTATACAGTCAGAGTCCTCTAAGAGTGTGCCACGTGGCTCATATTACGTCCTGTCATCAAAGTTGTACTCCATGTGGTCAGAGTCCTCTGTATCTAAAATTTCTGTAAAGTTTCAGCAAGGGACTCGGTCCCACAAGTTTGAGCCCAAAAGAGTCAACTTTGTACCCAGGCCGATCTAAAAACGTGGCAGCCCTTTGTGGCCCCAGTCAAACGTAAAAAAAAAAAGTAGGACCTACCAAGCTGGTTGACTGCACTCTCTCTCTTCCTCACGTGCAAGGCTCCGGGCCAATCGGGGACGGTGGATTTGTTGAATGAGTCAAACCAAGATTTGACGAAAAGTAGACGAACGAAGGAACGAACGAACCTCCTCTCCTTGCCTATAGCATCTATTGCCAGCTGTCTGTTGACGCACCGTCTGACGTAACTAATCGATTTGGTCTTCGTCCGAACCCTTTTTATTGCCGAGCCCATTGCACCGGTGAAAGACTTCAGAGACTTCATACCTTCTTCTTCTCTCTTCTCTCTTCTCTCTTCTCTCTCTCTCTTTTTTGTTTCTTGATTTATGGACAGAGGAGGAGGACTCACCATTGATTCTGATCAGATCAGGTTCTTCTTAAGTAAGCCACCGACTGGAATCAATTCATTTCTAAATCTAATCATCCAAAGCACAAGTACGAACTTATGGACTCAACCAGTACTCAGTTCTCTGGTGTAGAATTCCCGGTGAATCTCAATTGTAGGGACGATGATGATCAATCCAATGACAAACGGGTTATCGATGAAATGGATTTCTTCTCTGAGAAAACCCGTTTCCAAGATTTCGATAAGGCCTCCAATATCAATATCAAGAAAGAGGATTTGCACGACGGTCGGACTTCGAGGTTCGATTTTGACGTTAACGTAAGCAACCAACCTGCCTGGTTTTTTTTTTTTTTTTTTCTTACATTTATTCTTAATCAGTTCTAATTTTCTTTTATTTGTAATACAGACTGGTTTGAATCTCCGTACTACAAACAATGGTAGTGACGAATCAACGGTGGATGATGGGATATCAGCAAACGTGGATGATAAGAGAGGCAAGAGTGAGGTAAGAGGCTTAAGATGAAGCTTCTCTGTAAATTCTTTAATGGGTTTTTCATTTCTTGCTTGTTTATGCTGTTAATTGTAAGAATAGTAGAATACCCATTAAAGAAAATGTTGTTTTTGTTTCAGCTTGTAGCCTTGCAAGCCGAGCTTGTCCGGATGAGGGCAGAGAATCAGACATTGAAAGAGATGCTGAACCAAGTTACCACCAACTACAACGCCTTACAGATGCATCTCATAACACTGATGCAGCAACAGAATCGAAAAACCGAAAGTATGCAAGAAGATGAGGTAATTTTACTTTTATTTATCTCAAGAGCTCATCAATTTGGTGATTTAGATTCAAATTTAATGTGAACAAGTGATTAAACATGGTGTGGTGTGTGTAGATCATTGAGAGAAAACTAGAAGAGAAGAAACATGAAGGCGGTGGAGGGTTATTAGTACCAAGACAGTTTATAGATCTAGGCCCGGCCGCCGCTGTCGAAATCGATGAGCCTTCTCATTCTTCATCAGAAGAAAGAAGCCGCGATCACAACAATGAAGAAGTAGTGTCGAAGTCGCAAAAGAATGGTAACAACAATGAGATTGTTCCATTTGATCAGGAGAGCAGAGGAATTGGTAGGGAAGATAGCCCTGACCAGGCATCACAAGGCTGGTTACCTAACAAAGTCCCTAAATTGAATCCCTCGAAGAGTGTCGATCAATCCACCGAAGCCACTATGAGGAAAGCCCGAGTCTCAGTTCGAGCACGATCCGAAGCACCAATGGTAAGTTTCTATATACATAGTTTACTAATAATTCTCCGAATTATCAAAATCAATTTTGAGGAAGGGAAAGGTATTTCTTTTGAAGATATCGATTTTAAATGGGTCGATCGGGTTAGTAGGGGGAGGGATTAGTGTTGGGATTTTGGTCTGTTTAGGATTTTCAGTAAATTCTCTATACTTATCAAAAAAAAAAAAAAAAATTAATGGATTTCAGATCACTGATGGATGCCAATGGCGAAAGTATGGGCAAAAAATGGCAAAAGGGAACCCATGCCCTCGAGCTTACTATCGGTGCACCATGGCTGCCGGATGTCCCGTTCGCAAACAAGTAGGTTCATTTTTCTCAATTCTTCCACTTAAATTACTGAAATGGAATCCAATTGTGGAAAATTAATCTGAATTATGGTATTCAATATAGGTTCAAAGATGTGCGGAGGACAGAACAATATTGATAACAACTTATGAAGGCAATCATAATCATCCACTCCCTCCAGCAGCAATGGCAATGGCGTCGACGACATCGGCAGCAGCGTGTATGCTGCTTTCAGGATCGATGTCGAGTGCCGATGGGCTAATTAACTCAAATTTCCTAGCAAGGACTCTCTTGCCTTGTTCATCAAGCATGGCAACAATCTCAGCTTCAGCCCCTTTCCCAACGGTCACATTGGATCTTACCCAAAATCCCAACCCTTTACAGTTCCAAAGGCCACCAATCCCCTTCCTCACCCCACCAGCCCCACAAGTACCACAGGTCTTCGGCCAATCTCTCTATAACCAATCGAAATTCTCCGGCCTTCAGACCTCACAAGACCAATTCATCCACCAGTCACCGCCACTGCCACAACAACCACAACACCAAGCTCAACAACCATCATTGGCTGACACAGTGAGTGCTGCAACTGCCGCCATCACCGCCGATCCAAACTTCACGGCAGCTCTAGCGGCAGCAATCACCTCAATCATCGGTGGTGCCCATCAAACAAACAACAACAATGGTGACAGTGGCAACACCACTAACAACAGCAACAACAACAAAATCAGCAATTCAAATTTCTCAGGGAATTAAAAATTTTCTTTGTTGATCTTCTTTTCTCCTGTTCTTTTTTTTTTTCCTGGGGTGAAAAAATTGAGATTATACATGTTTTTTTTTTTTTTGTGGGGGAGGGCAAGAAATACAATTTTTCATTGATTTTTTTTTTTTTTTTTTTTTAATGTTTGTAAGTTGAAGAAAATGATCCAAAAATGTATGTTAAAAAATAGTGATTATATATATAAATATAATGTGTTAATGGTATCTGTGGACTGGAGAAAGGAAGGAGATGAAGGAAATATTCTTGTGATTGGCATATTGGTTGAAGAACGGTCAAGAAAACCGTCTGAGAGTTGGTAGAAAAGGAAGAGGAATTGTTTGACACGGAATTTCCGTCCATTGGATGAGAAGGAGAACTTGGAACGACTTGGTGTGATGGAGAGATTATTGTCGTATTTCTTGTATTTTTTTTCTTTTGTCGACGACCGCACCTATTAGCGACTTCTAAGCAAGTACGTGTTCGAATCCTATTGAATTGATTAAAAATATAATAATGTGTAAACCATGTTATATACTTATCTTTTATTGGACAACTAAGATTCGTTTCTGACTTATGTGCACGTTGACGTCGTCACGCTAGATTAAAGAAAAGGATGATTACCAAAAGAGGAGCGTGATTTCTTGGTCACACCGTACCTCATTCACCGTACAATAAATATCTTTTATCTATCTATTAGTCTATTACTATTTTAAAGCCAAAACTTGGGTCAGGGCATGCCACTCACACCGCACTCGCACCGTGCTCACACGGCACTCATCTTCACAGGCTTGTTCAGCACGCTGACGTCCCTCAACAACGATGATTTAAACTGCAATACGAGCCACATGACACACTCTTAGAGGCCACTGACCGTATGGATGTTGCGCCCGTCGCTAGGTGGACTACATACCAAATATCAGCCTGATTATCTACTATTGGATCTACGCACCCCCAAATAATGCTCAAATTCTACTGATAAAATCAACCCAAGAAAACGACTCTAATCCAATGCTTAGAAATTACTAATCCGGCCAATTTGTGGTCTGTAGACCTAGGGTTGTGCCAAACTTCCATATATGTTTGTATCATACTTGATTGGATTAGGGTTCGTCCATAATAATAGGTCTGGTATAGGTCCAGACGCAATCCAATATGCAATTCGATCCACTGATATTATCGGATCATATCGTATCAGGTTATCAGATCGATTGATCGATATGATTGATCAGATCATATGTACGACATGTACTTAAAAATAGCTCAAACACTTGTTAAATTTTTTTCAGTTTGATTAGGGTAGTTTTAGGGGTATGTGGCGTGCAACGGATGCTCAAAGTGTCTAGGACCTGCAATTTGATGGGTCCCTACCAAGTAATAGACCTCTTAAGCCAATATCGATCTGCTCTTGTGATCCTAACCATCTATATGATTATCCTTTGCGTGGCGCATTAGAAGGTGAGTCCCACTCATTCTATTGCTTCTTTCTAATCTTTCGAATATACCTATGTCAGCTACTTTGTCATCCATATGGTCATTTATACGAGTAGAACTTTGACGACGGACCACATTATGAGCCACATGGTACATTCTCACATATTGCTGACCGTATGGATGCTTGGCCCATTCCTAAGTCGACATACATAACCTGATTAGTGATTTCAAACCTTTGGATCTTTGTACCTCAAATAATACTCAAACCTGATTAGTGATTTCAAACTTTTGAATCTTTGGTCTGTAGATCTACCTAGGGTTGTGCCAAACATTACTGTAGCCCGTCGGCAAAGTTTTATAGGAGATATTTTTCTCAACTACTGGTGGGGTAAAATTAGTTTATATTAAAAATATGATGTAGCGGTAGCCGGTGTCGGAGCCAGGGGTGAGGGCCCACCCTCAACTTTCAAAAAGTAGAAGAAAAAAAAATTTTCTCCAAAAATATCCCTTATAACTTGAAGCTGCCCACCCAAAAAAAGAAAAATTTCCCAGACCCCCTTTATTAACCTAAACCTTGCCCACCCTTCAACCAAATCCAGGCTCCACCACTGGCAGTGGCATTAAGTTAATCACGAAATCATGTAAGGAAAAAGATCACCCTCTTCAACTGAAGAAAAGCCTTGAATCCAAAAGGAGAAAGGAGCAATAGAATTCTAAACAAAAAGCTTTCGTTCTTCATTTCGGCCAATCACAACTTATTCTTATAAGACAAATCGGCTAAAAAAATAAAAAGCAATTAAAAATATAAAACTGCTAAAAATAGAAACTTTCCCGATTTAATAAACTTACCCAAAATAGAAATCTTTCTTAATTTAACTAAAACATTCATCTTAACCCTAAAAGAGTGGAACTTTTCAATTCTGTAGATCCCGCTTCGAAAACTTAAATTTGTATATATGATTCGCCCAATTCTGAGTTATGGATTTTAGGACAAAATTCTAAAAATAGTAAAATCTGGATTATGGACGACCCGCCCGAATTGGTCCATAAAATGTTCCGCGACCCATCAAAGTGTTAGCTTGATTGGAAATAAGAATTTGATGTTGTAGCAAAACATTATGTTTTGATGTTGAAGTATAAGAAGAGTTGGGTACGTAGTCTCGTAAAGACTAGCTAATTTTTTATATGCTCATTACTATGTTTTTTTCTTCCTCATTTTCTATTCTTCCTGGCGATCAAGCCCGGTTCCCAAGCTGTGCCGCCCACGGACTTTACCATCTTCACTATTTAATTAGAAGACTTGGGCCCACTGGAATATTGCTAAGCAAGACCGCTAAGGTGGTTGAACATTCCAGCCGTCCAGCTTGCATGTACTAAGGGATTCTCCACCATTGGATTGTCGTTGTCCCATATAAAGGATGGGTTGGGTAGAAGGACGTGTTCATAAAGGCACGGCTGCTTCAAAGGGATACCCAAGCCAGGCCCACAACGACGGCTCCAGCCTGAAATTAATGACCTGGACCAAATATTTAATCTTGTGTCAAATTTTTCTGGCCATTAAGGGCTGGGGCCAGGCTTGAGCCGGAGTTCTTAGATATCGGAGTGGACTGGACTTTGGTTGACTTTTTGGCACTCATGTTCACTACAAGCACATTGGCTAGGTTGAGCCAGGCTGAGTCAGCCCAAGATTTTCACGGGCCTAGGGAGATAGATCCAAGACCATCTCCACCAGAGATGGGCCAAATCCTTGCACAATGTTACAGCATAGAGCCAGGCCATCAAGTTCTGGTTAAGCTTACATAATGGCAACCATACAAGGACTAAGCCTTTAAATCGAAGGCCAAACCCGGCCAAGAAGCTTGTGGGTGGAGCCAGCGGCGGAGCCAAGATTTTTTTCAAGGGGGGCACCAGAGCTAGATAAGAGTAACGTTGACCAAAGACCTGTAGTAGAGAGAGGGGGGGGAGTAAAACTTTTCTGACAGCGGGCTATAATCGAAGCCAATGACAGCCCACAATATGAGCCACGTGGCACATTATTAGAGGACGCTAACATTATGGATGTTTGGCCAATCTTTAGGTGAACCTACAAACCAAAAATCAACATGATTAGTGATTTCTAGGCGTTTGATTGGAGTCATTTTCATGGGTTGATTTTAACCAAGGGGATTTGAGCATTATTGACCATTATTTGGGTAAAAAGATCCAAAGGTTTGAAAGCACTAATCAGGCTGATTTTTGCGGTTTGTAGGTCCACCTAGGGATTGGCAAAACATCCATACAGTGGGCTAAACATCCATGCGGTCAGTGGTACAGATGGCAGCGGTAACTTAAAAAAAGTTGAGGGGGGGCACGTGCCCCCCCTGGCCCCTATGTGGCTCCGCCCCTGGGTGGAGCCCATGGCAACCCAAATTGAACCAGTTTCCAGTGCCCATAGGGATTGATCAAAGGAGTTAGGGCACCCAAAGCACATTGGTGTTGGGAGTCCAGGAACATTGGTGCGGTATTTGCTACGGGTGAGAAAGGAAGCAGGGGAGCAATAATGGTGGATGGGAAGGAATTGCAAGCAAAGGGACACAAATGGACCCGGCCCAGAGTGTGATGTTTTGGACTTCTCTTCTAGAAATAGTGGAAAGACCTTGACCATCTTCAACTTGGATTGGTCAACATCAAGGAAATGTGAACCAATACAATGGATAGAGGACGTCATTCCACTAAATACAAAGTGTTTTCAAAGTGGGCCCATTGGATAAATCCATGGGATTGGTTTTTTGTCATGGATTCATACCTAACCCGGTCCCCATTCCCGATCGAACTTTTGAAATATCTTGCTTCTTTTGGACTCTTTACTACGAAGATATTTAGCTGGCCACACAGGACACAGCTAGGGTTGAAAAATGGTCCGGGTGAGTCTTACAGGCTTGGGCCTAATTTCAAAAGCTCGATTATACGTCAGGCAGGGGCCTGGGCCTGGATTGGAGGCTCAATGAGACATTATGTTATAGCCTAACCCAACCCAATCAACTACATACCTCGTATAGCATGTTAACCTGCTTTTACTAAGGTTCAAGTCTCTCTAACCTACTTTTTGAGTGAAGTATGAAAATAGGGGTTGGGCTGAGCTTAAGCCCGTCAGGGCTTTCACCTCAGCTCTCTACAATGCCGGGCTGGGCTGGACTGGGCTTGGGTCGATCATAGCCATTCTTGGGCCGGGATTGGGCCAGAAAATGGAAACCCAATTTTGGCGTAACCAATCAAATGAAGGGTGCTTATTCTTATCAATCCAAAGTGTCCAATATGAGGCCCAAAGAGGTCTATTTCGATCACTCTCACTCCCTTGCTTCTCGATTGTGAGCGACCAGCTACAATGGATAAAGCTGTCACTAGGGAGGCTCTTACCTCAAGCTTCCTCTTATTTTCCCTCTTGACTTGCGACCTATTATTAAAAATGATGATTAAATTGTGGGATGAAGTTTGATTTTTGGTCAAAGCGGCCTCCTACATGAGGTCTATAAAAATATTTGTTGTGGTTTTGAATGATTCTAACCAGCCAAATCAGTGAATTTCTTTCAAATGATTAAAATAAAATATATGTTATGGTCTTAAATTACTCATATTCCTGCCAACGGCCCCTTGGTAGAGTGGTTAGAGGCATGTCCCCTACATGGGTAGGTACCAGCTTCAATCCTCGTTTTCTCACTGCTTCATTCCTTGCTTTGCCTGGTCTAGCTTTCTAACCTATCAAAAAAAATTCATTTATCTAATTAAAAGTAGATTTGTTCTCGTGGTGTAGGTGTGCATAGCTTATATGGACTAGCTTGCTTGAGGATGTAAATCTCTAATGCGACTTGGAAAAATAAATGTAGGTTTTGACTTCTTTGGCGGTTATTTGGAGATTGTGGAGGGAGCGAAACAACAGTCTTTAAAGGCAAGAGTCTTCATATGGAGCATCTAGTTATAGAAACCAAGGTTTAAAGGGGGCCGTTATAATGGTATAAAGGACTGGGGGCGTTACCGTTTTTTCTGTCCGTTATAACGAAAAAAAACGCTCAGGGGCAAAAACGAAAAAAAATAGGTAAATAACGGAAATAACGGAAAAAGAGGTACTGAAATTCAAGTTTTGAAATACAAATTTTGAATTTCAAAATTTTAAAAATGACAAATCACAGAAAAAAAAACAGAATATAACAGAAAAAAATGGAAAAAAACTAAAATAACGGCCGTTATTTTCGTTATAACGGCTGTTATTTTCTGGGCGTTTTAACGGTCTATAACGTAACGGGGTAGGTGCGAATCCGTTATAACGGCCATTTTTTAAACCTTGATAGAAATTAAAGCTTTGGTGGTATATGTGGGTTAAATTGTATGAAGAAAGGAAGGTGATCTTTTTCGAGGACATGGTGTTCAAATGGTTTGAGTTAGCTTGTAGGTGGCCCGATTAAGGGTGGGGTGTCTGGGTGGTCTTGTTTTGTTATTAGGCTGGTCTTTTGGTTCTGTTTGTCTCTCTCATCTGTTTTTTGTATTTCTTTTGGTCACTTGGTAGGCTTCCTTAGCCTCCAAGGGTCCTTTTTAATAAAAAAATTCAATTATCAAAAAATAAAAAATAAAAAAAAGTATTTTAGCAACATCCCCCTTGAAATTTGAAAGCAATTTGTAGTACCTCCTTATACTTTCAAACTTTAGGATTTCCCCCTTTGACCTAGTCTAATGGTTGTTGACTTATGTTAAAACGGACTTGAATCACACGCGGTTAGCAGTGTACTTGCAAAATTATGATCCTTTCATGGGTGCATTACCAAGCGCATGATGCATGTCACATTTTAACGTTAGTCAAATGATGATTAAACTGGGTCAAGGGGGGTAATCCTAAAGTCTCAAAGTATAAGGGGGTACTACAAATTACTTTCAAATTTCAGGGGGTTTTGCTAAAATACCCAAAAAATTAAAAGCACATTGTCTCTTTTTGTCGTAAGTGTAATAAAGTAAATATTTGCGTATAAAAATACTGTTTATTTTTTGGAATTACAAGAGCATTAACAAAGGAAGCAAGGGCCTGTCGTAGACCGGCATTAGGGTGGGATAAGGTAAGAAGAAGCCTGCTCCCTGAGCCTAGATAAGGGTCCAAGCCAGGCTAGGTTTGCCACAAGCCAAACATAATGCTTGCCCAACGCCCAGAACTCCATGACTTGGACATACCTTAAGCCCACACCCCGCACAAGCCCAAGCATATATACTGAGCTCTTTTTTGTGTTTTTGACAAGCAAGCCTAGAAAGCTCTTTGAATTAAACGTTTTAACCCTTCATATTATTTATCTTTTAAAGGACATCTCTTATGAACATGGGGTAAACTTTAGTAAACAAACTAGCGTGGACCCAGAGGCTATCTTAATGGCATTTAGGCCCATTTGCACCATTTAAAATGACTCAATGGGCTTAGAAATAATAGGCCCAGATGACCTATTTAAACAATGAGCCATTCGAAAGTTGCTCATCAGCCGGGTTTCATCTTCATACAAGATCAGTTTAATGGTTATAGATTGAGCATCCTCCAATTTGGATGGTCTGCCAAGTGCATAGGAAACACCACCATTGTTGCCCAATGAATTCTGTTAGTTTGGGCTTCAAAAATATAGGTGAGTAATAAATATTTTATTAAGTCCAGCTGGAAACTCAAAATCATTTAGGCCGCATTTGATAGAACTTAATTTCAGAGCGGAAAAAATCTATGATACCGACTTCGGTATCAAAATTTTGATGCCGAAGTCCCTCAATTTGCCACATAGTAGACTCTTTCGGGCCCACTGACTCCATGAATATTTGGCTCACATCGTGGTGGACCCACACACCAAAAATCAGCGTGATTAGTGATTTCTACCCATTGAATTTGAGCACTTTTTCATCATGGGCTTGGAACCACTTCATAGGCATGTTCATAAAGCCCATGATGAAAAGTGCTCAAATCCTACAGCTAGAAATCACCAATCACGCTGATTTTTGGTGTGTGGGTCCACCAAGATGTGGGCTTGGTGATACCCTACCACACTCTATCCCTAGATGTACCCTAAGAGAAATCTCAATGATCACAGAGAAATGTTGTAAGAGTAAAACTTGCCTGACCACCCATTCTATCTGACAACCCACAATATAAGCCATGTGGCAATTTTTTAGAGGACACTGGCCGTATAGATGTTTGGCCAATCCCTAGGTGGAGCTACAAACCCAAAATCAACCTGATCAGTGATTTGTAAGATGTCATTTTTGTTCGTTGATTTTAACCGTAGGAATTGGAGCATTATTTACCATTATTATCCAAAGGTTTGAATTTACTAATCAGGCTGTTTTTTGGTTTGTTAGTACACTTACGGATTGGTCAAACATCTATACCGTCAGTGTCATCTAATAAATTTCCACGTGGCTTATATTGTGGGTGGTCAGGCAACTCTTAATCTTGTAAGAGTAAAACTTCGGTCACAGTGGGCAGCCGGTCACAGCCACACAATTCTCTACACGTAACCCAGTGATTTTTGCCACATACACTTTTTTGAAAACTTTTATTACAAAAGCAAATGCCGTAGGTGGCAAAAAGCAAGGTTTAAAGGAGGCCGTTTTAACGGTTAAATGGACTGGGGGCGTTACCCGTATAAACGGACGTTAAAACGGATTGAAACGGTCAGGGGCAAAAATAGAAAAAAATGGGAAAAAATGGAATTAAACAGATTTTAATGGATTTTAACTGTTTTAACGATTTTAACGGAAAAAGTGGCGCTGAAATTCAAATTTAAAATTAAAAAAAAAAATAAAACGGAATTTAACGGTTTTAACGGCCGTTTTTTTCACAAAATTTTTCAAAATTAAACGGCTGTTTAAACGATTTTAACGGCCGTTAAAAAAAAAAAACGCCCATTTTTTTCAAAACCAATAAAACATGTTTAAACGGTTTTAACAGAAACGGGCTTGGGGCGTTACCGTTTAAACGGCTGTTTTTAAAACCATGGCAAAAAGCACTGCGGGTATGTGCTGAGAATT
Source organism: Euptelea pleiosperma (assembly GCA_035048495.1). NCBI lineage: Eukaryota > Viridiplantae > Streptophyta > Magnoliopsida > Ranunculales > Eupteleaceae > Euptelea > Euptelea pleiosperma. Next base: position 6,632,831 of record CM068545.1, read on the forward strand.
GTGTTGCTGTGACTATGACCCAAGTTTTACTCTTCTATAAGAGTGTGCCATGGGCGTCTATCACAGCGTTGTGACAATGCGCAGTACCAGGGCGTCTTAATACAAGTTGAGGCCTTAGGCGAAAACTCTAAAAAGGGTTTTTTTTTTTTTTTTCAGAAATACCCCTAAATCTAAGTGAGAAGATGTCCCTGAAAAATGTGTTATTTCAATGTTTTCAAAAAAAAAAAAATTATAAATTAAAAACACATTTTTCAAGGAGAATTCAATGACGGATACAATGGTTGCATACTTTTAAGTCTACAAAATGTCCCTTGAAAAATGTGTTAGTTCAATGTTTTTTTAAAAATATTTTATAAATTAAAAATATATTTTTCAAGGAAAATTCAATGGTGGATGCAATATTTGCATACTTTTAAGTCAAACAATTGCAGACTAGATGAGCAAAACTTGTGTCACAATATATTGTGACCGAAGCTGGTCACAGCATTCAATACAAGCCACGTGGCATACTATTAGAGGACGACGACCCATATGGATGTTTGGCCAGTCCCTCGGTAGATCGGTACACAAAAAATCAGCTTGATTAGTGATTTCTAACTGATTCGGTTGAAGTTATTTTCATGGATTGATTTTAACGGTAAGAATATAAGCATTATTGAGCATTATTTGGGTGCAAATATCCAAAGGTTTTAAATCACTACTCAGGCTGATTTTTGGTTTGTAGGTCCACTGAGGGACTGGCCAAACATCCATAAGGTCAGTGCCCTCTGATCATGTGCCATGTGGCTCGTCTTGTGTGCTGTGACCGGCTTCCATAGCAACATCTTGTGACACAAGTTTTACTCGGACTAGAGAATCGGACTAGATTTGTCCGGCTGTAGCACAGTCTTGTGTGATGGGAGGGGCCTGCAAATGGACTATGGGGCCTTTTCATAAAAAAAAAAATATTAAAAATACTTGAAAATTTCTAAAATTTGGGGGCCTTACCTGGCGGGGGGCCTTAGGCGACCTCTTTATCTGCCTAATGGTGAAGCCGGGCCTGCACAATACGAGCCACGTGGCAGACTCTTAGTGGACGCTGACCGTATGCATGTTTGGTCAGACCCTCGGTAGACCTGGGAACGAAAAATCAGCCCGATTAGTGATTTACAACCTCTGGATCTTGCACCCAAAAAACGCTTAATAATGCTCAAATTCCTACCGTTAAAATCAATCCAGAAAATAACTTCAATCGAATGTTTAGAGGTCCACCGAGGGACTGGCCAAACATCCATACGATCAACGTCCAATAAGAGCATTCCACGTGGCTCGTATTGTGCGTTGTGGTGAGAGAAGTTTTAATCCACTTTCGTGACGAGAAAAAATTAGCTGGACCGTCCCCTCCCAAAATGTTTGACAGGTACCTTTTGTTAACCACCCTTAACCAACTAACCAAGGGTTAACGTGGGATGGGTTTAGGTATTGAAGTACGTGCCAGACATCTAGGCAGGGGAACCTTCAAAATTTGAAGGTCCCCGGGAGAGCGAATCTTTTCTCGTCCGTGACGAACCGACACCTCGTGATAACAACAAAAAATAAGCATTTGCTGTTTGGGGAAAAATTGGCTGCAGCCTGGGATTTCAAACTTTGAAGTACCCGCCCAAAATATCTGACAAGTACCGGGTTAATTTAGGGATTGGGGTACGTGTCAGACAATTTGGGTGAGAAGACTTCAAAGTTAGAAGTTTCGCCGTCCAGCGAATCTTTTGCCCCTGATGTTTGGCATCTATCAAATTAAATGCCCTCACTAGTTTCATCCCCATCTACATCACATCAAAAAGATATTTTTCACATCAAGTTATTAAATGGAAAATGATGGTAACCTCCTGAGGACGACAACATATTATCGTCCCTACGTGTAAGGCGTCGATGGTCTCAAGGTGTGAATCGAGGCCATAGAGACCAGGACGATAGGGACTTCCACCATTATGGATGGTGGTAACACTGCCCGATGACGAAGTACGAAGTACGAAGTACGAACCAACGAAAGTAGTTGCTGACCGACCACAATATAAGCCACGTGGCGCACTATTAGAGAACTCTGACCGTATGGATGTTTAGCCCATCCCAAGGTGACCTACATACCAAAAGAAAACCTGATTAGTGATTTCTAAGCGTTGGATTGTAGTTGTTTTTTACCCTGGAATTTTATTCTTATTGACCATTATTTGGGATACAAAGATCCAAAGGTTTTAAATCACTAATCAGGCTGATTTTTGGTATGTAGGTCCACCAGGGGATGCGCCAAACATCCATACGGTCACAGTCCTCCAAGAGTGCCACATGGCTTATATTGCTGTGGGTCAGCAAAGTTCTACTCGTTAAATAGCTAGCATACAAGATGCCGAATCAACCCTTCGATTAATATCCATTTCTTCGTCTCTTTAGCTCCACTACCTTTGAAGTGGGAGGTTATCCTTCATCGACGGTCACAACCAGAGAATTCAAGAGATCGGACGCTTGTAACTTAAAGTCAAACAATTGTAGGTCTCTGCAAATCGACGTAAGACAGGTAGGTGAGCGGGGGGAGGTCTGAACTCGGAAGTGTATTTTTTAATTTCTCTCTCTTCTCTATTTCACAGTGTTCTCTTTTTCCTCAATCTTCAGCTTTCCTCTCTGTCTGTTCTGCGAAACGATCGGTGGTGAGTGATCTCCGATTCTTTTCTTTTTCTTTAATTTTCCGAGATTATTTCTATAGATTTCAGTGTTTTTGTTCTTAGATTCGGTCGATATATTAGTCGATGATATTCTTTTTTCTTTTGTGATTCTTCGTTTTTAGTTTATTCGATTGAAACCCTAGTGTTTTGCGTCTTTGTTTACTGTCTCATCGAGATATGTAGTTCTATGGACTGGTAGTTAGAAGTTTCCTTTTGACTTCTAGATTCTCTACTGTTTCTTCACTTCCGATCAGTTTTTTCCTGCAAAATGTCGAGTTTAATTTGTTATATTTTGGGTTTTTTTTTGGTAGGGTTATTGTCCTAAAAGACGTTATTTAATTAAAAAGTTCATTTTTCTAGTGTAATCTAGTAGAGTTTCTTCTCAAAAAGAGATGATTTTTCCGTGTTAAGTATCAAATGTGGTTTCTGTTATTTATGGATGGTTTTTAACCTGGAAAGGCTTAGGGCCTGTTCGGGTCCCCATTTTTTTTGCCAAAAAAGATATTTTAAGAGCTTTTTTGAGCCAAATATATCTTCTTTATAGGGCTTTGTGCTTTGCTTGATGAGTTTTCATGAAAATACGGTCATATTCTCCAGTAGAAGTTGACAGTTGACACGGTTTCGATATTAACATTTTAAGACCTATTTGGATCTTAATTTTTGTTCCAGATAAGAAAAAAAGAATTTTTTCTTTTAGCAAAAATGGCCATCTGTTGACCAGGTTTCCATACTGTTCCTGTCAAGGGTTTTGTTGATTTTTCTGTTTATGTTTCCAATTAAAATATGATAGTTCTGAGTTGTTTCAAAACGTTCCATGATCTTTAAATAATAAGTATTCGATTGTGGACGTACAGGTCAATATGGGAACCAAATGCACGGTCATTGTAGCTCTTTTCCTTTCGTTCCTTTTGTTTTCTCCTGTTTTCTCCATGTCAAGTGATGGGTTGGTTAGAATTGGACTGAAGAAGAGGACACTGGATCCAAACAACCGAATTGCTGCTCGACTCGAGTCCAAGGAAGGGGAGTCTTTGAGATCTTCCATTCGGAAGTACCGTTTCCGTGGTAACCTTGGTGATTCTGAGGACACTGATATTATAGAGTTGAAGAACTACATGGATGCTCAGTATTTCGGTGAGATTGGTATTGGTACACCCCCTCAGAAGTTCACTGTGATATTTGACACTGGCAGTTCAAACCTGTGGGTGCCCTCTTCAAAGTGCTATTTCTCGGTGAGTTTCTCTGTCTGAAAGGAATTTTTAATAGTCCGTATTGTCAAGGATAGTAATGGATGTTGTTGTTCGTTGAAAATGTTATCAGTTTTGATTAGATGAAAGAGATTAATATCACGATTTTGCATTTTGGCACAGGTTGCTTGCTATTTCCATTCCAAGTACAAGTCAAGCCGTTCTAAGACTTACAAGAAGAACGGTGTGTATCTGCTTCCTGGTTCCATTATGCATATCTGAAGTTTGTCTTGGTTAGCACAGCAATAGTTTTTTAGTTAGCTAGTTTTTAATCTAGTCAGTACCTTCAGTCCATTTTTATTATCAACAGTCACTCAAATTTTATGAGGACCAACTTGAGTTTACTCCTTTTGGTATGTGTTGATGTGGCTGTTGGAATGTTTTATTAGAAACAAAAAGTATTAAAACATTTATTATAAATGTTTCGGTGACTCATTATTTGAAGTACATCGATTTTTGACACATTCATTGAATTTGGTTTATATTCCACCAAAGGTTAAATTGTGACATAGAATTCATATTGAATTAATTGAGTTACATATATATTTCAAATTACTTGTTTCTAAACAATTATTTCAAATGACTTTTGAGTTTTTCTTGTGGGATTTACATGTAGAAGTGGGTTAGTTTTAAGGCCCTTTTAAGGATTATTTAGGATTTTTGAGTTTTTTAACTTACTTAGGAGTTATAAGTTCACTTAAGGCTTAATTAAGAGTATTTGATGACTCTTGGCTAGCCTTTGTAGGTTTATATAAAGCCACAAAAGTGGTAAAACGACAATGCATTTGGGATTAGCATTTGAAGAGATTGAGTAGTTCTTTATAAGATCAAAACTCTTCTTTTCTTGGTTTTTAATTTCTTATTAGGTATTCGGTAAAGGGGATTGCGTTTTTAGGTCTTTGTGTGCCGTGCAAGTATTAGAAAAGACTTGGAAAGCATCTAGGCTTGGTTGAATCCCGGAGATAGGGCTATTGTTAATCTTTTGCACCTTTTGGGAGGCTTCGACTATCTTAATGAAGTGTCTATGCGCCTCTAAACCTTGGTTCGGATTCACTGTTAACAATTTTTCAGCATTTTGTCATTAGTTCATTATTGGTTCTACAACCAAGCTTGATTCAGCCATTTTTGTGTGCAAGGAAATTCACTAATTTCCAACAGTGGCATCTTCTTATTTTATTGTTTCGTATAATTATTGCACATATTCTTTTATGGAGCATTTGTTTACCCTGATATTCCAATTCTTTCTAATCTTTTACTTTCTCTTTGATCTATCTTTGTGGTTGTCAAAATGAATGGACAACTTGCATTGTACTTTCCATCTGGTGCATTTTACTCCATTTATCTAGAGCAATTTATTTTCATTGGGTAGCTTGGTCAAGGCATTATTTTGGCTGAATGTACTTCTATAATAACCTGCTTCCACCCATAATGCAGGGAAGTCTGCTGATATTCACTATGGGACTGGAGCTATTTCTGGTTTCTTTAGCCAAGACCATGTCAAAATTGGTGATCTTGTTGTCAAGAATCAGGTGAATTTCAAAATAAATTTATTTCATATGGTCATTCAATATTTTGCTGAGAGTTCTCCTGTACTCATAGTGGTCATCCTTGTCCAGGAGTTTATTGAGGCAACTAGAGAGCCCAGTGTCACATTTTTGGTGGCTAAGTTTGATGGCATACTTGGACTTGGATTTCAGGAGATCTCAGTTGGGAATGCTGTCCCTGTGTGGTATGCTGGTGCATCATCTTTTTTAATGTGCTGATGATTGCTTTACTAAAAAATACACTGTACAATGACTGCATTTTAAATCTGGGAATGCAATTTTTTGATGAATGGACTATTTTCTTTCAGGTGTTATTTTTTAGGGGCATTTGTTTGATTAGACAAGTAGCTTTTGGTGAAAATTTTAAGCATTCTGTGATTGGGAATATGAACTGACAAACTTATAACTATGACAGGTATAACATGGTCAATCAAGGTCTTGTTAAAGAACCTGTTTTTTCATTTTGGTTTAACCGAAATGCAGAAGAAGAAGATGGGGGTGAAATTGTATTTGGAGGCGTTGATCCTAATCATTACAAGGGCAATCACACCTATGTTCCTGTGACTCAGAAAGGCTATTGGCAGGTGCGTCCCCCAACATTTCGTACCATTGTTTTGCTATTAGTAATAATATGTTATCCATTACATCTCTTCATCTTCTAATTTTATGTATTTGAATTGCTGATGTCAGTTTGATATGGGGGATGTCCTTGTTGGTGGTAAAACAACTGGTAATTAAAGGAAAACTCATGTTTGTATATCGAACACTGTCATCTATGTTAGAGCTTCTATTACTTGTTGTGGTCTGAGATAATCATATTGACTTCCAGGATTTTGCGCTGATGGTTGTGCGGCAATTGCTGATTCTGGAACATCTTTGTTGGCCGGTCCAACGGTATGTTCTGCATTTTGGATTTTAATCTACCATTGTCAACGATGAGGATTTTTTCGTTTTTGATCCTCAGAAGAGGATATGTGGATGTTGGCAACTGACCATCTGTTAAACTGATTTATAAACCTGTTAAATTTGATGGAAAGAAAACAAAACCTACAAATTATTGAGTCAAATAAGAAATGGGAAGCTGTTTTTTAGACATATATTTCATTAATATAATATAACTCCACTGATATAATGCTTTTACACTGCATTACTAGTCCCAATCTTGGATGATAGAGGGTTATGTCAGGTTGCAGTTGGTTTAAAATTTTGCTAAATCTGAATCCTGGACAAAGTCCCTAGCCTGACGATGCTTTTACACTGCATTGCCGGTCCCAAGCCCATATTGTTGGAATAAGGTTTATAATTATGTTGATGATGATATATATATAGGTCAGGATCAGGGGACAACAAAGTTTAAAAAGGCTAGTTCGGGAACTGAGGCGTTTTCTCTAAAAAAGGCGAGGCGTAGCCTCGAGGCGGTACCGAGGCGTAAGCCTCATTTAAGCCTCAGTTTTTAAAAAAAAAAATGCTTAAAAAATTCTAAAAAAAATATAATTAATTCTAGAAAAATGAGAAACAACATATCATGTGAAAAAAATAACTTAAATAAGCATAAAAGTAAGTGAGGCTATAACTTTTACTTTATGAGCGATGCTATCGGGAATGCTTGAATGCTGAATCAAATCTTAAAAACATAAAGCACATTTGATATGCCAACTAACAACATAGGTAACCAACAAGATAGAGTTAAGAAAGAGAGTAGAGCAAGTAGTAAAAGTTAAAATTAGCTAGTTAATACATTCAAATCCTATTCTTAATATCTTATATTGTCACACAAAAATGAATCTTTCTATTCTTCATCCCCAATATCATCATCATAGCTAGTGGGGTCTTCTAAGGAGTCATCATGATATCTGATGCCCCTATCATCTTCTCCTTCATCGGATTCAACCTCCACCCATTCATCTACTTCGTCCACCAATTCCATGGAAGACTTTCCTTTACCTAGTTAAAAAAGATGAACACATTAATACAATGTAGAGTAATTTAATGATGTAAGTTTTTACTTGTCAAAGTGTCTAAGTCCATAATTAATTCACTAACCTCTTCCAATTCCTGCACTTGGTTGTCCTCTTCCTCTTCCTCTTCCTCTTCCTCTAGAGGTTGTACTCTTCTTTCTCCTTCTAGTTCCTTGTGGCTCTGATTGTGCCATTGCAATCTCAAGGGCATCGAAATCGAGTTCATCGAGATCATTGTGCCATGTAGGACAAGGGCAAGACTCTTGCACCGCTGGTTCTGCATCTGACACCACATTCTCCATTCCTCCTATGTCTCCTCCCCCTTGTTCAACAAGCCATTCGTTATCACTATCGATGCTTTCAACAACCAGTGGATCTTCTTCTTCATTTTCACGCCTTAGCCTATTTTTCAACTGCTTAACCCTCAACTTCTTGTTGTACATCACAAAAACTAAGGCATTCAACTTTGTTTGATCCAACCTATTTCTTCTCTTTGTATGCACCTAAAAGAAGTAGAAAAACATATACATCAATACATGATTGAAGTCCTAAGACTTCTTAGTAACTCCTAACTCAACTCAACTTAATTACCTGATTGAAGGTTGACCAATTCCGCTCACATCCTGAAGAAGTGCAAGTGAGACTTAGCACTCTAACGGCAAACTTAGTCAATGCCGGTGTGCTATCTCCATAAGCTAGCCACCAATTAGCTACAAAAAAATTTCACAATTAAATATAGAAGTATATGATTATATAAGTATATACTTAACTATATAACAATAATCATTGGCTCACCAGGAGTGCGCTTCTTTCTTGTTGACTCTGCTTGAGGCCGGCCAAATAAACCAATCTTCCCACGAAATTGGTCAATTTCTAAGTCAGCTTGCTCCCTCTTTTTTGGGTCTAGAATTAGCTTGTCCATACAATTATATAGACCCAATTTAATTTCTGGATGAGTAGAGAAGTCAGGGTCATAATGAAATTGTGGATTGAGGAAGTATGCTGCGGCATGTAGATGGCGGTGCATTTGGAAGTCCCACTTCTCGTCAATGATGTCCCATATTTCTTTGTACTTGGATAAATCATTATCCAAGTTTTTTGCAATCTCTTCTTTGGCCCTATCCATTGCCCCATATATAAAGCCCATAGCTGGTTTTTTTTTTTTTTCTGAATCTACAATCCTCAAAACACCAACTAAAGGTTTCGTAGCCTTCAAAGAATACACCACACTAGGCCAAAAATTGCTGTCCTTCAACACAATTTTCCTAATGGCCTTTCCTTCATCTTTTTTGGCCCACACACTGCTTGCCCACTTGCTAGATGTAAACATGGCCTCCGATGGCTGCCTACTCTGTAGCATACTCTGTAATGTCAAGTTTGCTGTAGCAAACCTTGTCGCAGCCGGGCGAATCAACTCTCTTTTTGTAAAGCTTCTCATCAAAGCAAGTACCCAACCATGGCTGTAAATAAAGTTACTAACTTTTCTAGCCTTCCTATATGCAGAAGCAAGCTGAGGCAAATTATAAATCCTCTCAAGCATCAAGTCGATGCAATGAGTTGCACATGGAGTCCAATAAAGTCCTTTTCTTTTCTCCATCAATCTCTCTCCAGCTAGTTTGTAGGCAGATGCATTATCAGTCACAATCTGCACTACATGTTCTTCTCCCACCTCCTCAACAACCTCATCTAGAAGCTTGAACATCAGGTTATCCTTGATTGCAGCTGATGCATCCACACTTCTTAAAAACACTGTCCCCTCTGGATTTTTGACAAGAAAGTTGAGCAATTGTCGACCCCTCATATCTTTCCAACCATCTGACATGATGGTAACTCCTGTCTTGGGCCATGTTTTCTTGACTTCTTCAATCATTGAATCTGTTGTCTTCACCTCTTCCTTGAGGATCCACGTCCGCAGCTCGTACATGCTAGGTGGTTTTAAACCACGTCCATACTCTCCAACTGCCCGCAACATATTCACAAAAGGACTAGTGGCGACATTGAATGAAAGACCATTTTCAAAAAAGAACCGTCCAATGTCCAAGCACACTTGGTTCCTATGCTCCTTTGCATTGTGAGGTGTTAAGACACGTGGTGGTTTTACATTTTCATGCCTAACACCACCCTCACTACCACCCATATGGTCCTCGGGCTCGGCCACAACATATCTATCCATTGGCCCCTACTCCACGCGAGGAAACCGTATTAGCACCACTAGAGCCACCCACACCCGGTGCGGAGCCTACTTCCTCGGTTGCACCACCACCATAATATGAGCCCCTATTGGACATAAACTCAAAATCTTCATGAGCCACACTTCTTTTTTGTGCTCCTTTAGCCATGTAGGCTTTGATCTCTTCTATAACTTCTAGGGGTGCTTTTGTACATGGAGATACATTATTATGGGTACCCGCTAGATGATACTTAATCATTTTCACCCCTCCTTTTATAACCCTACTACAAAAATTGCATTGTAGATAAATGTAACCCTTGGATCCTACATTTGGACCCTCAACCTCTACCTCATACTTCCATGCCGGATCTTTTCTACTACTACCACTACTCCTACGCTTCTTAGAAACCCCTCTCACCATCTTCAATCATATTATTAAAAAAAACAACAACAAACCATTAAAGAAAGAAAAATAATAAAATTTTACATGTATTTATGAAAAATAAGGTAAAAACCTAAAATATAGTCACATACCTTAAAAATTCTTCAAAGCTTTGCTTTCTTGCTTGAGTTTGGTGAGATTGCTTAAGAAAACCGTAGGAAGTGACGGATTGTGATTCGGACAAGATTTGAGCTCTCTAGGAGGATTTCTCTAAAATGGGAAAAACTAGGGTTCAAAGAGTTGATTTAAGATTTCTCCCAAAATAATGAGTTTTAGATACTCAAATATGGACCATTTAGGTCGTTTTTGTCATATACTAGGATTAGAGGGGGTATTATGGGAAAAAAAAGCAAAAAAAAGAGCAAAAATAAAAAAAAATGGGTTTCGGTTGGACCCATTACCGTGTAAAACTGAGGCTTAAGCCTCGGTTGTGCCTCGAGGCTATAGCCTCGAGGCGTACGCCTCTTGCAACTTTGGCTTAAGCCTCAGTTTAGGACCTCGAGGCTGTTTTTCACCGCCTCGCCTCGAGGCGTACGCCTCTAACTCCTTTTTATACTTTGGGGGACAACAATTTCATACAACATTTTTGACAACAAAAATTGGTGCATGCCAATGTATAAATTAGAAGTTTTGGAATGGGGTGATTTTTGGCGAGGATGGTCTCTATGGCGAGGAGATCATCGTCACAAAAATTCAAATCATTTTGATATTTGTAGATTGGTATACAAGTTGAAGAATTATGGACCGTTTGTTTTTATCATTAATTTGAAAACCACATTTGATGGGGTTAGAAATTTCAGAATGTGTTGATTTTTTGCAGGGGTGATATATATGATGATGAGATCATCATAAAAAATCAGCTATTGATTCATCTTCCATGTGGGTACGCCAAAATTGTTGTAAAAAATGTTGTATGAAATTGGTCCCCCGATCCTGATATATATATATATTAATATTAATTTGATGTCTGTGTGTGTGTACATTTTGACATGCCAAAGATGACATCATTTTCACACGCCTATGTGGGGTCCACATGGAGATAAGGGATTTTGGTGAGGATGGTTTCCTCACCAAGGAGATCATCCTCACAAAAAATCAGCTCATTCCGAGAAAAATGGGTTACAAATTGGCAAGATTTGGACTATCCATTTTCCTTTACATTTTAAGTTCACATGTGATGGTGATTTTCTAAAATTTAGACCATTTGTTAACTGTTGAAATTAAGTGCTTAATTTTAAGTATCATTGAGACTTTTTTAAGTCAGCCCACCTTCACTTTATGAATTCAGTGCTTTTCACTCAAGTGATGGCATCTTTAAAATTGATCTAAGATTCTTTCAAAATATGCCCTTGTATTCAAAGCTTTCACTATCTTAAACTTAAAAAAATGCCCCGATAAACATTTCAGAATACCCAAATATGCCGTTGTCTTAATTTTCAGACATGGACTTTTTAGTTAAATTACCCACCGATCTAAATTTATGAAAATCACTGAAAATTCAGCGGGAGCATCATCCTACATGGGAGTTTCTTTTTGCAACTTGGGATGAGATCACACAAAAAATCAGCCCATAACACATCTCTATATGGGCCTCATAAGGGCGCATCAAAATAACCTAACCTATCTATATATTTATATATGTAGATTATCCTCACAAGCAATTTTTTGGAACTTCTAAACCTATCTAATGTGGAGTACAAGTTAATGTTGATAATGGATGCTACAAAAATTTTCAACTTGTATCCACTTTTCGTAAGTGTACAAATATCAAAATGGGCTTAGTTTTGGTGAGGATGAATTCCTTGGTGAAGAGATTATCCTCACCAAAATCAGCTTTTAACTCATCTTCACGTGTTCCCTACAATCATGTCATTTTATGTGTCACAAAATCGTGTGTCATGCATAGCTAGACCCAAACCCAGATCCAATCCATTGGACCCATACTTTCATCCAGACCGATCAAGTTGGATTGGATCGTCATTTCAACCCGATCCATTAACAGCCCTATATTGATGCACATAATATGTGAGGAAACTTGATTCATCATTTTATTGTGTTTTGGCATTTTTTTTTTGTAATTTTATAAATTTTATAAGTTCTTTAGGTGCAGTTTAATCTTGTCGTTTATTTAAGGCCATATTATTTTGTGCCAAGAAGAGTCTGGATAACTTTATTTTGGTGAGGGTAGAAAGCTTGTTTGATCAGCTTCTCTATGAGGTCAAGATTACGCTACTCCAATAAGGTTTGAGTGAATTATGACCAAAATGTGAACATGTTGTAGAGCTGTCCAGGCCTTTGTATTTTGGTTCGTTTATTTTTCTTTAGGAGTTCTAGTAAGTCCTATGGTAGGAAAGTACATATGTTTGTATTATTATGTCTTCATGTTGTCTACATGTGTCGATGATTGGCTATAAAGCAAGAGGAAACTATAGCTAGGTTGAGTGTTGTCCACAAAACTACTGATTGAGAATTACGTGATCTTAAAGTTCTAATGGTTGGGCTTATGAAAATGTGGAAGAGCATGGGGTGTGGAATATTTAGTTTTCCCTCCCATTGAAAGGTATCCATAAAGTTAAAGCGGAAGCCAAACCCATCCCTTAGATGCGGAAATAACCAAGCTTAATGACCATAAATTGGAAGCAATGTATCCCAAATTGGTAGAGTCCAACCACATGATTCTATTGCACATGCTCCATGTTTATGTTATGTGGAGCATGATGGTGCTAGATTACTGTAAATCAAGCCATTGTTACCCAAAGTTTAAAAAGGCGAGTTTGGGAACTGAGGTGTTTTGTCTAAAAAAGGTGAGGCGTAGCCTCGAGGCGGTACCGAGGCGTAAGCCTCATTTAAGCTTCAGTTTTTTTTTTTTTTTAAAGTGCTTAAAAAATTCTAAAAAAATATAGCTAACTCAATAAAAATGAGAAACAACATATCATATGAAAGAAATAACTTAAATAAGCATAAAAGTAATTGAGGTTATAATTTTACCTTACGAGCGACATTGTCGGGACTTGGGAGTGCTTAAATGTCGATATCAAATCATAAAAAATAACAAAAACAAACCCTAAACTTCCACGCCAGATTTTTTCTACAACTAGCAAGACTCTCATGCTTCTTAGAAACCCTTCTCATCTTCTTCAATCATATTATTAAAAAAAAAACCCATTAAAGAAGGAAAGATGATTAAATTTTACATGTAGTTATGAAAAATAAGGCAAAAACCCAAAATATGGTCACATCATGGGTTACGGTTTCAAGTTTTAACATGTACAAGTGAGGTTATTGCCTCACGTGCGCTCCGAGGCTATAGCCTCAGTGAATTGAGCCTAAAGCCTCATAAAGGACCACTGAGGCTATAGCCTCGAGGCGAGGCGAGCCTCAAGGCGTAGCCTCAGAAAGCCTTTTTAAACCATGTTGTTACCATGGGTCTAGCTTTGCGCTGAATTGGCAAGGAGATTGCAGGGGGAATGTTGCCACCTGCCCGAAGGGGGAGTTTGGGGGCATCGGCCTCCACCCGAATTTTTTTGGAGCTTTTCTAGGGCATTTTTGTAGTTTTACATAAAGATATGGAAACATTAGTTTCGTTTTGAAGTTATATATACCTCGGTTTTTTGTGAGAAACATTATTGTATCGAGTTTTTCTTTTGCCTCAAAGCATAGTGGAAACGGTGCGAGTTTGTGGACGTACTTCGATCTTGAGGGAACCACTTAAATCTCTGTGTCGTGTGTTTGCTTCTTCGTGTTATTTTCTCATTCTTTCAACACTCCCATGCATGATGAAGGACGTAAGGAGGAGGTGGTGATGAATTCAAATCCTTTGCAAGAGACGCATGATGACATTCTAGTAGGACTGTCAATGGATCGGGTTTGGATCGGGGTCAGTTCGGGACCAATCCGATAACACACATGCTAGGCCCAGACCCAATCTAATAAGATTTTAACTAATAGGATCCAAACCGATCTGAGAACACTGTGTGAATCCTAGACCTGATCCGTTCCGATCCAAAATTTGATAACAGTAAAAGGTTTGATGAAAGGTGGCCAAAAAAAAAAAGAGGATAGAAAATATATATTATCAGATCGCAAAAAAGTCTATAAACATATAAGAGTTCAGATTGGGTCCTTAATGGATCGGATCAGGGTGGGCTAAGAACCAACTCGATTTCTTCTCGGATCCCAATTTATAGGTCCAAACCCTATCCGATGACACATATGCTAGGTCCAGGCCCGATATTATCGGATTGGATGGGGTTATTGGATCAATTTGATCCATTGACTGCCTTATATTCTTGAGACTCCCAATAATTCATTAATGGCAAAGGAGACAGATCTGAAGACCCAATCATTGATCCCAACAAATTGTTCGCCAGAAGTCCGTGATGGTATGATCACACCATTGTCTTTGGAGGATGTGGTGTTGAAAGTTTATAATATCAGGATGTCGACCGAGTAAAACTGATTGGATTTGATTGCGTGATTGATTATGTAATCCATTTGAAGATTGGATGGACAAAGGTAGAGGTTTCAAATTCATAATGGAATTAGGTATAAAAAAATAACAAAAATCCTCCACTTACCCTATGCCTTCCATCGTGGCTGTATATGTGTGCCAAACTTGAGACTGAGTTTGTTTTCAACCGGAAGTGTTTGATACGAGAACATTTTTCAATAGCAAGAAACGGAAAATTTGGCTGGGTTGAATTTCTCCCACGTGGAGAATTATGCAATCTAATCTTGTTACTTTATAGAAGAGATTTTATTTTGGTGTAGAAAGGAACTTGGATAGCTAAAATGTTAATACTGATAGAAAGCTTATTTGATTAGCTTTTCAAAGAGACAAATTAGTTTCAACGTGGTTTGAGTAAGTTATGGCCGAAATATGAACATGTTGTAGAATTGTGATGGGATGCACATATGGATTTGTTTAATTTTTCTTTAGAAAGAGTTTTGATAGGTTCTATGATTAAGTTTAGGGAAGAGTCCCAAGTTAGTTTCTATTTCATGTTTCAGCAAGTTTGTGTGCAATTAAGAGTTCCTAAAAGCTGATGATGTCTAGCCCTCTATAAAAAAAACCATGCACTGATTTTATGAAGTAGAATTGAAATATTGTGTTTTTTGCTGATATGATAGATAGCTGTTGTATGAGATGTGAAGCCTTGCAATAGGGTGTTGTTGATCCCATTTGTTGGAAGACCTTGGGTTAGTGCTAATTCTAACCCTACGTCCTCCTAAAAGTAGAGTATGGTTGGTTTTGAGGTAAGCTTAAAATAAGCTAAAAGTCATCTTATAGCTTATTAAAGCAGTTTTCCGGGTTTTCTGCTTTATTTGCCGGGTTAAGCAGAAGCTATTAAAATCCAGCTTATTGCTTATAACTTATGCACCTAGCACTTGTAAAAAATGCACATGCTCAAATTCAAAATTTAATGAAACTCTTTAAATACCTAGAATGCCCTTCCATTTCTTCAATACAAATTCTAAATGACCACTAAACCTTTGATAAAACTTTTTTAAATGAAAAATATCCCTATAATCATTTCATAATGTTTTTAAATGACCAAATCATCATTGCATACCCAAACCAAGTGCATAACCCATAGCTATAAGCTATAAACTCGGGTTAAACTTACAGAAAAGCAGCCTAACTCTACTTTGTATACTCTCTTCTCTATTTCTCATCTTTATTTCATTTTTTCCGCTTCTGTTCTAGATCAATTTTTGGCATTAGAGCTTCCATACTACTTTGTCCTATGTCACTCGATTTCTAGTTGTCTTATATTGTTTACTTAGATGCCGGGTGTCAATCGAAGGCTTTGTTTGGTTCAGCAGAAGTCACTTTTGCCTAGAAAGCTATTTCAAGAGAACCCACTACCAAAAAACTGAGTTCCGGATTTTGAATTTGTGGTGTTTGGTGTAGTTTAGGAAAATAAAAAAGTAAATAAATACAGGAACATTAGTTTTGGCGTTACGTATCTGCGTTAAGCATTATACATAACTATTGCTAAAATAAATCTGATTTTTTATTTTTTATTATTTTATATTAAAAGCAACAAATTAATTTTATTAGTAGTATTATTTAGTACAAATATTGGTATGTTTCGGTACCATATGTATGGAAGTGGACATATGTCTCCATGTTTCAGCCGTTATTTATGTCTATTTTTAGAACCATTATTATAAAAGACTGATGGTTAGGCTGTATACCAACCATCTTCTTCCTGGTTCTTTTGTTTTTATTTTGGATAGATTTTCTTGTCCTAGTAATGGTAGCCAGCCTGTTAAAAGTTGCTTACTGGCAATCATTCACGACTGTTGTGTGTCAACATTCCTGAATCTATAAACGCAGACACTTCATTCCTGTAGTTTGATTTTTGATTGCTGTTATTCTCTAATTTGCAGACAATTATCACTGAAATCAATCATGCCATCGGAGCTGCAGGGGTTGTTAGTCAGGAGTGCAAAACAGTAGTTGCCGATTATGGGGAAATGATAATGGAAATGCTGTCAGCAGAGGTATACACTAGTGTTCTTATTTTTCCTCTATATCGTATGGCATTTGATATATCTTCCAGTTTTTGCCATGACATGTTTGGAGAAGCTTTGATGCTGTTACTAGTACTTATGCTACATACTATCTGTATAAAAAATCTTTAACAAGGAATGAATATCTGTTTTTTTGCTGTATTTCAGGTAAATCCAAAGAAAATCTGCTCTCAGATTGGTTTGTGTACTTTTGATGGGACTCGAGGTGTCAGGTTAGAATCAATTTGTCTCTTATTACTTTTATGTCTCTTATTTTTGTTGGCTAGAATGTTGAGACTTTATATTCAAACCGGGAATTAATAAGGTTTGTGGATGTGTCTTGTGCAGTACCGACATCGAGAGTGTAGTGGATGAGAAGAATGTTGGCAAGTCATCTGGTGGTCTGCATGATAGTCCTATGTGCTCTGTTTGTGAAATGACAGTCGTATGGATGCGAAATCAGCTTCTGCAGAATGAAACACAGGAGCGTATTTTGAACTACATCAATGAGGTAAAGTAGTGTTTACATGGTATTATACTAAATAAAGTTGCATTGCGTGTTGGCTCATGTCCTTTGTTGTAATCGCAGCTTTGTGATCGACTGCCTAGTCCAATGGGAGAATCAGCTGTTGACTGTGATAGTCTTTCTTCCATGCCCAATGTTTCTTTTACAATTGGTGGTGAAGTATTTGACCTCGCTCCACATCAGGTATGACGCCATCCTAGATTTTTCTTGAAATATATATTTTTTATCTTTTTATTTATTGGATTTTAGATGCACTTTATTGCAGTCAAATTGCTATCTTTTAACTATGCTGCATTTGTTATCTTTATCCTTCTACTCATTTATATCAGTCCCATTTGAAATCTTTATGAGTTTTTATATGCTTATGTTTTACAGCAATCTCTGATTGATCAGTTTGATTTCAATTCGCATGTTCAATTGACTTTTCCATTGATTCAGCCTTAAATTTTCCATTTTCATTTGGATATGCAGCACACACTTCATATATTTACAGTAATATTGTATGGCGTGATAAATGCTTTCGTCTCACAACTCTTTTTTTTTTTTATGGTGGTGGTGATCAGTACGTTCTCAAGGTGGGTGAGGGACCAGTAGCTCAGTGTATTAGCGGGTTTACAGCTTTGGATGTAGCTCCTCCTCGTGGTCCTCTCTGGTATTATATCTCCCTCCTTGTGTCGCACTTTTGTTAAACTCAAATTTCAGTACTTAAGACTAGAAAGGACGATTTTCAGTCTTAAGTGAAATTTCAGACCGTTTGTTTAGCCCCAAAAATTTCAGTGATTAGTTTTAAGATTCACTTAAAATGTACCATTTTTTTAAGACATCCGACCTCAACTTAATGAATTAATGGTTTTCACTTAATGCGGTAAGTGATGACATTTTTAAAAAGATTCTAAGGTTCTTTTGATAGTACCCAATATGCCATTGTATTCAAAGCTCTCTATTGAAAACTTACAAAAATGCCCTGATAAATACTTTAAAATACCCAATATGCCCTTGTCTTAACTTTCAGACGATAAATTATGAAACGGTCTGAATTTACGAAAGTCACAAAAAATTCAGTACTTTAAGCTTTTAGCACTTAAATTAATTTTTAGTGTTGAAATTTAAGTTTAAAAAACGGGCCTTAGTCTTCTCTAGCTTCTTTTCTTTTTGTGGGCGGTGATGATGATGGTGGTGACCAGTGGGTGGCTATGGTGATGGATTGGTTCTACTGGAGTATAATGCTATTAGATGAGTAGTTCTTCAGTATGTAACTAATAGTGGTTATGCACTGCAGGATCTTGGGAGATGTCTTCATGGGTCGCTACCACACGGTATTCGACTATGGCAATATGAGGGTTGGATTTGCAGATGCAGCATAAAGGAACCTTCCTCCTCTTGGGTCAGTCGCCTCTTTTGTTCATATTTCTGTTCACCTCTTTTTCTCAGCACCTTTTACAAACTTCTGGGGATTGAATAGTGGCTGCTCAAGTGTTGGGCAGTGACCTTAAACGAATTGCTTAAATGTAAATATTCCAGATGTGATGCCTGCCTTTTTACTTAAAAACTATCATGAAATAACAAAAGCTTTTCAGAATTCTCGAGTGATGTGTGCTTACATGTCATGCTATATTCTTTTCGTGATCCTGTATGGTAGGTTATTGGAACTTCAGCTGTATCAATCTTTGATTCAACGTATGTTACCTAGATCTTCCCTTGGAGAGCGACTAAATGTGGTGCGAGTGCGTCACTACTGTGCCAAAACCAACTTTTTTTTTTTTTTTTTTATAATAAGAGGGGAAAAAATTGTATATTGATTTTGTTAACAGAGGTTTACTTTGTAAAGACCATGTTTGGATGGTGGAAAAAGCTGCCTGGGACAGGTTTTTCGGGGTTAGGATCATCCCTACCCCAAACCCCCAACAAACAAAATAAAAATGATTTCTGCAACGTCGTCTTAAGCAGTAAGTATTTTCAGTAGCAGGAGAAGAGAAAAAACAACAGTGATTTCTTCCAGTAATTTTTTTCCCTACCAGGAAAGAAAAAAAAAACAACAGGGATTGCTGCAGCATCTTCTTCAACTCTCTCTCTCTCTCATGAAAATCCGATCTTGATGGGCGTGGAAGATGGATTATGGGTCGATTAGAAACCTTCATTTTCTGCATATATAAAAGATATTCCTTGCTTTTGTTTTGTGGGTTCGAGCAAATATGAGACAAATCGAGTATGATGTGGGTTTGTGAATCTTTGGTGGCTTGTGTGAAAGAGTTAAATTTTTATAGTTTTTGAAAGTGGATGCCTTGCTCTTATTGGTTGGTTTTCATCAAAATTTCAGATTAAACAAGTATTGTTTTGGGTTTTAAGAAACACGTTTTTTCCTTGCAGAGAATTCGAAAAAAAAAAAGCCAAACGCCGCCTAAGAGAAACCTTGCAATGGGACTGCTGAATAGATGTTGATAAAATCTTTTACCATTTGTTATTTGACTTAAACTTTTTTTTTTTTTCTAAATAAAATTGAGAAAATTACCTCCAGGGCCATAAGTTTAAACTTATGGCACAAAGCAACTACCTCTTCATTATTGGGTCAAAAAAGGGTGGCCTTTTTTAGAAATATGGCTTAAAACCCCAATCAACTTATTTTGAGCAACTTCTAAAAATTTATTCTTACTTTACCCTCATAGGTAGAGGTAGCTTTATCTCTTTTTTTTAGTAGGGTAATTTAATACTACCCCTCTTTTTGCAAAGTATTTGGTAGTACACCGGCTGTGAGTGAAGCAGATAGCCCACAATACGAGCCACATGCCACGCTCTTAGTAGATGATGACCGTATGGATTTTTGGCCAATGACTAGGTGGACCTACAAACTAAAAATAAACCTGATCAGTGATTTCTAAGCATTGGATTGAAGTTATTTTCATGGGTTGATTTTAACTTAGGAATATGAGCATTATGTGGGTACAAATATCCAAAGCTTGTAAATTACTAATCGGGCTGATTTTTGGTTTGCATTTTCTCCTTGTTTAATTTCTTCAGTTACTTTCCTTTTCCTTCTTTTTTTTTTTTGGTCTTAAACCCGTTAAGCTTAGGTCTCTACTAATAAGGGTAAAGTAGGAATACATTTTTAAAAGTTGCTCAAAATAGGCTGATTGGGGTTTTAAGTCCATAGTTCTAAAAAAGCAACCCTTTTTGGACGTAATAATGAAGAGGCGGTTGCCTTGGGCCATAAGTGTAAGCTTACGGTCCTAGAGGTAATTTCCCCCTTTTTTTTTATTGATCAGATCCACTCGATGTTAGGTGACCCTGATCGGATCTAATAAGTTCAAATAGCTTATAGGGTCGGGTCTGGATCTGACCAACCCTGATCCGATCCAATGACAGCTTTAGTCTCTGGTGATTGAGTGCGTCATTTCTTGGGCATACAAATCGCCTTTGGTGGGCCTGACTCTCACGAACCACGTCGGATGTTATTCTTGATATCAAACGGTTGTCTTTTGTAACCATAACCCCTATGCATACATGAGTAAGAAGGTATGCAGGTCAAAGGGATGACCGTTGACTCAGGTCAATCATTGACGGTCCTCTTGAGCTGGGGGTTAAGTTCATGAGCAACTAAGGTGGCCTCCACACGTTTCTCTCGTGGTAGCCATGATGGACCAGAAAAGTAGGAACACATCTCTCACGTGCCTACAAAACAAGTTCTCCCGCGTGCCTAATTGACCGGTTTTCACGGAAGACGAGCAAGTTCATCCGTCCAGCTAATTTCCAAGAGGGTAGGCCCACTTAAGCACTTACTCGTAACTGCTCCTAGAGATAAAAACAAAGGTTCGGTCACTTAAGTGAACTGAATCAAACGGTCAAAAGGCATTTTAGGCGGCCAAATGCAATTTCTCTAGGTCTTGGATAGATTCAAAGCATCTAGACAAACACAAGTTTGAGTACTTAATGCCGCCCCTAACTAGACCTTACTATTTGACCCAGCAGTCTAAGGCGCCATTTAAGCTCTAGTGCGGTGTGGTGTGGTGTGGTGTGGTGTGGACTGTAGGGTCAAACCCCACAGTTGACCGTGAGGGTTTAACTTTTACAACAGTTATAACAGTTGTGACGGGTACGGTAGTTAATAACGTCGACCGTTATTGAATGTGACGCGACAAGGAGTAAACAAAAATTTACTACTAGAACTTCACTGACGGACGTCCATCATGACTGACTACAGTAGGAGCCACGTGGAAAACTTTTATAGACCACTGACCGTATGGATGTTTGCCCATCCTTAGGTAAGGAGGACCTATCTGCATGCCAAAAATCAGCCTGATTAGTGATTTCAAACCTTTGGATCTTTGTACCTCAATGCTTAGAAAACGACTCAAATCCAATGCTTAGAAATCACTAATCAAGATAATTTTTGGTCTGTAGGTTCACCTAGGGTTGGGCCAAACATCCAAACGGTCAGAGATCTCTGTCCCACATGGCTAATACTACAGTGGTCAGCAAAGTTCTACTTAAAATTTACCCGAGGCGACTTTTTCTTGTGGGGCCGTGGGGTGGATAAAAAAGGTCCACGCCACAGCTCACTGACTCACCCATGAATGGTTGTCTTACTGTTGCTGGTCCTACACCTACAATCAGAATGATTGGTGATCTCTAGCCATTAGATTCAAGCATTTTCTTGTGATGATTTCTAGCCGTTGGATTCGAGTTTTTTTGGGGTACTTAGATCTGATTGGCTAAACAATCGGGTTAACTGTTGGGTTGTAGGTCCACAATGGATGGGCCAATCATTTCATGGGTCAGTGGGCCCGAAAGACTGCCAAGTGGTGCATTTTTATGCGCCTCCACGGGAAAAAACTTCCATCGGTGTAAATTTGCACTGGACTATACAATGGGTTGGGACGATCTGTTGACCTGATTTGATCCAAATCTGACAACGTCAAATTTGGAGAGTAAAACTTCGCTGACCGCCCACAATATGAGCCACGTGGCACACTTTAAGAGGACTCTGACCGTAGATGTTTGGCAAATCCCTAGATGGGCCTACAAACCAAAAATCAGCCTGATTAGTGATTTCAAACCTTTAGATCCTTTTACTCAAATAATGGTCAATAACGCTCAATTTCCCACCGTTAAAAGCAACCCATGAAAATGACTCCAATCCAACGGGTTGATTTTTGATTTGTAGGTCTACTTAGGGATTTTCCAAACATCAATACGGTCAGTGTACTCTAAGAGTATGCCACGTGGCTCATATTGTGGGCGGTCAGCGAAGTTTTACTGAAATTTGGGTTTGTTTCGAAGCTATCTTGTTAACCCATCCGGATATATATTGACTAATGAAATGTATATCGAGAAGACCATTTCCTTTATTGTTTGACTTTGACAAATTTGTAGATTTTATTTTCTCTACGTCAAATTAAACAGATTTATAGAATCAAATTGGCTTAATGTGGAAAACAAAATTGGCTCAATGTGGGGTCGCTTTAATCCCATCGAACCAGATCTTGTGGAAGTACCATTTCTTCTCTTCTAGAACCAAGTTTCTTGCTCCTCTTCCATTGCAGCTAAGTTCTCTAGCATTTGATGTGATCTATACCGTCGAATTGATTGTGAGATGTTGAAGATAGTGGAATTATTCTCGAACACACAGATACACGATTTTTTGCTGCCGGACTCTTTATACTAAATCATATTATACACTAATTATTTTCGAGCTGTTTTATTTTCCGTTTATTTGACCCTTTTTTTGCCGTATTTCAAAATTTTCAAAACGGATTATATTCGTATTATTCCCGTCCCGAATTATTTTCCGGCCGTGGAATTGATGACTAGGTTCATGACCCAACACGTAACTGTCATTGAATTCTGACCATTGTAGGAACCATAAAAATCTAGAAAAATAGAAAAAAGAAACAAAATTGTGTGACACGTGCGTTTTAAAAACCATGAATACGTTGGCCTCGTGCGATTGATTACGTCCAAATCCAACCAATTCTATGGGAACGACCCGACTTTGCTGGCTTACTCACCTCATGAGTTGAACCAAACGGTCAACAGAAGTTGTTGGCGGCCACACAAGTTTTCCGCTCTCTCAACAACTAACCACACAGTCAAAGCACAAGGACCAATACAAGCTCTCTCGAGTGTTTTATTTATATGGAGCTGTGGACCCCGCACCTCACGTACTGGCTACATGTGGAATATTCTAATTTTCAGAATATTTTCCTGGTAACTCATGTGGGTCCAGTCTGCCTATGTACAGATGACGTCATCTAAGATGGTCCCACAGCTCCACGTAAAAAACAAAAAAATCTCCTTCTTTCACACAAATCCATACACGTGGAATCCAACAATGGGTACACACATCCATATCAGGGAAGTATCGTCTTTACTTTGAAGGAAGAAGAAAGTATCGTCTTTACGGGTCATTAGAAGCATGGATCAAGTTCTGAAGAAGAAAGTATCTTCTTTACAGGTCAAAATCATAAATCAAGGTACGGGGGTGGTGGATCATGTGGGCGGATCTGTCGGTGCCGATTAATCTGATCAGTCCCTTTAAACACGGTTTGAAATGGTGCATTGTAATCGTAAGACATCAGTCACGTCTAAGTAAAAAAATTCTGAAAATATTATTATTTTGTTATTTGTAATAAAAACCAGGGTTTAAAGGAGGCCGTTTTAACGGTTAAACGGACTGGGGGCATTACCGTTTAAACCGTTTAAACGGCCGTTAAGACGGATTGAAACGGTCAGGGGCAAAAATGGAATTAAACGGATTTTAATGATTTTAACGGAAAAAAACGGAAAAAGTGGCGCTGAAATTCAAATTTTGAAATTTGAAAATTAAAAAAAAAAATGGAATTTAACGGATTTAAATGGAATTAAACGGTTTTAACGGCCATTTTTTTCACAAAATTTTTCAAAATTAAACGGCTGTTTAAATGATTTTAGCGGCCGTTTAAATGATTTTAACGGCTGTTTTTGTCAAAACCAATAAAACGGGTTTAAACAGAAATGGGCTTGGGGTGTTACCGTTTAAACGGCTGTTTTTAAAACCATGATAAAAACTTCGTTAATGGTAAAATAACGATTTTTTAATCAAAATAACTGCCGTTACGAGCTTGGGGCCCTTTTGTTATAACGGCCATTTTTTTTACCATTCAGTCAGTTGCTACCTTAACGGCCGTTATAACGGAATCGGACCTCCCCCGTTACGTTACATAAATTCCAAAAAATAAGGGCTGTTATTTACGTTATAACAGCCATATTTTTGAAAATAACAGCCGTAATTTCTGTTATTTTTCATTATAAATTTTACTGAAAATTTAAACTTGAAATCCGTTAATTTCTTTTTATTTTCTTTTTTTCATTTTTTGTCGTGTGCATTACAATCCATTATAACGGCCTTTATAACGGAAAAAACAGTAACACCCCCAATCCTTTTTTATATTTTTTTTATAAGTAAAATCAAATGAAAATACAAAAAGAGCTAAAGAGTATCACAAGGAAACAAGATATATACCGTTATAAAGGTAACGCCGCCTCTGTTATACCGTTTTAACGGCCCCTTTTAAACCTTGAGTAAGATCACATTAAAGATATTGTGTAGCAATATCTTATCAATAAAAAGTCGCCACGAAACACAGAAGAGAACGAAAGTTGGTATTATAGGCTCGTATCGGCTCTAATTGGTGAGGTTTTGTTTTGAAAAATGAAGAAAAGGAAAGCCGTCCGATTGTGAGTAGATTGACGGTTCATTCGTTTAGGTAAAAAGTTAGGTTTCAATGTCTGTCCCCCCGATCCTGATCCCAATCCTAATCCTAATCCTGACCCTAAATTCAATTAACCTAAGTTTGCATCCTTGGGTACATGACGTTCGCTGGTGTCAGCATTGCTTTTTTATACTAATCGTTAGCCGCAAAAAAATAAAAAAGAAATCGATATCATCCTAATGGGAAACAATATATGGTCTGATCACACCGTATGTAACTTTCATTCTAATCGTAATTAAAGTGTTTGGTAGGGTTTGAGCAACCACCGATTTACCCACTAAGGAAAAATGCGATGATATGGTTGGGATGGATACGATGATTTGGCTTTTGATTAGACGGATTGGATTGATAACCACATCCTTATCATTGGCGGTAAGGAGACATCACCCATGACGATGAAACAGCTTCTAGATAATTTACCATATACATGGAAATGGGGACCCACCCATTTGATCAATTCCTACCTATAACATACCTTACGTGGGAATGGGGGAATATTTGACATGCTCTCCAACTTTATCTTTCAAATTTGACATGACCCCACGAATTTGAAAAAGTTGACTTACCCCTACATCACCCACCCGGTACACGTATCCGTTGACCTTTGTTAACAATTTTTTTTTTCAATAATATGAAAATACCATTTTCTTCAACCTTAGATCAAAATAACATGTGGGTTTTATCTGAAAATGTAACACCAAATCAAACCACTGTAGTAGTCGGTCGGCCATGAGACTTTGATAGGTTAGATTTCCATCACCGATGAGTAATTTACAAGAGTCTTGTGGCCGATCGATCACCACTCTGGCAACCAAAGAAAAAATGTTTAAAACAAACCATTTGATTTCTTTTTTCTATTTTTAAATAATTTTTTATTTCTTTAAATCTCATTTCTTTGTATCTGTAATTTCTTATATCTCTCTTTAAAATCCGATAGTTATCACATACAATGTCACCCAATTTGATCTTCTTTTTTTCGATTATATAGTGTGTTTCTAAAAAAATATTAAAAATAATGGTTTTGAATTTAAAATTGCTCGTTGCATTGCTGGATGATTGGCCAAGAGACTCGCTTGTGATGAGCTGCCAACCTACTGGTTTTATGGCCGGCTAACCACCACTACCGTTCGATATATATGAGGTTATGGTTTCAATTCAAACCCACATGTTATTGTTTTAAGGTTGAAAAATGAGTATTTTCATATTTAATTTCAAAATATTTGTTAGTCAATTTGGGTCAATGACAATAACAAATGGACCAGGTCATGAAGATAGGGACTTGAGAAGTATGTAAAAAATAAATAATTGCCTTAAATTTGATACATCTACTCTTCGAAATTGCTAGCTTAACTTGCGTTGGGGCCAAGTTACTCTTTTTCCGTGCAGGGAATATATAAAATGGACAAAATTTCTGAGGTGAGCACGGTTATAATCAGATTGTGCTTCACTCCAACAACCTGAGACGTTATGTAAAGCTGTCAATTTCCAAACCATCTAAATTTCATGGATTTTGGGCCATCCAATTTTCTTCCAATCAGTTGGAGGAAGGTTTTTTAGGGTCGGGGTCTGCGGACATAAATTTCTTTTTCCAAAGTAAAACCACCCTTGGATTCTCGAAATCGACACCCTAGAGGTTATTTTTGAGTGCATAATGACTTTTGGCATCAATGAGTGCTTTGGAGCAAGTTAAAGTTTATAAAAGGACGAGAAGATGGCTGAAAATAATATGAATAAAGGTAGTAAGAAAAGATCTGAAGACTTGTACTTTAAACAAAGAGATAGCCCTAAATTGAGTCAAATGACAAACTAGATTTCTTTTTGCCAACTCTAAACTTAGGACAAGTCGTAGAAGATGACGAGGATGATGATGATAATGATGATGATGATATATACATGGTGATTATAAGGAGTACTCGCATCGGCTTTTGATGCTAGTACTGTCCATCTTAGGCAAGGAAAACGACTCTTTATTCTTGTGAATAAATTTTTGAAAACTGCCCTCTTTCAAGAGCAGGGTAAGACTTCTTATCCCTCCTTCCATTACAGTCAAGTTCTCTACAATCATACGGAATTGGGGTTGAACCAACTTTTAGCACTTTCGTAGAAGTTGTTGTAATCCATCACCATCCGAGATGTCGACACATGGACACATAGAATCTTTCCACATCCCCAAGAATAATCAAATTCAGCCCAAGTATCACTGTCACACAACAATTTCCGTGGTGGGTGCCATAGGAGATCCTCTAGGTAGGACTTATTACAAGTGCAAAGTGTAAACAAATCACATGCTGACGTGCGATAGATATTTGTAGTGGTGTAGATGAATTTGGGTCATGAGTATGATCCAACGGGTTAGTGGGGCCTTATGGATGACGTTTTTTTGTGTATACCTGACGTTTTTTGGCATGAGGATTGAGGAAGCACGATTGTGTTACTCACCGGGCCCACTGACCGCATGGATGTTTAGCCCACCCCATGGTAGATATTGATACAAAAAATCAGATTGTTTGATTATTTTTAGCCTGTTGGTTTTAGTACTAAAAAAATGGTTGAATTCGACGGGTGAAATTATGTCTTAAAAAGTAATAAAATCTATTGGCTAGAGATTACTAATCAGAGTGATCTTTGGTGTTTATATCCACCAAGGGGTGAACTGAACATCCATACGGTCAGTGGGACCAGATGACAGCGGTCAGTAACAAAAATCGTGCTTCCTGGCGCCAAAAAAGTGTCAGTTGTACATTGTTACAGTTTTTCCTAATTTTTCATAAACCGTACACACATTCTAGAGGACGAGTAAAGCTTTGATGACAGGTCGCTGTCATCGATGCCCATGACAGCACGCAATATGAGCCACGTGGCATACTCTTAGAGGACCCTGACCGTATGGATGTTTGGCCAATCCTTAGGTGGACCTACAAACCAAAAATCAGCTTGATTAGTGA
Organism: Euptelea pleiosperma; assembly: GCA_035048495.1. Lineage (NCBI taxonomy): Eukaryota > Viridiplantae > Streptophyta > Magnoliopsida > Ranunculales > Eupteleaceae > Euptelea > Euptelea pleiosperma. The sequence continues at coordinate 6,660,620 of CM068545.1, forward strand.
TTGCAAACCTTTGGATATTTGTATCTCAAATAATGGTCAATAATGCTCAAATCCCCACAGTTAAAATCATCCCCTGAAAATAAGTCCAATCCAACACCTAGAAAGCACTAATCATGCTGATTTTTGGTTTGTAGTTAAGAGTCCTCAAGAGTGTGCCACGTGGTCGAAACTTTTCAAGAGTGTCCGCATACGTCTGGTCAGTAACCTCAGTTACCTCACAACCCACGAGGGCGTGATTGTCATTTTTCCGTTACTTCACCTAACAGAACGTCAAGCAAACACGAGAAGGAGGGTGGTACGCTAACTCAGTGAGTTTATGACCACATAAATTAAAACATTTATACTTCCACCAAACACAAAAAAACGCTTCCACCGAAACACGTGACACGTCGAAAACGTGCTCTCTCCATATTATGTGGCGGGCACTAAAAGTTAAAAGGCATTCCATCACTCCTAGCTTTAAACCCTACGCATCGTTCACGTGGCACTCTAAGAACGGTATGATGTAGACCCCACTCTTCTACCGAAAGAAAGCAAAGGCAAAAATATAAGTATGAGATGTATTCGTGGATCGCGTGGGAGGAAAGCCACATCAAACGAACTAACGAATCTATCTGTTATTAATGATTGGCTTGCTTGCAAGCGACGCATCTGATCCGATCCGGTCCTTCGCACGCACAATCTTCCATTACCCTCCATCCAACCAATCAAATTTAATCTCAAATGATCGTTATAATGTTTGCTTCCCTTTCCTTTTACAACCAAAATTCCACTTGTCGGCTTCTGAGAATCCTAACTTTTGGAGGTTGTAGTTAGTTACAACCTCCCTCCTCACTTGCCTTCCCTTTACTTTGATCCCTAACCCTAACTTCTTCCTCAAACCAACTCTACCTTTAATTATCAACCTTCTAACTTGTCTAACTGTATAATCTAGAGTGTATGAATAACAATAATTTTCGATGGGCCCGTAGCCCATACACCGCTTGATCAAATGATTGTAACCATCGAATTCATAGTTTGATCACATATTAAGAAAAGAATTCCATCGATCGGATGGCTAGGATCTTTCGATTGATTCAATTACTTAGGGTCGAATTAGTGACCCCACTAGATCATTCAACCCCAAAGACTTCAAATTTAACTGCAAGATGGATATTTTTATCCCCAAATTCAAACAAATTAGTTGTACAACTCCACCCCCCACACAAAAAAAATAAAGTTTCAAAGTCCAATAATGAGAAGGAATCAAAGTCATTATATTAGTAAAACCTTAAACCTTAAACCCTAATATAAAATTGAAACCCTTCACTGTAATTTCGAAAGTGTTCACACCGATTACCCAAAAAAAAACAGATTTGTGTTCACACGCTACACAGAAATCTTCGCACGTGCTCACGTGCCGCCATGTGGGGTGGTATTATTCCAAGCCAAGCAAGCGCCGCCCAGGCGGCCAAAGCTGTCAACCCATCTTTATTGGACACGTGGAGCACTCAGAGTATAGGAGTCGTCAATGAAGAGAAATCGGCCGCCCCTTTGGGCCGAAAAACCTTGTATAGTTGTATTTAGTATTTTACCTCCTAAACCTTATAAAAAAAAAAAAAAAAATACATATAAATAGGCATCTCCACCTTTCATCCCAACTAAACAAACCAACCAACCCCTCTTCACCTCTACGGTTCAACCTCCCTTCTCAACTCTTCAATGGACTGGACCAGAGGCCACATCATCGGCCGTGGCTCATCAGCCACTGTCTCAGTCGCCACCGCTCGTCCATCCGGCGAGGCTTTCGCCGTTAAGTCGGTCGAGTTATCGCAATCGGAATTCTTGCAGAGAGAACAGAGAATTCTTTCTTCACTAAAGTGTCCTCAGATAGTTGGGTACATGGGTCACGATGTTACCTCTGAGAATGGTAAGCTTATGTATAATCTCTTCATGGAGTATGTCTCAGGTGGGACTCTTACTGATACAATTCAGAAACAAGGCGGTCGGCTCGACGAGTCCGTGATCCGATCCCATACTCACGCAATTCTACAAGGGCTAGAGTACCTTCACTTCAATCGCCTAGTGCATTGCGACATTAAGGGTCGTAACATTTTAATCGGATACGATGGCGCGAAGATTGCCGATTTGGGTTGCGCTAGAAGGGTCGACGAGGCCTCGGCGACAACGACGACGCCAATTGCTGGCACGCCTGTGTTTATGGCTCCTGAAGTCGCAATTGGGGATGAACAAGGCTTCCCTGCTGATGTGTGGGCTCTTGGATGTACAATTATCGAGATGGCTACAGGTCGTCCTCCTTGGGTAGATGTAGCTGACCCAGTCAGCGCTCTGTATCGAATTGCATTTTCTGGGGATGTGCCGGAATTCCCGAGCTTCCTGTCGGAGCAAGCCAAGGATTTCTTAAGCAATTGTTTAAGAAGAGATCCGAAAGAGCGATGGACAGCTAATCAGCTTCTTAAACATCCATTTCTTGATGACCCCAATTCTTATTCGAAGCAAATTCAAGATTCCACATCAAATTCTCCAACAAGTATTCTGGATCAATGCTTCTGGGGCTCACTGGAGGATTCAGAAACACCCATCGGTTCTTCGAATTCAGCCAGAGAAAGGCTTCGAGGATTATCGTCTCCAAGTACACCCAATTGGACATGGGATGAAAATTGGGTCACCATTAGAAGCAATAATTCAAGCCAGGACCATGATATGATCACAGCCGACGAACCCGCGACGACTAGTGGGTCAGTTTCAGTTTGGATTAGTCATGAAGAAAAGATGGAGCTGTGTGAAAGCTCTGTTCTTGCTGAGGATTTCTTGAATTACTCTGTAAATGATCTTAGTAGTAGTAGGTGTAGAAACAATTTAGGTAGTAGCAGAAGTTTTGTGAAGTCATGTAAATGTTCATGTAGCAATCTCAATTTTGTGACACAAAGAGAATGCATGTTTAATTCAATTCAAATTCTTTTGAAACCCTAAACCCATCTCATTGTTCCTTTAATCTTTATTATCATGGGCGATTTGACGATAACCAGGCGGTGGCGTAGCCGCCGCGTGTCGCCGGAGACTGGTATATTTTTTATTGGGTTGGGCAATGACTTTGGAGAAAGTCATCGGTGAGAGGTCAATCTTTCATTCAATGTTTTTAGTCTCGTGTGTGAATGGAAGAGACTTGGGGTTGGAAGGTCAACCTGTTGGTTCCTCCATTCCGAGTAAAACTTGTGTCACAAGATGTTGTTACGGAAGCCGGTCACAGCACTCAATACGAGCCACGTGGTACACGCTCAGAGGGTGCTGACCGTATGGATGTTTGTCCAGTCCCTAAGTGGACTGGTACACAAAAAATCAGCCTGATTAGTGATTACTAACCGATTCCATTGAAGTTATTTTCATGTGTTGATTTTAACGGTAGGAATTTGAGCATTATTGAGCGTTATTTGGGTGCAAAAATACAAAGGTTGTATATCACTAATCAGGCTGATTTTTGGTTTGTAGGTCCACCGAGGGACTGGCCAAACATCCATACAGTCATAGCCCTCTGATCGCGTGCCACGTGGCTCGTATTGAGTGCTGTGACCGGCTTCCGTCACAACATCTTCTGACACAAGTTTTACTCCTCCATTCCTCTGTTTTTCTCTTTGGTAATTGATAGGCAGGTTACTAGTTACGACATGACCCACGATGACCTCAGACTTGGTATAGGTGGGGCCCATAGGGGATGGATCCCACGCGCCTCTGACTTGATCCATGTGTTTACATTTATGCACGCGGTCGGATGAAAAAAATATGACAATCAGATAATTTCAACCCTGTTGATTTTGTTGGTACTTCTAAATATCCAGAAACAAGGTATAGATCAATGGTTCTGATCATTGGGTTCATCGATCTTAGTCGTCTAATGTATCTCGAAGACAGGCCCATCAAATGGTGGGCCCTGACCTCCTGTATCATTGATATTGGGCTCACCGCATCTTTTGATTTTGACTAAAAAAATCAGATTTAGGCAATCTTAAGGACTGTTTGGGAACGGGAGAAGCGGGATTTAATTGTTTCACTTTTTGGGCCATGTCTTGGCCGTTTTTTTCCCAGATTTAGCGCTAGTTACTTAGTTGACCCCTAAGTCAGGCTATTGAACTGTCTTGTGGAATGCTTTAAACGGCGTGATAGAAGGTCATCTGATCGAGTAGATTTGGATTTTGTAGCAATTCGGAGTGCAGCCAAAAATACGGTATGGGAAATGTTCAAGTAGAATTTGGGTTTGTCATTTAACAATGCGTTCTAAAATTTGACAAAAATAATTTTAAAAAGTAAAATGTTGACAAATGTTTTTCTCATAAAATGATTGTTCATGTTCAAAACAAAACAATCCGGGAATAATTCGGAAAAGTTTGTGATCATGTTAAAAAATGCACGAATTTTTCCAAACTTTTTGAATAGGACAATGTTCGGTTCAGTCTTTTTGGTTTACTATGGGTAAAACTGTAAAAGTGGACCTCAAAGTACACATACCCGTGCCCATTTGATAGATAAAACGGCTAAGGTCATATGATGGGTTGCATGGTGGTAGGGGTGTATCATCCATCAGTTTCTTTTAGGGCTGCAACTTGCGCGGGTTCAACCCGACCCGAGTTCAATGGAATCAACCCAACGTTGGGCTAGGATTGGGTTGGCCCTTTCAATACTCGGGCTGGGCTTGGGCCTAGATTTTGACAACATGATCAAATCGGGTTGAACTAGGGTTGAGGCTTCAGCCCAACCCAGTCCAACTTGAGCCGGCATACTCACACACACACTATATATATATGAGCTGTGATATAATGACTCATGCTAATCATACTGATCTAATGACTAATGGATACGGGGCCCACATACCGATGAGTTAAGGGCTAATTTTTGGTGATGTTATTCTTCTCCACATGAATATCAACCATACAAAAAAATCAGCCCATTCCAACATTTATAGTATTATGAAAAATAGATTACAAGTTCAAAATTTTTGGACCGTCCAATTTCGCCTTTAAATTTGTCCATATTTAATAGGGTTAGAAGTTTTAGAAATTGATGATTTTTAGAGAGGATGATCGGGAGATCATCCTTGCCAAAAATCAGCCCTTATATCATTAAGTGAATGCCAGCTCAGTGCTATCAACCACCGTTGGATTGGCTGAGTCCGACTCTCAAGGGGTCAGAAAAAGGAAGTCCTCGGAGCCTGAGCCATTTTCTATTGGTTGAGGAATGACTTTGGAGAAAGTCAACGGTGAGAGGTCAATCTCTCAATCAATGTTTTTAGTCTTTTGTGTGTGAATGGAAGAGACTTGGGGTAGGAAGGTCAACCCGTTGGTTTATCCATTTCCTCAGTTTTCTCATTGGTAATTAGTAGGCAGGTGACGAGTTATGAGTTGACCCACCATGACCGCAGACACGGCCTCATTATTGAAGTGTTCCTCGCTCTAGATGGGATCCAGATAAGATGGTTCCCACGCCTCTGACTTGATCCATGTGTTCACACTTGGACTGTTGATTTTCCTCTTGCTTGGAAACATAGAGCAGATCAAAATTCAAAAGGACATGTGGCACGCGAACACGCAAGTTGATTGGGTCTACCATTTGATGAGTTCGACTTCTAGATATCCTTGGTAAAAAAATATGACAATCAGTTACTTTCAACCCTCTTGATTAATATTGGTATACTTCAAAATATCCAGATAATTGTTTCACTTTTTGGGCCATCTCTTGGCCCTTCTTTTCCCCCACATTTAGCTGCTCTCTTAATTTGGTTGACTTCTGCTGTCAAGAGCCCTAAGTATAATTCGATCCCAAGCTTAAATTTTTTTATTAATAATCCAGTTCAAAATTTGAGGTATTGAAAAGGTTCGTAACGGCATTTATTCACGTTAAATTTGACTATGATCTAAAAGTTCGTAACAAAAATATAAAGTTGTGTAAGACTTAGAAGAGATTAAAGTTTGGGACTATTGATGGGTCCTCACTTGACTAGCGACGATTAAAATGAGTTTGTGTGGGGCCAAATACCTCATCTAGGTCTCTTTCCTCCATTTTCTGCTCACTCGTAGGGGTTCGAACCCCCACAAAGGGGGAGGGAGTCGATTGAACATCTGAGCCATTGGTGGGAATTTCACCCGCATCTTGTTCACCCCGAATGATCGTGTTGGGTGAATTGTAACTTCATACGATCGTGTCGGGTGAGAAACAATTGCTTCGTCACAGATCTTACTTATAAGCTAATGGGTCACAGGTGATCAGTGACTCGGTGGGTGATGACAGTACTAATCTAAATGGTAGGCGATGATATTATAGACTAGAGTTGCAACTTACAAGTGGGGCTCAGACTATGAATTACATATGTAAGGAGACAGGATGAGGGAGAAAGATGAGAGCAAAAGGGGTAGGGTCTGTAGGGATCATTTGTAGAGGTGTCAATCCGGCCCTCTTGTAAGGGGGCTCGGTTCGGCTAAACCCTTAGAAAGTCCTAAAAGAGGATTTTGTTTATATAAATTTCAAGCCCTTAGGGCTGGGTCGGGTCCAAATATGTAAGGCCCTTCTAAATAAAGCCGGGCTAGGGTCACACTCAAGGGGGGCCAACCCTACCCGATCCTTAATAAATCATCTCTGTTTTACTTATATTTTTTAATTATATTCCATATCTTCTTTTTTCCAAAAAAAGACACACTAGGTGGTGCGTGGTAAATTCGAAACTAAATTAAGTTGTCTTAAAAAAAAATTTCTTATAAGGTCACCTGTCGTTGGACACTACTAGCGTTTATAAATTTTATTGAAAATTTTAATTTTGGAAATTAGATTTTGAATTTTGAAATTTGAATTTTAGTGCCGTTTTCCGTTATTTTCCCATTTATTTCCATTTTTGCCCCTGCTCGTTACAATCGATTATGACGGCCATTATAACATAAAAAAACGGTAACACCCCCTAGTCCATTATACCGTTATAAGGGGCCCTTTTAAACCTTGCATCGAATGACCAAAGGAGCCTAGGGTGAGACCCACCATTCGATGGATATCTCTGCGAATGATCAACAATAGTGATCATCCTATCCATCAGATTATTTTTGTATGGTGAGGAAAAGTACAAGAGGTCCAGACAGAATTGATGAGGACGATTATGATCATCTGAGCCGTAATAGGAGATCTCCTTAATGTTAGAAAATATCAAATAATGGGTCCCAGATATACGTGTCCACCGGATGATCAAATCATCATATCCACTCTACTAATAAACTTTAAAATCATCACCGACCAAATGAATGCGGTCCGAGTGAAAGTGATCCGCGCGTGTGGATGATCTTGAATCTAGAAAATCCATGATTAGACCATGGATTCTATAGAATGATAGTAAGGGTTGAACAAATGAACACACTCTTGCGAAAAGCTACCTCACAAGTGACAAGTATTGTAGCAGAATTTTGACAGCGAATCAATCTAGATTCTACTGTTACCCAGAGTTATCGGTTACATGGAGGTAGGGGTGTACATTCGGGCTACCCAAATCGGAGTTTTTCTTCGATTTTGGGATAGAAATCACCAATCATGCTGATTTTTGGTGTATACGTCCACCAAGATGTTGGCCAAACATTCATGACGTCGGTGGGCCTGAAAGAGTGCCACATGTCAATTTGAGGGGCTTCTGCATCAAAATTTTGATACCGATTGCATTAAGCCGAAATGGTTACAAATCTAGAGGACTCCCGGTGCAGTCAATGCAGCGGATTCTCGTGGGCCCCAATGACTGCGTGGATGTTCAGCCCACCTATTGGTGGATAAACAGACTAAAGATAAGCTTGATTGATGATTTCTAGCCATTGGATTGACAACTCAAAAAACATGCTTGAATCAAACGGCTAGAGATAATCAATCAGGTTGATTTTTGGTTTGTATATCCAATAAGAGGTGGGCTAAAAAATTCACGTGGTTAGTGGGACCTGGGCTGGGGGCCTTCTCGCACGAAGGGGCCTTAGGCGGTCAAGGCCTTAAGGTAGAACCGGTCCAGGATGTTTGGTCTACGATCTACATATGAAATTCGGTAATTTCTTTTTGACATTTAAAATATTATTTCAATAATTCAAATTAATTTATGTATAAAATGACAAAAAGCCAAAATTGCCCTCCTCCGTCTAGCTAAATGCAACTGCATCCAGGTCAGGACCTGGATACACCAATTGCCAAGTGTCAAAAATCTAGTAAATGAAGTGGAAATAAAAGCATAGGAGAATTCATCCCAGCACATTCATACAGATGGCATTGTGCATAGGTGTTCTCAAAAAGATTTTAGCAGGTGACGAGTTCCATGTTAAAGGGTACAACTTCTCCGCTGCAGATTGGCCCGATATTCTTGTCGCTCGCGTCCTGTCTGTCCAGGTTGTGTATAGCTTGCCTTGCCAATTGGAATTGTGGCCCAGGCCAGGACTGCCTTGCCAACCAAAATAAAAAACAAAAAGTTGTTTGTTGGCGTTAACATTAAAGCGCGCCTGATGATAGCTCTTCCCGTTGACTTGTAAAAGAAGCCGGACATGAACATAATATTGATATTAATATTAAAGGCCCATCATCCCTTACGACCACTATGAGGCCTAAACACTTTTTGGCACCAGAAAATGAGGCCCATGCTGATCCCGTAAGCCAACTTGTTGCCAGCTTAGTCCGTTAACAATCTTAACTATCGGTTCCCGTTTGGTTGTACCCATTATAGGAAAATTGGGTATTAGCGACGGACTTTTAGTAGCGGCCAGAAAAAACCGCTGTTATAATGGGGTTTTAGCAGTCGCTAGTGACTGACCATCACTATATGCCTATATGGTTGGCTCTAAATTTTTGGAGGAAAATTTACCCTTTTAGCGGCGGTTTTTATATGGCCATCGCTATAGGTTAAGTTAATAGTAGCAGCCAATTAAATAACTGCAGCTAAAAGTATGTATATATATAAAAAAAACGCCGCAAGTTTCTCATTTCTTCTGAGAAACTCGCTGACCAAAGCCCTATTCTCTCTAACTGAAGCCCTCTCGCCGCTGCTCCTCGTCTGTGTCCCGTCATCGGTCGACGTTCCATTGTCCACCATCTACCGTCGCCATCTCCGTATGAGGTCAGTTTTTCCATTGTTTTTCCTTTTTAAGCCCTAAATACCATTGTGGGCCTTGTGGCTCGATGACCTTATGGATGTATGGCCCATCTCTTGGTTGACATACAAACCATATATTAGCCTGATTAGCGATTTCTATGCGTTGGATTGGAGTCGTTTTCATGGGTTGATGTTTAACTGTGGAATTTGAACATTATTTGGGGAACAAAAATCCAAAAGGTATGAAATCAGTCATAAGGATAATTTTTGGTCTGTATAGCGCAAGTTTGAAATCAGTAATCAAGATGATTTTTGGTCAGTAACTGGACCATATATAGCTCATTTTTGGGCATACTGGCCACATAGAAAAGCACACTAAAAATCATCTTGATTGGTGATTTCTAACTGTTGAATTTAATATTCAGAAGGATGCCTGAATCCAAGGGCTAGAATCAATCTTAAAAGTACTAAAATCTATGGCTAGAAATAAACAATCAAGTTGATTTTTTTGGTATGTATATCTAGCAAGGGGTGGACTAAACATCCATGCGGTTAGTGGGTCCAAAAAATGTACGCTAGGTAGGACCACGAGAGTCCTACCTAACCATTGTATTCAACGGGTTTTTTGGGTTATAAATTCCATGGCTAGATTACAATCGAGCTGATTTTTAGTGTTTATCCACCAATAGGTGGGCTGAACATCCGTATAGTTAGTGGGCCCAAAATGATCTATATAGGGCCATGAGAGGCATCTACATCAATTGCATTGGGAATGCTCTACAGCTCTGTATGGCGATCAACAACAAGTTTTACAAAAAAAGGAATTGTATATTAAAAAGTGTTGATACAGAAAAAGTTTAATGACATTTATATGCAGACGTGTTTTCATTGGCCTGACATGCAAATTAAAATATGGACTCTCGCATGTGCAACATCTACATGTGGAAGGCTATAATCTCGTGAGAAGGTATATCTGTGAAGAATCCTTGACATTTAATTTGCTCGAGATACTTGCATAGGATTGAAACAATGTTCAATCGATTAGAGCGGAATAGCAATGTTGATACCAATTGAATCTCATGAAAAGCTATTATTTTTGTAGGAACTAGTCATGCCTTAGGAAGCCCACGTCACACATGCTAAGCAATAATGAGTGGGAACAAATTCATCGCTACGTGCTCATCAACTACTCCGAAGTCGCTCTATTTATTAAGTAAGACTAATTGTTACAAACTATTTCAAATATGTTTTTAATATACAGTAATACTTAATGCTTTCTTTAAGTTTGTATTATATAATCGAATTATTTATTGTAAACGCAAATATTTAAAGACACTAATTCTATAATTCATAGGTATTTTGAGCAAAAACATAATAAGGAGTTTGCTTAATGATTTAAAAATATGTAAGATTTTAAGAATACGTATTCCATGTTAGCCATAATAGTTGTTTGTAAAGTTTCCTCCAAGAAGATGAAACTTACCAAAGAAAACTCTAAGAATATCTCCAGCAATACTCTTGGAGATATTCTAGGGAAACAAATGTGAACTCCAACACATTGGATATATACAAGGAATTTATAATAGACATTTAAAACCTTATAATAGAGAAATTTATCTTAAAGGATATCAAATAAAATTTGTCTTCTTTAAAACCTTGATATTACTGCTTGCAATGTATCCATAGATATTTGACGGTATGTTGTATTATTTACTTATTATATATGAACTACACCTTCGCCTTAAATGTTTTCGAAAAGAATCCATTAAGGCAAGAAGAAAGAACAAGTCACCCATTTATACACGCCAAATTCGTTACGTCATTGTAGGGCCCACATACGACGAGTCAAGGATTGATTTTTAGAGGATATCATCATCACCCCAGTAACCAAATTTCTAACCCTATCAAATGTCAACATAAGGTTAACAGTTAAATAAACGTGTTTAGAAAATAATTTCAACTGTTTTTTTATAAGCCGGTATATATAACAAAACGGATGGTGGATCTCTTCCACTCACACCTGATTTTGGCAAACACTTTGTCAAAAAGTGCGGTGGGCACAGTTCACCAACTAGTCTATATAACAAAATAGGGAAGTTGTCTCCCCCTCTTATAGGCTTCATAAAGAAGGGCCGAGATCTTATCCCCAACTGGACGGTGGATCTCATGCCACTCACATCCAATTTTGACAAATGCTTTGTCGAGGAGTGCCGTGGGCACGGGCCACCTACTAGTATATATATATATCCAAGTCACCTAGGCTCAGTTTTCAATTTCTAATCAACTCATCCAAGGGGTTGAATATAATCTTTCAATATCTAATCAACTCGTCCAAGCGGTTGAATCTTTATAGATTCATTGTAAAGTGACGAGTACTGGCCACAATCACTTGTGATAAACAAAACATCAGATCACCTCAAAGATTTTTTATTTTTTTTGTGGCAAAAAATAAAGAGAATATTTTAAGCGGCGATCACACGCCCAATCATATTGTACCAGGTACACCAGAGTTATCTTGGCCCAACATCATTGCCCCTATACTTAGGTGTACCTGGCGCAATATGATTGGCGCATGATTGCCGCTTCAAAAAAGTTCTCCATATATAATAAACGTCGCTGTGACCCGTTTTCTAATAAACAAACGCTGCCAAAGAGTTAAAAGGAGTAAAATGCCAAACGTGACGAGCCTTTGTGTCATGTGACGCATCCTTTTGGGTCAACTATAATTTGTTACAATGACCATGTGATTTGAAGTGAGAGAAGCATTTGTGAAGAAAGAGCATGAGCTCCCCAAGAGTAAGTTGTCTAAAAAACGAATCAACCCCCACTAATAAAGTCCAAAAAAAGGACCTGGGCGAATCCTCCCATGCATACGATTACGCATCTCTCTCCAAAGCATGGATCGGGATCGGAGCCCATCGATCCATTCCAAAGCAGGCTCCGTCCCATCCCGAGATCACTATTTTACAAAGGAGTCTCACTTTATCTTGGGCGAGATGGGCCGATCCTATTCTGGATCGGACTGATTCGGATTGGAATCGGAGCTATTAGGATCCTAGGTTAGGACTTTAGCTTTCCGCTCTACTATCACCTAGGGGCTTTTGTTGTATTGGTTTGGGTCTTAACATTTGGTATCAGAGCCAACCCCACATCACGGGTTCAAGTCAAGAGAGGGGTGACTGGGGGCTCGCTCAAAAAGAGAAAATAGGGTACTGGAAAAAATGCTAGGGACCTACTCACAAAAAAAAAGTGAGAAAAAAGGGATGCTAGATTGAAAGCCTTCTCAGAGTGGGCCACTATGGACGTGGGCCTTTGAAGCGTGATGGAATGTTAAGATCCTAAGTTAAGACTTTACCCTTCCACTCTCCTATCACCTAGGTGCCTTTGGTGTATTGGTTTGGGTCTTAACAGGAGCCCACCGATCTAGCCTCCAATCCCGAGACTTTCATCCTTGCTTCAAAGTCGTCTTCTGATCTTCTCTATCTACATGATACACATTCTATACCTCTCGTTTCTATATAAACACCACCATATAAGCTGTAACATGTAAAAGATCATCTCACACCACTCACTCCTACAAACCTAACAATGGACGACGATAGAGGTTCTCAAACCAAAATCGAGCTTGTGATTGATGCTTCCATTGTCCCCACCCAAACATCACAAGACCTCTCCATTGTCATCCGAAACCGATCAGTAACGTGGATCATAACTAGACTCCATGCGGGTTACTTTAGGATAAGTCTCTCGCTCTGTGGCCAGGCCTTATTATGGAAGGCGCTTGGCGACCAGGCCAACCATTCACATAGTACTGTTACGCTTCCATCTTCCGCTTTCATTCTTCTCTGGTCTATTTCTCTCTTCATACTACTCACGCTCTCACTTCTCTACATACTCAGATGCTTCTTTCATTTCAACATGGTGAAGGCTGAATTCTTGCACGATGTAGGAGTAAACTATCTATTTGCTCCCTGGATTTCATGGCTTCTCCTTCTTCAATCTGTACCCTTCTTCACTCCAAAAACTGTTTATTATCTTGTACTCTGGTGGGTGTTTGCGATCCCCGTCGTACTGCTCGATGTAAAGATCTATGGTCAGTGGTTTACAAAAGGAAAGAAATTTTTATCGACGGTGGCGAACCCAACAAGCCAGTTATCGGTCATTGCAAACTTAGCAAGTGCCCGAGGGGCAGCCCAGATGGGATGGAAGGAGAGTGCAGTGTGCATGTTCTCATTAGGCATGGCACACTACCTTGTGCTCTTCGTTACGCTTTGTCAAAGGTTGTCGGGGAGTGATCGATTACCTGCAATGTTGCGGCCGGTTTTCTTCTTGTTCATCGCAACCCCGAGCATGACGAGCTTGGCATGGGATTCCATCTCTGGAACTTTTGATACTGCGTCAAAGATGCTCTTCTTTCTGTCACTGTTCATCTTTGTGTCACTGGTAATTATTAAAAGTACTGAACTTATAAAGTCTAAGCAGAAAATTTTGATTAAGATTGAAATTCACCAAGTTTGGAATCCAAAATATATATTATTTATATAAACTAATTAAAGATGCATTGAATCTTTCTATAAATAACACACTTGGTTTGGAATCATACCAACTCATTTTGAAACGATAGGAAGAATCCAAACCCACAATTTAAAATTTGTTAGACTCGATCCTACCCTCACAATTTAATTTTGAATTTGTGTTGCGGGTTTTGTTTCTTGAAATTAAAACAGGTAGCAAGGCCAACCTTATTCAAGAAATCGATGAGGAGGTTCAATGTTGCTTGGTGGGCTTATTCGTTCCCCTTGACAGTCCTGGCTTTGACTTCGACGAAATATGTGGAAGAAGAGAAGGGAAACGTAGCACACGGCATAATGTTCGTGTTATTAGCACTCTCGGTTCTGGTCTCCCTTGGCTTGATAGTGTTATCTGTGCTCAATGCTCGTATGCTCTTACTCAACAATGATCCCATTCTTAGTCATGCCTTTATACTCGCAACTACATGACTAGGGTGGTATTAATCATGTGTTGGCGAAGGTGTGTTTTGGATGTTTGTATCATGTGCAAAGGGGACGGGGGGACTGCGGTAAACCACTGCTACTCCATTGCACTCTAGTTCGGGGTCATGATGTGGTTGATGCCTTGTTTAGTGAAGCATATATATATACACTTTCAGTAGTGGGCAACTATCGATCCTCGATGTTCGAGTGATCTATCTAAGTTGTTTTTAGATGGAAGTCTTTGATGTATAGAGGAGATTAGATCTTTGAAAGTATCATTATATTGTTGTCTCCTTTCTTGCTGTTGAGTCCTAGGGTTTGTATTCCTTCTTTTATTTTCAATAAATTTATGCTTATTATAAAGTAATTAACAAGACGTAAGTGGTAATTAATAATCAAGACTGCCTGCCATCATAAGCTATGTACGGGCCGTTTGGCAATACCGAAATAAGTTACTTTTTTACTTCCAAAAGTAAAAAAGTTGAAAAGTTTGTTTGGGTATCCATTTTGAAATTGCTTCTCAAAAGTCAAAAACTTGCAAAATTTTTTGCTTTTTGCTTCTGGTGGAAGCAAAAGTCAAAACAAATTTGCGGAATTGATGCATCTAATTTTAAGTGAATCTTTCTAAATATCAATTTTACCCTTTTAAACTTTACATTTGTAGATAGAAAACATCTTATGAAAGAGAAAATGCAGGGATGGTTTGCTGAGAAGTAGGTCAATAGACCATCTCTTTTTTGAAAAAATAATTACTCATAAAATGACTCACCTGGTGCATCATTTATTACTGACCATTTATAAATAATTTGTTTTTGAAAAAAACAATATATATGATATTAGTTTATGATATTTATTAATGGTTATTAGAATATAATATGTATATAAAATTATAAGAAAATAACTTTTTGACTTAATTCATGCCAAACTAACTTTTTTACTTTTTGACTTATAAGTCGGAGTTTCACCAAACAAACTTTTACTTCCAGATGACTACTTTAAATTTAACAACTTAATTAAGAAGTTACTTTTTGCTTCCACCGGTTTGCCAAACGAGACCTATGCACTACAAGAAAAAGGCAATTAGGAATAGTTCTAGAACCGTTCCTAGGCGTTGCCAGGGCCAGCTCCACGTTAAGGCCATTAAGGCGGTCGCCTAAGGCTCCTTGGTGAGAGAAGGCCCCCAGCCCATGTCCCACTGACCACATGGATTTTTAGCCCACCCCTTATTTGATGTACAAACAAAAAATCAACCTGATTGATTGTCTCTAGCCATAGATTTTAGTACTTTTTAGGACATGATTCTAGCTGTTGGATTCAATCATGTTTTTGTGTAGTAAATCCAATGGCTAGAAATTATCAATCAAGCTGATTTTTAGTGTGTTTATCCACCAATAGGTGGGCTGAACATCCACACAGTCATTGGGCCCAGAAAATGATCTATGTAGAGCCACATGAGTCCTTTTGCATCTAATTTTTTTTCGTAATTTTTTTTATTATCAAGAATCATTTTTATATAAAGATTTCCAATAATATAAAGAGTTTAATTTTTTATTTAATACAATATATATTAATATAAATATAAAAAATGCCTTAGTTTTCACCTTAGGCCTCAACTTATATCAAGACGGCCTTGGGCCAAGCTCTATCAAGGCGAGATAGATATAAAAAACTTTTAATCGCGGTTTCACAGTAAGTGAGATTGTTTGTCCTAAGTTAAAGATCTCTTTTTCTATAAAAACCGAGATCTTTCTTGATAAATAACACTAGCTCTTTCTTCCAAATATATCGCAGTTTTGTAATTAATTAATTATTTGACTCTAATACAACATGAACCAGTGGCACAATCAATTGAGTAGAACTTTGTTAGACCGCCGTTTGTCAGCAAAGTCACCACAATATGAGTCATATGGCATACTCTTAGAAATTTTTTGCCCATATGGATGTTTGGCACAACCTTATATGGACATACAGACCAAAAATTAGTCTGATTAGTGATTTCTAAGTATTGAATTGAGAAATTTACCAAAAAAAAAAATGAACTGAGAAAGATAACTAAAAAGAAAGAAATAGAATCACTAAAAGAAAAATGGAGTTTGCACGGACCAGGTCCGTTGCAGAACCTTCGACGTCAGAGTAGGACTTGCGAGTCCGTCGCGGAAAGTATCCACTTTCCATTCCGCGATGGACATTGCAATCAATATGTCTGTCGCTAAAAACTCTATCCACAACGGACTAAGACCTGCGCTAAGAGTACATTGTCGTTGTTAAAGCTTATTGTCCGCAACAGACCTGAACCATCGTAAAATTTTGCAGTTTTTTAAAAACATTGCGACCACAAAATATTTTATTATAAATTTTTTTTACACCAAATGCCCAGAAATATGATATGGGTTCACTAGAATTTCTTAAATTTAAAAGAAACAGCTGAAAGTATGTGTTACACCAGATAACAAAGTATATACAGATCTGAAACCCTAATCCAAACATTATCAAATGCCCCACAGGACATCCAGTACAAAGTACATAAATAGAGCCCAAAAGTCAAAAATCCCTCAACCTTGCTAGAAAGACTCTTTCCTAGTTTAAACTCTAATTCTGATTTTAATCTGTCCAAAGTGTCAAAACATAGACCAAATTCTGGATGTCACACTAACTTTTGAACAAAACATAGACCAAATTACACAATAAACCCAACCTTGAGCATGCACAAATTACTTCCTATTCCTTACAGACGGATTACATATGCATATCAATGGTACATATCACATCATCTAGCAGCCAGTACACTTATTGATACCTATATTAAAAAAAAACAATCAAATAACTAAGCAATAGTGGAGGAGCTTCATATAGATTTGAAAAATTAACAGAAACTCAGTGTAGATCAAAGCATGGTAAATGACTAGCGGGTGGCCCGTGCCCACGGCACTCTCCGGCAAAGCGTTTGCCAAAATTGGGCGTGAGTGTCTTAGGTCCACCGTCCATTAATTTGGGGGATAAGATCTCGACCCTTCTTTGTTGAACCCTATAAGAAGGGGTATAAGTGGGGAGACAACCACTATGTTCTGTTATATTAATGACTAGTAGGTGGCCTGTGCCCACGACACTCTCCGACAAAGTGTTTGCCAAAATCGGGTATGAGTGGCTTAGATCCACCATCCATTTGGGGTGATAAGATCGCAGCCATCCTTTGTGAGCCGATAAGAGGGGGGATAATTGACTTCTCTGTTTTGTTATATAGATGTATAGTTGGTGGCCCGTGCTCTCAGCACTCCCCTACAAAGAATTTTTCAAAATCATGTGTGAGTGGTTGAGATCCATAGTCCATTTGGGGGATAAGATCTCGGCCATCCTTTGTGAAGCCGATAAGAGGGGCATAAGTGGGGAGACAATTTCCCTGTTAAATTAATCAAACCGTCTAAATTTTATTTTATGTAAGGGTTGATATGAGCCCTTGGATATATGAAGCCTATAAGAGGGGGAGACAACCACTGTGTTTTGTTATATAGACTAGTGAATGGCCCGTGCCCACGGTACTCTCCGACAAAAGTATTTGCAAAAATTGGGTGCATTCCGCACTCTCATACGGCTGTTATAACGGATTGTAATGCTGAGAGGGAAAAATAAAAAATGAAAAATAACAGAAATAACAAAAATAACAGTGTTAAAATTCAAATTTTGAATTTTAAATTTTAATAAATTGAGGTCAAATGAGTGGGAGTGAATGAATAAATGAGGGGGATTGGGTGGCTGAAATCTAACCATCCACATTGGATGGATGGATTTGATCTCAACCACTCTTTATCTTATGAAGCTAGCGGGATAAGATAAGAGAATACAACTGAGTTATTTTGTTATACTAGTGGGTGCCCCGTGCCATCGGCACTCCTCGACAAAGAATTTGCCAAAATCAGGTGAGTGGCGGAGATCGACCGTCCATTTGGGGGAGGATTAGATCTCGGCCCTTCTTTGTTGATGCTTATAAGATGGGGGTATAAGTAGGGAGACAACCAATGTGTTTTGTTATATAGAATAGTAAATGGCCCATGCCCATGGCACTCTCTGACAAAAGCGTTTGCAAAAATTGGATGCCTTCGGCACTCAAACGGTATAACGGACTGGGGCGTTACTGTTTTTTCCATTATAACAGCTGTTATAACGATTGTAACGCACAAAGGGAGAAATGGGAAAATAGCATAAATAACAAAAAATAACGGGGTTGAAATTTAAATTTTGAATAAATTGAGGTTAAATGAGGCAGATTGAGTGGCTGAAATCTAACCGTCCACATTAGATCGATGGATTTGATCTCAACCACTCTTTATCTAACCGTCCACATTAGATGGATTGATAGATAAGAGAATACAACTGAGTCGTCTTGTTATATGCATGGGTGGCCCATGCCGGTGGCACTTTCTGCCAAAGTGTTTGTCAAAATCAGGTGGGAGTTAATCTCAGCCATCGATATGAAGCATAGGGGATCTCAGCCACTCATTATTGAAGCCATATAAGATAAGAGGGGGTATAAGAAAAACACGGTCACTTGTTATATTGATAGTAGGTGGCCCGTGCACTCGGCACTCCCCGTCAAAGCATTTGCCAAAATCAGGTGTGAGTGACTGAGATCCACCGTCCATTTGGGGGATAAGATCTCGGGCCTTCTTTGTTGAAATAGATAAGAGGGGGTATAAGTGGGGAGACAACTTCCCTGTTTTGTTATATAGGTATAAGCCTATTTGCCACTTCTAAGCAGTTTCGTATATAAACTGAACTTTTTCAAAATTTTGTTTAAGCAAGGATGCCCACAGTTTATAAAAACATCTCAACCCACTTCGATCTTCCATAAATGGGGGAGTGCAACCAACAATCTAGTACAAATCGAATTGCATCTTAGAAAGCATTTTCAGTTGTTCCCCAGATATTTCAATCGCCATAGTAATTTTTTCTACATGGGATGTTCTATCTAGTTTCCAAATATAGGTAGTAGGTCTTCAAGAATTGAGAATTGAATTCTCAAGATTTTCAGCAAGGACCAAATCCGTGGCCCTGTAAGTGATGAATGGGGTTGTGAAAATTCAGTTCAACCGAATCCAGAAAAATAAAAGTTGGAAGACATATTCGGGGATCGGCATAGTAGAATGGCATTCGAAACGGAAATAAAATTAGTAAGTAGAAATTGTAACCCAATCAGACCAAATTGATGTTTAGCAGTTTTGGAGCTCTGATCTTATCAGTTTAGGTCCTGCTTCGGTTCGACTCTTTAGAACCCATGCCAACCCCCATTGTGACAAGGGACAACCTGATTACTCAATCCGACAGAACTGGTTTTGGGTTCTAATCTATTCTTAGACTTGAGTACAGATTTTGGTTGGCCACAACGGATGCTGAAGCTGATCCGTTGCAACCATCATCACCATCTGCTCATAGATTAAAACCACTACAAGTAATTCAGGACCCGAAGATGCAAACCTTAGATTACTCTTACAAAAAAATCCCGATGGGACAACCGGTTATGAGCAAATATCTATCCCAGCAAACCAGAAATCAATACTATTTTGTTGTCATACTGATCAATGTATGCAACTCCTCCCATAAAAAGTAGATTATTAAGCACTCTGCTCTACTTAAACTGATTGTATGAAGTAGCAAATAAAATTCATTTGCATTCCTCCCCTCGTGTACAGCGTAAATATGGCCAATCCCACCCGCCTCCAAACCCATAAAAGGATTCCATACAGACCAAATACTAATAAAGAGAACACGAAAATTGATCCGCACCAGGTGGTGGTCCCTTACATATTCTTCTTGCTGTCGGAATGCGACAACCTATGGTCGATTGACTGCAATTGGTTCCGAAGGTTTTGGTTGTCCTCCAGCAACCGGTCGTACTCGAGAAGGAAGCCTTCCGACTGCTTCCTCAGAGCAGTTGCATTGGCTTCTGCAGCCTTCACCTCCTTCCCCTTTGTCTCACATTCAGATTCCAGCTGCTTAACCTTCGCCTTCAAGCTAATGATCTCTTCCTCCACGGCTTTGACCTCCTTTGAACCTCCATTCTTTCCGTCCTCAGGGCCTCGGTTCTGTTTCTTTACAGCCTCCATGCTCTTCCTTAGCAAGCGGAGCTCCCTGATATAATGGTGTAACCGGTCTATCATCAATGCAAGGAATAGGGAAAATCCTGCAAACAATTAACCAAAATTTGACTTTAGATTGAGACTAAGAAGTAGCCATTGAGCAAATGGGCGTTAAATACAGAAAAGGTAGGATGCTAACTATGTCGAATTGATATATAGGTAAAGGTGTCAAAACTCCAGCTCGGGTATGCCAGATTCCATGCACCTTGAAAAATAGGATTCTTGGGCACAACAGTAGATTTTACATAATGAACGAGAGTTATTATTTTTAATACTAATAAGATATATGGGTTACATGATGGGATTTTTTTTTTTGTGTGTGTAAGCAACACAGTTCAGCAGGATCGCAGAACCAGACTGCCAAAGGGGCTATTACTCATAGGATACCTGTGGATGTCAACCACACTAGGACATATACCCTCATAGGAATATAATTTACTTTACATAGATAAATGGAACAATGTTTCGTTCACAATATCAGATGCAGGAACCATTAAGGAACAAAACCTCACATGAGCATACGATATCATCGATTAGCATTTTATTATCCTATCATTATCAGCATGGATTTATGCCAACTAATTTTCATTTATGGATTTACAAACGACTCCTGTTCTGCAATTCCACTCATTTTAATGCCATAGCAATGCCCTAGCATGAACGTGACAAGTAATCATGATTCAAGTGAAAGACATTGGAAAAGTTTTCCACCTGCTGCAAGCCTGATGCAACTCTTCTCCTTCATCAAGGCTTGGATGGACCATAAATGGGTAAAGCTCGACGCTGGCACATTATCCCATCCTCATCATCCTATTCCGACCCATAACCAAAAAAATCCCATCAAACTAACATTATGGGGTTCCTTACCAGGTACTTTCGAATCATAATAATCCTAGGTCATTATGTAGTTATAACTTTAAGAAAAATACAAATGTTCTGAGAATGGAAATAGAATATCAAGTGTCACACGGCAACAAAAACTGACGCAGGACGGGAGAACCATTCCGCGATTTGAGAAGGAATGAAGAGGGAATTACTATTCACGGCACTATTCACGTGACACTATTCACACGGCACTATTCACGTAGCAATATTCACAGTGTTGTGGTATGATTTGGGTTTTCTTAGGTAAGAAATTGATAAAAAAAATAAAATAAAATAGAGATGGAGAAAGAGAAGATAATAAGAGAAAAGAGATAGAGAAAGAGATGGAGATAAAAAGATACATTCGGCTTCGCACCGAATTAGCTTGGTTTCGCACCAAAAGAGGATGGCTTTACACCACAAGAGAGATTTCTCAAAGAGATTTCTATTTCTTCATTCATAATTTTTCATCTTTAAAATCAAATGGTACATCACCTTTTATAAGACTCCCTACTTGAACTTTCCTAATTCTAATCTAATTGAAATTAGAAACTCCTACTACAAATCAACTATTGCAATCAATAATAAAATCCTAATTGGAAACAAAATCTCAATTGAAAATCCTAGTTAAATTAAAACAAATCTTCGTGGGGTCCACTAAAAATAGTAAAATCAAAATTTACTCTAAATAGTAAATTCGGGATTTACTATAAATAGTAAATAGGATCCACTTGATTGGGCATTGATTCAATGTAGTGCGGATGATCGTAGTAGAATGCTCCTGCATCAAACCCTCCTGGTTGAAAAGAATTCGACCTCGAATTCAAGTTGAGATATTGCAATAGGCTTTTCCAACGGAAGAGATATTTGGAGTACTTTCCCTTCAGTTTCTTCTTTTGCATCTTTGACAGGTGTAAATTTTCTGAAACATGGTCTATGTCCTCAACTCTGACCTTCTTGGATAAGAAATCTTTGCTTGTTCCATCTGCTTTATTTTCAACTGTCGGTTCCAAACAAATCCCATCAAACTAACATTATGGGGTTCCTTATCAGGTACTTTTGAATCATTATAATCCTGGGTCATTATGTAGTTATAACTTTAAGAAAAATACAAATGTTCTGAGAATGGAAATAGAATATCAAGTGTCACACGGCAACAAAAACTGATGTAAGACGGGAGAACCGTTCCGCGATTTGAGAAGGAATGAAGAGGGGATTACTATTCACGGCACTATCACGTCACTAAAAACTGACGCAGGACGGGAGAACCGTTCCGTGATTTGAGAAGGAATGAAGAGGGGATTACTATTCACGGCACTATTCACGCAGCACTATTCACAGTGTTGTGGTATGATTTGGGTTTTCTTAGGTAAGAAATTGATAAAAATAAATAAATAAAATAGAGATGGAGAAAGAGAAGATAATAAGAGAAAAGAGATAGAAAAAGAGATGGAGATAAAAATATACATTCGGCTTCACACCAAATTAGCTTGGCTTCGCACCAAGAGAAGATGGCTTCACACCACAAGAGAGATTTCTCAAAGAGATTTCTATTTCTTCATTCATAATTTTTCATCCTTAAAATCAAATGGTACATCACCTTTTCTAAGACTCCCTACTTGAACTTTCATAATTCTAATCTAATTGAAATTAGAAACTCCTACTACAAATCAACTATTGCAATCAATAATAAAATCGTAATTGAAAACAAAATCTCAATTGAAAATCCTAGTTAAATTAAAATGAATCTTCGTGGGGTCCACTAAAAATAGTAAAATCAAAATTTACTATAAATAGTAAATTCGAGATTTACTATAAATAGTAAAAACGTGAATTACTAATAGTAAATAAGATCCACTTGATTGGGCATTGATTCAGTGCAGCGCGGATGATCGTAGTAGAATGCTCTCGCATCAAACCCTTCTGGTTGAAAAGAATTCGACCTCGAATTCAAGTTGAGATATTGCAATAGGCTTTTCCAACGGAAGAGATATTTGGAGTACTTTCCCTTCAGTTTCTTTTTTGCACCTTTGACAAGTGTAAATTTTCTGAAACATGGTCTATGTCCTCAACTCTGACCTTCTTTGATAAGAAATTTTTGCTTGTTCCATCTGCTTTATTTTCAAATGTCGGTTCTAAAACAGCAAAAATATTTGATTTCGGATCGGGATCTTCTATACTATTTGGGCCATCTTCAGCTGGAGCGTCTTAACCAGGGGAATCATCATCATTTTTATTCTCCATAACAGCAGGCGGATCAATATACTTATCCTCCGTCTTTTCGTCTGATACAACTATAGGAGCTTCAGGACTGGCTAATTCCTCAGTTTTAGCTTTTTCTTCCTCGTCGATTTTTTCATTTTCCTCGATGGAAAAACACCCTCTTGTTTAATGGCTTTTATTTCTTCGTTTACTTTCTTCTCGACTTGGTTTGAGACCTCTTTAGGGTTTTTTTTTGCTGTGAAACTTTCCAATAGCTTGCTGGAAAGAGGTGGAAAAGCCAATGGTTGTGGTAGTGACTTTCCAAGACGACAATTGCTGATTGGAACTCTGGCGGAGACCCTTGACTCCAGTTTGCTCTCAATACGATTTATATGGTTGCTTAGTCCGCTCTCAAAACGATTTATCACATCGTTTAGTTTAGCTAACGAGGCTACTAAAGATTGCGAACCAATATGAGACATCTTTCCGGTCAGGAGTTTCGAAATGGGCTTTGATACCAAATTTGACGCAAGAAGGGAGAACCGTTTCGCGATTTGAGAATGAATGAAGAGGGGATTACTATTCACGGCACTATTCACATGACATTATTCACGCAGCACTATTCACAGTGTTGTGGTATGATTTGGGTTTTAGGTAAGAAATTGATAAAAATAAATAAATAAAATAGAGATGGAGAAAGAGAAGATAATAAGAGAAAAGAGATAAAGAAAGAGATGGAGATAAAAAGATACATTCGGCTTCGCACCGAATTAGCTTGGCTTCGCACCAAGAGAGGATGGCTTCACACCACAAGAGAGATTTTTCAAAGAGATTTCTATTTCTTCATTCGTAATTTTTTATCCTTAAAATCAAAGGGTACATTACCTTTTATAAGACTCCCTACTTGAACTTTCCTAATTCTAATCTAATTGAAATTAAAAACTCTTAATACAAATCAACTATTGCAATTAATAATAAAATCCTAATTGGAAACAAAATCTCAATTGAAAATCCTAGTTAAATTAAAACAAATCTTCGTGGGGTCCACTAAAAATAGTAAAATCAAAATTTACTATATATAGTAAATTCGGGATTTACTATAAATAGTAAAAACGTGAATTACTATAAATAGTAAATAGGATCCACTTCATTGGGCATTGATTCAGTGTAGCGCGGATGATCGTAGTAGAATGCTCCCGCATCAAAAACATTCTACAATATTCATGAAAGATACCCTTAATTGCCTCTCCCAAATCGGTGAATCACAAACCTTTCCCCATAAATGTCCTAATATTCCACTTTAGCCAACGCCTCCAAACATGGAAGAGTAAGGCCAGTGTAATCAAACAAAATGCTCAAGTTGGTAGAAAATTGATTGCAAAAAGCTACATAATATCTAAAAACGAAAAGATAAAATAAAAATGAAGTAGCAAAATATGTGATAGTCCTTCTTATTGGACCGATGATTACACAGCAATCCTCTTAGATAACACCCCAACCACATTCATAAGCTTTGGAGAGATTCTACACTGGTATAGAGCCAAACTCCTAAAAAGAGGCACATGTTTAGGGGGTGTAGTTTTTAGGCAATCACAATATGTTAAAGAGATATATAAAGGTCAAGTACTAAGAATAATCTATAATTAAATGTGTTTTTGGACATCAAAGTTTGTAAGTCCATAAAAGCAATTTGTTTGGAAATAATTTTCAACCAGGAATTGACACGCCTTGGTAATAACATCACTAGCTTCGCCATTGCTCCAAGCGCAAAGATCCATAAAAGCAATTGGTTAGCAATTAGAAACTAGCCCTTCTTGGTTGGGTACAATGTGGACATAGAGTCCTAGAAGAATCATCATCCAAGAACACATCAGACTCTGACATGGATATCAAGGAAGCAATAACAGACCACACCAACACAGGAACAAATGTCTGTTCTCCTTATGAAAACTGAGTTGGTAAATACAATATCACATAGGTTTAAGTTCGAGTATCGAAATCCGACATGGGTACAGAGTATTAGAGTTGTAAACCCTAAATATAAGATCGTAGATTCGGTGGTATAATTTAAGTAATGCAGAAGGCTTATATTTTACAGATTGTATCTTATATTTGGAGACAGTACAAATATAATGTTTTATTTGTCACAAAGACCACTAGAAAATGCTGACAAGTGCAAGTATAAAAGAAAAACTAAAGGAAATCCTAGATTGTCGCAGCGAGTCCATGGAGTGTCAAAGTCTGACATGTGCCAAGACAGGTTCTTCAGCCATTTAGAAGAACCTATTCAATCCAAATTCTAAATCGCTCATCAATTCATGCAATTAGACATAAATAACAGCAAGTGAGGGATCACAAAAGAATATTAACTGAAATCATGTTTTGAAGGTCATGATGATATTAGTTACTTTTGGAAAGAGTATTTGTTCCAGCTTAGAAAGGCATCTCCACAGCCCACAATGTCCTACCAGAATAGGCTTCTCACTGATATACATCCAAGGAAATTGTCTATAAGTAGAGAGATCGCAAACCAAATTGTCTTAGAAAAGTAATCAAAATCAAATTTCGATCGATTGAAGAAGACAGCTCTCAAGGCAAATACAACAATTCCTAACAGAGAGAAAGAGAGCCGAGAGATCAAAACGCGACAAGAAATTTTCTCAAACTGATTCAAAATTCATTTCGTTTCGTCTCAGCTGAGACGTCTCGTTCTGGTAGTGTACCGAGACAATACATTGGGCCAAAAGCCAAATTTTTAAGTACTAAAACTGGTTTAAAACTCATTTTCAAGATATATCTGTCTTTTATAACACATATAAATGCTAGAAAACAAGTTTGTAACCTAACTATGCATTAGAAAATGGTTTAATCTTATTGAGAAATATATGTTCTTTCCATTGTCCCATCTGTTTCGTTCTGAGTCGGTCTCGTTCCATCAGCTTACCAAGACGACCAACGATATTTTAAACCTTACCTACATCAGGGTGGGCACAAACTGAATTCTACCGGATCCATGAAACAGAGCTATTTTTTATCACAAACTTCATGAAGTAAAAAAAATTATTTCGACTAAATAACACACAATTCTAATTTTCACACCAAATTACCACAGAAGAATATCTCAGATTACTGCCCAATTCAGAAACAAACAACTCAGAAAATGATCAAATCAAACACATTTCAACCAAAAACACAAACATCCAGTAAATATTCATAATTCAGTCATAAAAATTCAAAATTTAGAAATTTTAACGAAAACCCAAATAGAATTGAAATGAACCCAACAAGGTCATAAAGAAGAATTACCCATCAGAGACGCTTCAAGAAGATGCTTCCCCATAAGAATCTGATCCGTCGGATTAACGGTACCAGCATCGATCGAACGCTTCCGGATCTTCATCAAACTGTACATACTGGAGATCAGGACAATGAAGAAAGTCCCTGCAACCGTCTTCACCATCACTGGACCCCGCCCGCGCTTCAGCCGATCCAAACCCATGATCTCCAGCTTTCTCAGAGGAGTTTTGAACAAAAGGATCATAATCAGAGTCATCTCAGAGAAGAGGAGAGCAAACAATAACTGAATCATTTCTACGGAGTAATCCAAGATCACGAAACTGGGGATAAACGAACGGAAATCTCAGAGGTATCAGAAGAAGGACAGTAAATTTAAGGGTTCAAATGAGAGAAGAGGTGGGCCCAGTATGCAAATGTCGGTAATTAACATAAGACAAGTTGTTGGGAAGCAATGAAAGGAGATGGTTGAGAACAGGGAGAGGAAGAGCAAAAGAAAGAGAGGGGGTTGGGTTTCATCATTGTGCTCTGCTTCTGCTTCTGCTTCTGCTTCTGGGACTAGAGAATTAATGGAATAGTCCCCGTACTATTATATTATAATACTACCGGTCTACGATTCCAATCTGATCTGACCTCCACCAAGTCGATCCGACTGATTTAAATTGTTATACAGTAGATGGGTAATCAGGTCGACCCTAATCTAGTTACAGCCCAATTTTTGGATGGTTAGGAGAATCCCATCAAGCTGAATTATGGCTTACGAGGTTTTATACATGGGCCCTACTGATGAACGGTCAGAATTGACAAGGACGAACTTTATATGTCATTAAACCAGGTACTATTATAATTTATAAGTACGTAGGTACGTCCTTGTTTTTCCGGTCTTGCCCACGAACCGTCCGCGGTTCCGCCTCGGAATAATCTTATGTGCATAAGTCCCTTAAATTGCCACGTGGCACATTCTTTCGGGCCCACAGATCCATTAAGGTTCGGTCGACATACACTTTAGTGGACGTACACACCAAAAATTAGTGTGATTGGTGATTTGTAGCTATTGGATTTTGAAGACTTTTTCATCATGGGCTTGGAACCAACCCATGGGCTTGTTCATGATGCACACGACGAAAAAGTGATCCAATCCAATTGCTAGAACGCTCCAATCACGCTGACTTTTGGTGTGTAGGTCCACCCAGGTGTGCGTCAAAGTGTCAAACGTTCATGTGGCTAGTAAGTAGTAACACGAAAGAATGGGGCTGTTCTTTGATGCAGACTTGTATTAAAATTTTGATGCAGAAGTCCCTCAAATTGCAAAATAGTAAACTCGTTCGGACCCACACTATGATGGACCTACACACAAAAAATCAGCATGATTGGTGATTTCTAGCCATAAGATTTGAGCAGTTTTTCATTATGTGCTTTATGAACCGGCCTATGAGTTGGTTTCAAGCCCATGATGAAAAAGTGATAAAATCCAACGGCTGGGAATCACTAATCACACTGATTTATAGTGTGTGGGTCCACCAAGGTGTGGGCCAAACATTCTGGGGCCAGTTGGACCGAAAGAGTACTACGTGGCAATTTGAGGGACTTCTGCATCAAAATTTTGATACAGAAGTCTGTATCATATATTTTCCGGAAAGGCTGTACTAGGGAGCAATTTGAGGGATATCTGTATCAAAAATTTTATATGGAAATCGGTATCATAAAAGGGATGCGTGTCTCCTCCAGAGGTAGGCGCAAAAAGAAAAGGGCAAATTAGAACTACCCCTATGAAATTGGTCTAATTGATGGGCAGGCCCACTTATACTTTTTGAATTATAATTACGTCCCTTGACTTTTATACATCGTTGCCGACTAATATCCAGACGCGGAACCCAACAACCAGCTACTTTAAAGTTTAAGTTTAAGTTTAAACTATAAAGTACATCGTTGCCGACTATAGACTTTAAAGTACCTTTAAGTCTTTAACAATGGAACAACATTTTATACATATATATGTTTGACGGACAGTGAGATTGGTGACGAGGACGAACGGTTTTTGTCCTAATTGGGGATATTTTCGTCTTTTTGTAGGGCTTTATCCGTTAATTTAGTTCATGCCCTCGTACGAGGGATGATCCTGAATTCCTAATTTGGGGAAAGAACTACAAGAAGTCACATTTTCATAAGATTTATGCCCTCGTTGACTAACTAACAGTCAAGGCTACAAGAAGTTGTTAGGGTCGATCTTAACTTTCCATCCCATCGTTTGGGCTGCACCCTGCTTTAATCTTTGAATATCCCACATATTAATCGGGAAAGGCTTCCATGCGCCAGGGCCGCACAGACCAAGCTGAACGGTCTGCTGCATAACCCTAGTTAGTAAATTCGCGTATTATATGTGTTTAATACTCAAATTTTTGGCTTTTTTGAAGAAACGTTTACTACTTCCGTATAAAATAAAAAATCAGAAGCAATCACGAAGTTTAAGACTATGTGAATAAAACGCGTATTATTCGTGTTAAATACATAAATTTTACGTTTTTTTTCAAAATAAAAACATATTAAATGGCCGCATAAAATGAAAAAAATTGATAAAATTCAGGATCTTTAAGGCGAAACAATATCACATTTCAACAATGACTGAATTTTTGACCGAATGTTTTTCTCCCAAAACGGAATTAAACTCGAACTTTTCCCATTTCGAATCTTTGCCGTTTACCGAATTGCTAACTATGCGCATAACTGACTCTGCTAACCTAAGTTGCGATTGTGTTGGTAATTGCAGGAGCTTTTGGCTTTTTTGCTGACATGGCACAACTTGATAGGGGCATTTTAATTGGTTTGTACAGCCCTAGTGTACAGAAGCCATCGCCTATATATAATAGTACTAGGGGAACACAAGGTGTGATGACATGCACGGTGCACCTTACACATGGCACACTCTTAGAGATCACTGACCGTATTAATGATTGGCCTATCCTTAGCTTGACCTGTATGCAAACAATCAGCCCCATTAGTGATTTTTAGGGATTTGATTGGAGCAATTTTCATCGGTTGATTTTTAACCATAGATTTCGAGCATTATTTGGGGTACTCAGATCCAAAGGTTTGAAATCACTGATCAGGAAGATATTTGGTATATAGGTTCACCTATGGATGGGACAACACATCAATACGGTCAGTTGTCTGTAAGAGTACGCCTTGACGAGGGACATAGGCGTGCTGGACAGTCATTTAATTGAAACCCTGTGCACGTCCAAAACCGGTTTATAATAGTATAGATCAAGGTTTAAAGGAGGCCGTTTTAACGGTTAAACGGACTGGGGGTGTTACCGTTTAAACCGTTTAAACGGATTGAAACGGTCGGGGGTAAAAATGAAAAAAAATGGGGAAAAACAGAATTAAACGGATTTTTACAGAAAAAGTGGCGCTGAAATTTAAATTTTGAAATTTGAAAATTAAAAAATTAAACGGATTTTAACGGAAATTAAATGGATTTAATGGCCGTTAAAACAAAAAAAACGGCCATTTTTAAAACCATAGTATAGATAAAGGATGGGTTCAGGGGACCAACAAAAGTGAACCAACAAGTTCACGTTTGTTGTTGGCCGTGCTCGAGAATCCAACGGTTAGTTTGCTTTTGCAAAAGTAAATACCAGCTCGGAACCATTAAACCATTAACCACTGTTGTATTTTCGGGCACCACGGCCGACAAGTGACAACATACGTGAACTTGTTGGTTCATTTCTATTGGTCACATTGGCTGCCCCTGGGATTTCAAACTTTGAAGTCTCCCACCCAAAATTACTGACACGAACACCAATCCCTTAACCCAACCCGTGTTAACCCCTTGGTTAGTGGTTATCAAGAGGTACGTGTTAGACATTTTGGGTGGGGACTGGGGAGACTTCAAAGTCGGGCCAGCGAATTTTTTCTCCCCAAATCCCGACCCTAGTATAAATAGATAAGAGACCACTGTCCAATGTTTCAGACATAACTTGTTACATCTTTTTTCCTTTAATTAGTATCTATTTGATTCCAAAAATCAGCATTATTAATGATTTTAAACCTTTGGATCTTTGCTCATGAAAAAGACTCCAATCAAATGTAGAAATCACGATTTTTGTTACTCGCTAGTGTCATCTGGGCCCACTTACCGCATGGATGTTTATCCCACCCCTTGGTGGATATACGCACATCAAATCACCCTGATTGGTAAAGTATAACCATTAGATTTTAGCACTTCTTAAGGTGTTCTTATAGCCGTTGAATGCAACAATTTTTTTTGTACTAAAACCTAAGGCTAAAAATCATCAAACAAGCTGATTCTTGGTATGAATATCTGCTAAGGGGTGGGCTAAAAATCCATGCGGTCAGTGGGCCCAGATGGTAGCTGTGACTACCAAAAATGCCACTTCCGCATTTGAAACGATCTCAGGTATACCTTGTTACACCATGACCCTGATTAAAAGGTCAACAAGAGTGGGTACGTATGCTTTTTATTACACCTACCTAATAGGTGTCATGTTGATATATATCACATTATGAAACAGGTGGCACACTCTTATAGATCTCTGCCCGTATAGATGTTTGACCCAACCCTAGATGGACTTATAGACCAAAAGTCAGTCTAATTGGTGAGTTGTATCCGTTGGATTACAGTCGTTTCCATGGTTTATTTTTAACCGTGTATTTCAATAAAATATGGTTGGATTAATGAGTAATTTGCCTTTTTAATATCAAGTATGGAAAAGGTCAGAAGAATTGATAAACGGTTCAGATCAGTTAAGCCATCAAATTATACTTTTTTTCAGTTAGCTGTGGTGGTTATTATGGTGTACAGGACTTGGACTAGAGATTCTTTTTTAAGTAATAATCAATGGTCGGGGTCCATGGATGTTGTTATGGTACACAGTGGTGTCCTTTTTCATTGGCCAAAATTATACTCGAGCTACGTGCAAATCAGTGTTAAGTTTTAATTAATTAATTATTAAAGTAAATTCATTACACTTGGACCAATGAAAATTTGATACGTCCATGCACCATGACAACGTCCATGGACCTTGGACCATGTGATCATTGCTCTTCCTGTTTTGGAGAGTCAACTGGAATAATGGAGTGTCTCTTTGATAGCTTCATGTAATAATTAAAATTTTTGTAATGGTAAGTCATTGGAACGTGAGGCTTATGGGCTATTAGACCCAAGGTTTAAAAGGGGCCGTTATATCGGTATAACGGACTGGGGCGTTACCCTATTTTCTGTTATAATGGATTGTAACGAACATGCAAAAATGGAAAAAAAAAAAAGGAGAAAAATGGTGGTAAAATTCAAATTCAATAAAATTTATAACGAAAATAACCGACGTTATATTTGAAAAATAAAAAAAAAATAACGGCCATTATTATCTGAGCGTTAAAATGGTACATAACGTAATGGGACGGGGAGGTCTGAATCCATTATAACGGCCGTAATTCTTTGGGATTTGGGATTCATGAACGAGATCCATCATGAAAGGCCGTGGCCAGGCTAAAAGCGTAACTCCTTTTCCACCTTGGAGGAGGAGAAATTTTTTGAAGCCCCCATGGTTTAGGCTTTGGTTTTAAAAAGTAACCATGGTACATGTGGCATGCCATTATTGGCGTATGATCGCCACTTCAAAAATCCCGCCCCTTAAAAAATTTCTCATGAAGGAGCTTCAATGAGTAAATCCTTGATATCGTGGGAATCAAGCATTATTTTGAGTACTCAGATCCAAAGGTTAGAAATCACTAATCAGGTTGATTTTTGTATGTAGGTCTACTTAGGGATGGAGCAATCATATATATGGCCTCATACTGTGATCCATCATCAATGTTGGATCATGCGTTCGGATCCAAACCGATCCTTAAATGGATCTAAAAGTTGGGCCTGAAGAACTGACTAAATGTGGGTCTTCTCGAGGGAATATAAAGTTTGTATAACAAGACAAAGTCCTAATAAATATTGATCGGGTCTAAGAACTTAAACCCGAACAAGAATAATACGGTTTGAAGACATCGGGTAATCGGGTGCTAACCATACCTAAATTTCAAGAGGATTATCAGCTACACTAGAGCAAAGTGCAGAAACACACGTCAATTTTCTACATTTTGTGCAACATTAAAGCTGATTCCGTGCATATACATGCATCATATTGTTTCGTACGGAATCAAGTAGGCCAACGGTTGCAAATACTGTCAAAAAGCGACACGTACAGATGGTAGCTCCTGATTCAACAAACATTCGTACATCCAAATGACATTCTTCACAAGGCCTGTGAGTAGAGGGCAGATCAGATTGCTAAGATCTTGTTAACTTTCAAGAACACCTTCCTCAGCCTCACGTACTCTTTAGCATCCCAACAACCTCCTCATTTCTTCTACTACCTCGTAATTCCATCCATTCCTCACTGTCTTCCTAGTTCCTACCACGCAAGCCCATGTCGTTGTAGATGTCATTGTTGTGTCCACCACATGACAGGCTCTACAGTTTCCGCGCGGCGAACTCGTCGAGCATTAATCCTCCGAGCAAGGGAAGTGGGCATGCCTTGTTAAGTGATGCTAACATCACCTACCTTGCATCCTTTACGTCAATATAGTGTAGTAGGAGTATGAAGACGAGTGTAGTTTGGATCTGGCCATTGAACTGCTTAAACAACGTCCTTGCTTCATTGCCTTGTTCTTCAGCTAGTTGGGAGGGTTGGCCTCATGTTCATCACCAACAACATCCATGTAGCTGCCAAATAATGAGAATTATTAAGAGCTAAACGACTCTCTCTCTCTTCCATTTCTATATAAAGAGAGGTTAAGAGGTGCCTAAGACATCGTACAAATAAAAAAATTCTCCTGCAAACATCCAAAACTTTTCTAACCCTTCTTTTACAGCATTTCTTCTTCTTTTAATCATTTCTTGATGGGTAAAAGTCTTGAAGTGTTGCCTTCTCCGGTTAACTATTCAATTCTGAGAGCAGATGTCCGAACAACTGTACGTCTGCAACACACTATGAAAGTGCAGTGGCAAAATTTACCTTAGGACAACACATTGAACGTGTGCCTCAGCCACATATATATGCTAATCCCATAAGTCAATTCTCTTATATTGTTTACATTTCTTAATACATGTACTGCTCACATTCCAATGGTTGCTACAAGTCCAAACATGGTTGCAACAGTGATGGCGATTGTATTAATGGAAGTGAGGAGGAGGTTGTTCCAATTGTTTCCCTCCTCTCCGATGTTGGCAAGAACATCTACTCTGTCTACAACAGGCTCCATGATTTCATAAATCTCGACAACCACTGTTGAGTTGGAGATACACTCTTTATAAGTCTTTCAACTATATAGTTGGGGTAGTATATGGAAGAATACCCGTTGATAGATTTATGTGACTATGGCAGTGATGCCACTTCGTAAGAGACTGAGACCTTTTCGATAGCATTCATAAAATCAAGGGCTATGCACAAGCTATAGTGCAAACTTTAAGACCGTAAAAAAAAAAAAAAAATGAAGACTGATATATGTGATGTATTCGGCTAGTCGCATAAGGTCTTTGGTTAATTCAAGACTACGATCACAAAGCACTTGATCATACTTAATACATTTGCACGCACTAAGTGGAAGTTCAAGTCCAAAAGACACCTGCAAGCATGTATTTGGTTGAGAGAGAGAGAGAGAGAGATAAGATGAGTTGCATAAGAAGAGTTGCAGTATTAGAGACGACCCATCAAGACATCAGAAGAGCTTCCCTGCAAACTGTGAGGTACAATCTCCATCTCTACAAGAAGAAGACGTTGATGCAAGATCTCGGAGCTCCGACAGGCTCCTTCCCAACTCTAGAGCCACCTTAATCTCGAACAACTCTCCATTCTCTCTCTTACCCACCTCTCTTTCTTTCAATGTAGACTCAATAGAGTCTTCCAAGAATTGATAGAAGCCGGCGCAGTTCCGATACAATTCGAACACCATTCCGACTTGCCCGCCATGTTCCAATGTGTTCACAACACTTGCCAATGATCCAGCAACAATGGCAAACACAACAGCTAACGACCCATACGAAGGAGATCCCACCAAAGTAGACCCAATGGCCGCAAGGCCTGTTAGTATAGGGCCTAATATGGCTAACGTTCTGTGAAATTTCAAGACTATCTTGCCAAGTCTCACATACTCTGCAGTATCATTTCTCTTCAACACCCCAACAACCTCTTTCATTTCCTCTTCTAGCTCATCACTCCACCCATTCCTCTCTAACTTCCCACCATGCCCTTGTTGCAGTTGTTGTTTTGGCCACCATACTGTGGGCTCTATGTTCTCTGGGAACTTGTTGATCATTCCTCCAAGCAAGGGCAGCGGATAGGCCTTATCGATGGCCAGCACTTTCTCCATGGCATCCTTCACATCAGTAGGAGTAGGAGTGCCAAGAGCAAGGGTGGATTTGATCTTTTCATGGAGCTGTCGAAACAACCTCGCAGCGTTCCGTTGTTCTTCGGCGAGTTGGGAGGGCTGGATCTTATTAACAACCAACAACATCCCCGTTGCTGCCGTATACAACATAGCGGATGATAGCTTCAACGCCAAAACCGGTGTGCCCGTTCCTCCGGTTGCGGCAAGCCCAGCCATCATTGCAGCGGTGAGGGTAATTGCATTAACAGAAGTGAGGAGAAGATTGTTCCAATTGTTCCGCTGCTCTCCAATGTTGGCGTGCATCTCTGCTCTTTCTACTGCTATCTCTGCAATTGCATAAAGCTCAGAGATCACCGTGGGTGCAGCAGAGTCCTCAGTGTTTCTTCTAGTAGTAGTGGTTGCAGTTGTGTATTCATCTCTGATTATCTTCGGCTTCTCTAAGCTTGTAGTAGGTATCTTCGGAAGCGAAATGTGAGACATTAGGTGTTTCGGGGTATAAAGTGTTGCACGGTCACCCACCCTTCTTGCACAATTCGATGAAGAAGAAGAAGATGGTAACAGCCTCAAACTCATAACTTGCAAGGTTGCCATTTTTAACGAAACTTTCTCGCTCTTTGCCTTTTTTTAGGTTTAGGTTTGAGAGCTGTTATGAAGAAGAAAAGTGAAGTGGACCAAAATCTGAACTCATACATATAGAAGATCTTATAAAAGAGATTTGGAGTGTTTTCCAACGTTCTCTTGAACGGATTGATTATGGAGATTTAGACCGTTGACTGACTTTTTCTTGCGCTTGAGAATCAACTAACCCGTATTTGACCAACTGCTTCAAGCATGAAATGCATGATTTTCCCTTCTGTAGCCGTTATTTAAGTAACGTTCCGTTACGTCTCGCTTCCTTTCGTAAATGAGATTTTTTTTTTTAATGATTTTAATACAGAGCTGATGTGTGTCCAATCAGGGACCGTCATCTGTACAGGACAGGTGTTATCCACATCACTGTTTAGTATAATATACTAATATTCTCTTGTCAAATCATGTCCCCCACATGCTACCTACATATGACAGCCCGTGATTCAACATGCATATATATTATATATATATATAAACATTAGGGGCACGTGCAATGCATGCGATATAATTTACCTTAACTAGCACATAACAGACAAAATCTAAAATGTGCGAGCCCCCGGAGAATCTACGAGATGTTATTCGGTTTTCTAGGAACCTCATTTCTCTAATGAAAACATTCTTTACAGTGATAATGCAAGGTAGCAAGTCACATGCGTAGTCTAAACTGATTGATTATTGAGTTAGGTCGATAGAGCATGGCATACAAATTTTCTATTCACTACCTAACCCGACAACCGATTTATCAATGGATATGATCCCATCTTCTCAGATTCTTTCCAGTCTTTGGACTCCAATTATTAATCAGTCGGTTACAAGTACATCTAGATCGCGGCTGGACTAGTTGTTGACCTTGAAACTAATAACAACTGCGAGATCTAATCTTATAATGTATGGGCCAGATTAATATGTAGGATTACAATTTCATATAATGTGACCTCATGACAAATGTAGTGGGAGGCAAGTCCACTACCCCTGTCGCAGAAATGTAACGTACGTGGATGATCAAGGCTTATCAATCACATGATTATTAATCTCTCGCTTAAAGATTGATTAGAGAGTAGGTCCATAGCATTAATTGGTAATTACTCAATCTCATTACGATCTTCAATTTTGAAGACCAAGTGAAGTTAAACACAACTTCAGTTTCTCTATAATAACCACCTTGATTAATATATCTGTATGATTCTGACTTGTGCAGACTCTAAAGTAAATAGTCCAACCTCCAAAAGCAATCTTATAAGTACTGGTCCGTACTTAATATGTATATATATGTTTAGTAATCGAATGAAAGGCCGAGTTCTTTGCAAGATTAATTGCACTCCAACAATCATTGTCTAATTGAAAATTTTCTTGTATCTTACCTAATTCTTTTAAGAGATGTATAACCATATCATTTCTTTGTAAGCTTCCGTTTCAGCGACATGTTTTGCTTTTGACGTCAATATGATAATTATCTTTTGTAATTGTGAGACCTAATTGACGTTGCATTATCCAAAGTAAATACACATCTTGCATGTATAATTCTTCTTTCTATCAATGTTTTGTACTAAATTTCAATAAATATATCCATGTAAGCGGATGTCTAATCTTCTATAGTACAAACTTTACATTAGTAGTACCTCTCAAATATTTAAGCTTCTATTTAACAGATACCCAATCCTTTTTTCCTCGTTTATTTAAAAACCTGCCATGTGGCTTACACAGTCGTCGTCCGTCATCAACATTGAAAATAGACCTTCATCATCAAAGTTCTGTTATGCGTAGGTGAGCATCTTGTGAAGACGGTGTGAAGGGCGTGCGCCACAACTGAGATATTTGCTCTGTAATATGTATATTGTATAGGGTTAGTCAAGTCGTTGACCAACAGTCATGGGTACAAGAGGTTGTTAGGTGATCCGGACGTTCCAATGGATGAGCCGCACCCTGCTGTAATATTTGAATGTTCAACATATTAATCATCTATAAACGGGAGAACTATTACACTTTTAGGATGAAGGTTTTATAACGGTCACTTAACAGTCACCGTTATAACGACATTATTTTAATTATAAATGCCGTTTTTAAACAAATTTGGAGTAGGTAAGAAGAATTGAATAAATGGTTCAGATTCGTTGAGCCATCCAATAATACTTTAGTAAACCTTCGCTCACACCAGGGTGTGAGCGAAGCCCATCACAGCCCACAGTACGAGAGCCACGTGGCACACTCTTAGTGAACGCTGACCGTATGGATATTTGGCCAATCACTAGTTGGACCTACAAATCAAGAATGAACCTGTCAGCAATTTTTCTAAGCGTTGGATTGAAGTTATTTTCTTGGGTTGATTTTAAACGTAATAATTTGAATTTTGAACATTATATTGAGCCTTATTTGGGTGCAAAGATCCAGAGGTTGTAAATCACTAATCAGGCTGATTTTTGGTTTGCAGGTCTACCTAGTGATTAGCCAAACATCCATACGGCCAGCGCCCACTAATAGTGTGCCACGTGGTTCATACTGTGGTCTGTGATCGGCTACGCTGAGCGAAGGTTTACTCGTTACGGTGTACTAGGGATTCTTTTTTCGGGAGTCCTGCCTAGAGTGATGGACGGTCTCTTTCATAGCTTCATATAATAATTAAAATTAATATTATAATGGTCCAAAGTCATCAAAACGTGAGGCATGGACGCAATTAACAAAGGAAAATTAAAATAATTAGCAAAATCTACGGTATACCCTATGGACGGTCTACCGTTGATTTTGACCCGCACGCAGATGTCTATGCAGTCGGTGGAAGCCACCTTTGATGGATCCTAACAAGGAGTTCTTCTATGACAGTGATCTGATGGACGATTATGATCAGCATCGTTGGATGGTTCGGAT
Organism: Euptelea pleiosperma; assembly: GCA_035048495.1. Classification (NCBI taxonomy): domain Eukaryota; kingdom Viridiplantae; phylum Streptophyta; class Magnoliopsida; order Ranunculales; family Eupteleaceae; genus Euptelea; species Euptelea pleiosperma. The sequence continues at coordinate 6,699,079 of CM068545.1, forward strand.
TAATTTCTAGCAGGGCAGTTTTAAGAATGGAACGTTGACCACAATTACCTTAAATGTTTTTTTGTTTGATAATGTTTTTTTCTTTTCATTTCGACTTCTTGTAAGAGCTTTTAATTAAAATCACTAAACAAACTGATTTTTGCGGTTTGTAAGTCCACCTAGGGATTGGAAAAATATCCATGCCCTCAAAGTCCTCTAAGAGTGTGCCACGTGGCTCATACTGTGCCCTATTATCAGCCTCGATGACAGGTCCCTGTCATGTTTTAACGTTATACTAGGAATCAATAGCCTGTGCTTAGCACGGGCACAGTAAAATGAATATTTTTTTTTTTGTATATACAATTATATCTTATTTTGACACTTATATAATGTTAAAAAAATAATTATTATTGTGTTAATGGTACATGTGCGTGGACTATACCTATTCAAACTTTTACGTTCACTTCACATCGCCTATTAAAAATAAGACATTTTATGATTTTTGTGATATATATCACTTATATGATTTGGTGATATATAGATATAGATTTGTCGAACATTTAGTTTAGGCATCTTAACCCCTAACATCTAGTGATATATGTCAGAGAGGACATGGGCACCTTAAAGAACCAGTGCGCATCTCCCCTAAAACGCAATGTTACAAAGTTTTTAGAGATCAATGATGAATCGCATTCCAATAGCACTCTATTTCTCTCTGAGAATCAATATTAGGCTAATTAGATGAAGTTTTTTTATACACTTTTCAAAGGTTATAATATTAAGAGAAAAGTGAAGAAAATTTTGTTGCAGAATGTTGCATGTTTGAGATTATAGGCGATGGGCTCACAAACTGCATGGATGCTTCACACACCTCTTGATAGACATATACACAAATAGTTAGATTGATTGGTGAACTTTAGAAGTTATATATTTAAAAATAAAATAAAATACAATCCATCAAAATCCAATGTCAATGCAACGTTTAGATATCACAATAATCATAAATTAAGTTCTAGATGAACCTGTAGACTAAAAACTAAGCCTGATGGTGATGTCAAGTGTAAGGATCAAAACCCATGACAGTACAACAATTGATAGAAGACTTATATCCAACAGTTAGAAATAATTAATCAAGCTGATTGTAGGTCCATCTACTATTTAAATCCATCAGTAAGTCATTACTCCCAAAATTATTTAGAACCATTTATTTTTTTTTTTTGGTGCATATACGATGTTTAAATATATATTTTGATTGCAACCCAAACAATAAACACAAACACTTGATTCAAGATCTCTATTCCATATATAAAGTAAAATCAAGTAGAACACAAATCAAAATCAAAATTAATTAAAAAAGAAAAAAAAATCTAGAAAAAATACCTGATAGAAGATGAATAGTTGACAACGCCTTAGGGAAAAAAAAATGGGAGACGCATATGGCAACCGTTCTTTTATCTTATCGATCTGTTTATAAAAACAAAAAAAAAAAAAAAGGTGAAATTTCTGAAATTTTTTTTTTTTTGAAGAACAACAGATAGTATAATTGCTTTCACTTTAAACCAAATCTCGATCGTCTTAGCAGTGTGCGATGATTGGTGTCAAATCCTTTGAAACATTGTTCTATTTGCAGACTTGTTTAAATATGTCTCATGTATGTGGCTTATGACGCTTCAGAAATCTCTGCATATTGCTCAATATTTAGAACAAATAAAATAAATAAAATTACGATTTGGGATTTAGCACTTATAATATTAGAGGTAGGAGATGTGAGAGATTAGAGCTAGGCAAGAATGAGACCGTTCAAATACTATTAAATCGTTTTTCGTTCAACACGAGTAATGGGGGAGATAGAGAGACATCTTGGGGAGCCTGCATGCTGTAGAGTAAGAAGCATCTTGGAATTAAAAACATGAATTGGGTTTTGAACCATTTTGAAGTGTAAATGATATTTTTAGAATTTAGGAGATGTTAAAGGGGTTGGGTTCCGGTGACCAACATTTTTGACCAACACCTTGTTGGACCCATATAGAGGATGAATCAATGGCTGATTTTGGGTGAGTATGATCTCCTCACCATATAGATAACCACAACAAAAAATCAGCCCATTCTAAAATTTCTAACTCCGTTACATGTGGTTTTCAAGTTACACGGTAAAAATCGACGGTCCATAATTCTTCAACTTCTAAACCAGTCTATGAATATCGAAATGATTTGAATTTTTGTGAGGATGATCTCCTCACCATATAGATCATCTTCACCAAAAATCAGCCATTGATTCATCTCCTATGAGGGTACACCAAGGTGTTGATAAAAAATGTTGGTCACCTGAATCCGACCCATGTTAAAGAGGTTCAAGAGTATTTATGAAAAAAAATGGAAACATCGCCACCTCAGCAGTGCTGTGGTGGGTTTTGGAGGATTAATGAAGATGGTTTTAATAGGAGTAAGCGTTTGGGAACAAAGAGGTTGGAAGAGTAAAAGTTTTTGTTGAGATAAAGTCTAATATACCCTTGTAATTTAGTAACATTAAAGCAAGTGTGAATGGGTTATTTTTAAAAAAACTAAAAAGATGGTATATTTGGAAAAATCGATGGAAAAAAGATGGAGAGAGTGCTACCTCAGCAGTGCCGAACTTTAGTATAGATAATAGATTCAAATGATGGTTAAACTAGGTTAAGGGGGTAATCTTAAAGTTTGGAACTAGTATAAAGGGTTTCACTAATTACTTTCAAATTTCAGGGAGTGTGTTACTAAAATACCAAGGGAAAAATCTATGATATTAAATTCTTTATCAAAATTTTGATACAGAAGTCCCTTAAAGTTCCATATGGCACACGTACTCCATTAGGCGCCTTGACCCTTGGCGCTCGTACTCCATTAGGCTCCCTGACTCCAAGCGTGGTTGATCTACACCTTGGCAGACAGCCAGCAAAAAGCAGCGCATGATTAGTGATTTCTAGTGATTGGATTTGAGCATTATTTTCATGGGCGCCCTTCAAATCAACTACTCAAAGCCTGTTCATTAAGCACATTACTGAAAAATGCTCAAATCCAAATCCAGCTAGAAATCATCAATCATGTTGATTTTTGGTATGCAGGTCCACCGAAGTGTGAGTCAACCATTCATGGCTCAATAGGCCCAAAAGAATATGCCACGTGCTATTTTGAGGGACATCTGTATCAAAATTTTGATTACCATAGAACGGCTCAAAACTAAAGAAACTCTTTGATCACATGACTTTGTTGTTACTCTTGGCCTAGGTGCCCCACTCTCTCACCAAGGGCTTCTTCTTCTTCTTCTTCTTCTTCTTCTTCTTCTTCTTCTTCTTCTTCTAGGACCTCAAATCTGTCATATATTCTTTACCTCACAGTAAAGTTGAGATTTCCTTCAAGGCGGCGTTGTTTACTTCGAAGACCTGACTTGTTTGTCTTGTCGTGGACTTTGCAGATTAAAAACAAACTTGCATTTGACGCGACCAAATCGTGCCACAAGATGTGTTGCTTGTGAAGTGCCCAGGCCAAAAATCAATTCCATCACCTCCAAAAAGAAGTTTCGTGAAGTTGGAACATTAATGCTGATTCTGTATATACATGCATCACCTTGTTACATACACGTTAAACTTGCTGGCATGTTTGCCCGCATGATATGTTGATCTTTTGACACATATATGGGACCTTGAATGCTTGGCATGTGTGGCCAGTTGCCACGTAAGGTCATCCTGATAGTGGACTTCATGACACTTGGGGCCCACGTGACATATGGAAACACCCTTGATATTTGGTTGACATGGGTACGTGTTACGTTATACATACTACGATGTATTTATTGTATGGGGCCCACCTAATAAAGAAGACCCACTTGATATGTGTGGAGCCCATGTAGGGCCATCTCGATACAAGTTGCGGCCTAAGGCAAAAACACTATATAATGCCTTTTTTATATTTATTATATAAATATATGGTATATTTGAATTAAAAAAAATCTAAACTGTATTATTTGAAATCTTCATATATAATAATCATTCTTGATAATCAAACTCACGTGGCCCTACATAGATCATTTTTTTGGGCCCAATAACTGCAAGGATGTTCAACCCACTTATAAGTGGATAGACACACTAAAAATCAGCTTGATTAATGATTTCTAGCTATTGGTTTTACTACCCAAAAAATATGTTTGAATCCAACGGCTAGAATCATGCCCTGAAAAGTACCTGGGCTGGGGGCCTTCTCACATGAAGGGCCCTTAGGCAACAACCTTAATGGCCTTAAGGTAGAGCGGGCCCCGACCCATGTGAGTGAGCCAAGTATGTTTTCAAAATATTGTGTATCAAGCATAATACAGGTAAATGTATGTAATCACTTCTTAAAGTCAAGTCATACCACGTGTCAAGTACTATTAATTTTGTGTCCGAACATTTCCTTGGCACTCTATTTCATGGTGATCAATAATTGACTCCTGATCAATAATTGACTTGTACACTTTGCCGGATTCGCTCAAATCCAAAATTTAGTAAACAAACAGGGCCTAAATTTAGCCCTTTCAAGTTCCATCCATGTCTTCTCTCTTTTTCGGGGTGTGTTTGAGAGAGAGAGAGAGAGAGAGAGATTCACACTGACATGTTGAGAGTGGGAGACGAGTAAAACTTCTGTCACAATCGGATTGCAAATCACACAATCACAGCCAATGAGTTCTCGGCACGTACACCTCATTGCAAAAGCACATGGTACGTTACAAAAGCCCTTGTGTACGTGCTGAGATCTCATTGGCTTGTGATTGTGTGATTTACAATTTCGTGTGAGAGAAGTTTTACTCGTGGGAGACCACTTTGCATGTGGGGCTGCATGAAATGTTGATCACTTGACATATGGGACCTTGAATGCTAACACCTAGCATTTGGGGGCCCACTTGCCACGTAAAGTCAACCTGATAGTAGATTTCATGATGGGCCTATGAAACACAGTTGATAATTGATTGACATAATAGATGGACCCACATGGGTATTACTGTATACATACTACAAGTTATTTATTGTATGGGGTCCACCTAACACACAATACCCACTTGATACATGTGTGGGGCCTACATTAGTAGCCACATGTCTATTCTTCAAGAATTGTGCATCAAACTCAATACATATACAATATATGTAACGAAAAAGATGTAACAAGGTATGCCTGAAACTGTTCATTCGAGGAAGCGGCATTTTTGGTAGTCACCGCTGCCATCTGGGCTCACTGACTGCTTAGATGTTTATCCCACCCCTTGGTAGATATACATACCAAAAATCACCTTGATTGGTAATCTATAACCATTAGATTTTAACACTTTTTTGCACCATTTAAGGCGTTCTTATAGCCGTTGAATACAACCATTTTTTGAGTACTAAAACCAACGGCTACAAATCACTAAACAAGCTGATTTTTTGTATGAATGTCTATTAAAGGGTGGACTAAACATCCATGCGGTCAGTGGGTCCAGATGGCAGTGGTGACTACCAAAAATGCCGCTTCGGCAAATGAAAAGATCTCAGGTATACCTTGTTACATCACGACCCTATATGTAATAACTTCTTAAAATCAAGTCATATCACGCGTCAAGTACTGTTATTTCCATTCCACTGTGTGATTTCAACGTGATCAATAATTGACTTGCGCACTTTGCCGGATTCGTGCAAATCCAAATTTTAGTAAACAAACAAGGCCTAAATTTTGCCTGTGAGAGAGAGAGAGAGAGAGATGATCAACAATTAATGTATGAGATATAAAGATGAGTGGCAGCATATTTAGAGAGGACCCATCAAGACATCAGAAGAGCTTCCCTGCAAACTGTGAGGTACCATCTCTATCTCTACAAGAAGAAGACGCCGATGCAAGATCTCTAAGCTCCGACAGGCTCCTTCCCAACTCTAGAGCCACCTTAATCTCGAACAACTCTCCATTCTCTCTCTTACCCGCCTCTCTTTCTTTCAATGTAGACTCAATAGAGTCTTCCAAGAATTGATAGAAGCCGGCACAGTTTCGATACAATTCGAACACCATTCCGACTTGCCCGCCATGCTCCAATGTGTTCACAACACTTGCCAATGATCCAGCTACAACGGCAAACACAACAGCAAACGACCCATACATAGGAGATCCCACCAAGGTAGACCCAAGGGCTGCAAGGCCTGTTAGTATAGGGCCTAAAATTGCTAAAGTTCTATGAAATTTCAAGACCATCTTGCTAAATCTCAGATACTCTGAAGTATCTTTTCTCTTCAACACCCCAACAACTTCTTTCATTTCTTCTTCTAGCTCGTTACTCCACCCATTCCTCTCAGCTAACTTCCCACCATGCCCTTGTTGGAGTTGTTGCCTTGGCCACCAAACTGTGGGCTCTATGATCTCTGGGAACTTGTTGAGCATTCCTCCAAGCAAGGGAAGCGGGTAGGCCTTATCGATAGCCAGCACTTTCTCCATGGCATCCTTTACATCCATAGGAGTAGGAGTGCCAAGAGCAAGGGTGGATTTGATTTTTTCATGGAGCTGTCGAAACAACCTCGCAGCGTTCCTTTGTTCTTCCGCAAGTTGGGAGGGCTGGATCTTGTTAACAACCAACAACATCCCCGTCGCTGCCGTATACAATAGAGCGGATGATAGCTTCAATGCCAAAACCGGCGTTCCCGTTACGCTGGCTGCAGCAAGTCCAGCCATCATTGCAGCAGTGAGGGTAATTGCGTTAACGGAATTAAGAAGAAGATTGTTCCAATTGTTCCGCTGCTCCCCGATGTTGGCGTGCATCTCTGCTCTTTCAACTGCTATCTCTGCAATTGCATAAAGCTCAGAGATCACCCTGGGTGCAGCAGAGTCCTCAGTGTTTCTTCTACTAGTTGTTGCAATTGTGAATTCATCATCTCCGATTATCTTCGGCTTCTCTAAGATTGTAGTAGGTATATTGGGAAGTGAAATATGAGACATCAGGTGTTTCGGGGCATAAAGGGTTGCACGGTCACAAACCCTTCTTGCACAATTTGATGATGAAGAAGAAGAAGAAGATGGTAACAGCCTCAAACTCATAACTTGCAAGGTCGACATTTTTTTTTATCGAAATTGTCGCTCTTTGCTTTTGGGAGGTGTTCTGAAGAAGAAAAGTGGTGAAATGGAGAAAAATCTGAACTCATATATATAGAAGAGCATATAGAAGAGGACTGCCTGACTGGAGTGTTTTTCAACGTTTTTTATTGACTTATTAAGGAGAGTGAGACCGTTATGCTGTTTTTTAGCAATTGTTTGGTTTCTCTTTAGAATCAAATCACCCGTATTTGACCAATTGCTTCAAGTTCAAGCATGAAATGTATGATTTTCGCTTCTCTGACCGTTATGTCTCGCTTCCGTGTGCGTACGTACGTGCGTGCATGAGTATTTTTTTTATACTAATCTGATTTCGATGCAGGTATGTGTGTCCAATCAGAGATCGCCATCTGTACATGGCAGGTGGAATCCATGGCAGCCCCAGATTCAACAAACATTCCTACATCCAAATCAGCTCTCTACAACTAAAGTTTTCTGGCACCGTCTATAATATACAAACAAAATCTAAAACGCGTGAGCCCCGGGGACTTTTACCATCTTCATACAAGGACCCACCATTGATTGAAAATTTTGGTCTGGGGAATTTTTCCTGTGGGGCGCATAAAAATGTGTCACATGGTACATTCTTTTCGGGCCCACTGAGCCATAAATGATTGGCCCACCCCTTATGGACCTAGAAACCAACAACCAGCTTGTTGGTGAACTCTATCCATTGAATTTGAGCATTTTTCACGAGGTGGTTTCTAGCAGTTGAATTCAACTATTCAAGTATCTTTTTGGGTACTCAGATCGAATGGCTAGAAATCACCAATGAGGCTGACCGTTGGTGTGTACTGTGTAGATCCATCAAGTAGTGGGCCAATCATTCATGGGTCAGTGGGCCCGATAGAGTTTGCCATGTGGCGTGTTTTTATCTCCACCATTGATATGTCTCACCTCGGAGATCTTCGATCTATGTCAAATACCTACCTCGTTGGAGACCCGTAACCATCTGATCTACAGCATTCTTCATAATAATAATAATAAAAAAAAACTGAAGGCATATAGTGAAGTGGTTGGATGCCTTACACGGTAATTTGAATGGTGTGTGAAACCTCCTGCGCACGTGCACGTGCACTAGGTATGCTAGAAAGAGGACGGTAGATCATCTTAACGCGTGGTTGTTTTTGACTGAGAATCCAATAAGTTAAGTCCTTAATTACTGGTTCTTCACAACAATCAGGTCAACACTATAGTGATTCTTCCCAACAATCAGGTCAACCATGGTTGACGTAGTAGTTGTGATTCTGTTGACCTGATTGTTGTGAAGAATCACTTGGTTGTTTACTTTCATTCTCACGAGAAAATTTTTGAAGCAGCGGATTTTTGAAGCAGTGGCCAATCACACCGCGCTACAATCCGCTAAGGAGCTGATGCTCTTTGAACAAACCCAGAAATGCTTTTGAACAGCGGATTGTGGCGCAATGTGATTGGCCACTGCTTCGCTGCTATTCAAGAGCTCATGTGCTATTAGCAATCTATGCACCTATAGGTCCTTAATTATATTCCTTCAACTACAGACCTATAAGTAATTTTCCTATATTTTGTTTCCACGTGCTATTCTTCATTTTTTTTTACACGGTCCTACCAATCAAGAAAAGGAGGAGTTTGAAAGTGTGAAGATGGAGATCTTACCTTAGATATAGTAGGTAGGGTGTCTTTTTCTCCCAAATCTTGAGATTCCGTGGCTGTAATAAAAAAAGGTATTTTAGTTACACCCCCTAAAATTTGGAAGTAATTTGTAATACTCCCTTATACTTTCAAACATTAGGATTACCCCCCCTTGACCTAGTTTAACAGTGGTTGACTTGAGCTAAAACGGACTTCAATCACACGTCATGACCAATATTGTAATTGCAATATTATGGTCCTTCATAGGTGTGCATTTAATAGGCATATGCATGTCACATTTTAATGTAAGTCAAATGATGTTTAAACTTGGTCAAATGGGGTAATCCTAAAGTTTGAAAGTATGAAGGGGTATTAGAAATTACTTTCAAATTTCAGGGGTGTGTTACTAAAATACCCTAAAAATATTTTTTTAAAAACCTATAAACATAGAGGTTGAAAGAAAAATCATGTAAAGCCAAAAAAAATTTAAAATAAAATACTATAAATAATAAAATATTGAGTCTGTCTAGAGCTACATTGGCCGAGTTTCCAAGTTGACTTAGTGAGCCATTACAAATCGAGTTGATAAGCTGAATCAACTCGAAATAAGATCGAGTCAAGGTTGAGTTTTAAAACCTAAGTTAAAGTAAGGCAAACATGGGTAATCTTAGAGCTATCGTACTGCTTTAATATTACGAGAAAAGCATTGTCATAAGGTGCTTGAGTTAACGTAAAACCCTAAAAACCCCTTAAATGGTATTTTGAAGTTTTTACACATATTTAGTTTTCTAAGACTCAAATACTTTTCTTCACCAGATGACATTAGATATTTGTCAAATTCTAAGCAAATCAATATTTCAAGGTTTCTCATGACAACCTTAGTGGGGCTCACAGGTGACTGAAATGACATCCAAATTTTTTGTTTGATTTAAGTCCCTAACATGTTAACTAAGCCCTCAATTGAATTTGAGAATTTTTTGACAAGTATAGCTATTTTTAAGATAGGTTTAAGTTTTAACCTAAGATAATGCATACATATTTATATATCTATACTGATGTATAAGACTATGGTTTTAGATTTGATCTAGCGCCATTTGATTTGGCGTCGATCAAATCTAACCCCAATTCTAATGGCTTTCATGAGGTTATTTGGGGGATTAATTGCCGGGAAAGTTGATGCCAATTGAAATGGTGTTTTGTATTCTTTTTTAAAAAATTTAAAAATAAATATTATTTTTTAAAGATTGATTTAATTTTATATTTGTTTTAAAAATTTCCGTAAATTTAATCCCTATAGAAGAGTACGTACTCCCTGCAGAATACAAAACACCCTATCACAACATAAAAAATGAGATGATCATCGCTGCATGTTTTACGATGGGGATGGATATGTTGTTAATAAAATGAAAGAGATTTTTTATTTCTATTTCTAATGAATTGAATTGAATTGAATTATCAATGAAATGAAGAAATAGAATACAACGAAGTTTATTGAGGAATGTATCAAGAATGTTTAGTTACATAAATATACAAGAATACTGCACAAGATGAATGAACAATTGAGGATGACCCATCAAGGAATCAGAAGAGCTTGCTTGCAAACTCTTCAGTGGCATCTCCATCTCTCGATGATGCAAGATTTCTGAGTTCAGATAGGCTTCTTCCCAGCTGTAGAGCGACCTTCATTTCAAACAATTCCCCATTCTCTCTCTCCACCTGTCTTTCTTTCAGTGTGGACTCTATAGACTCTTGCAATAGTTGATAGGAACCGGCACAGCTCCGATACATCTCGAACACCATTCCGACTTGCCCACCATGCTCCAACGTGTTTACTACAGTTGCTGTTGCTCCGGCAACGACACCCAGCAACACAGCCCATGACCCATGTGAAGGAGATCCCACAAAAGTAGATCCGACCGCAGCAAGGCCAGTGAGTAGAGGGCCAGAAATAGCTAAAATCCTGTTAATTTTCAACACCAACTTGCTCAGCCTCATGTAATCTGCTGTATCCTTCCTCTTCAACACTCCAACAATCTCCCTCATTTCTTCTTCAAGTTTGTATGTCCATCCATTCCTCTCTATCTTTCCGCCAAGTCCTTGTCCATGTATTTGTTGTTGTTGTGGCCACCACACGGCGGGCTCTACATTTGCCGGAAACTTGTCGAGCATTACTCCTCCGAGCAAGGGAAGCGGGTAGGCCTTATCGAGTGCCAACACCTTCTCCATCGCATTCTTTACATCCACAGGAGTAGGAGTACGGAGAGCAAGGATTGTCTCAATCTGCCCATGGAGACTCTTGAAATACCTTGCAGCATTCCGTTGTTCTTCGGCAAGTTGGGAGGGCTGAATCTTGTTCATCACCAACAAGATTCCCGTAGCCGCCGAATACAAAAGAGTAGACGAGAGCTTGAGAGCCAAAAGGGGTGCTCCCATTCCACCAGTTGCTGCGAGTCCTGCCATGGTTGCAGCAGTGATTGTGATTGTATTAATCGAAGTGAGGAGGAGGTTGTTCCAGTTATTCCGCTGCTCTCCGATGCTGGTGTGCATCTCTACTCTATCAGCAACAGCCTCCATGATCACATAGAGCTCGGCGACTACCTTGGAGTTTGAGGTTCCCTCATCATCTCTTGTAGTAGTATTAGTCTTCATTTCTTTCTGAGTAGTAGTGGTTGTGGTTGTGTATCTTCCTCTCATATTCAATTCCTCTACCAAGTTTCTAGCTGGTAGCTTCGGGAGAGATAGACTAGCCGTCTGGAGTTTTGGAGCATGGAGAGTAGCCATGATTCCTCGTCGATGACACGAGGAAGACGATGGACATAGGAGACTGGAAGCTCGAAGGGTTGCCATGATCTCTAATTTCTATCTTATTCTTCTTGGTGTTGTGGTTGGGATTGAGTTTGCAAGGTTACTGGTGAAGTTGGAGTGGAGGGGTTTCAACTCATTTATAGTGGTGAGGATTGAGGAATAGGGGAGAAATGGAGACTTTTCAACGTTTTGAATCGGCTCACGTTAAGAGTTTAGCTGACCATGTCTTTGTCTTGTTTTCTGTTCGGTTGGTCGCGCGCTCTACCTCGGCTGCTTTGCATCATAGGTTGACTTTCAACGGTTATAACCGGTAAAAACCTTGAAACAGGCAACTCTCCTTTGTTGACGATATTGGAGAGTCCTCCGTACGAGGATGGAGGACCCTTTCCTTTTTTTTTTTTTTTTCTTTTTAAATATTTTTTGAGAGTAAATATTTTCTCAACAATATCGTTGAAGTCTACAGGAGCCACGTGGTACGCTCTGAGACCACTGACCATAGAGATGTTTAGCCCATCCCTAGGTGGACCCACAAAGCAAAAATCAGCTTGATTATTATTTCTAACCGTTGGATCTGATTACCCCCAAATATTGAAGGGAATGCCATGGAAAAAATCAACCCATATATGAAAATCATTCCAATCCAATGGCTAGAAATCACCAATCGGGCTATTTATGGTCTGTAGGTCCACCTAGAGATGGGTCAAAACATAAGGTCAGTGGTCTCGAAGAATGTGCTCTCGATTATAATTTTTATGCTCTCAAATTTGAAGTCATAATAACAAAAAAAAAAAAAGTAAAATTATATAAAATGAGTGTGTATATATTATTATATTATATTATACATACATGTCCGATTGGTACGCGGCTGATCCGGTACCTATCTGATAAGAAATCAGAATAGCAAATATGAACCCGATGCTGATCCGATATACAATAGGTAGTTCTGGACCCAAAAATATCAAATTGGATTGGATCAAATTTTCGGGTTTGATCCAATCCATTGATGATCCTACTTCTAGGCCACTTCCCCTACAGATGTTTGGCCCACTCCTTGGTGGATCTACACACCGAAAATAATTAGCCTGCTAATTAAATGATTTCTAGCTGTTGGAATTTGATCATTTTCATAGGGTGATTCTAGCTGTTGGATTTACATTTTTGGTACTTAAATCAGATGGCTAGAAATCAACTAGTATGCTGAGTTTCGGTGTGTAGATCCATCCATGGGTAAGCCAGACATTCCTGGGCCATGGACTCGAAAAGATTGCCTCGTGTATTTTGGGAGGGAAAATAAAAACACCAAACATGGAGCAATTCTCAGCATAAAACCATGGTGTTTTGGGAAGGAGAAACATCAAACTTCCAACAATTCTCAGAAAATTACATCCTGGGCCCACTGACCTATGAATGTTTGGCCCACCCTTGCGCACATACGCACCAAAAATTAGCCTGATTGAATTCATCCATAGTCCTGCTGATGAAGCTAGCCTATAATATAAATATTAAAAAATAAATAAAATAAAATAAAACCCAAAATCCGATGGCTAGAAATCATCAATCAAGCTGGTTTTTTGTGTGTAGGTCTGCGAAGGGGTGAGCCAAACACTCATGGGATCTGTGGGCCCGAAAGTATGCACCACGTAGTATTTTGGGAGGGTCCTATATCTAACTTTACATAGGATCACAACATATGATACCAAAACACTTTACTCGGGTTGAATGTTGTAGTCTCAGTTGAGGATTCAAATGTTGTGGCGTCAAAGATTAATTAGGAAAAAACTTCCTCAAATTAAAGCTGTTATTAATAGGAAGACCCCTTTGAATTGGTCACTTTCGTATTGATGACATTCTGCATTTTAATTGCTTTTGAGGCAGCCGGATTCAAAGATTTTTATGCTCATATGGGATTTCAAACCTTAAGAACAAGATTCTTTCAAGGGGGTGGAATATGGCAATCCAAATAACGAAGTTGTAGGGACTTTTCGGATGTTCAAACTTCAAACCTCGATCAAGCTCCACAAGACAAGAACCTGCAAGAGAATAAGATCGAAAGAATCTAGGGGAACCGTTGTCCGTTGTGGTGCTGGCCTAAGACACCTTGATGATCAAGTCAACTCCTCTTCGCTTAGATGAACTTAAGAGTTGGCTTCGCTCTAGTGATGGTAACTTCAATATCAAATCTGCATATTGTATTTATAGATCAAAGAACCAATTGTGGCATTTAACTAAGTGGGTCTGACATAAGAACGTACCTAATAAAATTGGGTTTTTTGTGTGAAAACTGCTACAAGGCGTTATGCCTGTGGACTCTGTGCTGTAAAAGAGTTATGTTATCATGGCCTCTCATTGTCATTGTTGCTCGTCTCTCTTACCACTGAGAAGGAAACTTATGTTGGGGGGACTTGTCCAATTCATGGACTAGGTATCCTCAGATATTAAAGTATATTTACCGAATGGACTATGCACATCCTTATGTGGAGCTGTCCATCAACGTGGAAAAACTGTTGGTAGCTATATCATGACGACCAGTGCTCTACTAAACTTTGTCACATCCTGATGAGGTCTGTTTACAGACTCCTACATATCTATAAATGGCCTCCTCCTATCACATGTATGGACCTTAGATGTATAATTATGCACCTACAATTGCTCCCTCTATGGTAATTGTGTAAAATTTTAATCCACTTGCCAGAGAAATATTTTTACCATCATCGAGGACTTCGCTTAAAATGTGCCTATTTTCTCGCCCAATTTGCTTGGTACAGTTACTGTAACGATTAATATTTTATCCATTAATGGTAAATTCCTGACTATGAATAAAAAATTTTACCTCAGCATTTACTTTCTTTGCTTTTGTGAAAATTGCGAAACAACTCAAGAACTTCTCAAGCATGTCTACTCAAGCGTACTTTCTCACCCTCTTTTGTCCACTTCTCAAACGATCAATGGCTTGTTCATTCTAGTGGAACATCAAGTTTTGAGACCTCCGGATCTTTTACTCTCATTTAGACAAGATTGTACCTTACCTTTTCTTTTCCTATCTTTTATGTTCAGAAAAATGCCTCTACATTCTCTTCTGCTCCCAAGTACAATGAGGATAGGAAGAAATTTAAGAAGATGGCATTGGCCAGTTGGGAGTATGTCAGCAATGAGTACAGTGGACCCACTAGTAAGTATGGTTTGTATCCATCTGACTCAAGCAGCGAAGGCCATCAAATCATCAGGGAGATAAAGTTGAGGAAGATGAAGAAGATAATCAAGGTTTCAATTCAGTTTAAAAATTTATATCCATTTATAGGAGCAAGATTATGTAGCGAATTTTGAACTTATAATTCTCGTATGAATAAACATGTAAAGATGAGAAATATGACTGTATGTATATTTTGTTAATGTGGTCTCTTATATATTTAATAGGATGTGAAAATGAAACTACTATATAATGGCTAGCACAACGGTCATTGTAATGACCAATAAATAATTTTAATATTAAAAATTTAGCAACCTTTCTAATCAATAAAAAAAGTTAAGAAATTAACCGACCTATTAGGTTGGGTTTGACTGTGAAGTATAGGCCCGACCTCGGGTTGGGTTGGTTAGGGTTCACCGCCTTGAAGGTCGGACGGGTTGGGTTCAGGTTGACCCCCAACCGATCCCAACCCGCCTGAGTTGCAGCCCTAACTCCAAGCAGTGCTACGATTCCCCTTGCATTCTCTCGTCAGTAGTGTTTTGCACTTCTACAATCTTGTTGCGAGGCAGGTCAACCGAACTTCTATAGAATAGTGGGCAGAATCATGTCCCTAAATGAGGTCTATAATAGTGATACTAACCAAAAAGTCATTTCTTATATTTGCATACTGAAGCTCAATCATATCCCAAGGCAGACAAGACCTAATATCTTCCTCGTAGAAAGAAGGACTAGGATTGGAATCCCTTAGTTAATTATCTCCAGTTATTGCGCCTTCGAACCGTGCATCGCAGAAGTGAAAAGATTCCCTGACATGATTGGAATGAGCTTCATAATATTTCCTCGAGGGATAGGTCAGAACTCTATGCTCCTTCAAGGAGATGAATTGATTCTAATATAGGAAGGCTTAATTTCCATCTTCCCACAAGAAACTTTCTATTTTGAAGAAACCAACCAAAGCTTATATTAAGGGACCTCGTCCTTCACATAAAATATCTATGTAATTCCGAATGAACCGGAGTAGCTCTTCCATAATGTCATCTAAGGGAGCAGTTGACTTACTCGTCGGAGTGTCTTAGGCTAGCACCACGTACACTGGTGCATCTAGGCTCTTACGATCTTATTCTCATGTAGATTCTTGTCTGACGGAACTTGATCCAAAATAGAAGAGATATGGACAATTGAAAAAGTCCCCACATCTTTTGGCGTTGTCTATGAGAAATCAATTATTTTCTTATTTTCACGTTTACGATCAATATCTCTAAGACGAGGAACCAAGAAGACGACCAACATCGAGTCTAGCTCCTGTAGATAGCCCTGATCCCCATAATTCCACCATAAAAACTTGTTAACTAGAAACTTCGTTAATAACCTGTACAACACTTTGCTCATCTGTTAGGTTGTAAACCATACATATATGTTGCACATTTATCATCCCAAAAAGGAATTGATGCTCATGTTGCTTACCCCCAAAACTATGAAAAATGTTCTAATCCAACAGAGAAATCACCAACCAGGCTAACTTTGTGTGTAGCCCATCAAAGGCTGGGCAGACATCAATGGTTAAATTTTTGTTCAATGACAGGGTAGGCCCAAACTTTTATTAATCTTCCCTTCCCAAATAAGATACGTGCCACACTCTTCCGTGCCCACTGATCCAAGAATGTTTAGCTCACCTCTTAGTGGACCCACTGACCTATATACATAACGAAAATTAGTCTGATTTGTGTTTTCTAGCAATTTGATCTGAGTACCCAAAAAATAGTTTGAATTGAATGGCTAGAAATGACTCCATGATAAATGTTCAAATCCAATGGCTAGAAATGACTCCAGACAAAAGCACCCCTCAAGACTCATTTTTTTTAATAGAGAAAATTTAGTCTGTGGAGAATTGTTCCCTGTGGAGCGCATAAAAATGTGTCATCTGGAATATTTTCAGGCCCAATATATAAACCAAGAATGATTGGCCCACCACTTGATGGACGTGCACACAAAAAATCAGCCTCATGGGGTGATTGGTGGTCATTCGATTTGAACAATATTTCTAGATACTCAGAATGAATGGTTAGAGATCACCAATCAGACTGATTTTAGGTGTGCTGGGGCGCAAATCATTCGAGTCAATGGGGCAGAAAGATTATGCCAGGTTTCATTTTCATGGCGTATGCAGCCTGATTTTAAGACTCAAATCTCATTTGCCAAGACAGAGAGAACGAGTCATACATTTCAAAGTCTGAAATTAAGGCTACGTCGAATGCAATGGTTGTATGAGAGATCAAATAAAAGACACAGAAGAAGCAGTCAACCCATGAACCCAGTAAGTCAAAATATTCAAAATCTGACCTTTCCATCCCACTTGTGTGGGCATATAAATAAGATGGGCACCTCTACGTCGTCTCATCATTCTCCATACCACCTCAGAAAACCAAAGCGAAACTAATCAAAATGGCTACCTTACAATCTTCAACTCTCCTATTATCTTCTTCTTCTTCTTCATGCTGTCAAAGAAGCACCAGAGCTACCCTCCATGCCCTCAAACTTGAAACCATTCGTCTCTCGGTTCCCAAGCTACCAACCATTAATGTGGTAGAAGAATTGAACATGAGAACAGGATACCCAACCACAACCACTACCCACATAGAAAACAAACCAAATCACACCCTGACAGATGAAGAGTGCACCTCCACTGCTTCCACCGTGATTGCCGAGCTTTACGCAATCATGGAGGCAATAGCAGACAGAAAGGAGATGCACGCCAACATCGGAAAGCAGCGGAACAACTGGAACACCCTTCTCCTCACATCCATTAATGCAATTACTCTTTCCGCTGCAATAACCATGGCTAGTATTGCAGCAACCGGAGGATGGGAGCACCCCTTCTAGCCCTCAAGCTATTGTCCACTCTATTGTATTCAATGGCCATGGGGATGATGTTGGTGATGAACAAGATCCAACCTTCCCAACTTGCCGAAGAACAACGCAACGCTGCAAGGTTGTTCAAACAGCTCCATGGGCAGATCAAAACTACCCTCTCTCTTCGCACTCCTACTTCTATGGATGTGAAGGACGCAATGGAGAAAATGTTGGCGCTCGACAAGGCCTACCTACTTCCCTTGCTTGGAGGAGTAATGCTTGACAAGTTTCCAGCAACTGTAGAGCCTGCTGTGTGGTGGCCTTCGAACTCTTCACAACGACGAAGACGACAACAACAACAAGAACAACTAATTAGTGGAAAGATCGGGAGGAATGGATGGAGCGATAAGCTGGAAGAGGAAATGAGGCAAATTGTTGTAGTATTGAAGAGAAAGGATAGTGAAGACTATCTAAGACTTAGCAAGTTGGTCTTAAAAGTTAACAAAATTTTAGCTATTTCAGGCCCTCTACTTACTGGAATTGCTGCGTTGGGTCTGCTTTTGTGGGGTCTCCTTCTCATGGGTCATCAGCAGTGTTGGTGGGCGTTATTGCCGGAGCACTAGCGAGCATAGTGAACACATTGGAGCATGGTGGGCAAGTTGGTATGGTGTTCGAGATGTATCGGAACTGCACTGGATTCTTCCAATTATTGGAAGAGTCAATTGAGTCTACATTGAAGGAAAGAGAAGTTGAGAGGAGAGAAAATGGGGAGTTGTTTGAGATGAAAGTGTTGGGACGGTTTCACAAAATAGTGGGATCTTCCTACGTTTTTCTATTTTCTATTTGGTCCTACCCATGTGTCGTTGTAAAACGTGGGTTGATCGGTTGCCTAAAATATCTGGGACTTAGTTGGAATGCAATCCCAACGAATATGGAGAGTGGTTACTCCATTTTAGGTGATATATTCTATCTTTCCTATTTCTTCGATTGGTGGAAATAAAGGAGAAGTTTTCTATTTAAGTGGGAGCCGTCCCCTCCCTTGTACGCGGTTGTGAACATCCCATCTTATATTGACGGTGCAAAGGGTTCGGGGTAGAGCTTCCACGTGCTTGCTTCTCTTGAAAATTCTAGCGAACACCAGGTATGTGAAGTCTAAACTCAAGGTCTAATTGATCTATTTTATTTTTTTTGGTTTTGATTGAAAGATTGAGATTCTAGATCCGTATTTTCGGGGTGACTAAACCCAATAGAAAGTCGCTCTACAGTTGGGAAGAAGCTTGTTGGAGCTCAGGGATCTCGCGGGAGTATCTTCTTCTCATAGATATGAGGACGCAAAGGAAGAATTTGCAAGCAAGCTCTTCTGAGTTCTGATTTCTCACGTTGTCCATAATATAATTCTTTTCGTAATTATGTAACATGGTAACACTGTTCATGCACATTAAAGAAGAAATATTTGACCTCCCACAATGGAGAGCCATTTTTATTGATAATTGGTCATTGGCTTTTTTTTTATAGTCAACACTGATGAACCCAATACCTCCTATGGGAGGATACACACCAACCTTCTAAGTTAATCGATTGGGTGTGTAGTAGGATATCTCTTAAATGCGAAATCCATATGCCCCTTTATTATTGATTTACTAGTAGGTGGCATGTGCCGTGGGCAGTCCTCGACAAAGCGTTCATCAAAATTGGGTGTGAGTGGCTGAGATCCACCATCAAGTTGGGGGATGAGATATCGCCCTTCATTATGAAGCCGTTAAGAGGGGGAGACAACTTCCCTGTTTTGTTATATAGATGGAAATTGCTACCCCACGGATTACTGGATCGGATGTGAGGTTGTGGCCATTGACCATTGGACTCAGAGAGAGATCCATGGTCCACCAACAACTGTAAAGGATAAATTAGTGTTGTTGTCCGGTCATCGGTGGGGTAGCATGACTCTTGAGATTTAAGAGCCCGAGGTAAAGTTGAGTTGGGCTCCGGTTGAGCCCCAGAATCATTCGACCTAATTAACATTGCCCTTGTCATATAATATATATATGAAGGGTCTGGATCGGGGTACAACAATTTTTGCATACCCTCATAATCAATGGCTGATTTTTGGTGAGGATGATCTCCTCACTATATAGATCACTCCTACAAAAAATCTGTCATGGATTCTGAAATTTCTAACCCCATCAAATGTAGTTTCAAGTTAATGGTAAAAATAGACGGTCCATAATTTTTCAACTCTAAACCCGTCTCCGAATATCAGAATGATTTGAATTTTTGTGAGGATGATCTCCTCCGGATAGAGACCATCCTCACCAAAAATCATCCCATTTTGTATTGTGAAAATTGTTGTCCCCAATCCTGACCGTAATATAAATTACCTATAATAATAACATATTTTGTTCACTCGTGTATTATTACTTGTACAAAAATGTATTTTGACCAATACTAGAAGGCAACTTCTTAATGGGGTTGCACAGATGCAAACCCACAAAAGACAAGAAATATCCCTTTGCAGGGGTAGCATCTGTGCACTTTTCTCTTTTTATTATAAACTAGTGGGTGGCCCGTGCCCACCACACTTTCCGATAAAGCATTTGCCAAAACCAAGCGTGAGTGGGTGAGATCCACTGTCCAGTTGGGGATAAGATTCCGGCCCTTCTTTATTGAAGCCTATAAGAGGGGTATAAGTGGGGAGACAACCATTGTCACTTGTTATATAGATATATATGCTAGAAAGAGGAGGGTAGATCATCTTAACACGTGGTTGTTTTTGACTGAGAATCCAATAAGTTAAGTCCTTAATTACTGGTTCTTCACAACAATCAGGTCAACACTATAGTGATTCTTCCCGACAATCAGGTCAACCATGGTTGACGTAGTAGTTGTGATTCTGTTGACCTGATTGTTGTGAAGAATCACTAGCTTGGTGGCCAATCAGTTGCTTTCTCACGAGAAAATGTTTGAAGCAGCGGTTTTTTAAAATAGTGGCCAATCACACAACACTACAATCCACTGCTAAGGAGTTGATGCTCTTTGAACAAACCCAAAAATGCTTTTGAACACCGGATTGTGGCTCACTGTTATTGGCCACTGCTTCGCTGCTATTCAAGAGAATCCATGTGAAGAGCTCATGTGCTATTAGCAATCTATGCACCTATAGGTAGGGGTGTCAACAGGTCGGTTCCGGTTCGGTTCCTAAGGTGAGCAGAACCGGAACAAACGGTTCCGGTTCTTATCGATTCGCGTACTTATCGATTCCGGTTCTCAAAGTGATGGTACCAAAACCGGAACCGATTATGTAGTTTTTGTCAGTTCCGGTTCCGGTTTCGGGTATAACGGGTCCAATCTTGGTAATATGAGAATTTTTACACTATATTTATATATTGGTTCCGGTTCTTATTGGTTTCGGTTCCATATTAGAATACCGGAACCGTAACCATTAGTTTCCGGTTCGGTTCCGGTTCCGTTTCTTTTTAATCGGTTCCCAAAAATGTGATACCGGAACAGGTGTTTTCGGTTCCAGTTCCGGTTCGGTTCCGGTTAAATCGGGTAAAATTGACACCCCTACCTATAGGTCCTTATATTCCTTCAACTACAGACCTATAAGTAATTTTCCTATATTTTGTTTCCTTGTGCTATTCTTCATTTTTTTACACAATCCTACCAATCAAGAAAAGGAGGAGTTTGAAAGTGTGGAGATGGAGATCTTACCTTAGATATAGTAGGTAGGGTGTCTTTTTCTCCCAAATCTTGAGATTCCGTGGCTGTAATAAAAAAAAAAGGTATTTTAGTTACACCCCCTAAAATTTGAAAGTAATTTGTAATACCCCCTTATACTTTCAAACATTAGGATTACCCCCCTTGACCTAGTTTAACAGTGGTTGACTTGAGCTAAAACGGACTTCAATCACACGTCATGACCAATATTGTAATTGCAATATTATGGTCCTTTCATAGGTGTGCATTTAATAGGCACATGCATGTCATATTTTAATATAAGTCAAATGATGTTTAAACTAGGTCAAGTGGGGTAATCCTAAAGTTTGAAAGTATGAAGAGGTATTAGAAATTACTTTCAAATTTCAGGGGTGTGTTACTAAAATACCCTAAAAATATTTTTAAAAAAACCTATAAAAACAGAGGTTGAAAGAAAATTCATGTAAAGCCAAAAAATTTAAAATAAAATACTATAAATAATCAAATAATGAGTCTGTCTAGATCTACATTGGCCGAGTTTCCAAGTTGACTTAGTGAGCCATTACAAATCGAGTTGATAAGCCGAATCAACTTGAAATAAGATAGAGTCGAGGTCGAGTTTTAAAACCTAAGTTAAAGTATGGCAAAAATGGGTAATCTAGAGCTATCATACTGCTTTAATATTACAAGAAAATCATTGTCATAAGGTGCATGAGTTAACGTAAAACCCTAAAAGCCCCTTAAAGGGTATTTTGAACACTACAGGAAAAAAGACTTTTAGCGACGGCCGGAGACCGTCGGTATAGGGTAAAACTTTGTCGCTAAATGTTATACTGACGGCCATGGAGACCGTTGCTACCCGTCACTATAAATTTCGTCGGTAAAAAGTATTACCGACAACCAACTCAAAAATGACCGTCGCAAAAACATTTCGTGGATTAGGAAAATTAATATACCGACGGTTCTGATTGTCGGTATATATCCTTTCTACCGACGGTAAAAGATCATTTTACATTCGTCAAAAAGATTTACCGAGGGTCAAATTCGTCGCTGTAAGAGATATATAGCGACGCAGTTTTACTGGCCGTCGGTATTAAATACATTTAGCGACGGCCAGTGATCGTTGGTATATATCAATTGTTCATACCTTTTAGCGACGATCGGTGACCGTCGCTATAATATATATTTAGCGACGGCCAGGACTTTTCTCGTCGCTGTAAGACATATATAACGACGGTCAGTGTTCTGACCGTCGCTAAATATATATTATAATGACGGTCACCGACCGTCGCTAAAAGATTTAATCGTATAATTTTTTTTTCAATTTTTTTGCATAATTTGTTGTACCTATACCTGTAATGTATATAATATCGCATTTCCCTATTCCATATCCATTTTATCAAAACAGAGTGTAAAGAAATAAAAAATTAAATATCTTAAATAATTAAATTTCTACAATATTGACTGTTTGAAATTTAACAATGTTATAAAAGTTTAAAAAATCAATTTGGCAGAGTAGAAGACACGATCAATCAGCATCTAAGCCCTACAAAACAAATAAAAATAAAATAATTAATATATAAAATGTTAAGATTCAATGTAAACGAAATGAAAAATTAAAGTTAAACTTAAAAACCTTGAAATGTCTAACCGGCTACAGATTCCTAACCGGATATCTGTGTTTTACCCCGTCTCTTTCAGCATATTTGTTTCAACACAATAGAAGTGTTGTAACAGGATTCGGGAGAGTCGGACATTGTTTACCCGATTTGGTCATCGAGGTCCTAAATTTGACTAAACTTAAAACCTATAAATGCCTAAACCTATAACTGACTACAGATTCCTAATCGAACATCTGTTTCTTATCCCGTCTCTTTCAGCATATTTATTTCAACACAATAGAAGTGTTGTAATAAATTTTGGGAGATTCGGATATCGTTTGCCCGATTTGGGCGTCAATGTCCTAAATTTGACTTAACTTAAAACCTATAAATGCCTAAACCTATAACTGACTATAGATTCCTAACTGAACATCTGTTTTTTTACCCCGTTTCTTCCAGCATATTTGTTTCAACACAATAGAAGTATTGTAACAGGTTTCGGGAGATTCAGATCTCGTTTGCCCGATTTGGGCGTCGATTACTTAAATTTGACTTAACTTAAAACCTATAAATGCCTAAACCTATAACTGACTACAGATTCTTAACCGGACATCTATTTTTTACCCCGTCTATTCCAGCATATTTGTTTCAACACAATAGAAGTGTTGTAATAAATTTTGGGAGATTCGGACCTCATTTGCCCGATTTAGACATCGAGGTCCTAAATTTGACACAACTTAAAATCTATAAATGCTTAAACCTATAACTGACTACAGATTCCTAAACGGAGATCTGCTTTTTACTCCATCTCTTCTAGCATATTTGTTTTAACACAATAAAAGTGTTGTAACATGTTTCGGGAGATTCGGACCTCGTTTGCCCGATTTGGACATCGATGTCCTAATTTGACTTAACTTAAAGCTTGTAAATGCTTAAACTTATAACTGACTACAGATTTCTAATTGGACATCTGTTTTTTACCACGTCTTTTTCAGCATATTTGTTTCAACACAATAGAAGTGTTGTAACAGGTTTTGGGAGATTCGGACCTCGTTTGCCTGATTTGGACGTCGAGGTCCTAAATTTAACTTAACTTAAAACTTGTAAATACTTAAACCTATAACTGACTACAGATTCCTAACCGGACATCTGTTTTTTACTCCGTCTCTTCCAACATATTTGTTTCAATACAATCGAAGTGTTGTAATATATTTTGGGAGATTCAGAGATCGTTTGCCCGATTTGGGCGTCGAAGTCCTAAATTTGACTTAACTTAAAACCTATAAATGTCTAAATCTATAACTGACTACAGATTCTTAACCAGATATCTGTTTTTTACTCCGTTTCTTTTAGCATATTTATTTCAACACAACAGAAGTGTTGTAATAGGTTTCGGGAGATTCAGACCTCGTTTGCCCGATTTGGGCGTCGAGGTCCTAAATTTGACATAACTTAAAACCTATAAATGTCTAAAACTATAACCGACTACAGATTCTTAACCGGGCATCTATTTTTTATCCCGTCTCTTCCAGCATATTTGTTTTAACATAATAGAAGTGTTGTAATAAGTTTCGGGAGATTCGGACCTCGTTTGCCCGATTTGGACATCAAGGTCCTAAATTTGATTTAACTTAAAACTTGTAAATGCTTAAACTTATAACTGACTACAGATTCCTAATCGGACATCTGTTTTTTCCCCCGTCTCTTCCAGCATATTTGTTTCAACACAATAGAAGTGTTGTAACAAGTTTCGGGACATTCGGACCTCGTTTGCCTAATTTGAATGTCGAGGTCTTAAATTTGGCTCAACTTAAAACTTGTAAATACTTAAACCTATAACTGACTACATATATCTTGAAACAAGGTATATACCCATGTTGCCCATCCTTAGTAGATATTTTTACCAAAAATCAATGGGTCGGGTTCCGGTGACCAACATTTTTGACCAACACCTTGGTGCACCCTCAAAAATTCAAATCATTCGGATATTCATAGACTGGTTTAGAAGTTAAAGAATTATGGAACGTCGATTTTTACCGTGTAACTTGAAAACCAGATTTGACAGGGTTAGAAATTTAAGAATGGGCTGATTTTTTGTTGGGGTTATCTATATGGTGAGGAGATCATCCTCACCAAAATGCAGCCAAGGTGTTGGTAAAAAATGTTGGTCACCGGAACCCGACCCAAAATCAATTAATTAGAAATCTCTAGCCATTAGATTTTAACATTTTTTTAAAGTGTGATTCTAGCTGTTGGACCTCAGTCCATGTGATCATTGACTCATACGGGATTTAACATAGGTGGACCTACAAACCAAACATTAGCCCGATTAGTGATTTCATGCCTTTGGATCCTTTTACCCCAAATAATGGTTTATAATGCTCAAAATCCCATGATTAAAATCAATCTATGAAAATAACTCAATCAAACGCTTAGAAATCACTAATCAAGGTTATTTTTGGGTTTGTAGGTCCGCTTAGGGATTGGCCACACACATCCTTACGGTTAGTATCCACTCACTAAAATCAGCCATTGATTCACCAAAAATCAGCCATTGATTCATCTTCAATATGGGTACACCAAAATGGGTGTCAAAAAGGTGTTCTCAGGCGCAATCAGTCAGCCATTTAAGGCATTTACTTGATGTATGCCCATGGAAACAACTCCAATAATCTATCTTTTAATAGCCATTTTAAATCAAGAATTTTTTTGATCCTGTCTAAGCTTGGAATTCATTTCCGTTCCACATAGGTGAAAATTCATTTCCTTGCAAAAAAGGGATCTTTATTTTCTCGCATAATTATAAAATGTATATTTTCTTAGGTGCAATCTAACCAGGGTTTAAAAGGGGCCGTTACTATTTTTTCCCTTATAACGAATTGTAATGCTCAAGGGCAATAACGAAAAAAAAATGGTGCTATCAATAAATAAATAACGGAATATAACAGAAAACAAGCAACATGTCTGGGTATGTAAGCATGTCGGCCATTGTCAGGCCCGACTGTAAATCCCGTGTACTCCTTGGTGGATATACACACTAAAAATCACCATGATTGGTAATCTCCAGCCATTAGATTTTAATACTTTTTAAGGCGTGATTATAGCCATTGAATTGAACCATTTTTTTAGTACTAAAACCAATGGCTAAAAATCATCACACAAGCTGATTTTTGGTATGAATGTCTACCACGGGGTGGGCTAAACATCCGTTCGGTTTGTGGGCCCAAATGGCAGCGGTGAATAACAAAAATGGTGCTAGCTCACGCCAAAAGAGTGAGCTACAGTATGAAACTGAAAGTGAAACTGAAAACGAACCAACAATAATAGTGAATCTTGATGGTTTGATGTTGGAACCAAACCAAAAGGAATTGGAACCAATATATAAATTTACAGACCAAAAATTAGCTTGATCGGAGATTTCTAAGCGTTGGATTGTAGTCGTTTTCATGGGTTTTCTTCCAAATATCCACCCTAAACCCTCAAAAGAGGGTTCAAAAAATAAATGAGGTTAGAGATTATGAATCAGGGTGATTTTTGATGCATATATCCACTAAGGAGTGGTAAAAACAACCATGAGGTAAGTTGGGGAAGGAGATAACAAAAAAAATAAAAAAAATAAAAACCAATCAAAACATACCTGTTACCGCTTGACGAAGCACGATCGTCGGCCGGGAAGATAAACGGCGACAACACTCGACGGCCGGGAAGATAAACGGCGTCAACAGTCGATGGCGTCCACACGAATAAACAGCGTATGCCGTCGGGGAGGAGAAAGGAAGGGGGTTTTGGGTGGAGGAGATGGCAAATGGGGTTTTGGGTGGGAGAGGCAAAGGGGGTTTCAGGAAAGAGGATGGAGAAGGGGTTTTCGCGCGGGTCGCGAAAACCCAAAATTTTTTTTATTTAATTATACTCAACCTTATACCAACGACGACAAGCTGACCCTCGCTATAAGTAGTATATAGCAACGGTCGAGACCGTCAATAATAATACCTTATAGAGAGGGTCACGCTTTAGCCGACGCTATAATACTATTTAGCAACGGATTTCAGCTGACCGTCGCTATAGATCAGTGTATTTTGGGCACCAAAAAGACTATACCGACGGATGCTTGTATATTCGTCGCTATATTAATATGTAGCGACGGTTTTGCCTGGCCGTCCCTATAAGCTAAGTTTGTTGTAGTGGAAGTTTTTACACATATTTAGTTTTCTAAGACTCAAATACTTTTCTTCACCAGATGACATTAGATATTTGTCAAATTCTAAGCAAATCAATATTTCAAGGTTTCTCATGACAACCTTAGTGGACTCATAGGTGACTGAAATGACATCCAATTTTTTTGTTTGATTTAAGTCCCCAACATGTTAACTAAGCCCCCAATTGAATTTGAGAATTTTCTGACAAGTATAGCTATTTTTAATATAGGTTTAAGTTTTAACCTAAGGTATACATACATATTTATATTATTATTTATATATCTATACTAATGTATAAGACTATGGTTTTAGATTTGGTCTAGCGCCATTTGATTTGGCGTCGATCAAATCTAACCCCAATTCTAACGGCTCTCTTCAGGTTATTTTGGGGATTAATTGCCGGGAAAGTTGACGCCAATTGAAATGGCGTTTTGTATTCTTTTTTAAAAAATTTAAAAATAAATATTATTTTTTATAGATTAATTTAATTTCGTATTTTTTTAAATTTTTCCGTAAATTTAATCCGTATAAAAGAGTACGTACTCCCTGCAGAATGCAAAACACCCTATCACAACATGAAAAATGAGATGATCAAAACTTTCAAGACCTACCCCACCCCACCCCTGCCTCTCTTTCATTTACTTGGCTTACATCCTTTCAAGGACTTTTCGCAAAATCATCGCTGCATGTTTTATGATGGGGATGGATATGTTGTTAATAAAATGAAAGAGATTTTTTATTTCTATTTCTAATGAATTGAATTGAATTGAATTATCAATGAAATGAAGAAATAGAATACAACGAAGTTTATTGAGGAATGTATCAAGAATGTTTAGTTACATAAATATACAAGAATACTGCACAAGATGAATGAACAATTGAGGATGACCCATCAAGGAATCAGAAGAGCTTGCTTGCAAACTCTTCAGTGGCATCTCCATCTCTCGATGATGCAAGATTTCTGAGTTCAGATAGGCTTCTTCCCAGCTGTAGAGCGACCTTCATTTCAAACAATTCCCCATTCTCTCTCTCCACCTGTCTTTCTTTCAGTGTGGACTCTATAGACTCTTGCAATAGTTGATAGGAACCGGCACAGCTCCGATACATCTCGAACACCATTCCGACTTGCCCACCATGCTCCAACGTGTTTACTACAGTTGCTGTTGCTCCGGCAACGACACCCAGCAACACAGCCCATGACCCATGTGAAGGAGATCCCACAAAAGTAGATCCGACCGCAGCAAGGCCAGTGAGTAGAGGGCCAGAAATAGCTAAAATCCTGTTAATTTTCAACACCAACTTGCTCAGCCTCATGTAATCTGCTGTATCCTTCCTCTTCAACACTCCAACAATCTCCCTCATTTCTTCTTCAAGTTTGTATGTCCATCCATTCCTCTCTATCTTTCCGCCAAGTCCTTGTCCATGTATTTGTTGTTGTTGTGGCCACCACACGGCGGGCTCTACATTTGCCGGAAACTTGTCGAGCATTACTCCTCCGAGCAAGGGAAGCGGGTAGGCCTTATCGAGTGCCAACACCTTCTCCATCGCATTCTTTACATCCACAGGAGTAGGAGTACGGAGAGCAAGGATTGTCTCAATCTGCCCATGGAGACTCTTGAAATACCTTGCAGCATTCCGTTGTTCTTCGGCAAGTTGGGAGGGCTGAATCTTGTTCATCACCAACAAGATTCCCGTAGCCGCCGAATACAAAAGAGTAGACGAGAGCTTGAGAGCCAAAAGGGGTGCTCCCATTCCACCAGTTGCTGCGAGTCCTGCCATGGTTGCAGCAGTGATTGTGATTGTATTAATCGAAGTGAGGAGGAGGTTGTTCCAGTTATTCCGCTGCTCTCCGATGCTGGTGTGCATCTCTACTCTATCAGCAACAGCCTCCATGATCACATAGAGCTCGGCGACTACCTTGGAGTTTGAGGTTCCCTCATCATCTCTTGTAGTAGTATTAGTCTTCATTTCTTTCTGAGTAGTAGTGGTTGTGGTTGTGTATCTTCCTCTCATATTCAATTCCTCTACCAAGTTTCTAGCTGGTAGCTTCGGGAGAGATAGACTAGCCGTCTGGAGTTTTGGAGCATGGAGAGTAGCCATGATTCCTCGTCGATGACACGAGGAAGACGATGGACATAGGAGACTGGAAGCTCGAAGGGTTGCCATGATCTCTAATTTCTATCTTATTCTTCTTGGTGTTGTGGTTGGGATTGAGTTTGCAAGGTTACTGGTGAAGTTGGAGTGGAGGGGTTTCAACTCATTTATAGTGGTGAGGATTGAGGAATAGGGGAGAAATGGAGACTTTTCAACGTTTTGAATCGGCTCACGTTAAGAGTTTAGCTGACCATGTCTTTGTCTTGTTTTCTGTTCGGTTGGTCGCGCGCTCTACCTCGGCTGCTTTGCATCATAGGTTGACTTTCAACGGTTATAACCGGTAAAAACCTTGAAACAGGCAACTCTCCTTTGTTGACGATATTGGAGAGTCCTCCGTACGAGGATGGAGGACCCTTTCCTTTTTTTTTTTTTTTCTTTTTAAATATTTTTTGAGAGTAAATATTTTCTCAACAATATCGTTGAAGTCTACAGGAGCCACGTGGTACGCTCTGAGACCACTGACCATAGAGATGTTTAGCCCATCCCTAGGTGGACCCACAAAGCAAAAATCAGCTTTTATTTACCGAATGGACTTGTCCAATTCATGGACTAGGTATCCTCAGATATTAAAGTATATTTACCGAATGGACTATGCACATCCTTATGTGGAGCTGTCCATCAACCTGGCAAAACTGTTGGTAGCTATATCATGACGACCAGTGCTCTACTGAACTTTGTCACGTCCTGATGAGCTCTGTTGACAGACTCCTACATATCTATAAATAGTCTCCTCCTATCACGTGTATGGACCTTGCGTGTATAATTATGCACCTACAATTGCTCCCTCTCTGTAATTGTGTAAAATTTTAATCCACTTGCCAGAGAAACATTTTTACCATCGTCGAGGACTTCGCTTAAAATGTGCCTATTTTCTCGCCCAATCTGCTTGGTACAGTTACTGTAACGGTTAATGTTTTATCCATTAATGGTAGAATAAAAATTTTTACCTCAGCATTTACTTTCTTTGCTTTTGTGAAAATTGCGAACCAACTCAAGAACTTCTCAAGCACGTCTGCTCAAGCGTACTTTCTCAACCTCTTTTGTACACTGCTCAAACAATCAATGGCTTGTTCATTCTAGTGGAACATCAAGTTTTGAGACCTCCCGATCTTTTACTCTCATTTAGACAAGATTGTACCTTACCTTTTCTTTTCCTATCTTTTATGTTCAGAAAAATGCCTCTACATTCTCTTCTCCTCCCAAGTACAATGAGGATAGGAAGAAATTTAAGAAGATGACATTGGCCAGTTGTGAGTATGTCAGCAATGAGTACAGTGGACCCACTGGCAAGTATGGTTTGTATCCATCTGACTCAAGCAGCGAAGGCCATCAAATCTTCAGAGAGATAAAGTTGAGGAAGATGAAGAAGACAATCAAGGTTTCAATTCAGTTTAAAAATTTATATCCATTTATAGGAGCAAAATTATGTAGCGAATTTTGAACTTGTAATTCTTTTATGATTAAACATGTAAAGATGAGAAATATAAATGTATGTATATTTTGTTAATGTGGTCTCTTATATATTTAATAGGATGTGAAAATGAAACTATTATATAATGGCTAGCACAACGGTCATTGTAATGACCAATAAATAATTTTAATATTAAAAAATTTAGCAACCTTTCTAATCAATAAAAAAATTAAGAAATTAACCAACCCGTTAGGTTGGGCTCGACTGTGAAGTATAGGCCTGACCTCGGGTTGGGTTGGGTTAGGGTTCACCGCCTTGAAGGTCGGACGGGTTGGGTTAGGGTTGACCCCCAACCGATCCCAACCTGCCTGAGTTGCAGCCCTAACTCCAAGCAGTGCTACGATTCCCCTTGCATTCTCTCGTCAGTAGTGTTTTGCACTTCTACAATCTTGTTGGGAGGCAGGTCAACCCAACTTCTATAGAATAGTGGGCAGAATCATGTCCCTAAATGAGGTCTATAATAGTGATATATACTAACCTAAAAGTCATTTCTTATATTTGCATACTGAAGCTCAATCGTATCCCAATAAGGCAGACAAGACCTAATATCTTCCTCATAGAAAGGACTAGGATTGGAATCCCTTAGTTAATTATCTCCAGTTATTGTGCCTTCGAACTGTGCATCGCAGAAGTGAAAAGATTCCCTGACCCTTGACATGATTGGAATGATCTTCATAATATTTCCTTGAGGGAAAGGTCATAACTCTATGCTCCTTCAAGGAGATGATTGATTCTAATATAGGAAGGTTTAATTTCCATCTTCCCACAAGAAACTTTCTATTTTGAAGAAACCAACCGAAGCTTATATTAAGGGACCTCGTCCTTCACATGAAATATATATGTAATTCCGAATGAACCAAAGTAGCTCTTCCGTAATGTCATCTAAGGGAGGAGTTGACTTACTCGTCGGAGTATCTTAGGCTAGCACCACGTACACTGGTGCATCTAGGCTCTTTCAATCTTATTCTCATGTAGATTCTTGTCTGACGGAGCTCGATCCAAAATAGAGGAGATATGGACAATCGAAAAAGTCCCCACATCTTTTGGCGTTGTGTGTGAGAAATCAATTATTTTCTTATTTTCACATTTACGATCAATATCTCTAAGACGAGGAACCAAGAAGACGACCAACATCGAGTCTAGCTCCTGTAGATATCCCTCCCCATAATTGCACCATAAAAACTTGTTAACTACAAACTTTGTTAATAACTCGTACAACACTTTGCTCATCTGTTAGGTTGTAAACCATACATATATGTTGCACATTTGTCATCCCTAAAAGGAATTGATGTTCATGTTGCTTACCCCCAAAACCATGAAAAATGTTCTAATCCAACAAAGAAATCACAAACCAGGCTAACTTTGTGTGTAGCCCATCAAAGGCTGGGCAGACATCAATGGTTAAAGTTTTGTTCAATGACAGGGTAGGCGCAAACTTTTATTAATCTTCCCTTCCCAAATAAGATACGTGCCACACTTTTCCGTGCCCACTGATCCATGAATGTTTAGCTCACCTCTTAGTGGACCCACTGACCTATACATATCGAAAATTAGTCTGATTTGTGTTTTCTAGCAATTTGGTCTGAGTACCCAAATAGCTTGAATCGAATGGCTAGAAATGACTCCATGATAAATGTTCAAATCCAATGGCTAGAAATGACTCCAGACAAAAGCACCCCTCAAGACTCATTTTTTTTAATAGAGAAAATTTAGTCTGTGGAGCATTTTTCCCTGTGGAGCGCATAAAAATGTGTCATCTGGAATACTTTCAGGCCCAATATATAAACCAAGAATGATTGGCCCACCACTTGATGGACGTGCACACAAAAAATCAGCCTCATGGGGTGATTGGTGGTCATTCGATTTGAACAATATTTCTAGATACTCAGAATGAATGGTTAGAGATCACCAATCAGACTGATTTTAGGTGTACTGGGGTGCAAATTATTCGAGTCAATGGGGCAGAAAGATTATGCCAGGTTTCATATTCATGGCGTATGCAGCCTGATTTTAAGACTCAAATCTCATTTGCCAAGACAGAGAGAGAACGAGTCATACATTTCAAAGTCTGAAATTAAGGCTACGTCGAATGCAATGGTTGTATGAGAGATCAAATAAATTAAAAGACACAGAAGAAGCAGTCAACCCATGAACCCAGTCAGTCAAAATATTCAAAATCTGACCTTTCCATCCCACTTGTGTGGGCATATAAATAAGATGGGCACCTCTACGTCGTATCATCATTCTCCATACCACCTCAGAAAACCAAGCGAAACTAATCGAAATGGCTACCTTACAATCTTCAAGTCTCCTATTATCTTCTTCTTCTTCTTCATGCTGTCAAAGAAGAACCAGAGCTACCCTCCATGCCCCCAAACTTGGAACCATTCGTCTCTCGGTTCCCAAGCTACCAACCATTAATGTGGTAGAAGAATTGAACATGAGAACAGGATACCCAACCACAACCACTACCCACATAGAAAACAAACCAAATCACACCCTGAGAGACGAAGAGAGCACCTCTACTGCTTCCACCGTGATTGCCGAGCTTTACGCAATCATGGAGGCAATAGCAGACAGAAAGGAGATGCACGCCAACATCGGAAAGCAGCGGAACAACTGGAACACCCTTCTCCTCGCATCCATTAATGCAATTACTCTTTCTGCTGCAACCATGGCCGGTATTGCAGCAACCGGGGGAATGGGAGTACCCCTTCTAGCCCTCAAGCTATCGTCCACTCTATTGTATTCAACGGCCATGGGGATGATGTTGGTGATGAACAAGATCCAACCTTCCCAACTTGCCGAAGAACAACGCAACGCTGCAAGGTTGTTCAAACAGCTCCATGGGCAGATCAAAACTACCCTCTCTCTTCGCACTCCTACTTCTATGGATGTGAAGGACGCAATGGAGAAAATGTTGGCGCTCGACAAGGCCTACCCACTTCCCTTGCTTGGAGGAGTAATGCTTGACAAGTTTCCAGCAACTGTAGAGCCTGCTGTGTGGTGGCCTTCGAACTCTTCGCAACGACGAGGACGACAACAACAACAAGAACAGCTTAGTGGAAAGATCGGGAGGAACGGATGGAGCGATAAGCTGGAAGAGGAAATGAGGCAGATTGTTGGAGTCTTGAAGAGAAAGGATAGTGAAGATTATCTAAGACTTAGCAAGTTGGTCTTAAAAGTTAACAAAATTTTAGCTATTTCAGGCCCTCTACTCACTGGAATTGCTGCTGTTGGGTCTGCTTTTGTGGGGTCTCCTTCTCATGGGTCGTCAGCAGTGTTGGTGGGCATTATTGCCGGAGCACTAGCGAGCATAGTGAACACATTGGAGCATGGTGGCCAAGTTGGTATGGTGTTCGAGATGTATCGGAACTGCGTTGGATTCTTCCAATTATTGGAAGAGTCAATTGAGTCTACATTGAAGGAAAGAGAAGTTGAGAGGAGAGAAAATGGGGAGTTGTTTGAGATGAAAGTCGCTCTACAGTTGGGAAGAAGCTTGTCGGAGCTCAGGGATCTCGCGGCAGTATCATCTTCTCATAGATATGAGGACGCAAAGGAAGAATTTGCAAGCAAGCTCTTCTGAGTTCTGATTTCTCATGTTGTCCATAATATAATTCTTTTTGTAATTATGTAACATGGTAACACTGTTCATACACATTAAAGAAGAAATATTTGACCTCCCACAATGGGAGAGCCATTTTTATTGATAATTGGTCATTGGTTTTTTTTTTTTATAGTCAACACGGATGAACCCAATACCTCCTATGGGAGGATACACACCAACCTTCTAAGTTAATCGATTGGGTGTACATGTAGTAGGATATCTCCTTAATGCAAAATCCATATGCACCTTTATTATTGATTTACTAGTAGGTGCATGGCCCGTGCCCACGGCACTCCTCAACAAAGCATTCGAGTCAAAATTGGGTGTGAGTGGCTGAGATCCACTGTCAAGTTGGGGGATAAGATCACCCTTCTTTATGAAGCCATTAAGAGGGGGAGACAACTTCCCTGTTTTGTTATATAGATGGAAAATGCTACCCCACGGATTACTGGACCGGATGTGAGGTTGAGGCCATTGACCATTGGACTCAGAGAGAGATCCATGGTCCACCAACAATGTAAAGGATAAAATAGTGTTGTTGTCCAGTCTTCGGTGGGGTAGCACGACTCTTGAGATTTAAGAGCCCGAGCTAAAGTTGAGTTGGGATCAGGTTGAGGCCCAAAATCATTCGACCCAACTAACCCTGCCCTTGTCATATAATATATATAAAGGGTCTGGATCGGGGGCAACAATTTTTGCATACCCACATAATCAATGGCTGATTTTTGGTGAGGATGATCTCCTCACCATATAGATCACTCCTACAAAAAATCAGTGGATTCTGAAATTTCTAACCCCATCAAATGTAGTTTTCAAGTTAATGGTAAAAATAGACGGTCCATAATTCTTCAACTTCTAAACCAGTCTCCGAATATCGGAATGATTTGAATTTTTGTGAGGATGATCTCTTCTGGATAGAGACCATCCTCACCAAAAATCATCCCATTTTGTATTGTGAAAATTGTTGTCCCCAATCCTGACTGTAATATAAATTACCTATAATAATAACATATTTTGTTCACTCGTGTATTATTACTTGTACAAAAATGTATTTTGACCAATATTAGAAGGCAACTTCTTAATTTTCCCGCAGGGCTGGCTCAACCATAAGGCCAGTAAGGCAGTCGCCTTAGGCCCCATGTGAGAGAAGGCCCCCAGCCCAGGTGAGAAAAGGCCCCAGTTCACTAACCGCATGGATGTTTAGCTCACCCCTTGTTGGACGTACAAACTAAAAATTAACCTCATTGGTCTTCTCTAGCCATATATTTTAGTACCTTTAGAATTTTATTCTAGCCATTGGATTCAAGCATGCTTTTTAGTAGTAAATCCAATGGCTAAAAATCATCAATCAAGCTGATTTTTAGTGTGTTTATCCACCAATATGTGGGTTGAACATCCACACAGTCATTAGGCACAAAAGATGATCTATGTAGGGCTGTGAGAGTCCTCTATGTGGTTGAACATCCACACAGTCATTAGGCACAAAAGATGATCTATGTAGGGCTGAGAGAGTCCTCTGCATGGACTGCAACAGAAGTCATGTTCATCTGATTTTTTTTCAATAGCTTTTGATTATCAAATAGTTGTTAAATAAGATTTTCTACAATACAAAAAGTTAAAAATTTTAATAAATACCACATATTAATGGGTCACGATAGGTGGACAACCATTTTGGCGCACCCACATAAAAGATGAATCAATGGCTGATTTTTTGGTGAGGATGATCTACTCACCATGTAGGTCACTCCCAAAAAATAAATCAACCCATTCTGAAATTTCTAACCCCATCAAATGTGGTTTTCAAATTACACGGTAAAAATAAACTGTTCATAATCCTTCAACTTCGAAGCCAGTCTACGAATTTTGTGAGGATGATCTCCTCACCATAGAGATCATCCTCACCAAAAATCAGTCGTTGATTCATCTTCTAAGTGAGTCTGCCAAATGGTTGTCCCCCAATCCCGATCCTATATTACTATATTAAATATTAAAAGGCCTCATATAGAGTTTTTGCCTTAGGCCTCAACTTGCATGGAGACGGCCCTGGTTGCACAGATGCAAACCTACAAAAGACAAGAAATATCCCTTTGCAAGGGTTGCATCTGTGCACTTTCCTCCTTTTATTATAAACTAGTGGGCGGCCCACAGCACTCTCCAACAAAGCCTTTGCCAAAATCAAGCGTGAGTGGGTGAGATCCACTGTCCAGTTTGGGATAAGATCCTAGCCCTTCTTTATTGAAGCCTATAAGAAGGGTATAAGTGGGGAGACACCATTGTGGCTTGTTATATAGATATATATATATGTGTTATCACTCCGTGTAAATTTTGCCACCCAATCCCACAGACGTCGACCTAACTCACACAGAGCTTGAGCTTAGAGATGAGCCAGCTTGGATTAAGCTCGAATTGGGCACATTTGGGCCGAGCTCTGGTTGGGATGTTTGTAGCTCTTGGTTTGACCCGACCCACCAGAGTTGCAACCCAATCTGAGAAGAATTAGGCAAGTGTTTTGGGAAGTAGATAGCGGTCAAGTAACTCAAGTGTCTTCTTACACCAGACCACTAAAGTGAGTGATCAGTAAACCGCCTGCTCCGAACGATTTGGAATAATACGGGTGACGACAGCATTAACCTCTATGGCTCTCAGCAACACCATATAATATCTCCGTGAATATATTTTGTATTTTTCTCCAATATCCTTCCGGAACTCTCTCGCCTCCCCACGTCTCCACGCAAGAACAGCCACCCCATTTGACTATAGAATAGAACAAAGAATTGACAGATTCGTTTAGCTTGACTCGGACTCAGTGAGTTGACTGAGTCAATTCATCAACAACAGGAAACCAGGTGCATTTTGGGTGATGACCCTCCCATCAAACATGTGCCATACACACGACACACTTCAATCTCGACCATCAACTTGTTTTGGCATTGATGGGTTAGAGCCCGAAAATCACGCCGATTGAACAATTCTAAACATCTGATGTATGAATTTCGGGAATGTTACTTCAGTTTTTAGTGATCTGTTGTTAGCTGTCCATGTTTTAGCTCTAGATAATTCATCAACTCCGTCGATGGGACCCAATTGAACGAGTGGACTGGCACTTGGTGGGTCCACATTGTGATTGATGGTTACAGATGTATCAAATAGGGACCCACCGCGGCCCAACTAGTCTCGGACCAAAATATCACTGTGAGATCGGATGACCAGCATTGCTCGTATTTTCCAAACATAAATAATGGGAGAAAGGAAAGGCGAAAGGTAGCCAGGTCAGTCACCGCAGACTCCGTTCCCTGTTGATACGGATTTTTTTCGGATATCGACTCAGCAAATTTGAGCAGACGGACGACCACTTAGATTGGCCACGAGGACAGCCATTTATGGAGGTACATTGATACCTTACCATGAACAGCACTTTCCGTTACGAATAAACAGCCTTTCGAAGTATTAATAAAAACGAATCTTCCTCTTTTTATTATGTGGTAGAGAGTCCATTTCTTCGAATAAATCTTTAATGACGAACGGTCACGGAAGGCTTATGAGCCACGTGGCATATTCTTAGAAACAATTGACCATACGGCTGTTTGGTTCACCCCAAATAACACTCAGAATAGTCGAACCTGATTAAAAATAACCCATGAAAAATATTCAAATCAATGGTTTGAAATCACTAATCAGACTGATTTTTGGTATATAATGAGCCAAACATCCATATGGTCCGTGGCCTCGTGAGAGTATTCCATGGACATCCGAGAGTGTCCATCATCAAGGGCGTCCTTCAAAGATTTATTTCATTTTTACTCAGTGAAGGCTGCATATGCCACGTAGCATACGCTTGGAGATCACTGACCTTAGTTTGGCCAACCCTTTGGTGGGCCTACAAACCACAAATCAGCTCAATTGGTGACTTCTAGCCATTGATTTCAGTATCCCAAATAAAGCTGGAATCCCGCAGCTAAAAATTGACATAAGAGAAGACTCGAATCAAACGGCTAAAAATCACCAATCTGACTGATTTTGGTCTATAAGTCCACTTAAGTATGGGCCAAACATTACAATCAGTGGTCTCAAAGAGTAAGCCATATGGCATTACAGCCGCCCGTTTAGATAAAAATTCTGTCAATATGGTTGCGGAAAAAAAAATTCTGGTGAGGGAGTAGAACTATAGTAAGCAAATCTCCTTTTAAAACCCAATTTTTTGAAAAGACCTCATTTTTTGAAATAAAAAAGTAATAAATTACGGTGCTTTCAAAATATACTGAAAAAATAAACCACAAAATATTAAAAAATCCAAGATATTCTCGTAGTTTTAAATTTTTCAAAAAATTCTCAAGAATAAAACTCATTCTAATTTTAAAATTAAAGAATATTTTTTATTTATAATATATGTCGGACTGAACTGAAGTACCAGCGATCTTAAGGAAAATATTTTTTAAAAATATTAAAAGATTCCTACCCATTTGAAGACGTTGATAAATGAGGAATATTTTTGAAATTAATAATGTTGCTTATATTGCTTGGATTTAAAGGAAATATCATATAATTTTGGTCATTTTATACTTTATTACCACCCAATCTATATATGTTATGGATATATTTTTTAAGTGCGTAATTTCGGACTAAAAAATATTAAACCCAAAGTCCTCATTTATGGATCTTTTGACATTCTTGTCTTTTTGGCCGATTTTTTTACTCCATTTTTTTGAACCCCAGATGTTTTTTACGCAGGAATTTTCAATGGGAAGATTTTTGCCGCATCACGATTTGCTAACTATAGAACTTTGATGACAGACATCCGTCACAGACCACAATATGAGTCACGTGGCACTCTCTTAGATCTAGCTGACCGTATGGATGTTTGGCACAACCCTGAGTGGCTATAGACCAAAAATTAGCCTGATTAGTGATTTCTAACGGTTGGATTGGAATCGTTTTCATAGGTTGATTTTTAACCGTGTAATTGAGTATTATTTGGGGGTACAAAGATCCAACGGTTCGGAATCACTAATCAGATGGATTTTTGGTCTGTAGGTCCACCTAGGGATGGGCCAAACATCCATTGGTCTCTAAAACTCTGTCAAGTGGCCCATACTGTGGTCTGTCGTCAAAGTTGAGATATCAAAGTTCTACTCATGAGAAGGGCAACCGAGCTAGGGGTATCAATTTTACCCATTTAACCGGAACGGAATCAGAACTGGAATCGAAAATACTGGTTCCGGTTCCACATTTTTGGGAACCGATTAAAAAGTAACCGGAACCGGAACCGAGCTGATAAGAACCGGTACCAATAAATAAATATAGTGTAAATATTCTGATATTCTCAAGATTTGGCCCAATATACCCAGAACCGGAACCGGAACCGACATAAATACATAATCGGTTCTGGTTCCGGATCCATCACTTTGAGAATCGGAACCGTTAAGGAACCGAATCGATAAGAACCGGAACCGGGTCACCTTAGGAACCGAACCAGAACCGACCCGTTGACACCCCTAAACCGAGCTACAACTTGCCAGATGGACAGAGTCAGAGCAAAACTTCTGTCACGCACAATATGAGCCACATGGAATACTCTTAGTGGACTCTGACCGTATGGATGTTTGGCCAGTCCCTCGGTGGACCTGTAAACCAAAATTCAGCCTGATTAGTGATTTTTAATCGATTCGATTGAGGTTATTGTCACAGGATGATTTTAACGGTAGGAATTTGAGCGTTTTTTTGGGTGCAAAGATCCAAAGGTGGTAAATCACTAAGCAGGCTGATTTTTGGTTTGCAAGTCCACCGAGGGACTGGTCAAACATCAAACGGTCAACATTCACTAAGCGTATGCTACGTCGCTCATATTGTACGTTATGACAGAAGTTTTACTCGTCCAATAGGTGGACCTTTTGCTGCTTCGTGAAAAACCGTGCCCCCGCAGGGATTGAAGTATGTACAGTCTACCCAGAATGCCAGGCTTTAAAAGTTAAAAAAATTTACAGAAAACCCAAGAAAGAAAGAAAGAAAGGTATTCATATAGGCAAAGGTGTTTCCGTGTCGAGTCTCGACTCGTTTTATTCTCTCCGAACCCTCCGTTCAAATCTGCTTTCCTAAGGAGCTGATCGTCTTCTTCAACCAGGTTTGAGGCTCTGTCCATCTCTCAGATCTGTTTCCATGGCTAGCTCAGAAATACTGATTTTTTTTTCTCCTGATTTTTTTCTCAGTTCTCTATATCTTCTATTCGTCATGTTTGTCTGTTATTTCATAGAAGTTAAGATTGTTATCTTGTATCGAGCAGTAAAGATTTGGGATCTCTTACTCTGTTTAATCTCCTTTTCTTCGTTGAGCTATTGTTGGTTCCGAACTTTCCTGTTGTTGAACCAAAAACCTCATTCGAATCATTAGTTTCTGAATCGAAATTCATATTAATGTTAGATAAAAACACTTTAGCTTCTAAAATTTAGACTTAATTCTGTAACTTGATGATTAGGTTGGTCTCGACAGAGAAAGGAAAGATGTGGGGGATTATGAGGCGAAAAGTCGCTTGCCGGGGCGCTAATGCTTCTTCGGTAGAATTTGTACCCCTTGGTTGCTAATTAATATATATTCACCTTATCAGAAAAAAAAAAATTGATTTGATTGAGTGGTTAAACATTTTTGTTTTTCTCAAGCTCATTCTGGGTTTTTGTCTCAGATTTTAGGGCAGTCATTGCAGAAGATTCGGCCTGCGGTGTCTGCACCGAGAAGTTATTCCACATCAGGCAAAGAGGTATTAATGGCTTCCGTTAGTAGCTCTATCTTTTCATTCGAATTTAATATGTGCTGCTGGATGAAAGAATTCATTAAGCTTATCGTTGCATTGTCGTGGATTGACTCATGTAGCATTATGCCATCAGACATTCGGTCCAAGTTGCATATCTTATAGATTTCAAACTTACTCCCTTGTTGTAGGTGAGGAATTTCATAAAAAAAATAATAATAATAGTACCAATTTGAAATTTTAGGAAAATTTGATGATAATTCTACATCTAAAAGGTTGTTGAGCTTCTTTTATGCATAATCACTTTTATACCTCAGGATCGTCTTTGTAGACTATTTCCTACGGCTTTGATGATTCTTCCTTATCTAAACTGAGTTGTACTTCTGACTTCACCTTGGATGAAAAAGGTTCATTTAGAGGGAGGGTTTTTGAGTTATCCTTAAAGAGAGTGAGAAGGTTGTTGACTTCCAATGGCTTTATCTTCAAGGGGCTAAGAGCCTTCTCAGAGTATTAAAACATAATCAACTTTAATAGAAAAGGAGATGAAACGGTCTATGTGAGAAATGAGAATGTGAAGTATTCCTAAACAAATCTATATTGGAGTCCTATGAATTAGATTATGTTTAACAATATGGGAAGCAGCCTTTTATGAGGCATGGTTGTAGTTCACTAAACTAAAACTTATGTTGGCTGCTCTCGGTAAAAATTGTTTATCCTATAGGAATGCATAATTGAAGTTTCTTATCATGTTCACTACAGTCAGCGTTTTCTGTTTTGATCAATGGTGACTTAATTTGTTAATAAGGCGGAGGTGACAGCATGGTTTTTAAACTTGGTCTTGGAGGTTGGATTGTCCGGAGCCAAGACCGAGTTGACTCAGGCTAGTTAACTCAGTCTCGACACTTCTCGGATGATCTAATGTGAAAAATGGAATATTTCTGATGTCTTGGGAGAGTCAATAGTATGTCTCATGTGTCAGCCCTGTCAGAGACCGAGTTGACTAGGATGAGTCAACTCGATCTCAACTGAGACTTAAAACCATGCGTGACATGGCCCAACATACTCGGTGATATTTCTTTCGTTGGGACTTCGGGCAAAAAAAAACTTTCTTTGCTTGTAGTTGTGTGAATTATGTTTAAATTGAGAGTTTTTTTCTTGAGTTATCCAGCATCACCTTGCCATGATACTGCATGGGATCTCTATTTTGAAATTGCAGTTTGCTTTGCTGCCATTCTTTGGAAAATCTTCTTACTCATTTTATTTGACAAGCATCTGTACAGACATTACTTCTTGGAAGAGGATCTAAACATGTTCGGAACTTTAGCTGCCATATTTTGCCCGGTAATATTATAAACTTATTATCGTCCATTGGATGCTACAATAAACTTCATGGAAACTAATTATGATAAATTTTATGCCATAACAGGTGGTTCAGTTAGTTCGAAGCCTATGAGGTTAGCAGCATCTCTTTATCTTTTTTACTGTTAAATATATTAGAACTTAAACAAAGAATTACATTCTATATGATTAGCAATGCCATTATTTGCTACCCCTGTAACTTCCCAATTTGTTGGAGTTGAAACTAAAATCCACCTCTCCAAAAGGAAAAAAGATCATTCCATAGGGAATGGTTATTGTTTGTTGATACATGATTCCTTTAGCCTTTCCTCAAAAAATTTCAATGGGAAATGTTATGCAGGGAAGTTGTTGCATTACTCCAAAATGATTCTCCTATACGAGTGTGGAGCAGGTCATTTTCCTCAGACAATGGTGCGATGTTCACATGCTCCCCTTGGTAGCTATTCCTGCTTTTGATATATATTTTAGTGATCTCTTTTTTCTCAAAGCATTGTAATCTAAAATGTTCTATTTTTGAGATGAAGGTGACCTGGTTGATGCTGTTGTCCCTTTCATGGGTGAATCTATTACTGATGGCACTTTGGCAAAATTCTTGAAGAGTATGTTGTCCTTATAGTTTTCTTGCAGTCATCTCACTCATTACAAGCATTATCTTGTGTGCTCGTATTGAGTTTGTGCACATGTATATACATAAATCTTGTTTGGGTACTCATGCCTGCAATTTACTGGGAACAGAACCTGGTGATAGTGTACATGTTGATGAACCAATTGCTCAAGTTGAAACTGATAAGGTACCTTCCCATGACTTACTTTAAACATTACTAAAGGAATGTGAATGCAACTAAATATAGTTCATGATTCGTGAATTGTTTATTGCCATCAGGTGACCATTGATGTTGCTAGTCCTGAAGCTGGAGTTATCCAGAAGGTAAATTTCATAAACACTGAATTGTCTGCAGTTGCAAGTTCTTTACTGTTTTTCTTTCTCCCTCCTGGTAAAGAGATAAGATCCTGAATGTGGTTGTATTGGTGTGTGTATTTATATGTTGATAGTTTGTAGCCAATGAAGGCGATACTGTGGAACCAGGAACCAAAATTGCTGTCATTTCAAAGTCTGCTGATGGTGTAACACATGCTGCTCCATCAGTGAAGGAGAAATCAGATAAGGTCGCTCCTCAGCCATCCCCCCTTGCAGAAAAGGACAATGTGGAGAAGCAAAAGCCTAAGGCAGAAGCTGCTGTTATCAAGGAGAAGCCTAAAGCTCCTTCTCCTCCACCTCCTAAAGCCTCAGCTACAGAACCTGTGCTTCCTCCGAAAGAAAGAGAAAGAAGAGTAAGTATTATGACTCTCCCCATATTTCCAAAGATATACTTCGTAAAAATTCTTTAAACAAGCCCCTGTTAATTATAACGGGTATGTATTGATGAAGAAAATCTGTTATTGTTGCTTTAATATTTTTAGAATTATCATGATTGCAGGTTCCTATGACTAGGCTCAGAAAACGGGTTGCTGCGCGTTTGAAAGATTCTCAGAACACATTTGCATTGCTGACCACATTTAATGAAGTTGATATGTAAGTTTGAATTCATAACTTTCTTATTCTTCTTGGAATGTGGACTAACCATGTCTGGCTTTCCTCAACCCAACATTGCTTCTAATTTTCTCTTTGGCCTTCCAA
Organism: Euptelea pleiosperma; assembly: GCA_035048495.1. Lineage (NCBI taxonomy): Eukaryota > Viridiplantae > Streptophyta > Magnoliopsida > Ranunculales > Eupteleaceae > Euptelea > Euptelea pleiosperma. Next base: position 6,743,122 of record CM068545.1, read on the forward strand.
ATTTAGGCTTCATATAGTATTATATAATTTGGCTTATGTAAACTGTTGCCAACATCATATGCATGCTTTGACATGAGTGTGATGTTTTTGGCTTTTGAAGTGCTATGTTTCAAGCAGTTATTTCTTCCATTTATTTCTTGAGATAATAAAATATTACTGGTTTGTCATTGCTTTCCCTTGTTAATGTCTTGTGTAATGCAGGACTAACTTGATGAAGCTCCGTTCAGATTATAAAGACGCCTTTGTGGAAAAGCATGGAGTGAAGTTGGGACTTATGTCAGGATTTGTGAAGGTGTGTATTATACTATTATGTCATGTGTGATGGATTCTGCAGACACACACACACATGTATATACATTTTTCTGTTGACATGATATTTGTTGTGTTCCAGGCTGCTGTTAGTGGACTTGAGAATCAGCCAATTATCAATGCAGTCATTGATGGAGATGACATCATATATAGAGATTATATTGATATCAGCATTGCTGTTGGTACTCCAAAGGTTTGTCAGTGCCCTATTAATTTTGTTTCTGTATTATTCATTTAAGAATTTTATCTGTGGATATTAGAATCTCTAGGTTCAAATTGTCTGATTACTGTGGGCATACTTTGCTATCATCAGTTAAAAGGGTCCTGTAATTTCTTACGTTATTGATCAGTAAGTTATGATAGAGAAACTTTCTGATAGATACAACTTTGAAGTAGAGAAGAGATATGTATGTGATATCATTAATATTTATTTCTGGATATAAGTATTGCATGGGATCATTGAGAGTTGCTTACTTGTAAATTTGTAATAGATTGTCTGTGATTGTTGTTGTAAAAAGTGGGTAAACCATTAGTGTTATTGATGGGTGATCTTATCTGAAGCAGAATAATAGAAAGAGTCAACCACCTGGATGGGATTTCTGGATAAAACTTTGGAATAAATAACCAAGACTATGTAGTAAAATGAGGATGTCAGTATCAGAACTTAATTCATTTTGAAAGTTTTAGGAAATGGAGACTGCTACATAGTTGAAATTCGACTCCTAAATGTGTGTTTTGAAGTTCAAAAGGAAAAGTCAGAACCACCTGAACAAGGAAAAGTTAGAACCACCTGAACTGGCAGTTTAGGATTTGATGTCTATAACAATTTGCTGAAGTCATTTAATGCCCAATGGTAAAACTAGTCAAAAGAATTACTTAAATCATCAAATTGGATTATTCAGCAATGCAATCAATTAGTAAGCTAAATACAATGCACAACAAATATCACCTGCTGTGGTGGTCTCATTGGCTCTGTAATTTTACAATAGAGTCCACTTGTGATCCTTCTTCTAAGTTCTCCACTTAAACATTAATCATTGCATAATGCGTTCCATCATCTAGGGTCTGTTTCATGATACCCGAAAGGCCTGTATATGACTAGATTACCAGTATCAGTAGGATACGACATGGGTATGGATACAAATACACATAGGATACTTCAGGTATTAATCTATAACAATGGATAACAAAATGACAAAAATAATAATACATTAATATTAATATTAGTTTAGATCAATATTCCAGCGCTATAAATTTTATAAGTAATATAAAATAAAATATTTTATAGCATTTATTTGATTATCATAACACATTTTTGTCACACATGTTTGTTTATCTCTGTGTGTACCTTTTATAACATTACTTTTGAAAGTATCCATGCCATAGATTATAGGAAATGGGTGGGATATTTGTATCCTTATCCGTGTCCCTATTTTGGAAAAATGTCGAGTCGTTACCGCTTCCCGTATCCGTATCTGTATCCAGGCATCATAGGTTCTGTTATAACATAATTTGTTTCTTTGTTTGTTTCTCCTTAATCAAATTTTGTTACCTCCATCCTCACTCCCTTCCAAAAAGAAAAAGAAAGATCCCAACATTCCTGAGTAAAAACTACAACAGGACACTTTTTCCTGTTTATGCCCAAAATGTTTTTTTGCCAATAGTTTCAATTTAATTGCAAATTGTTAGAACTTAAGCTTTATAAACTGTATAAGATTTTGTTTATAGAAGGAGAAGGCAGTGGCATGTTGATTACAACGAGAATCCAAGCCGTTGGTCTATGATGTTATAGAAAGGACGTAACATAAGGGTTCCAAGTTAACTACCACGCCGCCGGGACTATGAGATCACTGCCCAAAAGAGTAACACATTGCATGCTGAATGTTGAATAGAAAATTGTGTTAAATAATATTTTTGGTCATAAACAATAATTCTTTAATAGATCTTTTTATGACTCAATGTTTTTTTTCTTGATCTATTTTCTTTGTAGTAAACAAATTCAAAATTTGCATTTTCCTCCTCTGGTCTAATGTATCATATTGTTTTATTCAATCAGAAGAAAAGAACAACTCTTCACTTTGGTTAGGCATGTGTTGACCGTTTAAAAATATGTGCATGGTTAGCAACATTCTATCATTTGAATGTAAAAATTTTGCATCTACCAGTTTAGGTTTCAGTCTCTGACTAGCTGCAAATTTGGAAATAACGTATTTATTGATGAGTATGTCCTACAACAGGTTACAGGGCACATCTTCCGAGCTTATCTACTGTATAATTTCCTCTTGTGCTGCTTTCTTGGTCAAGATGAAGTTCACTTCTTTTCTCAACCTCACACTGGATGTGAGCATGTGTACAATTTTGGTCACTAAACGAATTTTTTTTTTTTAAAGGGCCTTGTCGTTCCAGTTATCCGCAGTGCAGAAAAAATGAATTTTGCTGATATAGAAAAGGCGATTAACACCCTTGCAAAGAAGGCAACTGATGGCACTATATCGATTGATGAGATGGCCGGAGGCTCGTTTACAATTTCCAACGGTGGTGTCTATGGAAGCCTCTTGAGTACCCCCATCATCAACCCCCCACAGGTATGTTGCTGTACAGCCACATCTCGGAAATTTTGGGATTTCTTTTTGTGCCTCTGTCATATGTCCGGAGGCTCATTTACAATATCCAACAGTGGCGTTGGTCGCACATTTTTGAATGCACGGTACTTTATGCTCTAATTGTAGTTACTCCTTAATGGTCAGAGAGAAAATCTGACCAGCAAATCTTTTTGGCAGTCGGCTATCCTGGGTATGCACTCGATAGTGACCCGTCCAATGGTCGTTGGAGGAAATATTGTTCCAAGGCCAATGATGTACATTGCACTGACATATGATCATAGGCTGATTGATGGAAGAGAGGCGGTTTTCTTCTTGCGCCGCATCAAGGATGTTGTCGAGGACCCTCGCAGACTTCTCCTGGATATATGAACACATGCCAGGGAAAACTACTTAACTTTGTGATCTGCTGGTATACATAGATTTTGGAATATTTTGAAACTATTGAACCAGAATAAATCTTGGTGTCTTGAGATCAAAATTTTGTAAGAGTCCTGTTGGTTTACCCCCACAGCAGATTCTACAATTGCGGCCCGCCACGATTGAATTTGCAATGAGAGACCTTATAAGATAACATATACTTGGTGTATTTAATGAACCAATTTCGATGTGTTCTATTTGTTTCATGTTTGATTTCTGTTTGGAGAACTCTCCAATTTTAGCTACAAGAGCATGTATGAGATTGCTTTTTGAATTGTTTAATAGGTGTTGTTCCTTTGCTATCTCTTTTCTTGATTTATTGCTTTGGTAACATGGAATTATATGTGAGAAGCATGTTTTCATATGGTTAGTAATGTTGGAATGAACCATGGTTCGAAGTCTCAGCTGGTCCCATTTTGGATTGAGCAATCTGGATCAGGATTGACAGGCACTGATCCATTCCATCTCGAGATTGTCTCGTCCGAGATGTACTGTTCAATGAAGAAATCTCATGTCATCTGAGTCAGACGGCAAGAGACTGTTGGATTGGACTGATCCAGATCAGGATTGATGCCCACCGATCTGGCATCCAATCATGAGACTTCAAACCAAGGAATGAACTGGTTTTTGGTGATGATCACTGTGGTGAGGGTGGTTCAATTGTCTAACACGATCTTTATGTAGCCCCACAAACAAAATTTCAAATTTTCTAAAATAAAAAATATAATGGGAAATAACAGCCGTTTTTTCTAAGGGTCAAAACGGTTCATATCATAACGGGCTTTTGGCCTTACCGCTTAACGGCAGTTAAATTCGTTTAAACCGCGTTATTTTAAACAACGCTTGGATCACTTTGGATGCAAGTACCTTGGATCGAAAAATTTCACCATCTTAGGTGTCAATACCTCATGAATGGTGTGTACACAGGTCAACAACACAATGTACGTAGAACATGCAATTAGGAATGCTAGCAAGCAATGCAGATAACATGCAAGGCTTAATTGCCACCGCTTAGAATGGACAAAGACATTTGCTACCGCTTAAAATGGAAGAAGCAGGATCCAAACCTCTCGTCTCTCTTTTTTTTTTATTTTTTTTTTATCTAATCTCTTTTTCCAACAACGACAATCTTGGTGACGATGGCAGTGGCGGCCTAGTGGCAACACAGATGATGATGATAATGAATAATGATAATTGGAGACGATACCGAAAAAATGGAAAAATAATGAGAAAAACGGAAATAAAATGGTGTTGAAATTTAAATTTCAAATATTCAAAAACGGAAAAAAAGAAAAAATAACGAAAATAACAGCCATTTTTTCGAAGGGTCAAAACGGTTCATAACGCAATGTGAAACAATAAGGAGATATGACCAACGTCAATATCTCGAGGTTTGGAATCCACCAAATAGAGAACTCCCAAATGAGCTAAATCACGAAATCTTATTGATAAAAAATGTCTTTGCCTTTCGACGTACAACCTATTTAATGTAAAACGAAAATAAGCAAAAGAAAAAAATTATTAAAAATGACAAAATCTAACTAAACACGGAGCCTGATAATACTAGCGCCTAGAAACATGTTAGAATCAACGGTGAGTGATTCTAACGTTTATGATTTAAGGGTCGGGCTCCGTTGACAGATCAAAAATGACAAGATTCTATACAGAGACATAATATAAGCCATGTGGCACACTTTTACAGGACTCTTTATCGTATGGATGTTTGTCCTATCCCATGGTGGACCTACAAACCAAAAATCAGCCTGATTAGTGATTTATAGACTTTGGATTAGACTTATTTTCATGGGCTGATCTCAACTGTGGGAATTTGAGCAGTATTTGAGGTACAAAGATCCAACAACTATAAATCACTAATCAGGCTGATTTTTGGTTTGTAGGTCAACCATGGGATTGGACAAACATCCATACAGTCAGATTCCTCTAAGAGTGTACCACATGGCTTATATTGTGTCCCTGTACATAATCTTGTCATTTTAGATCTGTCAACAGAGCCCAACTCTTAAAGTTATCGCTAAAACAAAAACTTTTTAAAATAGCAAAATTGTCGTTTTCACCCACTAAACGATGAAATTTGGCCAAAAAACAGCATGCATCACCCCCATGGTGACTATTGCCTATGTCAACATTTGCTTTCAAGGGCTCTGGCCTTGTGTGGTTCTGACACTATTGACAATTCCGTTAATACCTGTTACATCCTTTTTTATCAACAAGTCCACTAATGCCCGTTGTGTCCCTTTAGTACCGTTTGAGCTTTTGACAATCCAAAAGCTCAATGAAATAATCCGCTACTTGTTCTACATCAGTTCATAACATAACGGGCATTGGGCCTTACCGTTTTAATGGCCGTTAAATTCGTTAAAATCGCGTTATTTTAAACCATGCTTCGATGACTTTGGATGCAAGTGCCTTGGATCGAAAAATTTCTCCATCTTAGGTGTCAACACCTCGTGAATGGTGTGAACACAAGTCAACAACACAATGTCCGTAGAGCATGCAATTAGGAATGCTAGCAAGCAACAATGCAGATACCTTAATTGCCACCGCTTAGAATGGAAAAAGACATTTGCTAGCAATATCAAGGTCCAAGGACCATGAGATGATTTCCCTAGCTACATCCTTGTGCAAGAATTGGTATGGGCGAGCCTTTATCCACCACAGTGAATTGCTCGTCATCTTCACCATAAATGCCTGCAAGGCATGTGAAAGTTGAAGATGGACCAACAAGCTTATTTTTTTATTCACTTCTTTCTAGAGCACTTCAGAGATGCACAACTCATTGACTCCATGAATTGCATCTCTATCAGTGATCATGGGTTGCTGCTGTCAATCAACTAGAGAGGGAAAGACCAATTTTTGCGAGTTTGTAAACATCACTAAATGGAGACCGTTCATTCCCAGAACACAGGTGCTGATGGGCAGTGAATCAGTGATGTTAGAGCTTTCCATTGGACAATACAGTTTCCTTTCTTTTGGGGAGAACCACATTCAGGACCAACACAGTTCATATGGCCGTTTAATTCTTACTTTGCATCATAATTTTCTTTCCTCTTTTAATTTTAAGGGTATTTTAGTATCACGTCCCTGAAATTTGAAAGTAATTTGTAATACCCTCTTGACCTAGTTTAACTATCATTTGACTGACATCAAAATGTGGCATGCATCATGCGGCTTTTAATGCACTTATGAAAGATCATAATATTGCAAGTACAATGCTAACAGCGGTGATTCAAGTCCATTTTAACTGAAGTCAACTACTGTTAAACTAGGTCAAGGGGTAATCTTAAAGTTTGAAAGTATAAGGGGGTAGTACAAATTATTTTCAAATTTTAGGGGGGTGTTACTAAAATACCCTAATTTTAATGACGATGAAATCTGATTTGCCGTTTTCAGTCGGAGAAAAAGAGTAACATTTTATATCGTTTTACTATAATCTGAGAAACGAATAATTGGGTACGTTTCTATACATTACAAGAGAACTCATGCCCAAATACGAGGTGTTGATTGGCATTTAATTGGTGACGTGCAGCAGAAGTTTCCAACCATACAATTATCTTCCCTTACTGGGTGAAACCTTAGTTTGCAAATACACAGTTGGTGTATGGTTGGATTTTTCAGTTCTTTCATTCTGGAAAAAGAAAATAACCAGTTTCTAGTTAATGTAAATATTCACCATTAACATGTTTCTTGGTTTCATTAGGACACCGTACCTTGTTTCAACTATTCGTGGTTGGCAACATAAATCTTATTTCACCCTTCAACTCTATTTGCAGATGTCTTAGTTTTATGAGTAGCACAATTCTCACTCAAATTCTCTTCAGCGGATATAGAACATTGGAGGTTCATGGATAGATGATTCTCTGGATGAATCATTACCATGATCAAAAACCTTTCAAAATACGTAAATTGTGGGCAAAGGAATGTACAAAATCATTGGGGTTGCCAAACAAGTTTGTTCGTGGCATCAGTCTAGAGTAGACTGCAGATGTCTGATTACCTCATGGATTGGCTACAAACCACAACTGGGTAACAAGTTGACCAGCTAATTGGCACCAATCTCGGACGATGATCAAAACAAGACAGACAGCCCTCTGATACATCCCCAATGAAATTGATCATTTTCTTAGCTTGACATGTGCTATCTGACAATATGTTTCCTTAAAGTATTGAAGGAGGAGTTCACTGAAACTGTTGTCTGACCAGAGTCCGTCTAGAGCTACACCCATTTCTTACATCCAGTTCTTACACCCAGGGGTGGGGCCCACATGGATATCACGTTGGACAATCCAACCTACCTCACCCCCAAACTTCAAAAGGAAAAGAAAAGTGAAAAATGACCGACGGGTCTTCCTTCATATTCGGGTGATTTTTCTTGGTGAGAGAGAGGAAATCAGGCATCCATTTACCATCTCCATAACTCCTTTTTGTGTATAAAGAAACCTCCCAAGCTCTCTGCTCATTTGAAAAGCTGTGAAACGGAATGGGGAACATGCGGAGAGAAAGCAAGGAATGAATGCGTGAAATAAAGCAGAAGAGAAGGAGATCTTCACAACCTACCTTTCTCTTCTCTTCTCTTCTTCTATCTAAATCTTGCCCTGATCTCTGTTTCGGAGAGGGAGGATCGAAGAAGATGGAGAACGAGAAAAAAGCCTCCTCTGTATCAGATGTCGGTGCTTGGGGTATGAACGTTGTTAGCTCTGTCGGCATTATCACGGCCAACAAGCAGCTCATGTCACCCACGGTTACGCTTTCAACTTAGGTCAGTAATCAAGATTAGAGAGTAGAACATCATAATTCAAGTATGTATTGGATTGGATCATTATCGGATCAGATCAGGGTTGATTAAGAATCGATCCAAATTTTATGATCTCCGGGTCCAAACCCAATACAATTGATGAAATTCCTCAATCCAGGCCCAGTGTTATCTGATCGTTGGGTCAACCCAATCCATTGACAGCCTTACTCTCAATCTGTCCACTGACCCTTGTCTTTCTAGTCATGATCGTTGTGGGCCTGCGATCAAGGCAGATCTTCACCCAAATTAAAATGATAATTATGATCCAGTGCATAATGCATCTCAACTTCTTCATTTGTTCGGATGGGCTCCCTGGATTTGTGGGGCCCATAAAGACCAGAGGTCCAACGAAGGCGTCTGTCAGTTCCATCTTGGCCGAGTGCCAAAGATATATGTGGCCCATTGAAGTTACTAGAATGCTTAATCCTTTTCACAAAAAAAAACAAAAAAAAAAACAACTTGATTAGATTAGTCTCGGAGGAATTTGTACAAAGTTATTTTCGGTCAAAAAAGATGATAGAGCTCCGGACATTGACGGCTTCAATGTCTATTTTTCAAACAATACTGGGAAATTGTGGGGACTGATGTGATTGGAGCTATTTAAAAATTTGTTCAGATCCTCCAAACTTCTTAAAGAAGTGAATTCCACCTTGATCAAGCTTATCCCAAAAGTCCCTAGCCCTGAACAGTGATTTCAAGCCCATCTCCCTATGTTTTGTCATGTATAAATTTATTACCAAGATCTTGTCAAACAGAATCAGTACAGTTGAGCTCTATTGGGTCTGCATGGATTATACTTAATTAAACCACAGCATTTGCAAGTCCAGCTCCACACTGAGTTGGCTGGGGGTTCAAGAGATTTAACTGCGTCTGTACAAACCCGTACAAGTCTATACAGATCTGTACAGTTTGTGTTTGGGTACAACTTGTATTGGAGATACTTTCAAGTATTTCTTTGTATCGGAGATTCTCTTAAAGGGTGTTGGGGTTTCGCTTGTACATTGAGAGAGAAGAAACTATTGTAACCCCAATTCTTTAAAATTAGTGAAAGTGCTATTCTATGGATGTAAGCACACTACCAAACCATGTAAATCTGATTTATCAATGTGATTGATCTTTCGAATTTCTCTATTTTTGCTGGTTTGTGAAAGTATTGTCACAAGCTCTCTCATTGATGGTAGTCAGCCGGCCTTTTCATCAAAGGTAGGCACAACGACAACATCACTAGCTAGAGGTTTTGACAGGAAACAAGGCTCCCCTCAATTGTTCATGAAGCTTGACTTGCACAAAGCCTACGACTCAGTCAGATGGGATTTTATTTTCCCTTATCCTTCAAAAGATGGACTTCCAGATAAATGGATTAATTGGATCAAAGACTGTACTCCCAGCTTCTCTATCGAGTTCTCTAATGGGTCAAGTCCATCAATCTTTTTCACAGTTGTTCTTCTCTCGATATCTCTCACTTGATTTTCGCAGATGACCTCATTTGTTTGAAAGCTGATTGGAACACTGCCTTAGAGGCCTGCAATTTCTTATCTACTTCAGCTCTTGGTCTGGTCTCACCATTAACAACCAGAAAAGCTCCATATTTTTTCATCCTCTAGAAGCCAAGTGCTGAGAGATAATATTGCTGCTATGATGAATGCCAATATATCATCTCTTCCAATTAAGTACTTGGGCCTGCCTCTGGTAAAAAGCTTGCAAACCCAAAAAAAAGGACTGGATATAAGAACCATAAAGGACCTCAACAAAGCTGCCATTCTAAAGAACATCTGGAAATTAGTAGAGCAGGATTTTCCAATCCCTCAGACTACATGTGTAAAAAAATAATAAAATAAAAAATCTCAAATCTGAAAATTAGTGGAGCTTCTTTCAAGTGACAGTTTTCATTTGGTCGACTATTCTTTCTAAGTTCAGGATTCGACGGAGGATCAAAGGGTGGGTAGAAGGGTTCGCTACCTTATTCAAAAGCTTGAAGTTAACAAAATCTCATTTGCAGCTGCTATATACAATATATGGACTGAAAGGAACAGATGATTTTATCAAGGAGTATCACCAAATGATGGACTCCCACCAGATGCATCAACTCAAATATGAAATTCATTGATGGAGGACCTGATTCTCATGATTTCTTAATCAAATGGAGATGTTGATGCACTGCTAGCCTACAGTGGGCAATGCCCCAATGATTACACTGGCCTCATTGAGATGAGAAGGATTCTTCGAGGGCTTCACATAGCTGTAAATATCAGCCTCTTGGAAATAGAAATATTCTGACTAGTATGTTGTCCAAGTGATCCTTAAACCACCATGAAAAGGAGCTCATATGCTAAGAGAAATTGAAGATCTGCAAAAAATTCTCCTACCATTACATTAATTATCTACGGAGAAGCTTAACAAAGCAGCCGACTACTATTGCAACCCATTGAACTATCAGTACAAACTTTGCTATTATGTAACCTAACTCCTCCAGTGGTCTCATCATGATTATGGAAATGATGCAGAGTTCGTAAATACTCTCATTTGTAATTATTTTGTTTATTAACATATCCGACAGAACCCCGGCTTACCCACCAAAATATAAAAAACCCAATTTGTTGGATAGTTAGGATGGACTAGACTGAGAGACCATTACAGATGGAAGTACACTTTCCATAGTCGGGGGGGGGGGGGGGGGGGAGATAATGCTCATTTTTTTAAAATAATCTAGTGTTTCTTTTCTAAATAATCTAAATTATGTTACAATCACAATTAAATATGATTCAAATATTCCCATATTCCTCTAAATATATATTAAGCCCTACTAACATTAAGCAAGCTCTAACCAACTTGGATTCTCTAAAGGAAATAGAGCATCGTTAAAAATAATAACTAAAATCAAGTACTTTTTCGTCATAACAAAATGCATTTAAATATGAAGTTAATCTGAGATTCAAACAAAACCAAACCCCGTTAGAAGATAAACATGGAAACAGTGAGTTTCCATAAATGGTGACCTCTCCTGTATTTTCACCCCAATCCATGACCTTATAATTATTAACAAATAACCCTATACATTTTACTTCATTCTAGGGTGACTCGTGCTTAAGTGGCAAATAAGAATCTCAAGTCAGCTTCTGATAATTTTATTAGAGCCTCCTTAGAGCGACCTACAGTCCTATAAAAAACACGAGTACAGTAAGATCAGTTTGCCATCTGGGGTGATATCTCATCAGACAATACGCAACAATTCAAACCACAAGTGAACAAATCAGGCTTACCCTTCAAATGCTAGTTCCTTCTTCTCTTGCAGCTTCAGAATCCTCTCCTCAATCGTATTCTCAATTATGAATCTTACAATTCTAAGAAAATGAGCAAGAAATAAGATTATCGTACCAGAGACGGAAAAAAAGAAAAAAGAAAGGCTTAGCTAGTGCTGGGAACAGAATAGTAGTGGAAGAACTGCACCTGATTGGTTTATACTGTCCTATTCGGTGGATTCGATCTTGGGCCTGCCGCTCCACAGCTGGGTTCCACCAGGGGTCCATCAAGAAAACCTAGCCGTCCCATGTAAAAACCAACTACTTGTTAACCCTGCCTGTCCTACAAGATTTACAATATCTAATCTGGATATTCATTACTGGCCACCATTCCCCATAATTTTGGTGGCTATCCAAAAGATGCATTAAATCAAATGGTTAGGATCGTTCAATCAGACGATTTTGTCCTAAGAATTCTCATTGGTGAGATCCATTCCATTTCATGCATACGTGTGCACGGAGCCAGCGAAAAACAGCTTATTCATCTCCCCATCCTGAAACAAGTAACTCTACTACAGTAAAGGGGAATCCACTCTTTTGGGAAATTTACGGGTGTTTAGAGAACATAAAGGACCGGTTTATATTTCTTAAACATAAAAGGTCAAACTTTTTATTTATCACATATTGGAGCATTTCTTGTAACCTGAACCTTAAGATAGAAAACTAAATAAAATAACCATAACGAAAAAAGTTGCTCACATGTGATGCAACTGTGAGATTGAGTGCAACACCTCCAGCTTTCAAGCTCATAAGGAAGATCTTACAATCCGGATCATCAGTGAATCTCTGAATTGCACCATCCCTCGCAGCCATTGTCATACTCCCCACTAATTGAACACAATGTATGCCAGACTGCAGAAAGTTCAACACATTAACATGGTTATCTCTTTTTGGTGTGTCCACTACCAATTAAATCCTGCAGTTTTTAATTTACCTTCTGTAGCGAGTAATGAATCAAATCCAAGAATGATGTGAACTGACTAAAAACAATCCCTTTTGCAGAGCCATCCCTTTCAATCATGCATCTGATTTCTTCCCTCTTTGGAACAATTCGAACACAACTATCAGTAAGCAAAGAAAAAAGAAGGAAAATGGAAAAACAAATATGCAAATCTCAGGAAATTTAAAAGTAAATTATAAAGTCAGTTATTCAAGGACAAAGCGCTCCAAATCATCTGAAAAGTCACTTATATTTTTTGAGAGAGAATAAAATACAATTTACAGCACAAAATAAAGTCGATCGATTGGATTTTTCTTTTTTGATAAGTAATAAGTATGATTAAGAAGGGGAAAACCCCACAAAATACAACCTAGGCGAACCTCAAGAGGAGATCCTGCCAACTCAAGCTATATACAAATCAACTAGGAGAAGACCCTCCCAAAAGTTCTTCACATCTGAACACAAAAGCATCAAAAATCATCCTCTAAACTCCGGAGAAAATGAGGACCAAAGATACAAGTATGCTTTGACCATCAACACGACTCTAGGGATATCTTCTTCTTTCCCTTCAAAGATACAGGAGTTCCTCTCTTTCCAAATAGCCCACATGACCGCAAACGGAAGGATATGCCACAAATATCTGCCTCTCCCTCTTTAATATCAAATCCACTTTATCAAAAAAAAAAAAAAATCTACCTCTCCCTCTAAAGACTTCCAAAGAAATACCTTGGACTATGAAGATCACATGTTATGGCACCACAAAGTCAATGCCAAACAGAGAAATGAAAGCTTGCCAAACAGCAAAGGAGAATGGACAGAATCATCAGATGATCAACCGCCTCGGCACTGGATTTGCACAAAGACCACCTATTCGGCAACATCATCCCCCTACTATTCAAAGGTCTACCGTCAAGATCTTGTTCAAAATGGCTGTCCAAACCATAGTCACAAAAATCTCCGAATTTTTCAAAAAATCGTCAAAAATCTCAGATTTTTTAATTCACGAATTAATCCCCGAACTTGCCGCTTAATTGGCTAAAAACCATTTTTTCCTCTTCTGATTTCGATTTTGTCGATTTTTGAGTTTTGATTATGAATGATGAATCATGCTTATGAGTTATGACTTATTATTATGGAATTATATATGTGATTTTCATCATATAAATGTGTTTTGTTAAAAACAACATTTCTAACTTGAAATGTACAATGATATATTTTTTTATAATTTTGTCGATTTTTCCAGATTTTTACCAAATTTATCCAAATTTTCCCGACTTGATCCCTTACCGATTTATTGCCAAATCCCGACTTTGTGACTATGGTCCAATCGAAGAAAGTCATCAATAGATTGGATAATTAGGATTATTGAAATGGTCAATTTTGGTTTAGGTGACTTCTAGGGAGACAGAATATGAGCCCTAACGTGCACCACTGTTTTGTTGGTAGATTGTCCTAAAAGTGTACTTGTAGGTATACTAAACTTCCTCTTTGAAGTATAGATGAGTTTCTTGAGAACATTTTTAAAAGTTTGATTTGCTGATGTTAAGCATGAAAAACCAATTCAAAGATAACAAAAAAAAATTAACCTATAGTTGAATAGCAAAGAGAAGAAACCCATGGTTGAAAAATAACAAAGGTAACAAATACATAGGTATCACCGAATTGATTTGTTGCCAATTGCTCTAGTGGGCCATTTGATGAAAGAGGTAAAGTTCTTTGGAAAATCCTTCCATTTTTACTTTGTTGGGTTGCGTAAAACGAGTGGAAGAATAGGCTCTTTGAGGGGAATCCCACTCTATTTATGCAATATGTATTGGTATTAAAAAAAAATGAGAAATCAAAAGGATGGATTATGATAGAAGTTTGAAAGCTATGTAGCACAATGTTGTAGTGAAGACAAACATAAACCTAGAATGGTTGGATGGAGCTAAATGTTTATGGAATCATCTTAAGGAGTCCCAGCTTGGTGGTATTTGCAAATGTGTTTAGTAGTGATGAGAGAGATTATCAAGGTCTATTCCAGATCAATATGGTCTGATTTCAATGAAGTGGAGGTTAGAGCTCTTTTACATGGTCCACTTCTCTCTAAAGAACAATTTTTAGGCTGTTGATGAAGTATGGTGATTATGCACACTTTTTCCTAGACCATATCTATGATTTGTGTAGAGACACTTCCGTGGTCTTTTTGTTGGTTATTCTATTGTTTTAATGTGTTTTATTGTAAGTTGGAATACCAGGGTAATTTCTAAGGGTCGGGCTCCAGGGACCGGCTTTTTTTACTAGCTCCCGTTGCAGGACAAAAATATGAACCACGTGGCACACTCTTAGAGGACTCTGACGGTATAGATGTTTGGCCAATCCCTGGGTCGACCTACAAACCAAAAATCAGCTTGATTAGTGATTTCAAACCTTTGGATCTTTGTACCTCAAATATTGCTCAAATTCCCACAGTTGAGATCAACCCATGAATATAAGTCCAATCCAACACCTAGAAATCACTAATCGTACTGATTTTTGGTTTGTAGGTCCACCTAGGGATTGGCCAAACATCCATACGGTAATGTCCTCTAAGAGTGTGCCACGTGGCTCATATTGTGTCTTGTAACAAGAGCTAGTCAAAAAAGGCCGGTCCCTGGAGCCTGACCCATTTTCTAATACTTCACCTTTTATTAGTCTTTAATATAAAACATATGGGAAATCATGCTCATTCTCATACATGATTTCCCTTTCCTCCATTCTCTTCTCTTCTCTTCGTCTACTCCATCTACTTCTCTCTTCTCTCCTCGTCTAATCTGTTTTTTTCCTATTTTGTTGGGTTTAATCTAAACCCTAAACATGTGAGATTATCAACATGGTGTCAAAGTAGGAGGTCCAAGTGCCATGGTGAACAATGCTGTGATGAACAGTACCCCCGATGAATAGTGTAGTAGGTGTCGTTTGACCCCTAGAGTAGATCGCAAGCCTTATTCTTAGCCTCCTACAGTTTTTTCAGCACATTGAAGATGTGAAGGAATTTTTTCCAACGGGTCGCAAGCCTCAAGATGGTGTTTTGTAGCTGTTTTTTATTCTAAAAAAATAATGCAGGCCTTCCGGTGATTATCGGGACAAATCGCAGTCCCCAAAAAAGGGTCTTAGGCAGTTTGCGAGTGTTGGGAAGTTGTAGAATTTTCTTTGGGATAGATACATGCAAAGTTAACTCAAGTCCAACAGCTAAGTATTTTTTTTATATGCCAGTGTAAGCTTTGACTACTAAATGTCTTCTGATACATCAGTTGGTGATTCCTCGGAAACCTCTGGAGTGATGAGTGGTGTGTCACACATGAGTAACCATGGTAACAATTACCCATGGCTGCAGGTTACCACTGTTAAATTGGATGGGTCCAATTATCTAGAATGCGCACAGCCCGCCCGCAAGTACATCGACAGACATGGTAGATTGGGTTATGGCAAGCTAAAACAACCAGCCCTAACTGATCCTACTTATGATAAGTGGGAAGCATAAAATCTTATGGTAATCTCATGGTTGTTGCATTCTATGGAGCAACATATTAATAAAGGTTTTTTATTCCTTTCTACTATTAAGGAGATTTGGGATGCCGTGGAGCAAACATATGCCCAAGTTTGGGAATTTTGCAAAACAGTAAGAGTTATAACATGAAATCTCTCATCTTTGTCAGGGGAAGATACCCTTGGGGGCATATTATGCTACCATACAAAGTAAGTGGGAAGAGCTAGACCCTCCAATTTTTGTTGTTGACGTGAAAGGGTACAGAGAAATGATAGAGCGATAAAGGATATTTGAATTTCTCGTAGGTCTCAATCAAAACTATGAGCATGTCAGAATTCAAATCTTGGATAGAGATCCTCCACCTTAAGCACTATCTCAGGTCTATGCTTACATTCAGAGTGAAGAAAGTAGAAGACGTGCCATGCTCTCCAAGCCTGGAAATGACTCAATTCCCCATGATAGATCTACACTTGCAACAACGACACATAGGACAGGCAAGTAAACCCAAAGAAATTTGGGAAGGATGATGATAAGGATAAGCTTAAGTGTGATCACTATGGGAAAATACATCACACAAAGGAGACGTGTAGGGAACTATATGGTCAACCACAGGGGGAGACACCCTTGGGGGCATCTTTGGCAGCACAATACTCCTGTAGTGGTAGTGGTAGTAATGTCAATAAAGACTAGTTAATATGTTGGCATAACCAGTTGTTGGGTCATTTACCTATTTCTGGATTGAGGCGGTTATTTCGAAATTTGAATCTTTCACTTAAGTTAAACTGTGACACTTGTAAATTAATAAAACTTTGTCGTACTTCATTTCTTAGCAATGAGAATAAAAGTACCATTCTTTTTCACATTGTTCACTCTGATGTTTGGGGCCCTTCCCCCACTACTTCTCTATTTGGTTATCGATTCTTTGTCATATTTGTTGATGATTACAACTGGTGTACTTGGATGTACCTGATGAAATCTAAAGATGAAGTGTTTTCTATCTTTAATATTTTCATCAAATGGTTCAGACCCAATTTGGTGCTAAAATCCAAATCCTCCGATCCAATAATTGAGGGGAGTATATGGATGGGAAATTTACATCTTATTTCAATGAAAATGACATAGATCATCAAACGTCATGTGTTAAAACCCCTCAACAGAATGGTGTTGCAGAGAGGAAACACACACACTTGAAGTAACATAAGCTATTCTTCTTGGTATGCAAGTTCTGTAAACTTTTTTATCTGAAGCCTTATTGACTTGACAGCCTGTTATCTAATAAATCGCAAGCTTCGAGTGTTTTGAACTTTCAGACTACTATTTCTCTGCTTCGTACAAACACATCTCTATTCCTTGTTTCTCCAAAAGTCTTTGGTTGTGTGTGTTATGTCCATGCCAATTGTCCTAACCGTGTGAAGTTCGATCCGAAGGCCTTGAAGTGTATTTTTTGGGCTATCTGTCATCACAAAATGGGGGATAACTGCTATCATCTCGGCACTTGTCGACGACTGGTTTCCATGGACGTTACTTTCTTTGAGTTTGTTCCCTTCTTTGGTGATACCAGACTTCTCTTCAGGAGGAGTACAAGGGTAGTGAAGGAATAGGACTCCTCTCCCTATCCATGTACTAGTTATTGCGTCTATGTTTGATCTAGTTACTGCGTCTATGGCCTTGGGAAAGGCCATAGGATGAGAAGCTCCAAGTGTATACCAGAAGAAAAACAACCCTTTGTTCCAGGGCCCTATCAGAAACGTTCACCCAATCCAGGTAATGCCTCCTCTGAAGTTTCTTTTGGTATTCCAGTTGATCTTAATGTTCCTATTGCTGTCAGGAAGGGTGTGCGTGCATGCACGCAACATCCAATCTCAAACCTTGTTTCTCTTCAGTATGACTCCAACACATCATTCATTCGCAACCTCTTTAGATTTTGTTTCTTTACCATCCAATGTTTCAAATGCTATTTGATGCGGACATCTAGCCGTACAGACGTAGGAAGAAGAAGCAGACCCACTTGTCATTGTGGAATGGTAGCATGGATTACTGAATACAAGTGTGCATATGACACATCACTGAAGACCCCACACTAGGAAGATGTGCACAGGGATGGATTTAGGGCATGATTGGAGCATCTTTGGAGGGCATCTTTAGTTTTATTGTTTTACTGTTTTTATTTTATTTTATTTGTATTTTGGACACCCACATTTGGGCATTAGAGGGAGACAATTCATCTTTGGGACGTATTGGTATTTTTATGTTTTTGAACCTTCTTTGGTATTTTATTATGTTTGCAGTGTCTAATCTCAGTGATTGCTTACTTTCAATGGTTAGGATTGATCTTAGGGTTTAGAGAGTCCTTTAAATGCTTGTTTACTCTCATTTGAGAAGATTAATGAATGAGTAATGATTAAAGAGTCTCTTTTGAGCATTCTCCCTAAGAGATAGGATTGGTGTGAGGCCAAAGGGGTTGATCCCCCACATGTTCTTCAAGTATTCTCTGTGATTCTCCACGTACAAGTATTTGATTTTGATTTTTATGCATCCGCAATCAACCTTTTTTTCTTTAAGCAATCATCAAACCCATGGAATTCATGACTGGATCATCACTTGATCTGGATCTATGGAACATTTCATCCATAAATCAGATAGTGTTTGAATATTAGCCCAAAACCGACTTTCAACATGAGAGAACTGAGATTCTGGCCAAACTAACAGTCAAAATTAATCCAAACTTGGATCAATCCTCCATGAGGGTATATTGTAAGGGGGTGGTTACATCACGGGGCCCAAATCACAAAGCGTTCTCAATCGTTCGTTTGATCGCCTGTCCGATTTCGTAAGATCTTTGAGTGCTTCCTAAATCAGATATGATGGTTGTTTCAGGTTTGTGAGCCATGAATAATTATTTTAAGATAGCTCGAACCCATTTGCTTTCTTTTGATCAACTCTGGGCCTTGATCCGTGAACCCCGTGCATTAAATACTTGATCTATTGAACCCATTGGGCTTTAAAACTTCTTAAAATCCCTGGACTAAGGTTTAAGGAACTTTTAATTGATTATTTGATTGACTCCATAGGCTAGTGGAAGCCAAACTTCCATAAACCTCCAGACTGATTTTAATTGATTTGCATGATGACTAGCTAATTTATTATAATTGTTGATGTTCTCAGTAATTTTATTTAATCTCGACTTTATTAGTTAAGGTCATATCATTAGTCATGCATCACTCTTTCTCAATCCACGTGGAAGGAAGCCATGTTAGATGAGATGAGAGCCCTTGAAAAAAATGATACTTGGAATCTTGTGACCTTACCCAAGGGAAAGAAGCCAGTTGGATGCAAGTGGGTGTATATAATGAAGTATAAGGATGATGGCTCAATTGATAGGTACAAGGCCAAGTTAGTGGAAAAAGGGTTTACACAGACCTATGAGATTGACTATCAAGAGAAATTTACACCAGTTGCCAAGATGAACTCCATACAGGTCCTCTCTCTGGCAACGAATATGCCTTGGCCCTTACATCAATTAGATGTAAAGAATGTCTTTCTCTATGGTGAGTTGGAAGAGGAGGTGTATATGATGTTACAGCCAAGGTTTAACGTGAAGGCAACGAAAATCAAGTCTGTAAACTGAAGAAAGCCTTGTATGGGATGAAGCAGTCACCTCAAACTTGGTTCGGGAGATTCAATGGGGAGGTCAAGAAGATTGGGTATGTACTAAGCCAAACCGACTACACGTTTTTCAAACACAAGAGACAAAATTACTGCCCTCATAGTTTGTGGATGACATCATAGTGATAGGAAATGACTTAGAGGAAGTGCAAGAGTTGAAGACATTTTTAGGGAGAATTTGAGATTAAAGATCCCGACACCTGAATTTCTTGGGATTGAGGGTAGCTCAGTCAAAGAAAGGGATATTCATCTCTCAAAGGAAGTATGATCTTTTTTTTTATCGGTGAAAGAAGATATATTAAGGAGGGCTGAGGAAGCCCAAAAACCTGTACAACAGCAAAACAGAAGAAAAAACAAAAGAAGCCCCCAACCACACACGGCCAAGAGGGCCCAAAAAAGGGGATCGTATTAAGAGATCATTCGGTCCCACCGGAAGACCAAAGCATCAAATCTAAACAATTTGAGCTCGGATATAGTAGATCCCCAGTAGTACAAAGTGGCTTTAATCTTTATCACGATCTCATCATTGGTGGCCTTTTTGTCTTCGAATATCCTACGATTTCTCTCCTTCCAAATTTCCCAAAAAATCGCAAAAGGGGTAATTCTCCACAAAACTCGACCACTGGAAGAGAAGGCTCTGGAAGACCACCCGGTACCAAGCGTATTAACACACCTATTGCTCAGAATCATCAGCTGAATAATGTGTATGGGGCACGCCTCACTGATGCAAAAAGATTTCAAAGACTAGTTGGAAAGCTAATTTACCTATCTCTTACGTGTCTTGATATTGCGTTTGTAGTTAAATGTAATATGCCAGTTCATGCATGCTCCTCGAACATCCCACCTGGAGGCGGCCAACGGAGTGCTTAAGGATATGAAGGGTTCCCCAGGAAAAAAGCCTACTATTTGGGAGACATGGACTGATGCAGGAAAAAAGCATACTATTTGGGAAAAAAAAAAAGCCTACTTACATGTAGAAGCATATACTGATGCAGATTGGGTTGGTTCAGTGACTAATCACCGATCTACGTCTGGTTACTGTACTTTTGTTGGGGGTAACCTGGTTTCTTGGAGAAGCAAGAAACAGTCTGTGGTTGCTAGATTTAGTGCAAAGGTAGAATTTCGGAATATGGCCAATGGGTTGTGTGAGCTCTTATGGCTAAAGTATGCTTGAAGAGTTAAAAATAAAAGTCCAAGAGCCAATGAATTTATATTGCGATAACAAAGCTGCCATTAGCATTGCTCATAACCAAGCCTAACATGATAGGACCAAAGCATATAGAAGTTGACAGGCACTTCATCAAGGAAAAATTGAAAGGTGGTCAAATTTGCACACCCTATGTCAAGATAGGAGAGCAAGTTACAAATGTTCTAACTAAGGGGGTTAACAAGAGTTGTCTCCAAAAGATGTTAAATAAGCTAGACATGATAGATATCTTCGAATCAACTTGAGGGGGAGTGTTGGTTATTCTATTGCTTTATTAATGTTTTATCGTAAGTTGGAGCACCAAGGGTATTTCTGGTACTTCACCTTTTATTAGTCTTTATAAAACATACGGGAAATCGTGTTCATTCTCATACACGATTTTCCTTTCCTCCATTCTCTTCTCTTCTCTTCGTCTACTCTCATCTACTTCTCTCTTCTCTCCTCATCCAATCTGTTTTTTCCTATTTTGTTGGGTTTAATCTAAATCCTAAACATGTGAGATTATCAACACATTCCTACCCTAGAAATCCCAAAGACTTGGCAATCTCATTGCCTTATGATGGTTTAAATGCAGATACATTGTACACAAAATTCTCTTTCCAACATAGTTTTACCTTCTTTTGCTTCACAAATAGTATTTTGTCCATTAAAAGAAAATAATAAAAAATTATAACCACAAGAAATAAAAAATAAAAATAAATAAATATTGATTTCACAGCATACATACCAAAGCATCAATTTTCGTGCTTGTCTGAAAATCTTCAAGACAAATTTTGTTTAGAATACTTGAACTTCTAAAACCCTTGGCTGTTTTAGGGCCCTGATCTCCTGGATTCAACTTTGTTGTAAAATCAGCAGTTAATGGTTCTGAACATGAGGGGCATGAGACTTGTCCCACGGCTGCAGAGTAATCCATCAAACAAGCCTTACAGAAGACATGCTCACAAGATGTAACCTGAAATAGGAAATAAGGGTTTCAGTAGAAAAGCAAAGAAATCAAGGATTAGGTGTACAACAGATCCGATGATTTAATAGAAAATCAATGGATTATGACCAGGGGCCTGATAATTCAATAAAAGAGTATAACAATGATAGCTCACCACTGGGTCTTCTGCTGGGTCATGACAAATGCCACACTCTTCTTCACCAATATTAGTATTGCTTCCACTCTTTAGCGCTGCAGTATTAGAATAGATCACGAGGTATGGATGATCAACTGCCTGTAGAGTTGCAGGAAACAGATCAATCAAATGTATTAGCATCAAAGAGATTTCTAAAGGGCTATCAAATTATAAAAAACATGCTCCCATTACATTAGAAGCAGAAAACAATAGAGAGGTCTCAACCAAAAACTCAAAAAAGTTTGGTGGGTCAACTCAACTTGATCAGGACTTGGCCAAGATTTTTTATTACAACTCAAATCTTGCACAACACGAGGAAAAATCAATTTGGTACACGAAGAAAGCCATGGAGGTTTTACAGAATATAAAGTTTTCAAGACTCCATAGTGCTAACCTTTTCTATTTCACAGGAAAAATCAATTGGAGCTACACAATTAGATCCTCAAGTTTTGCTAGATATTTTTCAAGATTTCAAGTATGGGAATGGGTCGGTCTAAAGTCAACACAATTCCGAACCTTTCCTTTTACCTTATTTACTTCTTCAAATTCCTCGAAGTAGTGTGATGACAATCTGCATTTGTTTTCATCAGCATTTTAAGGAAAAGAAAAATATTCCGTCGTAACATCAATAACATTTCCTATTTAAACTTTAGTAAATTCATGTACTAGGATGCTTGGTTCACCTAACATGTAAGCTGTGTTATACAGCTATTCATATTATAAGTGTCGAACTGGTTATACTTTTTTTCGTTTTACATTTTTGGAAAAGAAAGAAAAACCCTCAACCAAGTCTACCAAGTACCAAGTACCAAGTACTCAACTGAGACTCAAGTCAACTCAATCATGGTCCATCAAGTCCAAATTGAATCTCTAGCTTTTAATCTTGCTCCAAAAAGTACAAATGCTAAGAAGAAATAAATGGATAACGGAATGCCATATTTACTCAACATGTCAAGATACCCTACTCAATGTTTTATAGAAGATTAGTCATCCACCTGTCGTAATCGCGTAAGGAGATCAAATATGTGAGCATAATTATTCAACAAGGTTCCGGCATCAACATATCTGCAAACCACAAAGCAAATTATACACAACCATGTCTGAAAAGTGCATGGCCATAATAGTATAGTACTTGAATCAATCCTATAAAAAGAAATATTATTGTAAAGCAATACATAACCTTAGCGGCATGGAGTACACTAAATCTTATCCCTTGGAATTTTTGGCGAACTATATTCTAGGGAGATTTCAAACTTTATGGTTTTCTATGGTTTTTATCGCAGGTCTGTTTAAGATCCAAAGTAATTTATTCATTGAATTATAAAAACAAAAATCAGAAAGATTCAAAAATCTGGCAGAACATCATGAGATTTTGAGAAAGGTTCGAAGATAACTCATTAACATTGAAGCATTAGTTGGACAAAGTGGCAGCGGGAGGGGGGTTGGGGGGTTGATTCAGGAGGGGTAGTGTAAAAGCAATGACTCTCAGAAGGCCAAGTGGTTAAAACAGATAGGAAGCATCAACATTATCATATAAAAATTTGAAATATGTATCTATCTAATAAAATATCAAAGTTTGAATTATTTGCCAAATGTTTTGATACAAATTAAATATTTAAGAATAACAAGAATTCAAATATAATAAGTAATACCACAGTTGTAGCTCTAAAGATTAGACAAAATAACGATAGCAATAGTTTAGGATGGGAGGTTCCGAGATCTCAAAACAGGGAGCAGAACCAAGGGCGGCACCTTTGTAGGAACAGAAAGTTATTAAAAATTCAAAATGCGTGCTTAAATTTAAACAATTTAGAAAATTAACTAATATAAGGATTGTGTGAACAAGAACCTACAACAATATATGTAATGAAAAAACAATAAGAAAAAATACCCATGATAAAAATTTGGTGGTTTAAAGAGTGTCTGATCGATAGTTGCAGAAGCAATGGCAAGTGGTAACTGAAGAAAAAGGTTGGAGGAAAGTTGTAGACTATAAAAAGACAGTTTGTACAGAGAGTCACAGAAGGATAATATAAGATAAAGCAGCTTCTTATAACCAAATATAAAAATAAACAAAGAAGAAAAAGGTTAGAGTAACACACGTATTAAATTGCAACTGACTTTCATTATATAATGATTCATAACAATCTGCTTCTTTAATATCCAGGGTGTCCCGCCTCAGGGTAACCTAGAGAAAATAGAAAAATGGGAAAGTTAAGAATAACTAGCTAACAGATGTGCTCATCTCAGACATAAAGCAAGGTTACAACAACAGTACTTACAATTCTAGGCGGAAGAGGCAGATCTGCAGCCCTGCCTTTCTTAGTGCGCCTTAGCACTATGCTTTTCAAAAGTTTGTTTTTTAGCAAAATCATGGCTCTTCTTCCCTCATTGCCATTCCCAGAACATTGTATTGGTGTAGCCACAAACTAATATAGATAGAATATTTAACAGGCATTACAGGCATAAAAAATGTCCCAGTAAAAAATCTGCACAATAACAAAAACAACCATAGGGCTTGAACCCATAGCTAAATTGGTTGACATTTTGTACTTCAACCGTCATGGGCTCGATACCAACTCACCAACCAGGAAAAAAATGTAACAAATTGTAAAACTTACTTTGTTCCACCAGCAGAAATGCCTCATAGATTTATGATCACAGTTTGGACACTCCGTTGTGGAACTGCAATTTTGGCAATTGGAAAGCATATAATATTTTTTTTTTGATAAGTGCAGAAAGCAAATAAAACAAAGATGACAATAAGGTTACTAAAGAATTTCAGCGAAATAAGAAGCACAATAGGGAATTGCAAAAGGAGAAAGAAAATACATATTTAGTGCCATGATTTGCTAAACATTTTAAATTTGGAAGTAGATTTCTAAATCTGCTACTCTGTAAAATTTTACCAAAATCCAGTTTCATTTGGTCGTCCAAATAGGTGTCTAAAGTCAATACACTTTTGGGCTTTGCACCTTCCAAATCAACAATATATTATTGCATAGGCTACGCTTAAGCTTAAGCGTAGGTGTTGCCTCACCCGAGGTATCCCTGTTACCTAGAACACTTTTTAACTACATTGGGTCCAATTAAGGAGATCTTATAAGCTCAAGAAACTGATCCAGAGGGTAACGTAACCATCCAATTGATCGCGTAAGACTTCTAAAGCATGGTGAATGGTCTTAAATTATTTCAGCACCATTCCCCATACTTTAGACCTCCAATAAGAATTTGATAGATTGAGTTTGGATCATCTAATCTTGTTATCATCTGGTATAGGCGATCTCCTATGTCACCCATATCCAGGGTGGTTGGCGAACACCTTCAGTGGGTCAAACTAAGGAGATCTTACAAGGTAACTATCCAGTTGGTAGATTTTCGTTTTTCAAGACCATTCGCCATACTTCAACCTCCCAAAAGAATATAGGATCATCTGATAGTGTATTTGTTCATTATAGGCGATCTAATGCGAGAGAATTCAACTACGATGGTCCGCCACTACACCGAATCAATGCCCGGTCAAGCAAGTGGACCCCATTTTTACTATTTATAGTAATTCCGATTTTACTATTTTTAGATAGAGTTCTAGTTGTTTAGAAATTGGTTCTTTGTGTTGTAATAGAATTAGGATTTTGACAGATTTTATTTCCAATTAGGATTTTATTATTCATTAAAGTTAGTAGAATTGTAGCACACCTTTCTTTTTTCAGTTTGATTAGGATTAGGAAAGTGGAATTAGGGAGTTTTATAAATAATGATGTAAGCTCTGATTTTAGGGCATGACTGAAGTTTATGAAATTGATCCTCTTTTTTTGAGAAAACTCTCTTCCTTGGTACGAATCCAAGCTTCCTTGGTGCGAAGCCATGCTATTTCGGTGCGAAGCTAAAGATATCCTATCAAATTGCAGAACGGCCTCCCGTCCTACGTTAAGATCTCCCATGTTCCACAATCATAAGAGTTGTGCGGGTGTCTTCCCCACGCAATATGCAGTCATTATCTAGTCCTGCATAGAGATCATTGGGTTAAGAAGTTACAATGGTGGGTACCCCTTTTTTTAAATCGGTTCTCCGGCTGGTTTGAAATATGAGAAGTCGAGAGGTGCTCAAGAGGTCGAGAGAGAGAGAGAGTTACTTGTGAGAGATTCCTTGTTGAGCAGCTTCGACTTCCCTTCTTGAGCCAACAACTCCGTCTCCTTGAACAAAATGCTTCGTCTCCTTTGAAAATGGGTAAACCATAGAGGGTTTAGTTTTTGGAACCTGATTTTCTTTGAAAGAGAAAGAGAGAGGGAGGAGAGGAGACGTGAAAGAGGAGAGGGTCGTCAGAGTCGCTGCAGCGAAGAGTCCTCGTATTTTGACACGTGTCATATATCTTTAATGACTTCTCAGTCATCGAAGAGAAACTTGAACGTCGGCTCAGCTTGAGACGAGCCACACTTAGCTTAGATGTGGAAATCTTCCCACTTTCTTACCCTTGTATTTCACGCCCTTTCTGGCTCTTGGATCTTGTACAAAAGTCGGTAAGTCATTCCTGTCAGTGGAGCCCAACCCTTTACATAATACCAAAAATACGCTATATACGTATAAAATACGTATCTGATAGCAACCTATGCCAGAAACTGCTAATGTAGATTTATCCCCAACAGCCACACTAGCAAGGTTCAAAGTACACAGTATCATTTCATAATCGTTCATGGGATATACCGAAACGTATCGAAAGTATCGTTCGATTTCGAACAAAACTTCGTGAAACCGAAACAAAATGTTAGTGTAAATTTACACATAAGATGAATATCGTTTGGTTTCAGCCGAAACTTCGTGCAGCCAAATTTGTCACGCCTTAGGGCAATACCGAAAAGTCGGTATCGCCCGATACTTTGAGCCATGCACACTAGTATCTAATATCAAAGCACGTTATAGGCGAGCAAAGACCTCCGTCATACGTGGAAGCTCCTTGCTCCATAAAATCTGAGCTCGGACTAGCTTATACTCCGGATTGAGTCCAGAAAGAAATCGAGCTACATCAAAATCTTCTTTCTACTTACGTTGCTACTCTAAGTCCGATGTAAGAGGCTGGTAAACATTCAACTCATACCGAATCCTCTATAGGGAGGAATAATACTCAGCTAAGAGCTTATCCCCCTGTTGTAGTGAAAAATAATCCACCAACTGATATATACGAGTAATATTATTTTCATCCAAATACACATTTCCAACTGATGGAGGACAGGAGTACCGTTCCGCGATTTGAGAAGGAATTAAGAATGGATTACTATTCACGGCACTATTCACATGTCACTATTCACAGCACTATTCACGTGACACTAGTCACGTCACTATTCACACAGCACTATAGTATGATTTGGGTTTTCTTTCATAATAAATTGACTAAAAAAGAAATAGAGATAGAGAAAGAGAAGAGAATAAGAGAAGAAATAGAGAAAGAGATAGGGATAGAAAGATACATTCGGCTTCACACCGAATTAGCTTGGCTTCGCACCAAGAAAAGATAGCTTCGCACCACAAGAGAGATTTCTCAAAGAGATTTCTATTTCTTCATTCATAATTTTTTTATTTTTTTTGATAAAGTAGATTTGATATTAAAGAGGGATAACCCAAAAAAGAGATACAACGGGGTTCTCAAGACCAGAAACCCCCAAACCAAACCAAGAAAAACCAACTAACCCGGGAAGGATTCTCTAAGCATCTCTTCCCATCTAAACACAAAAGCATCAAACATACAACCTCGAAACTCCGCCGAAATAGAGGACCACAGATACAAATAAGCTTTAATTTTCATTCATAATTTTTCATTCTTTAAATCAAAGGGTACATCACCTTTTATAGACTCCCTACTTGAACTTTCCTAATTCTAATATAATTGAAATTAGAAACTCCGAATACAAATCAACTATTGCAATCAATAATAAAAATTCTAATTAGAAATAAAATCTAATTTCAATTGAAAATCCTAATTAAATTAAAACAAATCTTCGTGGGGTCCACTTATCTAAAAATAGTAAAATCAAAATTTACTATAAATAGCAAAAATGGGATTGACTATAAATAGTAATTTCTAGATTTACTATAAATAGTAAAAACGAGATTTACTATAAATAGTAAGTCCATTTGCTTGACTGGCATAGATTCGGTGTAGCGTGGACTATCGTAGTAGAATGCTCCCGTATCAAACCCTCCTGGTTGAAAAGAATTCGACCTCGAATTCAAGTTGAGATATTGCAATTGACTTTTCCAACGAAAGAGATATTTGGAGTACTCTCACTTTAGCTTCTTCTTTTGCATCTTCGACAAGTGTAAATTTTTTTCTAAAACATGGTCTATCTCCTCAACTCTGGCCTTCTTTGAATAGAAATATTTGCTTGTTCCATCTGCATTATTTTCAACTGTCGGTTCTAAAACAGCAGAAATATCTGGTTTCGGATCGGAATCTTCTGTACTATTTGGGCCATCTTCAGCTGGAGCGTCTGAACCAGGGGAATCATCATCACTTTCATTTTCCATAATAGCAGGAAGATCAATATGCATATCCTCCGTCTTTTCATCTGATAGAACTACAGGAGCTTCAGGACTGGCTAATTCCTCAGTTTTGGCTTTTTCTTCCTCATCGATTTTTTTATTTTCCTCGGATGAAAAAATACCATCTTGTTCAATGGCTTTTATTTCTTCGTTTACTTTCTTCTCGACTTGCTTTGAGACCTCTTTAGGGTTTTTTTTTGCTGTGAAACCTTCCAATAGCTTGTCAGAAAGAGGTGAAAAAGCCAGTGGTTGTGGTAGTGACTTTCCAAGACGACAATTGCTGATTGGAACTCTGGCGGAGACCCTTGCCTCCAGTTTGCTCTCAATACGATTTATATGGTCGCTTAGTCCGCTCTCAAAACGATTTATCACATCGTTTGGTTTAGTTAACGCGGCTACCAAAGATTGCGAACCAATATGAGACATCTTTCCAATCAGGAGTTTCGAACCGGGCTCTGATACCAAATTTGACGCAGGACGGGAGTACCGTTCCGCGATTTGAGAAGGAATTAAGAGTGGATTACTATTCACGCAGCACTATGGTATGATTTGAGTTTTCTTACATAATAAATTGACTAAAAAAGAAATAGAGATAGAGAAAGAGAAGAGAATAAGAGAAGAAATAGTGAAAGATATAGGGATAGAAAGATACCTTTGGCTTCGCACCGAATTAGCTTGGCTTCGCACCACAAGAGAGATTTCTCAAAGAGATTTCTATTTCTTCATTCATAATTTTTCATTCTTTAAATCAAAGGGTACATCACCTTTTATAGACTCCCTACTTGAACTTTCTTAATTCTAATCTAATTGAAATTAGAAACTCCTAATACAAATCAACTATTGCAATCAATAATAAAAATTCTAATTAGAAATAAAATCTAATTTCAATTGAAAATCCTAATTAAATTAAAACAAATCTTCGTGGGGTCCACTTATCTAAAAATAGTAAAATCAGAATTTACTATAAATAGTAAAAATGGGATTGACTATAAATAGTAATTTCCAGATTTACTATAAATAGTTAAAACGAGATTTACTATAAATAGTAAGTCCATTTGCTTGATTGGCATAGATTCGGTGTAGCGTGGACTATCGTAGTAGAATGCTCCCGCATCACCAACCCACTCCCAAATCTCCTTCGTCATATTCAAGAACATCAAATTAATACTGATTTTGGGATCCATGTTGTTCCGCAATCATGTCGTAATTTGAGCATTTTCTTGGATCCATTCAGAGTAATTCTTCGCATCAACAAGTGGACGAGACTCGGTGAGATACTTGGCTATCCCTTTGGCTAGTAGAACAATCTCAATGGATTTAGTCGAGGGAACATAATTGCTTCCATTAAGCTTGATGGAAGTCATTTGAACATTGAAGAAATATCCAGGGAGCATCGTACCATAACCAGATTTATGTTCTATGATAATCAACACAAACAACTAATAGTGCGCAAAAATCAGCAAACAGTCTACTTGAGGAGGTGTGGCAACAAGAAAAATCAACAACTAGTCCACTTCGGCAGCACCTAGACCACACAGCAGGAGGTGCACCAGCACCTATAAAAACACAAGGGGTGCGGGAGCACCTACACTAGCAATAAGTCCACTTTGGAGGGTGCGGCAGCACCTGGAGTACAAAATAGGGGATGCAGCAACACCTAAAACCCACAACAAGTGGTGCGGCAGCACCTAAGGGCATAAACAGGGGGTGCGGCAGCACTAGAGAGGGAATCATAAAAAGATCTAGATGTTGGACAAAACCCAACAGCTCACCTGCAGAAAATAGCTCTTAAACCATCAACCAAACAAAAACACCCGAATATCCCTATAGAACAGCATAGTGGATGTACACATGTCCAAAAAAACTTCACTAAAATACCTCTCCATAGGGTTTAGTACCCTGCAGCAGCACTAGTAGAGATCCATAGACCCTGCGGCACCTGTAATCAACTCACAAGATGTGATGCACAACAATACTGCTGCAGCCTTTACATAGGCCTACGGCAGCCCTAGGTCAATGGAGAAATCGCTACCCTAGGTGAAGAAGAGAGAAAAACCTGAGAAAATGGAGAAAGGAATGAAATTAGGG
Source organism: Euptelea pleiosperma (assembly GCA_035048495.1). Lineage (NCBI taxonomy): Eukaryota > Viridiplantae > Streptophyta > Magnoliopsida > Ranunculales > Eupteleaceae > Euptelea > Euptelea pleiosperma. Next base: position 6,773,627 of record CM068545.1, read on the forward strand.
TTGAAAGAATGGGATTAAGGTTAGATCGGATCAGAAACCTGGCTTTGATACCATGTTATTTGAGTTAGGGTTTTGGAGAGGAGAGGAGAAGAGATAGAGGATCGTTGGAGAGAAAACAGAAAAGGTCAAAATCTAGTGAAAATGTGCTCACTAGTCACCTGTTATATTATTAAGTCATAACATAAAGTAAAAGGACATGAGATCATCCCTGGCTGCACCAGGATTGCCAAAAGAAGTTCCATCAAAGTTGAGATTTAGGGGGCATTTGGGAACGAGAAGTAAAAGCACTTCTACTTGTAGTAGAAGTTATAAATTGATTTTTTACCTCCAAAAAAGTCATAGAAATTCACATGTCGGGAGGGATTCTAATTTTTGAGAAGTTATTTCTCTTAGAAGTCAAAAGCTAAAAATTTTAGCTTCAGTTTTAAGTTAATTTTTAACTTTTCAAAAGTTAAAATATAAAACACATCCAAACTAACCTTTTAACTTTTTGGCTTATAAAAGTCAATTTACTTATTTTTGTGTTCCCAAACGCCCCCTTAACTTCCCCAAATCCAACTTCTTCCACAATGGAACTAGCACTTCTGATTTTTTTCACATTCAACAATCACCATCGAGTTTGCTCCAAATTAGATAGTTTGGACTTCCTAGAAAATTCCCACCAACTCACCACAGAGCATGTTCCTCCAAGGATTTTGCCCCTGTTACCAAAAGCATCACTTGTCCATGAAGATAAGAGATAAAACATCTTGTCATACGATCCATGTAGCGCAAAACGAGTGAAAAATCAGCACCAAGTTTTCCTAAAAATTCCCAATGGATCAAGAGATTCTTAGTCCTGTCAATCTGTACCAAAACTTGCACCAAATCCTGTCAACTTATCCAATCTAAAGGAGCAGCACCCTTTCTTCATTGAAGAGATTCTTACTCCTTAAGGCGTCAAGTTCTTCAACATCCAGTCTTGAAAGAATCATATCTCCAACTAGAGTGTTGGCACTAGGAGATGACATTGTTCCCTGCCCACACCTATTTCAATCTGAAGCCACACCAAATGAAAAACTATGTGTTACCACCCCTTGCAGTCCATGACCAGAGTGATAGAAGGCCATGGAAAAAACAATTAAGAAACATTAACAAACCTGGGGGAAAAGATAACCCACACAACAATCCATTGAATGGACCAGAAACCTAAGATCCACTTACTCAGAATGGCACGCCCAAATTCAATTAGTAATCGGACACTTAACATGTCATTAAAAAGGGGGGAAATGCACAAAATCCCTAACAAGCTAAATCTTTATAGACCTCCTGCCCATTTGAAAACTTATTTCATGCAAGGAGACGAAGGAAAAACTGATCGATAAGAGTGAGTTGCTTCACAGAAGGGCAGGAGGCACATTAAACCCTAAAATCAAATGTGCAATGATTAACATTCTTACAACTTTTCTCTTGCCAATATTACAAACCCAAATCAGCGTCTACTCATAAGATTCTTCATAATTAGAAATGGTTTGGAGGTGTGAAATGCTTTTGGGTCATATTAATAGCTGAAGTCAACCAATTCGAAGAATACATCTTAGTAGACTGCAGAACTAACCGTGGAAGCTTGAGAGTAAGCAAACAACAATCACAAAGAACCAAAAAATACTTACCTATAATCTAGCGATTTGCAATCACAATCCCTACAGAAGTAATATGAATAAGGAGTTATTTGCAGGAAACGGACCTGTATAAATAAAGTAGTGAGATTTATCAGCCAAAAAAGTAAAAATTATATGATAAACGTCAACCTTACGAAAATACAGAGCACACTAACCAATGAGTAAAGTTCTCCAACACGATTCTGAAGAGGAGTGCCACTTAAAGCCCATTTATACGAAGATTCTAAAGCAAGAACAGCCTTTGCGGTATTACTGCGTCTATCTTTTATAAAATGAGCCTATCAACAATAAAATGCAAGCATTAATAATTTAAAATAAACATTAATAACATGAGTTTGGTAAAGTGAATAACCAGAAAAGTCCACTGACACCATACTATTGTTTGAAGATGAGCAAATGTGTTAATAAGCCAATGGACAGAAAAATATACCTGCTATGTTTCAGAAGTGACTATATTAATTCAGTTTCTCAGATATCGATAAGGTGACCTAAACTCCTAGGGGAAAAACCTTTTATATAACATAATATTATGACGAGGAAGCGTTGCTCAAACCAAGGGGCGACCCACCTCACCAAAATCTAATTTTTTTCTTTTGTGGAACACTTCATAATATTCCCATCAAGCTGAAAACAATCTCTGTCCTGGATTCAATGGAGTTATAAGGAAATTGGTTATTGATTCTAATCTACATTATACATTTCCTCCGATGAAGCATATGGTCCTATTCGTTTGTTCTTCATATAATACAAGATCCAACATTTATATTTTCTTTTTTTGAGGGAATGTTAGGGGTTGGCAGATCCCTACCAAATCCTATGAAGGAATTGATCACATCCAGCGTGAGCGTGAACAACGCACGTGCATGCACACAAACTACATGACTCCATAAAGCTTACCCATCTGCTTGCCCTTCACAATGCCCAAAAAATTTCGAAATTTTAAAATAAAACACCCAAATAAGACAATCTTCCTAAAATAATTGCTGGGTTCATGCAAACTTACCTCATCCAGAATAATGCGGTCCCACTTTATGGAATGCAAAATCGAGTTCCTAGTGGGTGGGCATTGGTCTACATCTGCTGGACTCCCCTTGGAAGAATTAAACTCGGATTTCTTATCTTGCTTTCCTTGCTTCCCTGGCTTCTTAGTCTTCTTGCCAGCTCCCTTCCTTTTACTGTCCTCAAATTCACTGTTCTCTGCTTCAAGGACAGCGGATTTTGTTTTCGAGTTGGAAGATTTTAATCCATGTTTCCCCTCTTTTCTCAATTGCTTAGACTGCTTATCTGTTTTAACAGCATCAGGCCCACAGAAATACCGGAGGTGGAGAGCCATATTCTTGGGATAATACAACTTCCCACACCACACACACTTTTCTTTGGGTGGCATCACATTTTTCCTGTACTCCGCCTCGACAGTGGAGTAAGTAGTCAGGACAAAATCATACTCAGAGAACTGATTGAGACTCTTCTTTCTATTGGGTCCATGATAGATCAGCACCTTGGTGCTCCCTTCCAGAGTGAACTGAGCAATCTCCTTCTCCCACTGCTTCACAGCAACCACAGGGCAAATAACGAGAGTGCATTTAATTTCGGGCAACACCGTTGATGAACTTGGTGAGGGTGAGTGCCCACTAGACCCACAACCCGTTTGACGGGTTGCCCGTTTGGCAAGAACAAGAGCAATGGCTTGGATAGTCTTCCCCATTCCCATCTCGTCCGCAAGGATTCCCCCTCTATTCATGGATTCCTCCTGCTTCAAAGCCCAAGCCAACCATTCCTTCTGGTACCTCATTAAAGTCATGAGCAAGTCTGGGGATGCCTCGGCAGTTTCTGCCATTTCTTCATCCTGACAATCAAAATTGATATCTCTTGCTTCATTGGCATCGATCCATCTCTCATTCTCTTCCTGCCAAACCTCCCATAGTAAAGGTGGCCCATCCTCTCTCTTTCTTCCTTTCTTCTTCCTATTATTCTTCTTCTTCAATCCAATCAAACGATCAACACAAGCTTCATTGAGATCCGGAATACAGGTATCTAGTTCTTCTTTATCGCTTTCTTCAACCATTTTTTCCCCTTTCCCTTTTGGTTTCTCTTTCTCACTCCTTCTCTTCTTTGACACCCTTTTGTTCCTTTCCATTACATAATTAACATGATTGGAATCATCAGAGTTGTTAGTATCGGAATTTGACTCACTTTCAATCACAGCCTTTCCTTTGTCGTTATTACCCAATCCCTTTCTTCCTCTCCTCTCTTCGGCTCGTTGTATCGACTCGTCACTAATATGCAAAGAAGCACCGCCTGCATTTAAGTAAATCATTATATACCCAATTGATCTAGTCCGTCGCTTACACCAATCACATGCCTTCCTTGCTGATCAGACTATTTTGAGGTTTTTCTACTCTAAAAGAAGTAAAAGAAACAAAAAAAATTAACTAAATTGACCAAAAACGAAAAGATATACCTTCGTCGCTGCCGCTGGTATCGGAATCGGAGTGTGGAGCATAATCTTCTTCATCAGGGGGATCTCTTGTCCCTCTTGTCCGGCGCCTCTTGGCTATTCAATCGTATTTTAAAATCAACAGAAATTGGCAAAAGCAGATAGAATCAGAGAAGAATCGATTTCTATGATGCTAAACAAACGGTGGATACAAAAAGCTTCGAACTTTACCTTTAACGGCGCGTTTCGGAACACTGCGTCGGGAGCGACGTTTCATGGCTGTTTGCAGGGAGATAGATGAATTAGGGTTAGGTTTTGGCCCTATTTGCAGGCTTCTGAAGGAGTTTTTAATGGCAGAAGGAAAGGGTTCAACTGTTCCAAGTGACGAGCCAGTCAGTTTGATAGACTGATGACTTAGCAATCGTGTGAAGAAGACCATGCGGCGGGAAAGCCCTTTATATAACAATCAGAGGTGGCACATGCTTTTACACGTGATTCGCGTAGGAATGTTTGTAGGGCTGCAACTCGGGGCGGGTTGGAGGTCAACTCCAGCCCAACCCGACTTTCAAGGCTACGAACACAATCCCAACCCAAGGTCCGGCCTAGATTTTTCAGCCTGAGCCCAACCCGATGGGGTTGGTCGGGTTACTCTAGTTGGTCAATTTTTGTTTTTGTTTTTTCTTGCTTGGAAAGGTTGCTACATTTTTTTTATATTAAAATTTTTTATTGGTCCATACACCGTTATGCTAGCTACTTCATTTTCACATTCTGTAAATAATACCACATTAACAAAATATATGTAAATTAATATTCGTCATCTTTACAGGTTTATTCATACAGGAATTACAAGTTCAAAATTCTTTGCATAATTTTGTTCCTACAAATGCCAAATAATTTTCTTTCAATTGTAAATAGTAACGCAATTGCGAATGATAAAACAAGTTTACAGCAGAACGAGACCTACATATTGGCGAAACTCGTAGTTTCAGGAAAGACTAAAAATTATCTCCACTATCAACAACATAACAATGAGTTTTTTAACTGCTCACCTTCTCATACAGAATTGATTTCAAGCCATATGTCTTTGATAATGTGTGTGTGTGTAGTGTGTACGTCGGGCTTGAGTTAGGTTGAAGCCTCAACCTTAACCTAACCCTATTTGATCAGGTTGTCAAAATCCAAGCCCAAGCCCAATCCGAGTTCTGAAGGGACCAACCCAACCCTAACCCAAAGTCTGGTTGAGTCCACCCAAGTTGCAGCCCTAAATGTTTGTATGTTTGAGGTGTGCCCACATTGATGCACCTATTATTAGTCAGGTTGTAACATAATATTATAAAGCTTCATGTTGATGAGTCGGTGAATCGTGTCTATGATTCCTAGCACATCAAACACTACCCAATTGTAAGATAGAAATTTCTCAATGACATGTTAAGAGAACCTCACGTCGGATGGTTCTCTTGCTCGCGTCAGATGGAAAGAACTTATATAGTTATGAATGATTAAGATGTAAATATGAGGAGTTGTTTTGAAAAAATTGGCAACGGAATATCCGAATGAGTCCAATCTAGCATAGTGTTGGAGCTCTTTTTTCAAAATCTATGCTAAATTTTAGCATTGCTTTCCTCCGTGGGTAGCTCAACAGACGCCCACCTCTTTACATTGGGCACCCACATCCCATACAGTTTTTTTTACCAAAAAAGTCCCCCTTCAGTTGGGACACCCACCCCATCCCATCCCACTCCTTTGTCTCCTCTCTCCCTCTCTCTCGTTGCTATCAACCACCGTTGGATTCTCGAAATCCCTGGCCGAGATCACAACTCCCGAGAGGGGTCAGAAAAAAGGGGGCTCTGAGCCTGACCCTTTTTTATATTACGATTTTTTTTCTTTTCTCATCAAACACATTTATTGATGTCGACAAGCAATTATGATGGCAAAAAAAAATTGTTTATCAACCTTATAATAAATTATCATAATCTTTATGAAGCCCTGTCCACAAATTAATTTCAAGTTACGAATGAACTAGATCACACGTTTGATTCACACTTAGGCTCTATATGGTGATAAACAAAAAGTTTTACATAAGAAGGATTTGTATGTTAGAAATTGTTGATACACAAAAGTTTTATGACATTTATATGAAAAAACCATTTCTAGAAAACTTACTCCGGGCAACAATACCCCTACAAATTGCTAATTTTAACCAAAGAGATGATATAATGATGTTGAGATGATAAAGCAGGTCCCATTGGTCCACACGTCACACTTGTTCAAAAGGGGGACTTGTAGCCAGCTGGAATTGCGAAAAAATTTGTGTAAAAGTGAGAAAGCTAGCAACAGGTTCTAAGTCTAACCACGGGCAAGTTCCCACAATGGAAAAAGTCTCTTATATGGACCGATAGGCATGAGGTCATTTTCTGGGACTGGAAAAGTCACAGAAAACATGTCTGTCACTTTCCCACAGCATGTAAAACTTTGATGACTGTGGGCTGTCATCGGTAGGAAGGGCACGAGGGCAGGCGAGGCAACACACTATGCGAGGGAGTAAAACTTTGATGACAGCGGGCTAAGACAGCCCACAATATGAGCTATGTAGCACATTCTTAGAGGATGCTGACCTTATGGATGTTTGGCCAATCCCTATGTGAACCTACAAACCAAAAATCAACATGATTAGTGATTTCTAGGCGTTTTATTGGAGTCGTTTTTATGGGTTGATTTTTTTTTGTAGTCATCATCGTGGGAGGGCCCCACAGAAGAAGCCAGGCTAAGCCTGGACCCATTTTCTACTCCTGGCACAACCATTCAAAAGAGGAAACCATTTTCATGGGTTGATTTTAACCGTGGGAAGTTGAGCATTATTAACCATTATTTGCGTACAGAGATCCAACGGTTTGAAATCACCAATTAGACTGATATTTGGTTTGTGTTTTACCTAGGGATTGGCAAAACATCCATAAGGTTAAAGTCCTTTAAGAATGTGCCACGTGGCTTATATTGTGGGCTGTCATTGGCTTCTATGACAGCCACTGTCATCAAAGTTTTACTCGTGTGCGAGGCTTAGGGCAAAGACTGAAGGATTATGTAATCGAAAGGTCGCGATGTAACGAGTTGTAGCTCAACTTTGAGCTAGCACAATATTTGTAACTCTACCGCTACCACATGGGCCCACTGACCGTACGGATGTTTAGCCCACCCCTTGTTAGGACCTTTACTAGGCCTCAAGCTGCCATCCCTCCTAAAAAGATATCTTATCAGGAGAAGGCAAACTTTAGCCTTTATATCACGATCAACGTTACACTCTGCGAGGCTCCACGATTCGATCATGTGATTGACATCGCACCCGCGGGTCCATCCTGTGATTCGATCCCATGAGCCTTTAACTCTAATGGCGATTGACTTCGCACCTACGGTGCCCCTATCATGCCCTTTGGGAGTGGCATTAATAACCCCCAAAATCCTCCTCAAGAATGCGCTTCCCATGACTCAATCCCATAACCTTAGCTCTGATACCAATTGTTAAGATCTTTACTAAGCCTCAAGCCGCCATTCCTTTCGAAAAGGTATCTTGTCAAGAGAAGGCAAACTTTAGACTTTATACCACAATCGATGTAACACCCTGCGGGGTTCCACGATTCGATCATGTGCGCAGACCCATCTTGTGATTTGATACTGTGAGCCTTTAACTCTAACGACGATCAACCTCACACCTACGGACCCCTATCGCACCCTTAGGGAGCGGCATTATTGACCCCCAACACCCCTTGGTAGACACGGATACAAAATATCAGCTTGTTTGATGATTTTTAGCCACTGGCTTAGTACTCAAAAAATTGGTTGAATCCAACGGCTAGAATCACGCTTTAAAAATTACTAAAATCTAATGGCTAGAGATTACCAATCATAGTGATGTTTGGTATGTATATCCACCAAGAGGTGGGCTAAACATCCATGTGGTCAGTGAGACTAGATGTCAACGGTGAGTTACAAAAAGTTGAGGGGGCCTCGTGCCCCCCGGCCCCTATGTGGCTCCGCTGCTGCTAGGAGGACTTGGGCCAAGCCTGAATCCATATCCCCTAGTAGGCTGGGCCTATCATGATTGATCTTTTAATGGGTGGATCGTACACTTAGAAGCTTTGGACCATGATAGGTGCAAGCCCATGGTCCACGCTCTTATATATTTACCCTAATTCCCTCCCCCAAAATTCAAATTTCTGTTAGAAATCTTGAACGTTTTCCAACAGCCATGTTCTCCTCCTCTCTAACGCTTTTCCCTCTCCAACAGCTCTCTCAATCCATTTCCTACCCACAAAAACAAAATCCTCCTTGGATTCCAACCCCGGAACTACTCTCCAAATACCCCACCCTTCACCATCTCAGCTCTTGTAAGACCATGAAGCAACTCACCCAAATCCATGCCCAAACCATAACCACTGGCATCTTCAAAGACAACTTTGTCGCTTCTCGAATCCTCTCTTTTGCCGCACTCTCTCCTCATGGTTCCATACCCTACGCTCGCCTCCTTTTCTATCGTATCCGCAAGCCTGATACCTTCATTGCCAATACCCTAATTCGAGCATATGCCTTTAGCCCAAAACCAGTTAATGCAATCCTCTTTTACACCCACATACTAGAGTTTTCCCTTCTTCGCCCTGATATCCACACAATTCCTCTCATTCTCAAAGCTTGTTTGGAAATCCCCTCACTTTCCTTAGGTAAGGCAATTCATTCTCATGTTTTCAAGCTCGGGTGGTCTTCTGAGGTGTCAATTCTGAACTTTTTGGTACAAATGTATGCTTCTTGTGGTTCGATCGAACCTGCAAAACTAGTTTTTGATAGACTTCCTGAATATGACGATGCTTCTTGGAATATAATGATGGGTGGGTATTTGAAATGTGGACATTTTGAGTCTGCGCGTGAGATGTTTGACGAGATGCCAGAGAGAAATGTTGTTTCTTGGAGTGTTATGATTAATGGACATGTCCAAAATAGCCGTTTCAAGGAGGGGTTGGCGCTTTTTCGAGAGATGTTAGCTGAGAAAGTGGAGCCCAATGAAAGTGTGTTGGTGAACGCTCTTTCTGCGTGTGCCCATCTAGGGGCATTGGAGCAAGGGAAGTGGATTAATGGGTATCTAAGAAAGAAAAATGTTACATTTACAGTTCGATTGGGTACTGCACTAATAGACATGTATTCAAAGTGTGGGTGCATTGAGAAAGCGCTCGAGGTTTTCGATGAGATGAAAGAGAAGAATGTACTGGCTTGGAGTGCAATGGTTGGTGGACTCGCTATTAATGGGCGGGGAAAGGATGCCCTACATCTCTTCTCTCAGATGGAGATGCATGGCGTAAGACCAAATGAGGTAACTTTCATTGGGGTTTTGAATGCGTGTAGCCATTCAGGATTGGTTGATGAAGGGTCGAGCTATTTTGATTCTATGACAAAGATATATGGGTTAAAACCAAATACCCATCACTACTGTTGTATGGTTGATCTCTATGGTCGAGCTGGGTTATTAGATGGAGCTGAAAATGTTATCAAAAGCATGCCAATGAAGCCCAATTCTGCTGTTTGGGGGGCCCTCCTCAATGCTTGTAGGATACATGGGAATATTGATCTAGGCGAACAAGTAGGGAAGCAACTACTTGAATTGGAGCCGAATCATAGTGGACGGTATGTGCTTCTATCAAACATATATGCCACGAGTGGAAGGTGGAACCATGTAGCTGAGTTGAGGAGGTTGATGAGAGAACGGGGGATTAGTAAAACACCCGGGTGTAGCTTCATAGACTTGAGAGGCACTGTACACGAGTTTGTCGCAGGGGATAGTTCCCATCCACAAATTGAAGAGATTTACGCCAAGTTGGGTGAGATGAGCAGAGAGCTAAAGCTCGCAGGCTACAAGCCCAAAACGGGCCAAGTACTGCTTGATATGGATGAGGAAGAGAAGGAGACTGCACTTTGTCACCATAGCGAGAAGTTGGCCATTGCTTTTGGGTCATCAACACTGATCCAGGGACTACCATCCGGATCACAAAGAACCTGCGGGTGTGTGCAGATTGCCACTCGGCTACAAAGCTAATTTCAAAGATTTATAGTAGGGAAATCGTCGTGAGAGATAGATGCCGTTTCCACCATTTCAGGGATGGCACATGTTCTTGCATGGATTTTTGGTGAACTTTGTGGTGAGGATTTCGATAGGAAATGAGTTTGATTGCTCTTAGAAACTAAAGAGTAATCAGCAATCATACACCATAATTGTTTACTATGAGAGATACTTTTCTTTTTCATTTTAACAAAGCTGGGTTAGGGTCGGCAGCGCCAGGATCCAATCACCATGGACATCTTCTGACCTAAAAATTGAACCGGTAGGAAGAACACTTGATCTATCCTGTACCCGATGATCAGAGAAAGGTATCACTACTGCCCCCAATAAAAAGAGTTACAATCATTCCAGCATATTGATATTTGGTGTAGGAGATCTCCAAGGTGGTACATGTTGAATGGTGGATCTCAATTCTTTACATTTAATGCTATGTATACAGCTATGCAAATTTTTTTTTTTGCTAAGACAAAATTTTATGGTCTAGAGCCAGAAATTTATATCATTCATCCTTATGTTTCAATGGTTATTTATAAATCGATGAAGTGAGAAACTATAACCACTTATTCTCATCTTTCGCAATCCAACTCAATGACAGCTATGAAATGAAGTTTAAGTTGGAAATTGTTGCTTCCTGCATTCTAAGATAGCATGAACATAGTTTGGCAAGAGGAATATGGTCAACAATTCAGAGAAGAGAAGCTGATACTCAGATGGTTATATCTTATCCATCGATTCAATGAAGCGAGAAACTATAACGACTTATTCTCATTGTTCGAACCCAGCTCAGTGACAAAAATGAAATGGAGTTTAAGTTGGAAAACATTGCACCCTGCATACTGAGCTAGCATGCACATAGTTCAGCGAGATGACAATGGTCTACAGTTGGAGGAGAAGCTAATAATTTTATTGATTTTTGACAAGGAGAAGCTAATAAATCAGATGGTCAGAACCCTTGGAATGATAGTTCCATCCCCACTACATCTGCACCACACATACCTCCACGCCATCTGTTGACCATTATGTTACTTTTGAGGCACGGCCACAGTTTTTGCCTAACCATTTTCAAATGCGAGCTATATTGTTTGAGTTAGAGCATAGCCATTCTCATTCTCTCTTCACCCCCAGCATGTGTTTTAAATCATTCTCAATATTTTGTACCTAAAAGCACAAATTATTTTTCGGGGATATAATAAGCTGCAAGCAATAGAATAGTCCCCAACTTACTTTGGAATCCTTTCAACAAAAAAGAAATGTTAATTACAGCATTCAAGTTCATCAAAAACATGTCACAGGAATAGAGAAAACGAGCTGGCCCCTCTCCATGAAACTACGATTTGTAGTATTTTGTAGGCACAAATGGCATTTTCGTCACGACCCCGTCATAGGATTTTCCTCGAATTACAATCTTAACCTTAGTTCCCGACTTATGGGATCCGGATTTCACATACCCCATACCTATATTCTTCTTGAGGCATGGACTAAATCCTCCACTGGTCACCTCCCCGAGGCCCTGCCCTTTTCCATCTAGGATCTCACAGTGGCTCCTTGGAGGTGGACCTGAAGAGAAAAAGCCAACACGTCTAATTGCAGGGCCCTCTTCGACCTGTTTGAGGATTACCTCGGCACCTAAGAAGCCACCTTCCGCTTTTCTTCTCTTCCCTATGGCCCACGTAAGTCCTGCTTCTACAGGCGTTGTGTGCTGTTCCATGTCATTACCATATAAACACAACCCTGCTTCAAGTCGGAGACTATCTCGAGCGCCTAACCCTGTCAACCTTATCTTCGCTTCAGATTTCTCCAGAATTGCCTTTGCAAGATCTACAGCATGCTCTGAAGGAACAGAGATTTCAAAACCATCTTCACCGGTGTACCTGAAAAGTTCATGCAAAGACCTAGAATTCAGCTACTACTCACTGCTTTCTTATAGAGATACAAAAAAGAAAAGAAAATTTGGTAAATGAAAAGAGTTTTCACTGAAAGAATGCATCTAAGCACAAATCAACCCAATGATTTGGTGAGTTGCAGATGGTAAGTTCGTTGGTTCAGACGATGCAATTCCATGAGGATGTGATCAAGGATGGAAACATTGTTATGTCTCATTGTCTCAGTAAGCTGAAGGAACAAGATCTTTCGATCAAGATGGATATGTTTCGATAAGATTACATTATTTTGTAATGCTTAATTAGGCTTCAAATACATTTTCTATTATTTTATGTGTTATAAAAGACACATACACTATAAAATAAGGTTCTAAACTAGTTTTAGTACTTAACGATTTTGGCATGAAACAATACATTCCCCCATGTATTGTCTCGGTACCATACCAGAACGGGACATGTCGACTGAGACAACCAAATTTTGAACCATGGATGTGATTGAATAACTTCCTCACAGATTTAACATAAATTTCGGAATAATATCAGTTCCTTGATTCCTGAACGGATGATGGTGTGGTTCTGTAATTTATAATTTTTTTTTGGATAATTATGTATTTATCGTAATAAGAAGTTGTACCAACAATAAAAAAAAGGCATCCTAACTTTAATCCCTAAGGGCGGATTTCCACAAAATAGATGGGGAATTATCTCAACACCCTCGTTAGCCTTATCTTCAGCTAGCATATGCTTCCTTGTAGGGGTGGACAATCTAGAACTCCCCAAGATCCATCCGGTAAACAGTTTCCATGAAAGATCCAACCATCCTGCACTAGATATCTAATCCATTGCAAGCCTGTTGAAGAACAACCAAAGAGTCTCCTCAAGTAACCACCCCCGTAGTGCTCCAGCATACTAGACTATCAGTGATTTCAGTCTCAGCAAAAATAGGTTTTGCCTCTCCAAGTGTGCCTGTGCACAGATGCTAAAATTCTCCCACTTGAAATGCTGGACACTACACATCCAGCTTTAACGTGACACTACAGCAGCAACCATGTTTTTGGGCCAGCCCATTAATTTCAGGACAGGCCCAAGCATATTCTAGTTAATGTAGATCCAGAGCAGCTAGTTGGATAATGGCATAATTTTCTAGCTTGATTATGCCAGGATTCTCCCTCTCTCTAATTAGATGGCTCCAACTTTCTTGCTTGGCTGCTTAGCACAGCAGGTGATGATTGTTACAAGCCAGCATTTGTTTGGTCCCCTTGACAGATCCACTACACCTGACTTTTTGCGAATGTGGCTAAGGATGATGCTACCTTAGTTACAGACTTACAGCTACTACTATGCTCCTTTGCAAGAAGCTATCCAAGTCTATCTCACCTGGATTGGCCCTTCTTGGTTTTGTTCTACTCTTACTATGGATATTACTACTCATCTTGAAAAGCCCTTCGCAAAGCGAGTCGAAGGTACCCTTCACGAGTCATCTTCTCAAATCTCCGTGGAAAAATTGATGCCATGAAGTCTTGAGGTACACAATTTGTAGAAACGAGATCTGACAATTACTATCTAAACAAGTTTCAGGCCCTATACGACCAACTGGCTACAGTTTGACATCTGATCACTGATTCTAATAATGTACTCTATAACCTTCCTGACTCTGGAGATGACTACAAGAGACATTCACCACCTTAACACCACGTAGTCTCTCTTCCCAACTTTTCCGAACTTGACGCCTCTTAATTGACAGTGAGGAAAAGTGTTCTCTTACAGCACTACAATTACATCCAATGTTCCATAGGGTTCTTTGTGGAGTCCTCTTGAGGGGACTCGTGTGAAAATTGTGGCTATAATCAAAATGGCAGTAGGGCATCCAATCATGTTCAGAACGATATAGAATAATATCCTCTTAGCTTTATCTCCACTCTCTGGTATCATCACCATTGAAGGTGAGATACCGAAGAATTAGTACGGCCCAATTTAATTCCTTCAATAATATTGATGGATTCCCCAGTCAAGATGATTCTACTTAGAGCCTCTACCACTACAGTGAAAATGGTGTAGCCCAAGTAGAGGGGGTCCCTAATTTTTGGAAGTTTATCTGTGAAGACTACGGCTTTTAAGAGTTTTCATGTTGTCTTTTGGGGTAGAGGGGTATTTTTGTCATTTATGTAAAGTGTAGGGCTAGGATTTGTTGCAACTTGCAACAATCCAATGGTCTGGATTGTTTAGGGTTAGTTGGGTTTCCTATATAAACCCTCATTGTGTAGAGATGGCACGTTTTAGTTTATTTGTTAAAGAAGCATTGTAGAGTTGAGCATAGCTCCTCCTTTGGTTTGAGTTTATCCCTCCATTGAAGCTTGGGATGAAACTTTGCTCCGCATTCTTCCCCTACTCTTAATTATCTCCAATTGGGAGCAATCAAAGTAGGAGCTGTGACGCATTGAGGAGTCCACACTATCGATGTAGGCAATTGAGAAGTCCCCCATACCCCTTCGCTTCCATCATTGTTCTTGCTCTCAGTTTGGGAGAGCCCATTTTCCACCCTCTATCAATAAAATTCTTTATTTCCATTTTATCACCTGAATTCCACCATTTTGGTATTAAAGCAGCCTGATTCAGGTTCGATTTGATCGACGAGCTCTGCAAGTTCGTCCATTATAGTGGGTAGTAGCCTATGACCATTTGACGCAGTCGATCGACCACATCTTTGTGCGTGATTTGGTTCATCAAATCACCATCTTTGCCGTTACATTTGTAGGGGGGTTTCTAGTCGGAAAATGCCCCTCAAATCCGGCCAACTACTGTCGTTTGCAGCCACATTTTTTCCCTCCATTTGAGGTGAAAATTTTAGTCACAAACACAACCCTTAAAAAATGCCATTTAGGGGGATTATTGGTGCCATCAACTTCGTCAAAGAGTGTTGCCAGTCTCCAGCAACCATTTCGTCGGCAACCCCTTCGCGGCCATGACTATGGGTGGCTGGTACAAGAGGGTGGGAGCGGTTGCAAGCCCTACCCCTACACATGACCAAAGGTTGAAGAAGAAGACACTAATGTGGGCTTTTCTATTGCAAACCCGGCCCACTGAAGTAACTTATTGGGTTTATGCAGAGACAAGGCCCACATGCCCACTCCATGAACTGAACTAAGAAAACCCAACCCAAGGGTAGCATATGGTACAGGTCTACAAAGGGACCCACGATGAGCAAAAAAAAGGGAGAAAACAAAAAGGTGCTGTGAACTATAGAATTAAACTCGTGGTACCACCATAAAAAAGAAAGGAAAAAAAAGGAGAAATAGGAAAACTACTCTCAATCATATATTTGGGTGTTGGGCACATACATAGGAATTACAAAGGGGATATTTTTGTAATGTGTAGGGTTAGGATCTGTTGCAACAATCCAATGATCTGGATTGAGAGGTGAAATGACTGTAGTACCATCATCACATGTAGTAGTGTCCTAGCACCTACAACCATATTGGTTGGTCACAGGTGTTGGTTGCTCATCCGTGTACTCTCCTCTCTCAATATATCAATCCCCAAGGCATGTCTATGTGTCAATGTCTCATAACGAGGCGCCTTCATGGCTCCCTACGGTGATGTCAATGAGGTGTTTTCATGGCTCTTTACAGTGATATCGACAAAGCGCCTTCACGGCTCCTTACGCTGATGTCAACAAGGCGCTTTCTCGGATCCTTACAGTGATGTCGTCCAACCTGAAGATCATGTCCTGTGGACTTATCTCTCGACCTCCAATCTTATATCTCCTATGTCACCTAAATGTTGACTATTCATTGTTGCTCTACCTTTAGGTATTATACGTGGCTCTAACTTTCTCATGTGGCATCCACGTAAGCATGTGCATATCGAAAAATGTCTCTTCATCATGATTAATTGTCGACATTCTTTCTGATGACGTGTAGGTATCGATAAACAATGTCTCTTCATCACTATTATAGTAACGTGAGGTCATGTCACGAGGGACGCACAAACACACAAAGGAAGGCGGTGTTCTAAAAAGTGGGTATGTCTTCAATCCTAGTGCTCTAATGACAAAGTGGGACTCTGGATGGAGTGGCGGCATACTAACAATGCCTTGGCTACGAGGTTGATCCATGCACAAGATGACACATTAGTGGGGTGAAATTTCTATGATGCTCATAGAAGCGGCATCTAGGAAAAATGTAAGAGTGACATCGATGTCTCGTGTTGATATCTCATGTTGACGTCTCATATCGATGTCTCATGTCGATTTGATAACATCGACCTATTTTTCAAGCGATCAAGGTGCCCCATAACCAACACCGTAGTAGGCGTGTTAGTGAGGAGAAATTTGTGACATGTTCATAAAAACGACATCTAAGAAAATGCAAGAGTGACATCGATGTCTCGTGTTGAAGTCTCATGTCGATTTGATGACATCAATTAATTTTTTTTTAAAATTGAACTACTACTTGGGCCTCTTCTACTATATAATGTCTCACTTTTAAGTCGAGTCCGAGTTGGACTCAAGCTTGCAAGGCAAGGGTCTTGGTCGTTTTCACGCTAGATGAGTACACTTGATGGCATTGAGCTGCAACAAGGTCACCATTGAGATCGCATACTATCATTGCAATCCCTTGGGAATTTCTTTGTACAAAAAGTTCTATCTATATTGACTTTCAAACAACCATTGGTCTGTGTTGCATGGACTGTTCAAACCAGCAAGCGAGTCGCGTGTCCCTATGTGTAGACACGGATTTGGACACCGACTCGCCTGGGACTTTTTTTCTTTTTTTAAAGAAAATAAATATTCAATATAGGGACATATGAGGTTTGAACTCCGTGGGAGAGAGAGAAAAGGGTTCTGCTTCTAAGATTTGGTAAAAACCCTACCAAAATCTACCAAGAAAATATCAATATTTCACAACGGACTCGTTATAAAATAAAAATAAATTAATAATTAAATACTCAGTCGAGTCCTCAAATCCTATTTTTTTGGGGTTTGCTGAGTCTGACTCCTTGTATCCATGTCAGATTCCGACACACGTGTCCGTGTCCATGCAACACAACCATTGGTAATGAAATCCAATAAGTCTTGCTCTTCTAGAAACAAGAATTGATGCTTGATGTATTACCATATATGAGAGGTTCTTGGGTGATGGATTGGACCATTTTTGTAGAGTTTTTTTATAGGATGAGAGGAGAGGATTGGGTATGGTATTTTGGAAGACAAGTTCACATCTAGCTTTCCAAATAAGCCAAGATAGCAGTGTTGCGTATGTAGTTCAGCTGGTTAAGTCTAGAATCATCAGCATAAGATGGGTGGAACCAAGGCTTACAAAGGCGTTTGAGGCTTAAGTCTCAGGGTGAGGCGCCCAAAAAACGCTTCGAGGCTATAACCTCAAGGTACATTTCTGGCTTACGCCCCGCATACCTGAGGCTTAAGCCTCGATTTAAACTATCATATTTTTTTTTATAATTAATTTACACTGTCATATTTTTTTTGATAACTAATTTACACTATAATATTCAAAACCGTGAACCCCTTTTTTTTAAATTCTTTTCACTTTTTCCATTATTTTTCCCGAAATTCCTTCCCCATTATTCTTTTATGTTAAAAACAACCTAAAAGGTCTTCATTTTGTTATCTAAAACTCTTTATTTTGGGAGAAACACTAAATCTAACCTTTCATCCCTAGTTTATCCTGTTTGAGAGAAATTCTCATAGACAACTCAAATCTTATCGGATTGTGATAACATCACTTCCTAAGGTTTTCTTGTGAGGAATTCACCAAACTCAAACAAGAAATCAAAGCATTGGAGAGTTTTTTAAGTATGTGACAACATTTTAGTTATGTGCTATATGCTTTTTAAGATTTGATATCAGCATTCATGCATTCAGCCCGAGTCCTGAGGAAAATGTTATAGCCTCAGTTACTTTTATGCTTATTTACGTTATTTTTTCACATGGTATGTTGTTTCTGATTTTTATAAAATAGATGATATTTATCTTTAGAATTTTTTAAGCAATTGCTTTTTGAAAATGAGGCTTACGCCTCAATATCGCCTTGAGGCTACGCCTCGCTTTTTGAGGCAAACTGTATCAATTCGCAAACTAGCCTTTTTAAATCTTGGATACTATTTCGATGAGGCAGGTGAAGGTAGCCTTTTCAGATAGAGAGGTGGGAAGGTTAGAATTTGCCAACTCCGTCTTTGCCAGGACCTAAGGCCGGCCTTCCTTCCTCTGACCTTGACCTTATTGCCTGGTACAGAGCTAATATTACGAAGCTGGGAGTGTCTCTCAGTCTATCATTAGATGGAAACAACGTAGAGCTCCGTAATTTGCTCCTTTCTATCCTGGGAATTCCCTTAGACCCTGCATATGATAACATGCAGCCCAGACCCCTACTGCTGGAGGGCATCAGGGAGGAATGTCCCAAGGAATTATTAGGGACGCTGAGAATGAGGATCCTAACACGCCAGGAGGGATTTTCTTAGAGCAAGGGGAGTCTACAAGCATTAATATTTTGGTTAATAGTCATGGGGAAAGGAAGATAGCGTCAGATTCATCCCCTACCGACAGACCTACAAAAGTCCACAAAGAAATACAACGGCTGGCTAGCCCTTTTATCTCAGGAGAGACTCTAGTTTATGGTAGCCGCAGGAGAGGGACAAGTAAGAAGGTGCCCAATGAAGCTTAAAATTCTCTCTTGGAATGTCTGTGGGTTGGGAAACAAAAACATAAGGGTAGCGGTCAAAAGTTTGTGTAAAAGATGGGAGGTGAATGTGGTAGCTCTTCAGGAGACGAAATTGGAGAAGATGGATTAGCTAATGATTCGGGATCTTTGTGGGTTCTCGGATTATGGCTGGCAAGATCTTCCGGCTTCCGAGACTTCGGGAGGTATTGTCCTCATTTGGAATTGCAAATTCTTAGAGGTGCTTGATGTCTTGGTGGGGGCCTTCTATGTGTCTATTCGCCGTAGGTGTGTGGGGGAGCAGTTGATTTGACTTTTCACTGGGGTGTACTGCCCCTCCACTAACAAGTTTCAGGACCAATTTTGGGAAGAAATGGATGACATAGAAGGCCTTTAGGAAGATCCATGGTGCCTCGTGGAGGGGGGGCGAAGGGATGGGGATTGTCTAGAAGCACGAGGGATTTTGGCGCCTTCATTGATAAACACTACCTTATGGACCTTCCTCTAAGCGGGGCCAAATTTACTTAGACTAATAACCAAGACAATCCCACCTTATGCAGACTTGACAGATTTCTTGTTTCTACCTCCTGGGAAGATCATTTCTCATGAGCTTCATTGCTCGCCCCAGTCCACGTCGAACCACTCTACCTTAGTGCTGGACTGTGGGGTTTTTAATTCCCGTCCTCTTCCCTTTCGCTTCGAAAACACGTGGCTCAGTAACTCCCAGTTTAAGCCCAAGGTGGAGGAGTGGTGGAATTCCTTTTCCTTTGACGGTAAGGAGGGGGTTACTTTCCGTCGCAAACTTAAAGAGCTTAAAGGTAAGATCAAATAATGGAACCTAGAGGTGTTTGGGAGAGTTGATCAGAGGAAGGAGCTATCACTTGAGGAAATTGCTTTGCTCGACAGAAAGGAGGAGGATGGTCCTTTGGCATTGGCGGATTGATCGAGCAGAGTGAATTTAAAGGCGGATTACCAACAACTGATTAAGTTAGAGGAAATTAGCTAGAAGCAGAAATCTAGAGTCAAATGCTTGAAGGAAGGAGGCAATAACACCAGATTCTTTCACAAGGTGGCTAGCGCGAATCGTAGAAGGAACCACTTAGCCTTCTATGAGGCTCTTCAGTTTCAGGAAGGTTCCACATTTCCCGCATCTAAGATTTGGAATCCCTCTATCCCATCCAAGGTGGCCTTCTTCACTTGGGGGGCATCTCTGAATAAGCTTTTGACTGTGGACCATCTACGTTCAAGAGGCTTCATCATCGCAGACTATTGTTGGTTGTGCAAGCATTATGGTGAAACCATTAATCACTTTTTGTTACACTGTGATGTTGCCAAGGAGGTTTGGTCTTCTTTCCTCTCTGAATTTGGAATGTGTTGGGTGATGCCGGGTACTCTTATGGCTCATTCTTATGTATTCTCCGGAGGATACTGCCCTTTGCCATAGTTTGGGGTCTTGGGAAGGAAATGAATCTCATGGCTTTTGAAGGCAAGGCAAAGATACGGCATCGATCATTTTTAGCATCAAGGGGTTACTGTTTTTGTGGTTTATGGCGTTCTCAGATTGTAGGGGTCTTTTTGTTTTAGGATAGTCTTCCGCATGGACCTTCTCTGCTCTAGGGATTAATGAGAGATGTTCTCCTCGGAGTGATTTCTAGAGTCCTTTCTCTAGGCTCTTCCCGGCTGTTGTGGTCATCTCGACCTCTCCAGCTGTGGTGTTGTGATCTTTATTTTCGATTTTGAATAAATGTATACATATAAAAAAAATACTTCCAAAAGTCTTGTGCCTTGGGATGAACAAAGCCCAACTTTGAAGAACACGGAAACAGAAAAGTCTATTCTCTGACACGAACAAGGTTGTTTAAACAATGAAGAACAAAATGATCCAAAGCGACATCTAGCTTCGGAATATTTCGTCGAAGAATAGACGTGCCTTGGTCAAAGCTAGGCTGACGAGCAAAGTGATCCAAGTTGTAACTAAGGATGGTCCACCTTTTCGACAAGTAGCTTACCACATAACCTGGTGTCACACTTAGTGGAAAAGGCGCCTACCCAGTAGACAATCATGTTTTGTCTTGCAAGTCAAGTTCTTGATTTGGCTCTCTGGCATACGTCCTCAACTGGTGGACAGCTTCATGCACAACTGTGTAAAGGCGAAAGTTCATATTATGCTGATAGTCTAGCAAAAGAACCAATGCCTTCCCAAAATCTGGTTGACAGCGCACCAATTCTAGATGCGTGGGCAATTCACCATCTTCCAACATGCGACCCATCAAATATTGTCCAACATATACACGTACAACACAAGCACAAGCATGGTGTGTTATTGCCTATGAGTTGGGGACTTCAAAATTTTAAATCATCTCAGATCAATGGCATCACCACCGTGAACTCGTAAAAAAAATGCTCTACAATGTAAGCGTAAAGAAGAGGCCACAATATTTGAAATTGGGATACTGAGATTAAGCTTAATACCTCATGGTCATGAGTGGCAATCAGACTAGCTCCACCACTTAACCTTACAGTGACAGAAATGGCCACCTGCCAATATACCCCTTCTTTAAGGCCTAATATTAAACAGTTACAAGGGCACATAGGTCCACTTAAGCCAAATACCGACACCGAACAATGTCAGCTCAGTGGCCTTTGCAAAAGTGACATTAGCTTCAACAACTTTTGGTGCACGAAGTCCCAAATGGTCTTGAGTACTTATCAAACCGGCTTAAGTGCGTCACAGCCCGTCGTTGCTCCTTCCATAATCGGCATAAAGTACCGTGGTTTCCCTTTCCATTACTACTAGCCCATTTGTCCTTTTTCTTGGTCACAAGACCAGAATTTTAAATAAGAAATCCTCTCCTCTTATAAAATACTCCACAAAAATGGTCCAATCCATCACCCAAGAACCTATCAAGCATCGATGTCTTGTTCCGAGAAGAGCATGATCCATTGAATTTCACAACCAATGGTTGTTTGAAAATCAATGTAGATGGAAGTTTTTGTCAACAAAGAAAATTTCAAGGGATTGGAATGATAGCATGCGATCTCAATGCCATCAAGTGTATTCATCCAGCGTGAAAACGACCGACGACCAAGGCCCTCGCCTTCCGAGCTTGAGTCCAACTTGGTTTAAGTGGGACATTACATAGTAGGAGAGGCCCAAGTAGTAGTTCAATTTTTGCAAAAAAAATAGTCGATGTCATCAAATTGACATGAGACATTGAGAACATTAATAAAGAAAGATAACAAAAATAGATAACAAGAAAAACTCAAAATTTTGGTCATGTATGCAGGTAGGAGAGGAGAGAGAGAGAGAGAGAGAGAGAGAGAGAGAGAGAGAGAGAGAGAGAGAGAGAGAGAGAGAGAGAGAGACAATATGCCATCTCATAAGCAAAGGCTTATTATTGAATTATCTATAACTATAAGTAATAAAGGTTGAAATATAAAGACTGGTGTTTTGAGATAAGGATCAATCATCATAATGATTGATAAACAGAGATGGGTGATTTGAATTCATTCTATGAACAAAAGAGAGTAGGGGAATCAAAAGCGCTCAGTAGAGACTGTCGACAAATAATCAAGGGGCTAAAATGAGATAGAAATAATGCCAATGGAAGCACCATTTCCACTGATCTACGCATAAAGACACATGAAAAGCCGCCAACAAAGACTCTTATAAGAAAACAGGACTCTTACTCCCTCTTATTCCCATACCAATACTTAAAAGTGCTAAGTTCGAAGGATAAAGTTCATAAAACTAACCCACAAATCTAACACACTTTGCTTTATCATGTATGAAATGATGACTATGGAAGCTATGAGCAAATACAAACCCCAAAACTGAAAAAGAGGAATCTTCTCATAAAAATGAACTGCTCAGGGATGATTACACGATTAGCACATTTCTCTCAGCTCAAAGAAGCTTTGAAGGATTAAGATATCATAATACTAAACTGCGAACAAATTGAGTAAGAAACTGTCGGATTTATAAGACGTAAGATGGGAGCTATGAGCAAATATAACAGTGCCTTTTAGAGATATCAATCTAATCACATGGATCTCAAAGAAGCTTGGAAGTATTAAGATAAATATCATACCAGTCATACAAATAAACAGTGAACAAATTGAGTGAGAAACTTTTGCCTGGTTTATAAGACATCAAATGGGAGCTATGGGCAATTAGAATAATGCCTTTCAGAAATATCAATCAATCACATAAATCTCACTCCAAATATGTATGTATCCAAAATCTCTACAGAGTAGAAACCTACCCATAGGAGTTTCAAACAAAGAACAAGTACAAATCAAATCTACAAGAAAATCCTTCCAAGCCATTACCATTACCATTACAATAGCAGAGAAGAACTGAAAACCAAATCGAATAGTGAAAGGGTAAATTTGGAGAACAGAGAAAACCCCAACATGAACCCTATTGAGGTTGACAATGGATCTACCTTATGATCGGTGGAGACACACACGCACACACACAGAGTAGGCTGGTTTTTCCTTTTGTTCCTTTGGCATTGATCTTTAGAGAGAGACGGTTTCAGAGAACAGTATCTTAACATTCCAATGTTCTAATCTTTAGAACATTAGAACAGTGGAATGTTAAGATACTGTTCTCTGAACCCGTCTCTCTCTCTCTCCATTGTCGAACATTGGAAAATCATGGCTTGAGTGGGAAACCACTTTCCAATGTTCTAAAGATTCCCTGGCCAAGATTAAGTATGAAAAAGTGATCATCAACTTGTTTCCATGAATATTAACTCCCAAGCCTCAACTAGATCACTGCATCCATACCAAAGCATTTAGTTTTCTTTCTTTTTGGATAGAGAAGATATTGATAAGTATGCCAACTTTAACTCCACGCGTTCAATCTTTTTCCAAGTAATAAGATAAATGCATTAAAGAGAGAAAAGAGATGCAAGCACTAAACATCACAACTCTATCAGAAGTTCAGAACATCAAATGGATGAAGAGAAAACGGTCATTAGCTCAAAACTCCAAAAGCAAATGTTTAGGCTCCTCACTTTGTATAGTTGTAATTGTAATTACCAAGTTATGAACTAGTAATAGGAAAACAAGAAATCAAACATACCCAGTTCTCGTGAGAAAGCAATGCACCCCATTAATATCCAGCATTCGAAACTCCCCAAAGTATATCTTGCTTAAATCCTCTTTAGTCAGATGTTGAAGAACTGGTGCAGCAAGAGGACCCTGCACCAGAACCATCCATTAAACTCTTGAGAGATACCTCTTTAAAGCTCCCAAATTTGAACAGGAAAGAAGCAATCCAAAACCAAAGCGACGGAAGCGCTGAAGGTGATGCAGTTAAGATTTTAAATGCCCCAATATTGTAGAGGATCCACGGAAAACCATCAAGGCAAAGTCCGGCATAATATTTTATTTTATGGAACAGCTCTTTCAATATTTGCAAGGAATTAATTTAATAACAATTCATAAAAAATGTCCAAAAATTCACAAAGACTTTGAACCCTTGGCTAAAAGCACATTAATTCACAAAGTTCCAATCATGATCCAAAACTCAAACATGAAGAGACCATCAGAACTAAACAATCATTCATAAAACACAACAAATAAAAATGCTGCAAATCCAAAACATTCATAAACAGATAGGACATACTCTGAAAGCCAATCCAAGAGAAATTTCAATATAATGCTAAAACAAGGACAATATAAACAGAGGATTATTGAGAATCAACCTGGAGAGCTATAAGAGATCTCTCGTCGTGGATGTGCCATGCGACATCCCCACCCTTGGCCTTGAACGCCTTCATATGCCCCTCAATGTGTGCTAGATCCTTATCCCTACACCCTGCATTCACAACCAGGTAAATGTGATCATCCTTCACTTTAGTGATCACAGAATCATCAATCGCCCCTCCCTTCTCATTTGTAAAGACAGTGAGGGTTCCAGTTCCAGGGGCAAGCGCAGCAACATCAGCAATCACAAGCTTCTCAAGGAAAGAAATGCAGTCCTTCCCCACGAGGCTAAGCCCACACATGTGGGAAACATCGAAGAGGCTACCATTCTCCCTGCAATTCAGAGTGGAATCCATTATCGAGTCCTTGTACTGGATTGGCATGCTCCACCCCGCGAATGGGACCATCTTCCCGCCATTGGCTACATGGAAGTCGTAGAGAACCGTCTTCTTCAGCTCTGCTTCAGTGGCGAAACATCGACGTGCTACGACTTTCTTGTCAGCCTGAGCAAGTCGGCGTGTGACGGATTGCCCGAGCTGCCATAAACCTCCTCTCATCTTTAAAGATGTGATCTGTTGGGTGAGAGAATAAGAGAAACTGTGAGCCGAATGGATGGTAATCTCTAAATGGGGATATACCGATATATATGTACACTCATAATCAGTTTAGAAACCAAACAATCACACAAATCCCTTATAAAACAAATTACACAGGAGGGAGAGAGAGTCTATGGAAAGACGTGGACGGTCATCTCTAAATGGGTCTATGCAAATATACCCAGAATCTCTTAAGAAACCAAAAAAATACACCATTCTTTTGAGAAGCAAAACAATCACACAGAACTCTTGAGAAACCAGACAGTGGAGAATCTGCTGAAGTAATGAATGTGATCTCTAAATGGGTGTCTGTAA
This sequence comes from Euptelea pleiosperma, assembly GCA_035048495.1. NCBI lineage: Eukaryota > Viridiplantae > Streptophyta > Magnoliopsida > Ranunculales > Eupteleaceae > Euptelea > Euptelea pleiosperma. The sequence goes on from CM068545.1 coordinate 6,799,008, forward strand.
ATTCACCCAGAATCTCTTAAGAAACCATAATAATCACGCATGTGAGCGTGTGTGTAAGAGAGAAAGAGAGAGGGATCTCATTAAAATCATCCATAACCTCTTAAAACCAAGCAATCACACCAAATATCTTAAGTAATAAAACAACGACACTGATTTCTTACGAACCAAAACAATCACACAGATGTTAGAGAAATGAAATGTTTGATGATCTCTCCATGGATCTTAGTAAAACCTCCCATAGCCATTAAAAACATCAAGACAATCGTACAAAATCTCTTTAAGCAACACAAAGATGTTCGATGAATATTCCAAAAGAGAAATGCCGGCAGAGACTAGAGAGAGAGAGAGAGAGAGAGAGAGTGCAAAACTTACAGAGAGAGAGAGAGATAGTCTGTTCCCCTTTTCTCGAAACTAAGCAAATCTTAGAGAGGGAGAAAGAGAGAGCTCAGATGTGCATCTCTGCACCTAGACAGAGAAAATAGAGTTGGTGACCAAGTTGGAAGAAAAAACGTCTATATATATATATAGATTTCTATTTATATAATAATATATATTAAAATGTTGGAGGTATTTAGTGGGTGGCGGAGGCTTCCTCCGCCAGATCGAGATGGATACCCCATCGTTAGTGAGTGGTGGCTGGTGGCCATCTCTCTCTCGCGGATTTGTTTGAGAATTGAGTGTTGTCGACGAGAGCGTGAGTGAAAAAATATTTGATGACGGACATCCATCATCAAAGTTCTTTACAGACCAAGTATGAGCCACGTGGTACACTCTTAGAGACCACTGACCATATAGATTTTCGGCCCATCCCCAGATGGGTCTATAGAACAAATATCAGATTGATTATTAATATCTAGCCTATTGATCCGAGAACCCCAAATATTGCTCGAATCTCACGGTTAAAAATCAATCTACTCTAATTCAACGGTTAAAAATCATTAATCGGTCTGATTTTTGGTCTGTAGGTCCTCTTAGGATGGACCAAACATCCATACGGTCAGTAGTCTCTAAGAGTGTGCCACGTGACTCATACTTTGGTACGCCAGGAACTTTGACGACGGAATTGATTTACTCAGCTGGAGTGGGGGATTTTGCACTAACAATGTACCTTGTTTTCGTGTACATGGACTGTCTAACGGCTGTTTCGGCACAAAATTAGGTGAGGGCGTATCTCGACCGTTGATTTAGTTCTAAAATTTCTCTCCCGTAAGGAGAACTTGCGTCAGGATGAGAGGGTAGTTGGTGTAGAAGGGACCCACCATACTCCCATTCTATGAGACGCACCTAAGAGCTCGTTTTCTATTGCACCGAATTTTTGATCGAGCAATCGTAACCGTATATTATACAATCTTATTCCTTGATCAGATGGTGGTGGGTCGCATTGGGAGCTGTATGCGAAGAGATGTACCGTACCTTGGTCTCAAACCGTTTTGATAGCACCTATGTAAGGAGCTGTTTGTCCACACCATTCCGTGTTTCCATTCCTGTGGAAAGCGAAGAACAGGTCTCGCCTGGCTGGCAATGGATTGGGTTCAGATGGGGGTTGATCCGTATCCAATCCAAACTTGAATGATATTGGATCGGGTCATTATCAAATCGGATCAAGGTAGATCCAGAATTGATCTGATTGCGTCAATGCTTCATGATTCCCAGGTCCAAACCAAACTATAATAAATTCTAGAATTATTCAGGACTTAGGCCCTGCTTGGTATCACCGCAAATATTTGTTTGCAAACATTTGCAACATGTTTTTTGCATATCTAAGTGCTTGGTTGCACCCTACAATTATTTACGTAGGTAAATATTTTTCGTGGGTCCATAATTTTTACAATTTGAGCTGCTAATGTTTACAGCCAAAAATGGCCGCAAACATTCACTTTTTGGCTTGAACTTCCTTAAAATATAGATGTTTCGTCCAAGTTTTAAAGGGGACAGTTATAATGGTATAACGGATTACCGTTATAACAAATTATAATATTGAGGGGTAAAAATAAAAAATAATGAGAAAATAACATAAATAACGGAAAAATGGCGCTAAAATTCAAAATTCAAAATTTCAATTTTAATTTTCAAAAACAAAACAATAACGAAAAATAACAGAAAATAATGGAAATTAACAAAAATAACGGAAATAATGGACGTTTTTTTTCACAAAAAAATTCAGAAAATAACGGTCGTTATTTTCATTAAAATGAAAAAATGACAAAAAATAACGGCCGTTATTTTTAAAACGTTTTAACGGTTCATAACGTAACGGGGGAGGTCTGAATCCGTTATAATGGCCGTTTTTTAAACCATGGTTTCGTTATTTTTAAAACGTTTTAACGGTTCATAACGTAACGGGGGAGGTCTGAATCCGTTATAATGGCCGTTTTTTAAACCATGGTTTGGTCAATCCCTAGATGGGCCTACAAACCAAAAATCAGCCTAATTAGTGATTTCAAATCTTTGGAAGGTCAGGCTCGGGTAACCCCCATTTTAGCGTTCCCACACAGAAGATGAATCAATGGCTGATTTTTGGTGTGGATGATCTCCTCACCATATAGATCACCCCAACAAAAAATCAGCCCATACTGAATTTCTAACCCCATCAAATGTGGGTTTTCAAGTTAGATGGTAAGAATCGATGGTCCATAATTCTTCATCTTCTAAACCAGTCTATGAATATCAGAATGATTTGAATTTTTGTAAGGATAATCTCCTCACCAAAAATCAGCCATTGATTCATCTTCTATGTGGGTACGCTAAAATGGAGGTCCCTCGAGCCCGACCCATCTTTGGATACTAGTACCCAAATAATGGTCAATAATGCTTAAATTCAACGGTTAAAATCAATCCATGAAAATGACTCCAATCCAACACTTAGATACTCAAATTGAACGGTTAAAATCAATCAATGAAATCTGTTAATCAAGTTGATTTTTGATTTGTTGATCCACTTAGGGATTGGCCAAACATCCATACGGTCAGCATCCTCCACAAATGTGCCATGCGGCTCATATTGTGGGCGGTTATAGGGGCAATCATTGTGGAGGGTCAGCAAAGTTATACTCCTAGATAGACATCTGACCAAAAAAATAACATGATTAGTAATTTCTAAAAGTTGTATTGGAGTCATTTTCATTGGATGATTTTTAACGGTGGAATTTGGCATTATTTGGGGAACAAAGATCCAAAGGTTTGAAATCACTACTCAGGCTGATTTTTAGCTTGTTGGTCCACTTAGGGATTGGCCAAACATCCATACAGTCAGTTCCCTCTAAAGTATTCCCCGTACTCAAATTGTGGGCGGTCAACAAAGTTCTACTCGGACCAACCAATCATTGGGTTCCCGCCCAAAATCAACTTGCCTGGACCATCTCATGATTCTCATCCATTTGTTCCGTTGTTTGATTGGTTGTGATCATCCAATTCATTGACATTGTTCGTAGTTGATCTCCATCTCCTATTTTGGATTCATTAAATACTCGGAAAATATTTGCATTGCACCCTCCACCCAAGTGATGGAAAGTATTTGCAACTGATTTTATGGGTTAATACCAAGCAACAGAAAATGTTTGAAGCTGTAAACATTTACAAAGTAAATATTTGTAGAGGTAAATATTTGCATCCTACAAATATTTACTGGATACCAAGCAAGGCCTTATACGCGAACCTTATGAATTATCCACTCCCACATTATTTAGTTTTGAGTATCAAATTTCATTTTATAAGACAAAAATTGTCAATATTTTACTTTTTTATGTTTTATTTTTAAATTATTTTAGCCAAATTTTTTAATGCATTTTTAAATGACAAACCAGAATTGTACTTGGAACATTTCCCATGCCGCATTTTTGCCGCACTCCAAATTGCTAACTATGTTCCAAACCCAATGTCATCAGACCTGATCGTATCGGGTCATCAGGTTGACTAGATGGCTCAAGTAGTCAAGATCTTAACCAACTTAAATGATACCTTTATTACCATCCTTGTTTAACCACAATTGTTTTTTTTTTTAACTAACTGCACTTAGGAAATCTTATTTTGAAAGTCCCATTACCTGAAACCATTCCCTTGTACAGATTACTCCTTTTTGCTCCATTTCAAGATTGATCAGTTATAAATTTTGCTCAAACTTCCATTAAAATTATAGTAGTGACATGATCCGGGGTCCATGGACGTTGTCATGGTTCAGGGTGGTGTCATTTTGTCATTGGTCAACAGTTCCATTTAAACCCAAATAAGCCGTCAATCTCAAAAACATATCCCGAAAGGTACGTTTTGCAAAACAGCTCTAACAGTTGCTTTGTACTCTTAAGGGACCTGTTTGGAAATCACATTTTTCAGGGCATAGTCCAGTCTTAGCCTGGAAGAACCAGTTTGTTGTGACTACTTGTCAAAAAAAAAAAAAAACAACTCTGAAGGAAAAATCTAAAAACACACGGCCCAACAAGGTGGGCCCCACATGATTACTGAACACAAGCCAGAAGGACCAGACTTGAAATGATCACAAGTGGCCCCGTTTTTTGGGTTTCAAAAACAGGCTCATATGTAGTTCTTTCTTTGCCTGTTTGAAGTCAGGCTCTGCTTTTCACATTTTCCTTTTCTTCCACTAATATCGTAGTTCAATTCTCACAAAAAAAAAAAAAAGTGGCTGCAAAAATATGGAACTCAAAAAAAAACCAGTTCATAATTAAGTGAACCGTCATTTGTGCATTACAAGAAGATTTCCGGTTCATCTGGACTCTAAGCCAATAGCTGAGATTGCCGCCCCGGCTCCAGTTAGGTGTCAAATGATGTTGAGGCAAAACTCATAAGAATTGACTGATTTTTTATGTTTTTCTAAAAATAAATAAAGAAATTAGACAACTCAGCCAAAATTGGAAGTGAATGAGAGGCAGAAATTTCACAAACCCTGTGGAGCAATCAACCCAGTGGTGTCTTTGAGCGTCTTCCGTGCACGCCAATGGACAGCATTAGCTGTTTCTGATGTTCCAACCTGTAAAATTTTAAAAAATGGGGTGATGAAAAATCCAAGAGGCTGAACACAGTATGATTAAGATCATGATTGAAAAAACATATAGAAGTAGGTGAATACTTTTGTCAGGACAGGATGATGTCTTCCATCCCTTTGTGGGACCAAGGGCATAAATGTCGGGCAGGTTGAACCCACCAATCAATGGGACATATATAGGAGATCTCTGGGCCAAAACCAAAATATTCAGATTACCCAAACGATCCAATTTATAATAATCTCTTGGATGGTCAAAGAAAATATGCCAAGGGACCAGAGATCGTTATGTTATCTGGTTGGGTAAATATTTTTGGCCTGGTAGATTTCCTTGGTAGGCGAATTGAATGGTAGATTCAAAGTGTCCAGCCCCCTTCAATGTATTTGACATGAACAGTAGGGGTATGAAAGATGGCCTCCTGTCCTCCCATCTTGATGCAAGTATTCCACATGGATGTACAGCCAAAAAAAATTACCTTAGTCTCCATGGAGTAATAATCTCGCCACAATCCAACATCTTGGTTGTAGGTCGTAAGCGCAGACTCGTACAACTTGCGTGCATTTACAAGACCATCGGTATCACCAGCAAATGCAAGGTTTGATTCCAACTCAATGCAGTTTCTATAAATTGCAAGACTTGGATGAGGTAAAGCTAGAAATCTGCGTTTGAGACACAAATGAAGGTTAGAAGCTCTAATTGGGGAAAACAACATGCTAATTCAAAACATAGTTTGTTCAAGACCTTAGCGGATCTGTGCAAGGACTCGTGAGTTATAAATGATAGTGTCGATTATATTATATTATGATTATTGTCATTGTCAGAGCCTTTATTTGGGGTCAGCAACACAATTTCTGTTCCTCCATTCAATCCTATCTACGGACAAATCTACTATTAATGCATGTCATCAAAACCTTTTCTTACTACCCCAATCCAGGTCCTTTTCGCCCTTTTGGAGCCTTCAACCTGTATGTTCCTCCTCATAGGGCGCCATCATTGGTCTTTACTGTACACGACCAAACCATCTCAATTGGCTCTCCTTTATTTTCACTTATAGGCACTACTCCTAGATTCTCTCAGATTATATATTATATACCAAAAAAGAAAAATCATCTAAAGTATCACATCACAGATTGCAATTCTCAGTCGGCATGATTTGTAACAACGCTTTCTAATGAAGTTGACATGGTCATGATCTTGCAACATACCGCTTATATATCTCTCTTGCATGTTGAACACCATCCTTCTGAAGAACCGAATTCACAATAGCAGAAGAAAGTGAAAATCCACCTTCAGTGTCTCTGGCTAAGGAAACCATAGAAATCTGAACCAGCTTGTTGAAATACTCCTTTTGATTTGAAAAGAATTTGATGGCCTGCAAAACAAGACAACACCAGAAAAACATTCTTATAATGCTCCCACACATCTAAAGCGTGGAACTGGGTACACCACCATTTAAGCAATAATAAACCTAAATGCCTTATTAGGATTGACTTCATCAAACAGAAATAACATAGGTCGCTCACACCAAACGAATCGTGTCTTGAAAGTGGATTGGTAGTGTTTGTTAGGGAAGTGCTCAGAGATTATTCACACGGGGCTAGGGAGTGTCAATGCAGATTTAAAAGAAAAACAAATTGATGTGCAAATTCATTGAACCAAAGCCTGAGCCAAAAGACAAATATATCAGCCGTTAAGCTAATCTAAGAAAATAGTGGGAAAACCATTCCAAAACTAAGAATTTAATCATTATGATACACTTGCATACATAAAAAAGTTTTAGCATAGTGCCTGCCAAATAGTGTTCAATGAGGCACTGTCTTTTACAGTGGCAAACAGATAAGAGGAGACAATGGTCACACCCATGCTTCCAAGTCTCAGTGGGGACCGAGACATAAAAGTGTGTTCACTCAACAGCCCCCTTCTACTTTTTTCACATTGTCTTGGCCGAGACAATCTCAAGACTGAGTTGACTTGCTCGGCCACGAACAATCCAACCCCCGAGACCGAGTTTTAAAACCATGGTCAGACTCAGAACCAAAGATAATTGGTTGAGAGAGAGGCTGACCAATTAACAAATTCAACCTCAAGCAGTGTATGCAAAGGTCAAGAAAGAGTGATTAACAGGTATAACATGTTACAGCAATCCTCTCTTTTTGTCACATTGTTGTTCTGTTCACGAATATGATGATATTTTGTTTAGGAACCCAAGACGGTCCCTATAGCATTTTGTGGCCCACTTCTGAGTAGTATGTGTGCTGCTCACAGCAAACTCAGATAGGATGGAATCAACTTTACTGATCTTTCTAGTATAAATGAATTTGCAGGCTCCCACAGCTTAGCTAGTTTTTTACTAGTTGTCTTGCATAACCACATAGAACTGGTGCTGTTCATGCATAAAGATGGTTAACATGTAGTAGTGTATGCCAACAGAGTGGTCCAGGTACACAGAGCATGCATTACGTAAGTTTAACATGTCTTACGAGTCGTACAAGTTACGGATTTAGTGTTTTAGGCCTCTAAACTTGGTACCTTTACAACAATATTGAGAACTCTCTAAGTATTGCAGATGCATGAGTAAAGTAGACATTGCATTAGGATTCAGAATGAAGAGAGCAGTCCTTATAAGTAATGGCATGCAATGATTAAAAAGAGCAGAGGCCAGCGATTTTCCCTGATGGTTACTTCTTTTTTCGTTCTTATTAAATAATTTTACTCCTATCAAAAAAAAAAAAAAAAGAATAGTAGAACAACACAAATTAAACCCTGTAGATGATTCAAATCGACCTTTCCATCCTCAGATATAAATAAGACGGAAAAATCCCACATGAAAGAAAACATATATCAGTTACTAGGATGTCCCACCCTAGTTCTAACCCATAAGGTAGAGAAATCAAAACTGAAAATCCGTATCTCTCTAGCCAACTCAATCACACTAATAAGAATGCAAAACAACAGAATATGAAGATATTGTCTAATTGCAAACAAGAATATACTTAACAGAACTTAGGTTTAATTTAATATAGATATAAGAGACATGTATCAAATAGACGTGCAATATCAAACATAAACACTCCAGAACTTCAAGGTGCAAATGTCATCAGTCATCATCAGAAAGGTTAAAACTGGCAAATAGATGTCTGAGTGATGAGTAGAGATTCATGTCAACATAATTGCATTATATAGACTTAGTACAAGCACCCAAAAGAAAATTCAGCAATAAAATGAGGAGAGACTGAGGCTGGACTGGAAAATGCATTGCTCGGAGAGAGAAAATTTAACTATGTTGTGTCTGTTGACAGTAGCGAACAGGAAAAATATGATTGCTTACCATAAGCCACAAGCTCTCAGCTTCTGAAATGGCTACTTTTGTCAAAATGTTTTGCAGGAGTTCAAAGACAGAACGCAGGTCATCCTTACTCAGAGAAGCAAATTTCCTTGTAACCCATTTCATCTCTATTGAAACCCTTAAAACCCATATATTTACAGCCCACATAAATTTACCACTGCAGAGCTTTTCTGCCAGCTTCCTGGCTTCCTCTATTCTCCCCAGTTGCAAGTAAAAGGAAACATATTGGTAAGCAAGCTCCTCTGTAATGCATCCCATGGATTCAGCTTTTTCATATACATTCAACAGATTTGATATGAATTCTACAGCATGACCAGAAGTATTGGTGAACCCATAAATTTGTGAATCTCCTCTTTCAGGAGCAATAACATCCATCCAAAACTTTGTATACAGGCAAAACATCTTGCTGGAAGGCACAATTTTCATTGCTTCCTCATATATCTGTACACAAGCAGAGCATACCAGGGAAGCATTAGAAGGGCATGGACGTAGATACTAAAGATCAGCATTCTAGTATAGGCACATTTCATTTACATTTGAGTTAAGCATGGTTTTCATATGCTCTCAGGATTCGGAAAATCTGTCATAGAAAAAGGAAGAATTCGATCCCCAAAACACCATATAAAGCATCACACTAGTAATCATTATCATAGATTTGTTCATGAAATAACACCTGAATAAATTTATATATCTCTTTTCTCATCATCTCTAGCAACAAGAACATGATGATGAATCACACAAGCAACCTTATAAGCAGCAGAAATGAGCTGAGGTTATGCAACCTTAGAAACTGAGACATCAATCACATTTTTCAAGACAGACTCCTGTCCTGTTTTATCTACAAAATATGGAAGTATTACTACTTACAAGAAAAAATGGAAGTATTACCAGCAATACATAGCATTTCATCATCACCACCACACCAAATATGAGTAAGCAATCTACCTCCCACATTCTTATAGAATAGACCATGCCAGAACTCTTCATTCAACCATTCCAAAAAAACACAACTTTCAAATGTAGAAACCAGTTGAGAAGAAAAATAGTACAAACTGATCATGTTCAGAAAATACAGAGGGGTATTAGATAGTTGTGTCCATACCATAGTCACTGGAACCGTCCAAACGGGGTGACAATCCTGCTCTCAAACCGCGGTTTCATGGTTTGAGTGCGGATTTGCCTCTGGACCACGCTCCCACAATGATAAATTGTGTTCCCAACTTGTTTAAGAGCGCAGTTCAAACAGTTCCTCCCTCCCCCAATTTTGAAAAAAAAAATTAAAATAAACACAGATTCCTTCGTTTTTTTATAAGGTTAAACTTTATTGCAAAACCCAAAGAGAGACAATAAAGAGATATAACCGAGAAGTTAAGGGGTTGAGGAAACCACTTAGCACTTAGAGCAACCCGAAAAAAAAAATATGGGAAAGAAAAGAGAAGCACTAATCTCCCCTATATAATAAAGTCACATATAAAAAAGAAATCTTCGGAAAAAAGGCCCACTACATTCTATGAAAACCTTGGACTAAATGAACAAGAGGACCTTGATGGAGAGAATAATATGATGGCAATCTTCAACTTTATCTTCAAATCTCTACAATTCCTCTCCTTCCACAGTCCCCACGTGATGGAAAACAGAAGCATGCTCTACAAACGTCTTCCATAGAGAGAAAATGCATGTGTAAACAAATAAGTGAGATCTAGAACTAGGAAAAGATAATTGATTCTCTTTATTGATGATAATCACTTCAGAACACAAAACACCATAGCTAAAAGTAATGTTAAAGAGGAATCCCCGGCATCCGAGTCCAAAGTTCTGCAAATTGAACGGTTGTAGAGACCACAAATAAGGAAGATGAAGAGGAGAAGCTAAGAGGAAATGAACAGGGCAGAAGATTAGGGTAACACATTGGCTATCTCTTCCTCCCATTTTCCCTCAATTCTTATTCCACAACAACGAAAGCACTTTTTCCCCCTCCTTTATTAATAGTGGAGGGTTGAAGGTTAAGATGGTACGATTGTAATAAATTTGGCAATTTTCATCGTGCATCCGTATCGTGCCACATGGATCAGAGGTGGCGCCGTCGTATTTGATTACAACCTTTTGATCGAACACGTGACCTGTTACGGTGCTTATGTGCTCTCTAGACGACGGTCAATCAAACGAGTATCATGTTCCCATGTGTTTCAGTGGTTTTGCGAACAAGATTGCACCTCTCATACCTTTACCCCGCCAATCCTACAATTTATCTTTGACCCTTATGCTAATGCGCAACACTAGCTAGCGTAGCAAAAAATGGAATCCCTATTAGCAGGCATGCGAGAGCAAGACTACCGTCTTAGCGCCATATGCAAGTACAAAATGGGCACTTTGTGAGTGGACAACACCGTTTGATGTGCAGTTGCCGGTTGATAGAAAAGTTGTATGAGTCACCGTCTGACATACAGGTGTCGTCTGATAGATAAGTTGCACGAGTCACCGTTTGACGTGTGGGTTGCATGGGTCACCGTTTGACGTGAGGGTGTTGTCTAATAGATAAGTTGCACGGGTCACCGTCTGACGTGTGGGTGTGGGTGTGGGTGCGGGTGCTGTCTGATAGATAAGTTGCACGGTCACCGTCTGACGTGTGGGTGCTGTCTAATAGATAAATTGCACGGGTCACCGTCTGACATGCAGGTGCCATTTGATGTGCGACTATCTGTCACGTAATCCAATCAAATCTTTGTTTGAAACATCTACAGCATGTATTTGCCATGCACAAATAATATTTAGAAGCGACCTCGGCATCACCAACTGAACCCCAAGAAAAAGCGTAAAAAAAACAAACTCCATACCTCTCTAGGAACATGCCAGTGGAGGAGGAGGTGATCCATTGATTCTCCACTCGCCCTTCACATATAGCAGAAATCCAATATGTACTTCTAATCAAGGAATCACAAGTCAAGATCTTGTGTAAAGCTGCATACTACACACAAAGCCTCCTTAGAAGGGACTTTGGATCCCCACACTATAAACTGAAAATTGGAGCCTTAATGAAACATTCAGGGCCATGTAGAACAATCGAACCATAAACAAACCATTGCAATTATGAGACCAAACATGAGAGTCCTCCACCGCAACATCAATGGAGCAAGCATTGACACACCCAAACAACCTCGCAACTGTGTCAACTACCTAATTGTTGATGTTACATCTAAAACCAAAATCCCAAGCAAGCTCCATGCATGTACCATTCATAAAAGCTTGGACCATGCTGTCTTTCTTCTCTAAAATACTCTAGAGATCAGAAATTCCTCCCTAAGAGGATGGACACAACACCAAAAACCTCACTCTATCTCCTTTCCCCACTCGAAATGTCAAGCGCTTAGAAAACGCTGGGCAAACATTCATAATGCTCCTCCATACACCGCACCCATATGGAAAATGGACCACACCACTTTCTCAACTCCTAACATACTCCCATATATCGCTTCGACCACCCTCCTCCATAGATTCCAAACTTCCTCTCAAAATCTCCACAAACAATTCCCTAGAAGGGCTTGATTCATAAGCTTCAAGTTTATTACTTCATGACCGCCCCCTAATTAAGATAGCAAACAACCTTCTAGTTCACTCGATCATACTTCCCTTCTTCTACCTTATCATGCCATAGAAAGTTTCTAATAATCTTCTCCAACTTCTTGACCACACTCATTGGAATGGAGTAAAGATAAAGATAATAGATTGGTAAGCTAGTCAACGTACTTTAATCGAAGCTAACTTACCACCTTTGGAGAGATAGCAAGCCTTCTAAGAAGCTAAATTCCTCTCAAACCTCTCAACCATAGGATCCCACAAAGCCTTGGATCTGTAGTTAGCCCCTAGAGGTAAATCGAGATAAGTGGAATGAAAGGAATCAACACAACAAGCCAAGATGCTCAACAAATGCACGATGTTCTCCACTATCGCCACTCCAAGTATTTTACTTTTGACAAGGTTAATCCTAAGCCCCGAAATTGTTTCAAAGCAACATAGTAGGCCCCTCAAAAAGCTTATCTGGTAAGATAACGCTCCCAAGAATAAGAGTGTTGTCTACAAACGGAAAATGAGAAATGGATAAATTTCCTCCCCAAACTCTAGAGCCCACCAAGCCCATGTCATCCGATTTCACAATCATCCTTCCCAGAGACTCCGCCACTACAATTTACAAGAAAGGAAAGAAAGGATCCCCTTGTCGCAAACCCCTCAAGCTCCTAAAATATCTAGCTGGAGACCCATTCACCAACGCTGAAAACGACACCGATGATATGCATTTTCGAATCCATTTATGCAACCAAAACCCATCCTCCCTAGCAAATAATCCAAGAACACCAGTTCATGTGACCATACCCCTTTTCCCTATCTATCTTACACACCACACCCGGCTTCCCTGACCTCATTCTCGAATCAATGCATTCATTCGCAATTAGAACCCCTTCAAGGGTCTACCTATCTTGGATGAAAGCTTCTTGAGAAGGCGAAATGACTAAAGACAATACTCCTCTAAGCCTTAAAGCAAATGCTTTAGAAGTAATTTTGTAAGTACTACCTACTAAACTGATTGGCCTAAAGTCAGTGATGTCATCTGCACCCATCTTCTTAGGAATCAATGAAATGAAAGTACTGTTAGAACAATAATCTAGAAAAGCCTAACTTTACACTTATCAAAATAATCTAGAAAAGCCTCCTCTTGAAACTCATGCACAACCCTCATGAAGTCGTTGCCCACAACATCTCAACAATTTTATAAAACATCAGAGAAAACCCATCGGGCCCAAGTACTTTATCATAATCCATGGATCTAGTAACCCATAAGATCTCCTCAAAATCAAACATGTCTAACCAACAACTCTACTAAAGATATATACTGTCAAAATTGAAAAGTCTCGGTTGTCAAATCCCATGAATACTTAGTTCTTCGGTAAATATATGTATTGTTGTGCCTCGAATCCCCTGAAGACTGAAGCTTCAAAAATCAAGTGGACTTCGATAAAACAAAAGAAAGATTAAAGTTGAAGAAAAGACAACCCAAATGTTCAAGATCAACTGAAGACAAAATCAAGATTATCAAGTACAACTGAAGACAAAGTCAAATGATCAAGCTCAACTAAAGACAAAGTCAAAAGCTTCAGTACGTTCTCACTCAACGAACGTTCAATTATGAAGAAACTCGTGTTGAGGTTACTTACGCAAATCTGAAGGTAAAACCGCGCGTTGCCAGCGGATATTGTTGTACCCTAGATGGTTAAATTTTGGTTAGGGATTGTGCGTGTAATGAAAGAGAAATTCTCAGAAATTTGGTAGCATTCGGCTATGGACAAAACTGTTCGGCTGACCAGCTCATTTGTGCGGGCGACCGAAGGTCCAGTCGATCGGCCAAAATGGTCCGGTCGACCCTAACTCTCGGGTTCGAGAAATTTGGCTTAAAGCCTGAGCGGGCGACCGACTAAAGTCTCGGTCGACCGAGGTCCGGTCAACCGGCCAATAATGCGGTCGACCTCGCCAGTTTCGGATCTCGTTTGACGAAATCTTTTATGCGATTAGAGCGCATTTTTGCCATTCAAACGACTATATTCGGTATGGTTCTAGCAAAGGGAGGCCTGCTTATAAATAAGAGTCCTCTCCGTCTAATAGAATCAACACAATCAAGAGATCTCTACTTTACTTTACTTGATTATCATTCTTTAAGTCCAAATCTGAATTTGTGAGAGCTTCACCAGAGCAAAGCTGAGAATTCGTTGTGAAATCTCTAAGTGTTTGAAAGAGACTATTTGGTATTGTTAGTCTGCAAGAATCTTCTTCCAAGAAGAGGATTACTCTTGGCAGAACGTCTCTTGGACAAATTCTTCTCCAAAGGATTTTCCATTCGATCGTATTCATCGAGAGGTAAGCGTTTCTATGAACCAATACCTTGTTGATAGAATTCGATATTTGTGAACACTGTTATTTTGTGATTGGTGGATGAGTGTGGACTCATCTAACTGAGTTGTGGATTGTAGATCCAAGAGAAATGAATTTCTCTAAATAGACTACTTGCCTAGGCTGACTCTCTAGGTGAGTGAGAAGCGATTCTCTTTAGATTGAGACCAAGTGTAATCTTAGTAGGTTGATTATTTATTTCGATTGGAAATATTGTAATGCATGATTGAAATAATATAATACTACTCGTGGTGAGTATTGGACAGTGGACGTAGGTGCGAAGTCACCGAACCATTATAAACCTGAGTCTCGTGTGATTGTGAATGTTTGAATAATTGTTTATCATTTTTCCCATATCTATGCTTATGTGGATGATTGATATATTAATTGCTTGATCCTTTTCCGCCTTGTGTGATCAATAATTTTTTAATCCATAAAGAATTCGCAGAGGAATTAAAAATTGTCCTATTCACCCCCCTCTAGGACTTAACCTGGTAATTAAAAGGGAATTTAAAAAATAAAGGCCATCGAGCAATGATCTACATCCATGAGGCTTCGAGTATAACCTGGAATAAAAACCTACCACATCGTCCCTAATGATAAAGCCTCTGTCATTACAATAAACAAGAAAGGAAAGAGAGGATCCTCTTGTCACAAACCCCTCGAGCTCCTAAAATATCCAACTAGAGACCCATTCACCAACACTTAAAACGACACCAATGAGATGCATTTCCGAATCCATTTATGCCATATCGTGTCAAAACCCATCCTCCCTAGCAAGTAATCCTAGAAATCACAGTTCATTACAATAAACAAGAAAGGAAAGAGAGGATCCTCTTGTCGCAAGCCCCTAGAGCTCCTAAAATATCCAACTAGAGACCCATTCACCAACACTTAAAACGACACCAATGAGATGCCTTTCCGAATCCATTTATGCCATATCGTATCAAAACCCATCCTCCCTAGCAAGTAATCCAAGAAATCTCAATTCATGTGATCATATCCCTTTTCTATATCTATCTTGGACACATCCGGCTACCCTAATCTCTTGCTCGAATCAATGCATTCATTCGTAATTAGAACTCTATCGAGGATCAAAGTTCCTTGAGAAGGCAAAATGACCACAGACAGTACCCCTCTAAGTCTTGAAGCCAATGCTTTAGAAATAATTTGTACTACCCACCAAATTGATGCGTCTAAAGTCGGTGATGTCCTTTGCAGTCGTATTCTTAAGAATCAATGAAATGAAAGTATTGTTGAAATGGAAGTATACCCACATCTTTCTCGAAGAATTCGTTCCTTCGCTGGGACGCCCTTTTTTCTAGAGACGCTTGATGGATGCTTTATTGTTCTTTGTTTTTCTGTTGTTCTTCTTCTATCTTCCTTGTTTCTGTCTATTGTAGGTCACCTTGACCTCTTTAGCTTTTATTTTTTGTAGCTTGGCTGCTGCCTCTATAATGGAGTTTATACTTAAAAAAAAAAGTAATGTTGGAAGAATAATCTAGAAAAGCCTCCTCATGAAACTCATGCACAACCCTCATGAAGTCGTTGCCCATAACATCCAACAATTTTATAAAACGCCAAAGAAAACCCATCAGGCCCAGGTGCTTTATCATCATCCATGGAACCAATAACCTGTAGGATCTCCTAAAAATCAAACAGTCTCTCTATCCAACGGCTCTGCTCAAGAGATATACTATCAAAACAAAGGCCATCGAGCAATGGTCAACATCCCTGAAGCTCCGAGTATAATCTCGAATAAAAATTAACCAGTCCCTAATGGCATCTTCATCCTCGTTCTAATGGCCATCAATATGGATACAGGTAATGGAATTGCATCTCCTTCTAGCATTCGCCATGCGATGAAAGAACCTAGTATAATTGTCCCCATTCTTCAACCATCGACTTCTGCTTCCACCTAAACTCATCCGTTTTGACTAAGCTTTGGTACTCTCTGTGAAGGTTGGATCTCCAGCATTTCTCTTCCATAAATGAGGAATCCTCCTGTTCATTCTTGTATAAGATGGATATTTCCCCCAACAATGTTTTCAACTTCTAGTCCACCCTTCCAAAAACCTCCCGGTTCTATAGTTTAACCTTCTCCTTAAGGGCCTTTAGCTTCTTACGAATTACAAACCCTGATTTCCCCTCAAGTAGAATGAACACTACCACTCCCCCACTTTCTCTTTAAGTTCAAAGTTCAAAAGCCTCATTTCACACTTACCAAAAAGAGAATCCCCATGTCACGTCTACATCAAAGCTTTTTTAGTCAAACTCAACAAATGTCCACTTCTCCAATGCAATCTCTCTCTCACTCTCTCTCAGTCTCTGAAGTCATCAACATGGTATTAAAATTAGTCAAACTTTCGGTAAGTTTGGTCGATTTATGAATTGGCGAAGTAAAGTTGACCGGTAATATATTAGTGAATTTTATTGCCCAAGACTGAAATTTAAAATAGATGAGAAGTGTTTAAAACACCTCTATCCCTATTTTTCCACATTTCTTACTTTTGGGAGCTTCCTGTGAAAAATGACGACTCCAGTCCACTAAAGGTTTTTTTAGGAATAAACAGCTTGTAGGGATTGAAATCAAGATCAATTGCTCTTCAGGTTGTTTACTTTGAAGTTATTCGTTGGTAAAAATGTATTTCTCTATAATTCTATGTTTCTTTATACATTTAAGCTACACTAGTGTTAGAAATGTGTCGTCATCATCATCATCGTCATAAGCCTTTTTCCAACTACGAATCGTGTTCCTCCATTCAATCTTGCCTAAAGCCATCTCTTCCGTTCAGGCACGTTTATTAAAATCTCATTTCAAAACCTCACTCTGCGTCTGTTTTGGCCTTCCCTCGCCCTTTTAGGTCCTTTGACTTGCACATTCCTCCTCACTAGTGCTGTCATTGATCTTTGTTGTACATGACCAAACCATCTCAATCACTTTCCCTTATTAAATATGTAAATTTATATCTCCGAACATTTTTACAAGTAGGAGAATTTTTACAAAACATTTCCATGTCGAATTAAACTTCTTCGAATTAGTTCCGAATTTTAAGTGAGTGGAGTTTAGGGCGAATTTGAAGTTTAGTACCTTGATCATCAATAAGGGCCAAACATCCATGGGATCAGTGGGCTCAAAGAGAGTGCGTCACGTGATATTTTGGGTGGGGAAAACATCAAACAAGGAGCATTTCTCAACATCACAAAAATTTCCCATATAATACTTGTTACAACATTATTATTATTATTTAATTAGTGGCTGCATTGATGTTGTATTGCATTGACTCGATATTATTTTTTTGATAGGCACACACACACACACACACATATATATATATATATATATATAGAGAGAGAGAGAGAGAGCCAAAAATTAGAAAGAAGCTATATGATGGTAGGTATAATGAAAGATAAACAATTTCACATTAGTCGAAAGATTAAAAAAAAAAAAGAAGGTGGCATCAATTCAAGCCAACACTTACCTCAACTGCTCTGTTTAACTGGCAAAGCACATCCTCTTTGCTCATCTGCTTCGTCATTTTAACATCAAAGATTTGAAGTCTTGCGAGCCAATCCCAATACTCCGGTTCCTTAGCAAAATCTGTTTTCATGCCATCCATTATCTCTTCCCTCAATTCTTCTGAATGTGCCAAGTCTGTCGCATCCAAGATCTCCAAAAACTGCTTTCGCAGACTCATACTTGACGGGAGAGCCCCAACTGCTCCACTGTAGATAGCTTGAAGAATACTCGAACCTTGCTCCCGAAAGGCATCCACTTTCTTCTCTGACTCCCCTTCTTGGGCATCAGATCCATCGGCATTCTCCCTTTCTTCGTTCAGGGACATGAATAAATCCTTGTTGTCATCTCTCCACTGTTTCTCTTCAGCACCTCCATGATCACGAGCCAGAGTCCCTGTGTCTTCTCCAAGAGCAGCCTTACGAGCCTTCAATTTATTAAGGTATGTGAGCTCCATCCGGAGATACTCAACCCACAGATCCTCTGAATTTGAGCATGCCCTCAAACCACTTTGCATGAGAGCGCGAGCAGCAGCAACATTTAAGTTGTGATCAAACTCCCACGCTGCGGCATATATCCAAAGACCAGGGACCTTTGGATGAAACCTAATTACCTGGGCCAGAACCTGCAAAGAAACTCAAAAAAAAGTTCCAAACTTGTGTTTACTTTATATCATTCCTTATCTAAAGCGCAGTCTTATAAAAAAATACAAAAAAAAAAAAAAAAAATCATCATACAACAAAATCAAAATGACAAAATAAAGTCCAATCTAAAATCAGAAATTTGGAATAACTTTAACGGAAACAGAAATTAAAATCCCACAAATTGAGTATCAATTTTACAGAGGTATTAAAACAAAAATCCAAACTTTGATCATGAAATAAAATCAAATACTAACTAAGTTTAAAAATAATAAACACAAATCCAATGGTTTCAACAGGAACATATCAATCTAATCCAAGAACCAATTTGCGCATATCCTTAAAAATCGTTGAACAAACATAACAAAGTTGTTTTTTTTACAAAACCCGGAACAGAAAACCTAGAAACAATTAAAATTAAAACAAATTCAACCAAGATAAGCCGAAACAAAATCAAATTCAGATTAAACAGAAATAAATCAATCTGATTTCCGGTACCAAAATATCGAAAAATAAAATAAAATAAAAATCGACATAAGAACATAAAAACCAAAACAACAAATAAATGGGTAATGAGAAATCCTCCATATACCTGTTTCATCCTCCCATGTCCGCGTTCTCTACAGAACTCAAGATACCGAAACCAGAGATCGATATCGCCTTTGAACCGCATCACTGCCAACCGATAAATCTCGAGAATCCTCAACACACCTGCGACATCAGAGACAGATCTCTTCCGCTTCTTGTTTTCCTTCTTCTTCAATTCACGAACGACCGATTTCTTGCGTAGGCGACGGAGTGCATCGAGCTGCTTCTCGTAGTCGATGTAGGCTAAGTAGTCTTGCTTAAGAGGGCTCGGACGCTTGAGTCTGTACTCGAAGTTTCTTCTCTTCTTTACGATCTCTGCAATCTCTCGGCGGGTGAAAATACCTCTTCGTTCCAAGTCGTCCAGTTCGTCTAACATGCGCTCTAGCCTGTACTGCACCACGTCCGCCATTTTCGATGACCTGAAGAAGAGCTTAACAGAGACAGATTCCTCACTTAGCTTCTGAAGAAGAGGAGCTCGGATGGGGATGGGGAATCTGCTTGGCTAGCTAGGGCGGGAGAAGGGAACAATTGTGTCGTTAGTGTTCCACTCTACTGTTCACCATTTAGGGTCTGTTCTTGGTAGACACAAATGATGGTCTACTAACGAAGGTTCGCTAAACCGTATAGGAAATCCAATATAAAAATAAAAATAAAAGTGCTTGAAAGCGACCCACTGTTTGATTAGCTCCAACAGTGGAGCCACGTGGCACATGACTCTGACCGTATGGATGTTTGGCCAATCCATACGTGGACCTACAAACCAAAAATCACCTGATTAGATTTCTAGGCGTTGGATTGGACTTATTTTCGTGGTCTCAACTGTGGGAATTTTAGCAGAATTTGTGGTACAAAGATCCAAAGGTTTGAAATCACTAATCAAGCTAATTTTTGGTTTGTAGGTCCACCTAGGGATTGGCATAAACATTCATACGGTTAATCCTCTAAGAATGCGCCACGTGGCTCATATGTGTCCTCCGACGGGAGCCGGTCACTGGAACCCGACCCATAAATTTATGCTCTTACCGGGTGGAGCAAAATTTTGATCCCTCCCCTCGCCTCCCCTCCCATGAATGTCTGCCCAGTGCCCACCCCTTGTAGACCTACACTCCAAAAATCGAGTCATTGTTGAGTTCTAGTTGTCAGATTTGATAATTTTTTTTTATCATGGGCTTTATGAACAGGCTGATGGGTGGGCTCCAAGACCATGATGGAAAAATGCTCAAATCGTATTGCTAGAAATCACCAATCAGGATGATTTTTTGTGTGCTACGTGGTATTTTTGTGGCTATGATTTATCCTTTTTGATCAATTATTGATTGAGTAAATTTTTTTTGGCTCAGGATCCAGTTACTGCCCTAAAATGACAGGCTCCCGTTACAGGATACAATATAAGCCACGTGGCACACTCTTAGAGGACTCCGACCGTATGGATGTTTGGCCAATCCCTAAGTGGATCTACAAACCAAAGAATCAATCTGATTAGTGATTTTAGGCGTTAATTCAATAAAAATATTAAATA
Source organism: Euptelea pleiosperma (assembly GCA_035048495.1). NCBI lineage: Eukaryota > Viridiplantae > Streptophyta > Magnoliopsida > Ranunculales > Eupteleaceae > Euptelea > Euptelea pleiosperma. The sequence goes on from CM068545.1 coordinate 6,819,550, forward strand.
AAAATACCCATGTGGGGGGTGTGGACCATATCAATGTTGTACATGTAATGCCCGTGTGGGGGCCCAAAAGGCATCATTCAGTGAGTCGTACCTTTGAGATCTAATTGGATGATGCCATCCATCTGATCAATCTAATTTGTTTGATAGATGTGAAGCTTGCAAATAGGCTGGGCCAGCCCAATAGGCCTTGAGGTCCACCTACTTTGAGTTGGGTTGGTTAAAATTAAACCATGGGCTGGCCTTAAGTCCATCTATGCGGTCTGTGAGCCCAGAAAAATGCGCTAGTGTTGCCTGTCATCAAAGTTTTACTCATTAACTAGGGTAAAGGAACACCTTAACCCCATGACAAGTGGCACTTTACTATAAGCGGCCGGACGCAGGATCAAAATGTTGTAGAGACACCCAAGCAGAAGTCCCTCAAATTGCCATGTAATACAGTCCTTCGGGTCCAATGGCCCCCTGAATGTTTGGCCCTTACCATGGAGGACCTACACACTAAAAATCAGCATGATTTGTAATTCATATCCGTAGGATTCAAGCACTTTTTCGTCATGGGCTTCATGAACAAGCCTAAGGGTTAGTTCCAAGCCCATGATGGAAAAGTGGTCAAATCCAATGGCTATTAAATCACCAATCATGCTAATTTTCGTTGGGTGGGTTCCCCAAGATGTGAGCCAAACATTCAGGTGGCAGTGCCCCCGAAAGAGTGTACTACATGGCAATTTGAGAGACTTATGCATCGTAATTTTAATACAGAAGTCTGTATCACAGATTTTTCCCTAGTCACTACTCCCTACTAGACTCAAGCGTTAAGTGCCTAAATGGTGGCATGTTTCTAACCGCTTTAAAACCGTTGGGAATTGGTGGGAACATTAAATGCGAAGCCCATGTCAAAGTCAAAGAAGACCTAATGAGGTCAACGAAACCACACTGATCGATCACACATTCGTCGCTCAATCTTTTTTCCTTCTATCATTGTCAAACAAAAATGGATAAGAATTAAGAAGGGATATACTTGAGAAATGGCAATTGGAGACGAGCAGTGTTGTTATCGTTGCTAGGTGGCCGTCGTCCCTAGGTCTACCCTGCTCTATGGTCCTCGTGTTGGGAAGAAAGAACAATAAACAAGCAATAAAACAAAGATGCAAACAAACCACAACACAGAGATTTACATGGTTCCCTTTAGATTGAGGTATGTCCACGGATCCACACCGATTCCACTATGCTCTAGGGTAAAAAGAATACACGGACCCGTAGAATCGTGCCTTCATGTACAACATTTCAAGAATCATCAGTTTCTACATAACACAACACCTCAATCGTATTTATACCACGGATCAACTCGGAATGATCTATAATATAATTATGACATCATGAATCACGATCAAGGGCCACGTGCATCTTGAAGCATGATATCTAGGCATATGATACAACGTGCATTAATATATTTAGGGCTTTTTTGCTTTACCCCCTTACTTTATTGATGCAATTTGCATCTCACCCAATGTTTTCAAAATATTTGTGTCTCACCCTTTGACCATGGTCAACGTCATTGACCATAGACTGTCTCGGGATGGACATCCCAATATCTTTTAAATGACTATAATGACCTTGGGTGAGATGCAAATATTTAAAAAATATTGGGTGTAGGGGTGTCAATCCGGCCCTCTTGTAAGGGGGCCCGGTCCTACCCTACCCTTTTGAAAGCCCTAAAAAGATGGCTTTTAAATAAGTTTCAAGCCCTTAGGGCCGGGCTAGGGTCACACTCAAGGAGGCCCAGCCCTAGCGAATCATCTCCGTTATATTTATTTATTTTTAAATTATATTCTATAAAACAACGCATATAGTGCATCTTTTTTTTAGCAAATGATACTAAGTTATTTAAAGTGTCCAACTGTTAATGAGATTTTCAAGCTACTTCAGGAATCAAACTTTTTTTAAAAAATAAAACATACAAAATAAAAGAGAAAAACCGGTTGGTATGGTCTCCAGGTTTCCTTAGGTACACTGTACACATGTCACAACGTTATTAGTGTTGGACACTACAATTATCCTAAAAATAATACAATTTTGGGCAATTTCCAAACAATTGAGGCATTCCAAAATTATGATCAGCCCAAAATTGTTCTTCTTTTGAAATTTTTTAGAATGATTCAAAATAAGCTAAAATGAATTTTTCTGGTGTAAATTTATAATATATCATTTATTTTATCGAGATTTTAAAAAAGACTAGAAAGTTCATTTTTATTTTCAAAATTTTGATCATTCATTGAAAAATCTATATAGATTAAACCAAAGACACACATTACCAAGCCAAATGCATTATTAAAGCATTCACTTTTTCTATTAAAAAAATTTATAATTTTTAATAATTTCTTCTAAGCCCTGGCTCTACCCTGGCCCTTGAGGGTAGGGCTAGGGCCTAACCGGTTCAAGCCCTCTAAGGGCTAGGGCGAGGCTAGGGCCTCACCTTTATAAGTAAGGGTAGGGCTAGGGTCGGGCTAGGCCCTACCCTGACTGGCCCTTTGACAGCCCTAAATGGGTGTGATGCAAATTGCATCAATAAAGTAAGGGGAAAAGCAAAAAAAAATTTTAAGAATTTGTTTTTTAGGATTGTGAGCACAAAACCTTTCTTCATTTGATTTTGGCCGAATTGTAGGCCGATCTATAGACCAAAAATTAATCTGATTGTTCATTTTTTAGCATTGGATTAGTCGTTTTCCTGGGTTGATTTTATCCGTAGAATTTGAGCATTATTTGGGGTACAAAGATCTAATGGTTTGAAATCACTAGTCAGGATGATAATTAGTATGTAGCTCCACCTCGTGATGGGCCCAACATCCGTACGGTTAGTGACCTCTAAGAGTGTGCCATGTGGCCCCTCGTCATCATTGATGGGACATTAGTGTGCTTAACAACCTGTGAAGGTGAGTTCCTTTTACAGTTGACAATCCTCGAAAAAAAAAAAAATCAGAAAAAAAAAAAACCTAAAAAAAAATGAATTTTTGCTTATCCCCCTTACTTTATTGATGAAATTTGCAGTGCACCAATGTTTTCAAAATGTTTGCAGTCTCACCTAAGGTTATTATAGTCATTTTAAAAATATTGGGATGTTCATTCGGAGACAATCTATGGTCAATGACGTTGACCATGGTCAAAGGGTGAGATGCAAATATTTTGAAAACATTGGGTGAGATGCAAATTGCATCAATAAAGCAAGGGGTAAAACAAAAAAGCCCATATATTTATCACAACTATATATGTCGATTCCCTGTTTTACCGGTTTTGGTTCAGATATTAGTGTACCAAGAACCAGAAGCTATTACATAATTCGTTCCGGATCCTAGTGGTAAGACGACTTTTTAGGTTCAGTTCTGAAATAGTTAGTCCTAGAACCAGGATAATCAGGACCAGTTCCCTTTTTACCCCTAGATCGACTATCACTCTTTTCTTTTCATCGTCCAGAAAGAAATAAATAGATTGAATGACTGTGATCATCAGGCTTAAACGAAAGCCGATCGACAAGGGAGATCTTTCTAGGTAGGACCTATTTCTTGGTGGGCCTAGACTCTTGAGCCTTGGCACTAGCTCCCCCTGAATTGATATATTGTGTTTATAGATGGTCATTACTCTGTGTTATACTCGTGCTATGAAATATAGATTTTACCCAAAAAGATACATGAGCAAGGGTTCATACCACATGGGGGGCATGTGCCCCTCCCACTCCTCAACTTTTTTTAACTCACCGCTGCAAGCTCGTCCCACTGACTGCATGGATGTTTAGCCCACCCCTTGGAGGTATACAAACCAAGTATCACTATGATTGGTAATCTTTAACCATTAGATGTTAGTACTTTTTAAGTAGTGATTCTAGCCGTTGGTGCTAGCTCAAAGTTTGAGCTATAAGTAGTTACATTGTGACATTTCAATTACAAAACCCTTAAGTTTTGCCCTAGAGCCTTGCACAGGAATAAAACTTTGATGACAGCATGGCAGTCCACAATATGAGCCACGTTGCACATTCTTAGAGGACTCTAACCGTATGGATGTATTTCCAATCCCTAGGTGGACCTACAAACCAAAAATCAGCCTGATTAGTGATTTAAAACCTTTGGATCTTTGTACCCCAATAATGCTCAAATTCCCATGGTTAAAATGATAACGTTCTCATTTTAATAATGTGCCACGTGGCTCATATTGTGGGCTGTCATCGTCTTCGATGATAACTCCCTGTCATCAAAGTTTTACTCCCCCTTCTCCCCCTCTACTTTTAAGTATGCAAATGGTTGCATACTAAATTTGTCCGGTCTTTGGTCTCCTAGCCATTAGCCGGTTACTCATATCTAGCTTTGGTGCCCCCCCTTGAAAAAAATCTTGGCTCCGCGGCTGGTTCATACCATGGCTTAAAATAACGCGGTTTTAACGGCCATAAAAGTAGTAACGACCCAAACCTGTACGTTAAGAACCATTTTGACGTCTGAAAAAATTGTGGAAAATACAACCGTTATTTTCGTTTTTGAAAATTCAAATTTCAGTGCCCCCGTTATTTCTGTTAAAATCTGCTATATTCCATTTTTCCATTTTTGCCCGTCTTTTGCTATTCGTTTTAACAGTAACGTCCCAGTCCGTTATACTGTTAGAACGGCCTTTTAAACCTTGGTTCATAGTTCATACATCTAGCTCATCAATGAGATTGGGTGGAGATGCGGCATAATTGCAAATCGTAGGTTCTAAACGCTGATTATTTGAATGTATACCGTTGGATTCTCGGAATCCACGGCCGAGAACATTAGAGAACTTATTAGTTCACTTCCTTTTTGTATTTGTAAAGTCAATGAGTACAAGTAAGCAAAGATGTAAAAGGTTTCAATGATTAATCAAAGCATTTTTTTCTTAAAGGAATCCACATTTTGCTGAAATGGCATCATAATCACAATGATAACGTTCAAACGACAAAGAGAAGAGTGAGAGTTGCAAACTTCTCCCACCTACACACAACATTCTTCTTTTGCCTTCAGTTTGAAGGCATCAAAACAAATAACAGACGTAAACTTCAACTTCCACCGCCACTAGCACCACCGCCCCCACTGCCGGTTCCAATGCCAGTACCAGATCCGGCCCCACCTCCTACACCCACACCAATCCCAATACCAATGCCGAACCCTCCGCCAACTCCATGTCCACCTCCTAAGCCTGCACCACCACCACTTCCTAAGCCTCCACCACTACCGGCACCACCACCTGCTCCGAATCCTCCACCATGACCTGATCCTCCACCTGCACCTCCTCCTCCACCCCCACCAAAGCCTCCACCACCTCCGACACCTCCACCTCCACCAGCACCACCACCTACACCACCACCTGCACCAAACCCACCACCGTGACCCGACCCTCCACCGGCACCACCACCACCGCCTCCTCCAAAGCCTCCACCACCTCCAACGCCACCTCCAGCACCACCGCCTACACCACCACCCGCACCAAATCCACCACCGTGACCGGACCCTCCACCGGCACCGCCGCCTCCACCACCCCCAAGGCCTCCACCGCCTCCAACACCTCCATCAGCTCCACCTCCTACACCGCCACCTGCACCGAACCCACCACCATGACCTGACCCTCCACCAACACCCCCACCGCCACCCCCACCAAAACCGCCGCCGCCTCCAACACCTCCTCCAGCGCCACCTCCTACACCACCACCAGCTCCAAACCCTCCACCATGTCCTGACCCAACACCAGCACCACCTCCGCCCCCACCACCAAATCCACCACCTCCTCCTACGCCTCCTCCAGCGGCACCACCACCACCTACGCCACCCCCAGCTCCAAATCCTCCACCTTTCCCCGACCCACCACCGACACCACCACCTCCACCGCCTCCAAAGCCTCCCCCACCTCCAACTCCTCCTCCAGCACCACCTCCTACGCCTCCTCCAGCACCAAATCCTCCACCATGTCCTGCACCACCACCAATACCCCCGCCTCCACCACCACCAAAACCACCTCCACCACCAACACCACCACCAGCACCACCGCCTACACCGCCACCAGCACCGAACCCTCCACCGTGTCCGGCTCCTCCACCAACACCTCCACCACCGCCCCCACCGAAGCCTCCACCACCTCCTAGTCCTCCGCCGGGACCACGACCAAAACGGCCTCTGCAGCCTCGCAAACCTCTAAAACGACAATCATCATCGTTACCAAACCCCCCACCTCTGGGGCCGCCGAACCGGGTCTCATCAGCCTCATCGTCTCCACTGCTAATCGCACTCAAATTGAAAAGAATACTCAAGAGAAGAAACAAGACAGACAGCCATTTCACAGAGACACCCATAGCTCTTAAACGCCAAAGTGGGTTCTCAGATAACTTGCTTGGCCTTCTACTCTCCAAGCTCTACATATATAACCATGGGCACTCCTCAGTCATCAGTCATCACCAATGTAAGCATTTATGGGTGCATGTTCATAACAGCGTTTGAACAGTTGGGAGAATGGCGGGAACAATAAAGAAGAAATCCAAGTCAAAAAATAAGACTCGGGTAATGCTTAATCTGGTCAACCCTAGCCGACACCGTGTCAACTATCAAAGGATCAAACCCTTTGCAATCAATCCATCCCAAATGATTGTAGATCAAAAAATAAAATAAAAAACTAATAATGAAAGGGTTAAGGGTTATAAGCTTAATAAGATGACGGTGGAGTGGGTGAACGGTGACTGTGGGTCTCCTCGATGAGTGAATGACTGAGTGTGTGTAAAGCTGTAAAGGAGTAATGGCCACACCTACCCGGACTGAACTTCTAATCTATTGCCAAGTACGTCTTTAAATTGGCCCACATTGTCTTTTTCTCTTGCACTCTTATAATCACTTACTCTCTTCATGGAAAATATATATACAAAATGCAAGGTTTTAAATTCATGAATATCGATATGATTTGATTAATTTGTACTATCGATGTTTAGTCTGTTTACATGTGGTATTATGGTGTGGACCTCACCTTGAAAATCTTCTGAAGCAAAAAAATTAATCATGGCCCTTAAAAGCTTGATGGGTTTTCAAGATGATGAGCTTGACACCATAGTTCAATTGATTGAATCTGCATTGTAACCACGATATCGTCGACCATCTATGAGAGAGAGAGAGAGAGTTTAATTAGTCTCATTAAGCAAAGAAAATCAGGATGAAGACCTGCATTAAATCGGTCCACTTTCCAGTCAACTTCGTTAGCATTTAAACGTGAGGATATGGATAACGAATTAATCTTTGGTCCGTCTGAGTTGGTCAAAGATTGGTCCAGCTGCGGTTTTCTCACATGCCGTGTGTATATATAAAAGCCAGACCAGATTTGTCCGGCCGGCTGAGCTGGGCCACTGGTGCACACTAAAACAATTGTGTCTTTGACACGCATCTATTGTAACTGCTCGATTTCGTTTTTTCTCGCTGAGATAATCCACGAGATAAAGATGACTGCACTGATCAGGGACCAAGTCACAAAGATGACGCCATACAAATGGTTAGCACTTTTTTAGGATTGATTCTAGCCGTTCGATTCAAGCAGGTTTTTTCATATTTTTGACTATTTAATCCAACGGATAGAAATTATCGATCAGACTAATTTTTGGTATGTATATCTACAAGGGTTGGGCTGAACATCCATGCCGTTAGTGGGCCCAAAAAAATGAGCTATGTAGAGCCAGGAGAGCCGCCCTAAGCATTGACTGACTGCATCCAAAGTCCTCTGCATCTAAAATTCTTCCATGGTTAGGTGCTCTGTGCATTTATAATATGTTTATGGGCGGTCTTCCATTGGCGGATCATGAAAACCTTCTCCCATGCTACTTGCATGTGCCTGTTCTTGGTTAGGTGCAGACACGGCCATGCACCTTCTAATCAGGGATTATCTAAGATAATACGATAGTCTACAAACAGTACAGCCGTGTTCATGACATGCATAATGGGGTGGGTCCCACCATTCTATGGATCCCACTCAGAAGATATGTGCATCAGAAGATCCGCCAGATCAAATCATTTTAAACATGCTATAAGTAAGTTCATTAATTCTTCATTCTTGAATGTGAAACCGAAACGATTGGATGGTTGATCGAGTCAGTTTTTGTCGTAAGAGATATTACGACGTCAGGTCAGACCTACTTGCAATACATGTAAATTTCGCAGAGCGATACAACTGTGCACATGGCGTGCATGCAGTGGGTGAGACCAACCATTCCATGGGTCCCACTTAGAAGATATCCTACGTCAAAAGATTTACCAAATCAAATTATTTTAGGGTCGGGCTCCTAGTTACCGCCCTAAAATGACAGGCTCCCGGTTACAGGACACAATATGAGCCACGTGGCACACTCTTATAGGACTCTGACCATATGGACCTTTGACCCTAGGTGGACCTACAAACCAAAAATCAGACTGATTAGTGATTTCGAGGCGTTGGATCTTTGTACCTCAAATACTTCTTAAATTCCCACAGTTGAGATTAACCCATGAAAAAAAGTCCAATCCAACGCCTATAAATCACTAATCAGGCTGATTTCTGGTTTGTAGGTCCACTTAGGGATTGGCCAAACATCCATACGGTCAGAGTCCTCAAAGATTGTGCCACATGGCTCATATTGTGTCCTGTAACAGGAGCCTGTCATTTTAGGGCGGTAAATGAGCCTGAGACATTATTTTAACCACTTCGAAGAGAATGTGCAGGATTGCATGGTTGATTGGGTCAAATTTTCGCGCGTGAGATATGTTTAAGTGAGACCCACTAATCCTACTCCCAAACGTATATGTACGGCACAGCCAATTGTTGGAGAAAGTTTAACTTCCAACCTACCCTACTTTCCTAATAGTGACGAACTATTAGGAAAGTTTCAGCCACGTGTACGGCATGGTCCAACACACTCCCATTAGTGACGAACTAGATTACCACCCCATCAACTTTTGCTTTCTTAATTAATTACAGTATTTGGAATTGGACTCCAGTCAGCCAGCCCGATGGACCGGGCTGGGACGGGCCAAATTCAAAGGCATAGGCCTGGTCCCAGCCCAAGGCTCGTAGGGGGGAGGGCCAAGGGACTCGGGACAGGCCTCAGCCTGTTGAGCCCGGTTAAATTAAAAATAAAAATAAAAAAACAATTTAAAAAATTAGGATGGTTGGGCTAATCACAAGCTGGGCCCACTTAGGTCTGGTTTTGAGCCAGGCCTCAAGGGGCTGGCTTGGGCCCAGCCCGAGTACCATTTTGGACCAGGATGCGGGCTGGGTTTTCACCCGAAGGGCCAGGTCACTGACTCCGTCTTAAACTAGTGTTAACATGGACTTTCCCAATAGTCCCTTTGTCTCGTATTATTGTGGAAGATGCTAGAGGTTGTAAATGTTTTCGTAAATAAATTTGTTTTTAGCACTTAGTAAGGATGCTACCAAACCCCAACTTGCCCATCTAACATAAAATAAGAAAAATGTGGGACCTTAATTATATCATTTGTTTTTAGCACTTAGTATGGGCCCCGTAGCACACTCTTAAGAGACTACTGCCCGTATGGATGTTTGGCCCATTGGTAGCTGGACTTACATACCAAAATTCATCCTGATTAGTAACTTCTATCTGTTGGATTAGAGTCTTTTCCATGATTTATTTTTAACCGTTGATTTAGAGCATTATCTAGGATACTCAGATCCAAAGGTTAGAAATCACTAATCAGGATGATTTTTGTTATGTAGTACCTAGGGATGGGCCAAACATCCATACAATCAATAGTCACTGAGAATGCATCACGTGCCTTACACAATCGTCCGTCATCAGCGTCTTCTTTAGAAAACATTTTCACACACCTCTCCTGGATAATCGTGTTGTTGCTTGGTGTATATGCACTGCATCATACACCATAATCATATATCACATGGGACTTAATTTGGGTGGGGGGAGGGCTAGCATGTGGGTCTGATCACTTAATATGTTGATCACATAACACGTCGGACCCACTTGGCATATATGGGGCCCACATATCTCGAACTGCATTACATATGGAGCCAACATGATGTGTGTTGGGCCTTGATACACTGACACAAGTGGCATGTGTGGATCAGGGGAGGGGGTGTAGAGCTAGCATCTGGGGCCCATTTGGCATGTGGGGCCTACATGTTATATAACTCTGATACATTGACATGTGGTATGTGGGATATGGGACCTATTTGATACACATAGTGACTTGATGTAGGGCCTACACAAGTGCTTTCCAATCCATCAGAGGAGCTCATTTATAACTTCCAAATCCACAAGTTGATCCATTAGAAAAGTTCGTGTTGAGATTGTTCCAATAAATCCATTATTAATTATTTTAATGAAAAAAAAAGGCCAAAAAAATTGGTGCTTTCAAATAATGAGGATCCAACCAAGCCCTAGGTGTTCTGATCCAAAAAAGCCCTAGAACTTTAGCAATTCTTGATTTTATTTTTCTTCAGATGAACTATATCAAGATTGTGAACTGTACATACCTTTCATCGATAGGTTTTGGTGGCTCATTATATCCCAAAATTAAATCATGAAATACTGCCAAATTAAGGATCGGATGTTAACCGATTGCGGCCGTATTGATGTAACATATAATATCGGTCATAAGTCGGAAATTCAATACTGTTCCACCTCCATTTTGAAACTTTGCTGTTAATTATAAGTGCAGTGACTAGGGTTGGTGATCAACATCCTACTCTCTCTCTCTCTCTCTCTCTCTCTCTCTTTCAGTCTCTCTCAAATATATGCATCACTCGCATTCAACTACTGTAATGGAAATTAATTTGTATTATTATGCCGCTTTAATTTAAGATATGCAGTGACCATCCGCCCAACAACCTCGAAAAATCCCACAATCAACCTTAACGGATAATGAGACCATTAGGGCTCAATCTCTTCGACATGGACTGTCCATTGAGTAACGTACGTACACCTCTGGCATTATCCAAATTGATGTGTCCGCGTAAATTAAACCATCTCTTTTAGATAATACACTTAAGGCCGTGTTTGATTGTCAAGTGGGAAAATTGCATTTTCCTTGGGAAAACACAACTGTCGACCCTTGTTAGATTGTTATTTTAAATCTGTATAATTTTCCCTATCCTACCAAGTACCAAGCCACTTAAATCTGGATAATTTTTCCTACCAAGCCTGGAATTCATTTTCCATCCAGATTAGGGGTGTCAATTTTACCCTTTAACCGGAACTGAATCAAAACCGAAACCGAAAACACCCGTTCCGGTTCCACATTTTTGGGAACCGATTAAAAAGTAACCGGAACTGAACCCGACAATAATGGTTCCGGTTCTGGGTAGCTTAATATGGAACCGAAACCGAACCGATAAGAACCGAAACCGAACTAATAAGAACCGGTACCAATAGATAAATATAGTGTAAAAATTCTCATATTCTTATAATTTGGCCCAATATACCTAGAACCGGAACCAGAACCGACATAAATACATAATCGTTCTGATTCCGGATCCATCACTTTGAGAACCGGAACCATTAAGGAACCGAACCAATAAGAACCATAACTGACTATTCCAGTTCTGACCACCTTAGGAGCCGAACAGGAACCGACCCGTTAATACCCTTAATCCAGATATGTGAGAATTCATTTCCACCTGAAAATACAGCTTCAATTTCTCACATGATTGAAATATGTATTCAGTTGCAATATTCAATCAGTCATTTAAGGCATTTTCCCGATGTATTTTCTTGGAAAAAGCTTCTGTGCAATTAAACACATCGTTATAGCATTTCGGAAGAGAGAATGATAATCACCCTAGGTAAAACAAGATTTAAAGTCTTGGTCTCGGCCTTCCGAAAAAAATGTAAAGGCCGAAAATTGGATGTCTCGGCGCGGGCAAGTCAGCCCGAGACAGCAGCCTTGGTCTCGACCGAGACTTAAAACCATGCCATAGCTCTAATTATATGAGCTTAAACCTCTACTAGCTAGGATAGAGTTATAACAGCAATCAAACACCCACGGCAGGTGCCATCTTAACTCTGAAAGAAAAAGAAAAGGAAAAAGAAAAAAAAAGAGAAAAACCAGCCCCATATCATCTCCTTCACCAAAGCAAGAAAGCAAACACACCTTCTAACATTCACTTTCTCGTGCTCTCAACTAATTAACCCCACAATAGGTCTGTGAGTGTGTCTGATCGTCGTGCCATTAATTTTGTTTTAATAAATCTATACTATTATAATAAATTGTGGTAGTAGGTTGAACATGCGATGTACGTGCATGAGAGAGATCACATAAATGAAAAGCGTTGTTATAGGGTCCACCTGTACTTTCTTGAACACCAATAAGATTTTGAAACGTGGACAGAGAGTCACGGGGTAATCTGTTTATCTTATCACTCTAAGGCACAAATCAATTTATCTTAAACAAATTTATTTCTTGATTAAGAAATACATGAGATCAAAGACAGAAAAAACGGAAATAGATCGATCAAGAAAGCGAGACACTTAGCACATACAACACTTCAGTACTACACTACTACTAGCTATTAATTAGTAATGGTTGGAAATCACAGCTTTGTGTGCTCAGGGCAGTCCACCACCAATCCCTCCACCAGCTCCTCCACCAAACCCACCACCTGCTCCCCCGCCAAGTCCACCACCACCACCGAACCCTCCGCCACCGCCACCTCCAAGTCCAGACCCACCTCCGAAACCAGCACCAGCTCCACCTCCGAAACCTGATCCGGCACCACCACCTCCACCACCACCGAACCCTCCTCCACCACCACCCCCAAGTCCACCTCCACCACCTAAACCAGAACCCCCGCCCAAGCCAGCACCTCCACCCAATCCAGCACCACCGCCACCACCGAAACCACCTCCGCCACCGAGGCCATCACCACCTCCAGGGTAGTGGGGGAGAAACGTTTTCTCCTCCTCAAATGCACCCTTTTTGTTCACAAGGTTTCTAGCAGTAGTGGTGCAAACAAGAGCACCAAGGAGCACAAGGAGAAGCATTCCAGTAGTCATCTTTCCTTAGTAGTAGTGATGACTTTTGACGAGAAGTAGTGGATGGAAGGAAGTATATATAGATGTTTAGAGTTCACATGGCTGGTGAGAAGGTTTTAATATATGCAACTTCTCATCTACAATCCGTGTTGGGATAGTAAATACAGCCAACTGCCTCCTTTTGAAAGAGACCCACCACTCCAAGTTGATGGATCAGCTAGGTCGTAAGGAATACTTTTGAACTAGTCTTAACACTCATTTTTACTGATGTTGGTGGTCATTGTACCTGTCCATATCATCTCAATTGGCTCTCTTATTTTGCCTATTATTTGGAACTATTTTTATATTTTTTCCACTGTGCTCATTTAGTTATTTCGCTTTTTATTATTTTTTGCATCCATACATATCAACATTCTCATCTATGTTGCACTCATTTTATCTTTGATTCTCCAATATTTAGCTCCATAAAGTGCACACACACACACTCCTCTCAGGAGTTTCTGTTTTATTTATTTATTTTATTTTTTATTGGGTCTGGCTCTCTGTTGCCCCTCTTTTCTGTGCCCGGCCCTCTTACGAGTCGTATTCTCGGCCGTGGATCTCGAGAATCCAACGGTGGTTGTTAGCGCTAGGCTGGCATCACTTTTTTTTCACTCTTGGCAACACCAACAACCACCGTTGGATTCTTGAAATCCACATACGAGAACACATGCAACTCCTGAGAGGGGAAGGTGCCAGCTTGCTCAGTTGGTAAAGTTTGTGGGTGATGATACCATAGACCTGGGTTCAAAACCCGTCTTCACCGAGTTACTGATCTCTTTAAAAACAGGCTTAACTACCAAAAAAACCTCCTCAGGGGGGCATAAAAAGGGGGACCATAGAGCATGGCCCTAGATTTACTCCTTTAATCTCATCAGATAATCACATCGAACGAGATCTTCTTGAATATATGAGCAATTAATCCACCTCTAGTGAGAAAAGGTAGACTTAAGGCTGATTTCTATTGCAAATCCATCGTGACTGAAAATGGACTTGTCTCCTAACTAATTGTTCTCACACTAGTTAGTACTCCCACCCCCCTCTACCTATATATTGCTATGACTTCTATAACTAAGGGCCAAAGGCTCCCCTCTTAAGGCGAGCTTTGGAGGCAGCGCTCCCAAGTGTAAAATTGGGTTGAATTTTTTTTTTTTTTTAATTTTAGTTATATATTTTTAATATTCTTACGGTAGCCAAGCAGTGTTATTAGTATGTTTCTTGGTGATTCTCATATACTGGAAGTGTTTGATCGTAATTGACGTAACTGTTAATGGTAAAACCAAGGTTTAAAAAACGGCCGTTATAACGGATTCGGACCTACCCCGTTATGTTATGGACTGTTAAAACGCCCAGAAAATAACGGCCGTTATAACAAAAATAACTACCATTATTTTCTGGAAAATTTTGTGAAAAAAACGGCCGTTATTTTCGTTTTTTTCCCTTTTTTCCTTTCATTTTTTTTCCAGTTTTGCCCCCGAGTGTTTTTTTCGTTATAACGGAAAAAACGGTAACGTCCCCAGTTCGTTATACTGTTATAACGGTCCCCTTTAAACCTTGGGTAAAACCACGCAAATTTCTCCGTTTGCCTATGTGCGTGGTTGATTTTTCTGTTTTCTTGACTTTTACATTGCTAGCGAGCCTAGTAAGATTTTTCTGTTTTCTTGACTTTTACATTGCTAGCGAGCCTAGTAAATCCTCATTTATTCACAAAAGAAACTTATCTACTGAATTGAATGCCTTAATGTGAACATAGAATGCCGCTTAGATGTGGAAAATGTTGTTGTGATGGGCAACAGGAGAAAAGACCATCTTTTTATTTTTACTAGCGAAAAAATCTGTTACAAACTTAAAAAAATGTGGGTCAAAGACTCAAAACTCGACATCTCCGTGATTTGAGTGAAAACAAAATTTTACGCCATAGAAGCTGCTTGTACATAGTGATGGTATGCATTGGCTCTTGCATTCGATATGGTTCGGGATCTGTGCACTCCCTGCCCTTTTTGACTTCCAAATTTGCACTCGCCTTCTCGGGTGTGGATTCTGAGAAATCCAACTGTAGTTTTGCTTTCGCAAAACGATTGCCAGCTCAACACTATCAACCACCGTTAGATTCTCGGAATCCACATCCGAGAAGGCGAGTGCAAATTTGGGAGTCCAAAAAGGGGAAGTGAGCGGGCCCCAACCCAATCGATATATAGGCTACATAAACTTCTCTTCCTGCTCAATAATTATTTATAGAAATAAAACAGAGAAAAATACAGTACAACCCTGTGGGTACAACTCCCCGCAGATAGTCGAACACCTCTTGTAGTAGGGGTCTCAATTTTATCCGTTTAGCCAAGACCGAATACCGAATTGAAACTGGAACCGAAAACACTTTCCACATTTTAATTTGTGAACCGATTAAAAACAGAACTGGAACTGGAACTGGAACCCAATAAAAAATAATGGTCCTCGTTAGGGGTAGTTTGATATTCTGGTTCCATCATTTTGAGAACTGGTACCAATAAGAATCGGAACCATTAGTTCCGGTTCTTGGTACCTTAGGAACCCAACTGAAACCGACCCCGTTGACACCCCTAGTTTGTACGGAGTACGTTGATATGTTTCGCACAGCTACTTAGGTTTCTTTACATAAACACGTTCTATTACAAGGTGATGTCATTTGGTCTAAAGAATGCCGGGGCAACGTACCAGCAAACCATGATTGTGTAGTTTCATGATATGATTTACAAGAAAATCGAGGTCTATGTCGATGACATGATCGCTAAGTCTTGGGCTAAAGAAGTGAATTTGAAGCAAAAATATACTGACACTTTTTTTTCAAATTAACAAATTGTTTGAATGGCCATTTTTTAAAAAAGTATTTATTCCAAATCTTTTTTAAAATTTAAGCCAAAAAAGTCTATTTCGTTTTTCAAGTAAAAAAAGAATTTTCTTTAAAATCTTGCTTACATCAATAAATATAAAAAACAAAGAAACACTACACCAAATATAAGAAACAAAGAAACACTACTCCCCCGGACAAATCTAGTAAGCAACCATTTGCATACTTAAAAGTATGCAAACATTGTATCCACCATTTAATGTTAGTTGAAAAACGTGTTTTTAATTTATAAATTTTTTTTTGAAAACATTGAAATAACACATTTTTCAAGGGACATCCAACAGTTCTGACAATGGTTGCATACTAGATTTGTCCGCACTCGGGCCCATCCATCAATTATGGTGGTGGGGACCACCGAGTGAAGATAAAAAGACATTTTTAATTAATGATGATCCAAAGATTCCAAACAACTTAATAAGAAAAACTTATTTTAAAATAAAATATTGAGAAATGGCAATCCAAACAGGGGAGAAAAAGAAGCATAATGGTTGGCAGCTACACGATGGTTAAAAAGAAGAATTGAGAATAGGTGATTGGAACCTAATTTTTTAATGACCCATAAATTCAAAAATCACGGGCCATTCAGGTGTAGCTATCATGACGTCATTCATCTTTGCTTAGTCATCACGGTTCTCCGGTCCAACGGCTGGATCATTCCCCCACATCTTCTATCTTAAAAATAAGGACCGACGTGTCAACTACTTTTATTCCAAAAATTCTTACTCAATTCATGTTACCATAATAATAAGATAAACATTATTGAAGAACTTTTTAGTCTTTTCTTACTTACTTTCCATTTTTCACCAATGATTACATCTAGGGTAATTCTACGGATTGCTTACAAAAATAAAAATAAAATTCTACCGACACTCTCCCTCCTGTTTGGGCACCCACCCACTTCGTCTTCTCGATCCAAACGGCCAAAACCAACACCATCACCCCCAATCTAGGGGTGTCAACGGGTCGGTTCCTAAGGTGACCAGAACCGGAACAAACGGTTCCGGTTCTTATCGGTTCGGGTACTTATCGGTTCCGGTTCTCAAAGTGATGGTACCAGAACCGGAACCGATTATGTAATTTTTTCGGTTCCGGTTCCAGTTTCGGGTATAACGGGTCCAATCTTGGTAATATGAGAATTTTTACACTATATTTATATATCGGTTCCGGTTCTTATCGGTTTCGGTTGCATATTAGAGTACCGGAACCGTAACCATTAGTTTTCAGTTCGGTTCCGGTTCCGGTTCCGGTTCTTTTTAATCGGTTCCCAAAAATGTGGTACCGGAACCGGTGTTTTCGGTTCCGGTTCCTATTCGGTTCCGGTTAAATCGGGTAAAATTGACACCCCTACCCCAATCGTTCTCTCTCTCTCTCTCTCCTCTTCACCACACGACCATCACCAATACCCCTGCCATATCTCCCGGCCCAAATCGAGAATAAAATTAAAAAAAATTCTCAAATCGTCCATGTCGGCAGAGTTTGCCGACACCACATAGTCTATGTCGGCAGTTCAGATAACATGCAAATTTTTTAGAAAACACCAGGAGGTGATGGTCCCGTAATGGAGAGAGAGGATGGTGTGTGGGGTAATGGTCGTACGGTGGGGAGAGAGAGATGACAGTTGGAGAAGACGAAGTGGGTGAGTGCCCAAAAAAGAGGGGGATTTTTTGTCCAAAAAAATATAGAAAGAAGAAAGAGTGGGTGCCCAACTTAAAGGCGTGGATGCCTAAAGAATTACTCTTACACCTATTATCATCAATACAAATTTTCAAAAATTACCCATTGACTTTCCTCAAACTTCAAAATTGCCCTCAAATAAATAAAAGTGGGTCTTCCCATAATTCTTTCCCTTAGATTGTGAATTTCATAAGCTCCCCTGTAATATTCAAAAGGGTCGCTATACGATCAAATGACGTCTTTAAGCTGGGCACCCACATCTAGGTTGGGATCCCCTTTCAGGGCCCACATTTAGGCACCCACATCTATTTGGTCTCACACACACTCCACGGACCCACCACGCTCTATCTCCCTCTCCACTACACACACTCTCTCTCTCTCTCTATTGTACTCTCTTTCTCTCCCTCTCCCTCTCTCTCTCTCTTTATCTTAACTTAAACAAAAAAAATTTCACGGCACATGTTGGCAGTTTAGAGTTGACATGGAGAGGAGGGTGTTGGCTGCAGGCCCTATCAACAAAGCCAAGCTGATCAGGTTAGCAGGGTTTGCCGACACCATTCAGTCCATGTCGGCAGGGCCTGCCAACACCACCCTTTTCAGTTTTGTTGAGAGAGAGATAGAGAGAGAGGGGTGTAGGAAGACATGGGGTAAGAGGCGGGAGGGGATATGTGGGGTGATGGGGAATGAACGAGGACGTGGAGAGAGGATGGGTACGTTCCCAACTTAAAATAAAAGGGGTTTTTGGTCCAAAACTCATGTTTTATGTGGGTCCCAACTTAAAGAAGTGGATGATAGAGCGACCCTATTAAAAAAACTACTCAATTTGTCCAAAATTTTAAGTTTGTCATTTTTTTGAAAAAATTTACCTACAATATTTTGTTGTTTATTGAATATAAATTAGGGCATTTTGATAATTATAGGACTCTTTTCATGCTAAAAAAAATCCTTATATCTATCTATACTATAATGGTATATTCACTCTTTAAAACTGTGGGCCCAATCCCATGAGCCATCAAGTCGCTTTTTCTCTCAAAATGCCCCTCTAATAAACACTATCATGCGGACTCCCACCTTAGTATGAATAACCACAAAAACATGGGCTGTTATATCATTGGTCAACTAGATTTAAAAATGAGAAGTCCCAATCTTTATAGACTATAAATATGGTCATCATGAAGGGGTGTGAGCCGACCATTTGATCGTTTAAACATAGAAATGTGTTGATGTATAGTGAAAAGATTTAAGTCTGACAATCCTGATGTAAAAAAAGATTAAGTCATCCTTAGGATATTTTTAATTCAGTACTTTTAGGCATTTGCTCCTGTTCCATGCACTAGTCACTTGGTTTCACTACATCTTCTATCATTCCATTTATGGAAAGCCAAGTGACGGCGACGAACGGCGTTGAAGCGAGCTTTGAAGATGAACAATAATGGCGGAACTTCGGCTTTAATACCGAAATGATGGTGAGCGGCGATGATTCGTTCGACGATCAAGAGAAAGCACGATGGAATAGCTCTAACCGTTAAGGAATCGCTCCATTGATTGAGAAATCACTCCTCAAAAACTAGGATTTCACACCCTAAGCCATAAACTTCATTCAATTCAATAAAACAGTGGGGATTAATTATCTCTCCTTTTACAAATCTAGCTATTTATAGATCTAAGTTCTACTTCATATAAAAGTTCATTTTCCTAAAACAATTCCAACTCCTAATCCTCTTCGATCTAACAATACAAGCCAATCCTAATCTAACTAAAACAACCATAAACTCCTTTTCTTAATGAAAACGTGCTGCATCACAAAGGAACTAGGACAAACAAAGCATGTGAGATATACATGGACTTGATCAATACAAATGCTTAAAAGATAAATAAGTCTCAAACTGTTATATATATAATTATGAATATTATGTCACGTAAGAGAAAAAGGGGATTTTAAATCTAAAGAGAGACCAAGGGAGACATTCTTCCCAGCTTCAATCAGATTGTACTTCAGCTTCAATGGTAGGGAAGCCTTCTTTAACAAAGATAGGGACAATGTGCTATCAACTTCTCCATCTGCATCAGTCTCAGGTGGGTCTTCCAATCTTGGACGCTTGGCTCTCTCACCAACATATATGTTCGGCAATTCATCGTAGATCTCTATTTCTTTCTGTTCCTCGTTCTCCTGAAATTCAAGCACGCAAACAGCTAAATAAGGAGGAGCAATAGAGAGGGAGAGAGAGCGCAGTAGAGA
The DNA here is from genome assembly GCA_035048495.1 of Euptelea pleiosperma. Taxonomy (NCBI): domain Eukaryota; kingdom Viridiplantae; phylum Streptophyta; class Magnoliopsida; order Ranunculales; family Eupteleaceae; genus Euptelea; species Euptelea pleiosperma. The sequence continues at coordinate 6,839,389 of CM068545.1, forward strand.
GAGAGAGAGTTGGAGAAGTTGTTTTACTTTGGGGAAGCAGCTTTTGAGAAGACCCTCAAAGATGATGTAGGATTTTGGTCTCCTCTGGTATTCCTGGTTCGACTCCTCACAATTTTTCATCCCTTTCCTGACTTTTGCTTCTCCTGCCTGCCAACACACTCAATACATAAACCAAAATTATGTATGGCCCACCAACTCATCAATCCATTGACAGTCCGATCACTAGTGGGGCCACATCTTGGATGGGAATGAGCGCCCAAGATTAGAGCACGACATAAGAAGATATATACATTTAACAAGATTAATTTGAAAAATAAAGAAAATATTGCGAACCCTTGCGTAGACATGCTGGCCTTGTTGTGACCAATTGCATGGAAGTTCCACGCTTCATGATGTTGACATACACGTGTTTTGTAATTTGAGGGTCCCATGTGTTCCTGATTGTGATCGTGTTGTGAAGAGCATGGCATGGAAGTTGAGATGCGATTCGAAGATAGGGTATCATACACTGTAGCATTCCTCTTTGCAGCCCGAGCCGCTTCTAAGAAAAAATAAATTAAATAGATCAAGAAGACGAATAATGAATATGTAGAACATGCCCTGCCGTTAATTAACTACTTGTTTGATGTTTGGCCTCATATCCCTTGGTGCTTATACGTTCCAAATTCAGCTTGATTGATGATTTCTAGCTGTTGGATTAATTTACTACCCTATGAAGTGCGGTTGAATCCAAAATAGCCAGAATCACCCTTTAAAAAAGTGCTAAACTAGTGGCTAGAGTAACCAATCCGGCTGACTTTTGGTGTGTATATCCACCAAGTGGTGGGTCAAACATCCATGTGGTCGGTGGGCCCAAAAAAATTTCTACATTCATCCGCACGTACACATGGAGTAATTTGTACATCTAAATTTTTCATCCGCATGTAAATGCCACTTGTACAGTTTGTGTCATTTAAATTTCTTCATCTAATGAGAGAAATCTGAGTTATTTTCTAAAGTTCTTATTTTTCAAAAGGGTCGGGCTCGGGGGACACCCATTTTGGCGTACCCACATAGAAGATCAATCAATGACTGATTTTTGGTGGGGATGATCTCCTCACCATAGAGATCACCCCAACAAAAATCAGCCCATTCTGAAATTTCTAACCCCATCAAATGTGGTTTTCAAGTTACACGGTAAATTAAATCGACGGTCCATAATTCTTCAGCTTCTAAACCAGTTTATGAATATATCATAATGATTTGAATTTTTGTGAGATCATCCTCACCAAAAACCAGCCATCGATTCATCTTCTATGTGGGTACGCCAAAATGGGTGCCCCCCGAGCCCGACCCTTTTCAAAACTGAATTAACATTTTCTTAGGAAACATATCTTCGCTCAGACTCAAGGGACTCGTCTTGGGGCCATGGATTTTGAGAATCCAATGATGGTTGAGCTTTTGCAAAAAGAGAATAAATTGAATGCCAGCTCAGCACTATCGACCACTCTTGGATTCTTGGAATCCACGGCCGAGCACCCGAGACAAGTGCCCTAGGCCTGAGCCTGACCCTTTTTTAAAATCTCATAACTTTCAGTTCAGAACTTGGTTTGAAGTGAAAATGGTACCATTAGAAAGCTCTCGCCATCATCTTTCCAATAACATCCATTGAAGTAACTAATTTTAATTAACAATAAGTTGACATTTATATTAAGGAAATTTTTGACATACCCCCCCCCCCCCCCCCCCCCCCTGATTTGAAAAAGCTGACATACCCCCCTATGACTCGGTCCACTGTCATTTGACCAATGTTGACCTGATTTGACTACGAAATTTTGTACTAAAGGACGAAAGTGCCATTCTCTTCAACTTTAGAACCAGGGTTTGGGTTTAGGCCAAAACCCAAACCCCAAATCAGACATGAAAAGAGGAGATTAAAAATAAAAATTAAAACCCATGTAGGTAAACTTGAGATTTTTTTTTTCCGATTTCTTGATGAATTAAGCGAATATCTATGAAATTTTGACCCAATGTTGACCCGAGTTGACTACGAAATTTTATACTAAAGGACAAAAGTGCCCTTCTCTTCAACTTTAGAACCAGGGTTTGGGTTTAGGTCAAAACCCAAACCCCAAATCAAACATGAAAAGAGGAGATTAAAAATAAAAATTAAAACCCATAATGTAGGTAAACTTGAGATTTTTTTTTCCGATTTCTTGATGAATTAAGCGAATATCTATAATATTATGATCAAAGCCAATAATAATTAAACCGGGGGTTGCCACGTCTGTGACAATTAAATGCCTCTCTACTTTAAAGATAAAAACATTTCCTCATTAAATGCTTCTCTATTACAGCCAAAACCTAGGTTGGGGGGTATGCCCGACCTCCATGAGTGGCGCACTCCTAGAGAACTGACCATATAGATTTTTGTCCCGTCCCTATATGTATATGTGGACCTATATACCAAATATCAGGCTGATTAGTGATTTCAAACCTTTGGATCTAAGTCCCAAATAATGCTCTAAATATACGGTTAAAAATCAACCATTGAAAACCACTCCAATCAAATCCTTAAAATCACTAATCAAGCTGATTGTTTGCATATAGGTTCACCTAGGGATAAGCCAAACTTCGATCCGGTCAGTGATCTCTAAGAGTGTGCCATGTGTAAGGTGCACGTGGCGTTCCCATAGTCCCTATAAACTTAACCCTTTTTATGGCTAATAATGAGGTACAAAAGAGTAATATACTGGAAATGATGCACAGTTGACATGCTCATACACCGATTTTTCAGTTAAGCCACGCAATCTCCGCACCGTCCACATGAAAGGGTCTCACTTTTTCACAATCTACATGCAGGCCCATGGCTTGACCATGTGGTAGGTCCCATACCTCAGCACTGCCAGATCATGAAATGGACAAATAACTTGTATCTATGGTAAATCCATGTCACACTTGTCTATTCCTCAGGTGATGACTTAGGATTGAATCACCAACGTCGTCAAAGCAACGACACAGCATCATCAAACTGAACCATGCATTTGATCCCAATACTAGTTTTAATTATTTGCCCAATTTTCATTTTTATCAGACACTTATAACATACCAATACACAGTCCGATACGATCTTGAATTTGATAACGGTAACTGTTAACGCTAAGATAACGGCATTATCATCAATGAATAACACCCTTTAAATATAACGGCCATTATTATCCATTATACCCTTTTAAAAGCTATTATTGAATTATCCCATTATTCTTAAGACATTCAATTAAAACATTTAAGTAGTTTCTAATATAAATTTTATATAATTATTAACAATAACATAAGAAAAGTAATTAAAGAAATAAAAATAAATAAATATAACATGACATCGATCGACCGTTAGAAAGCTGAATTTCAGCCAAGTTCTAGGGCTATTAACTTTGTTATTTTCATTATTTAAAACTTCGCCGTTGAATGCGATAGAGGCATGCATACATGCATGCAGCAATAGCATACATGCATTACCAATGTTGATAAACCTTGTATCATCACTTAGCCGAAAAATAAAGAAAAGTATATACCTTGTATTGTCTGCTCATGCTTCATGCTCCGGTACATCTGTAGCATAAATTAAAATTACCCATTAAAACCCTAGAACCAACTCATGGATGTTCCCTAAATAGATCGATTATTCCATTTTAATCCAGTGTTGACAGGTCTTACTAAGTACCTGAAGATGGCTCTTTACGTGGGATAAGGTGAGTCCCCTAACATCCATCATCTCCCAAACCAGCTTCGGTGTAGCCCCTTTAAATCAAAACCCATGAATATATAAGATTAAGAACACCTTTATTTAACAAACCAAACGCAAATCATTTTAGGATTTTCTTTTAAGGGTCTTCATAATCAAGATCCGTAACATCTTTTTCTTCCTTTAGTCATGTTCGATCTATTAAGAGAGAACTTACTTTCTTCTCCACCGAGCCGATGGACTGCATGAAGAAAGACGTCGTGAAGATCCGGAGTCCATCGAAGACGGGGCATTTTAGATCGAACATAAGGCCTCACAGTCCTTGATATCCAACTGTTTTCCGGTACTATGTTCTCAAGCCGCTGCAGACCAACTACTGTGCTCGATGGGTCCGGGGAATTAACCCGGAGTTTGAGTGGAGATGGAGGACCCTTCAGGCTGAGAGAGGTCTCGTCCTCTTCATTCATTTTCTTACCACCCCAAGAGAGAGAGAGAGAGAGAGAAGAAGAAGAAGAAGAAACTTGGGCTGTGCTGCAACAAAAGGGAATAAATACTACAGAGCCTCGTTCTCTCATTTGTCTTTTTGTGCAGTTTCACACCCACCCTCTAGGGTTTGGAATGAGAGGAAAATTCCGATATGGAAATTCAAAAATATCATCATTATTGGGTGAAAAGTGAAAAAAAACGTATTCCCACGAGTGTTTTGGTCACATTATTTTCACAACATTCTCTCTTTTTACCCTTTTTTGGGTCATTTCCAAGACATTCTTGTCTGTAATTATAGAAGAAAAATAAAACCTAAAATTCGAAGAATATTTACAATTTTTAGAGAGAAGGAAATGATGGCTTGTTAAGGTAGTATTATACCAGTACAGTTAGAAGGCTATACTGAACCCTATTTGCAATCCCGTACGTACGTTCAGTGGACTGTTTGATCAATTGGATTATCAGATCAGATGGTCAACCAAGAGGTGGCCATCGATGTTTTGGTCGAGATCATACACGTAGTGCTAGCTCCATTTATCCATGGTAAAAATACACAGAGACACACAAGAAATTCAAAATCTCACGATAGATTCGAAGTTAGCTGTTTATTCAGGAAATTAAATACGTTCACACTATAAAACAAAACCAGAAGTTAAAAGTGGGAAAGACAAAATGTAGGGCTGACGTAAGCAATGCATGTCCTTAGGAAACATCCCCCCAAAACCCTATTATTCAAACGGCCTCATTCTTGAGAATGAAACTCCCCTTATTCCGGCTGGACTTTTACCCAACACCCAGTTTTTTTTTTATTCAAATTCATCATATTGCCAAGCCCAATTATGTATTGACATGGGTTGCCAAGTCACTTGGACATGCCTCGCATGTCGTCCTTTCTGTACACTGTGACACGTGGATCTTAAACCATCACACTCTGAGGTTTTAGTCGCGCAGCATTGAATTAGGATGACATGAGGTACGAATGTTTTCTTGTGGCGCTGCCAAAATCGCCGAAACCAATTTCGCATGTCGGTATGTGCCTTCTCCATCCTGACAAAATGGGAAATGCAGAAGCGGTTTCGCTAGTGGGAATATTCTCTGGATGGGGATGCGAGAAACATGGACAAGTGTTGTGATCTTGTAAGCGCCATGCAAAGGAGACACAAAGAAAAAGAAGCTGACGCCCGTCTTGACGAGTAAAACTTCTATCACACGAAATTGTAAATCACACAATCACAGGCCAATGAGTTCTCAGCACGTACATAAGTGCTTTGCAACGTACCCATTTGCTTTTGCTTTTTAGGTGTACTTGCCGAGAACTCATTGGCTGTGTTTGTGTGATTTGCAATCCGATTGTGACAGAAGTTTTACTCCCGTCTTGACTCACTCTGTACGCAGATGATTCTAGGTAAAACTTGGCTGACTGGTGACGGTCAGGACCGCCCATAATATGAGCTACGTGACACATTTTTAGAGGACACTGACCGTATGGATGTATGGATATCCCTAGGTGGACCTACAAACAAAAAATAAAGTTGATTAGTAATTTCTATTCGTTGGATTGGAGTTGCATTTTCATGGGTTGATTTTAACCGTGTGAATTTAAACATTATTGACCATTATTTAGGGTATAAGATCTAAAGGTTTGAAATTACTAACCAGCATGAGTTTTGGTTTGTAGGTCCACCTAGCGATTGGACAATATCAATTTGGTCAGTATCCACGTGGCTCATATTGTGGGTGGACACGGCTTTGCTTACTATCGCGGGTCAACCAAGTTGTACTCGATTATTCTCATCCATAATTCACCGACTAGACTAGTATTAGAAGTTTCTTTATCAAGAGAATTCCTTGACAAGATAGATCTTCCAAAATTCTTTGACGGACAAATACTAGGAAATTCTTCAGTAATTCCTCATAGTAAATTAATATTAACTAAGTTTTTATTTTGGTATTTTAAGGATCCTCTGGGTTTCATCAATTTGAGGCTGCCTTTGGTAAATAAGTTATCAGATCTAAAAGCTTATAGTGTTTAAGGTCTGATGTCTGAATTGGATTGTTTGGTAAAGGTCTTGAGTCTTAATTAAAATTAAGTCACGGGCATTGTGGATATTTTAAAATATTTATTAGAATACTTTTGTAACTTTATAAAAAGAAAACTTTAAAAAAAGTCATCGTCGGTACTAAAAGAGTATCTTAAAATCTTTTGAAAAGATGCTTTCACTTGCTGCAATAAGTGAAGGGACAGTGACTTTTAACTTAATTTCAGTGCTTTGGGTGATTAGAGCTGAAATTAAGTTGTTTAGCAAAAGCTACTTTATCACTAAAATCACTCAATTTTAGTTCTTTCAGACTTGAACTCTGAAAAAAAGTTTTAGCAAGCGCCACCTGACTTTCAAAAAATAAGAAAAAGAAAAAGTTTCACCATATTTTGTGGATATATTCTCCCCGCATTCTGGTATTTTGCAAATATCTTCTTACATCATCTAGATTACTTGCAAATATCTCCCTGCCCACGACTGATAATCAAGCTATTCATTTGATTACTAAAATGCAAAATGATAATTTTGGGGAAAAATAAGCTCAGTTTAGGCATTTAATCCCCCCGAATTAAAATTCTTCAATGGAGTGGGATTCGTTAGAGTCGTTACTTTTAAGGGGCTATTTGGTCACCAGACTAAAATCTAGAATTGTAAATAGAATCTCAAAAATCGTGATTATGGAAATTTAGATTGTATTTGGTTATACCATAGAATTTGGTTGGATTCCAATTTAGTTATTTGGATCAAGGTTTAAAGGAGGCCATTTTAACGGTTAAACAGATTGGGGGCGTTTAAACAGCCGTTAAAACGGATTGAAACAGTCAGGAGCAAAAATGGATTTAACGGAGTTAAACGGATTTTAACAAAAAAAATAGAAAAATTGGTACTGAAATTCAAAATTTAAAATAAAAAAAAAAAACAGAATTTAACGGAAATTAAATGGATTTAATGGCCGTTTTTTCACAAAAATTTAACCGCTGTATAAACGATTTTAAGGGGTCGTTAAAACAAAAAAAATGGCCATTAAATTCAAAAACGTTAAAACATGTCTAAATTGTTTTAACGGAAACGGGCTTGGGACATTACCATTTAAACGGCCATTTTTAAAAGATATCTAACAGAATTAGAAATTTCTACCAAACTATTATATTATAAATTCACATAACCTAGTGTATATGGACAAAAGGTTCTCACTATGTATGAGACATCATTAGTAAGTTCTATTATTATGTGAATTTTATGAAAGAAAAAGTTATTATGCAACCCAACTTTTCAATGATTCCATAAAATTTATATATTTTATGAATAACCATATTATACACATTATTCCAAATTACTAGAAAATCAATTTTTAACACAAAAAGTCATTGTTTTGTTATTTTCTATTACTTTCTTATTCTAATTTTTGTCTAAAATTTTAAGTGAATTTTGGGATACAAACCCAACTTTTTCCATACTATATTTTTGTCAGATTCTAAATTACTATGGTACAACATAAACATCAGCAAATGGTCTATTGACAGGGCCTTTTTTTGAAAATTTTGGCAGGGCCTTTTTTCAAACCTTAGAATGATTAATCTATTGATGGGGCCTTTTTTTTTGAAAATGTTGCCAACTGAAGACTTCGCTTCACAATATAGATAGATTTTAGAGAGAGAGAGAGAGAGAGAGAGACCTGTGAATGTCTGGTACCCACACCCTTGTGGACTTCAATAAATCTGATTAGTGATCTTTATTAATTGAATTTGAGCATTTTTTTTATCATGGGCTTCATGAACAGTTTCATGGATGGGTTGCAAGCCCATAATGAGAAGAGCAAATAGAACGGCTAAAAAAATAGAAATCAAGCTATTTTTAGTGTGTAGGTCCACCAAGGAGTGGGCATTATATTCATGGGCTCCAAAGAATGTGTCATGTGGCATTTGTATAGCCTAATTGAGAAGTCTTTTATTACCAAAATTAACCTGATTTGTGGTTGAAATAGTTGAAATGCAACTGTGGGATTCGAGCATTATTTTTGGGTACTAAGATCCAATGGTTAGAAATCACTAATCAGGTTGATTTTTGGTATGTAGCTCCATCTATGAATGAGCCAAACATCCATACCATCATTGACTACATGGTGAAGGGAAGGATATATTTTTGCGGACGAGTGACTCCTATTTTCTTGAAAATTGAAAACCTACATTTTTGTAGATGACATTTCCACAAAATGTGCTTTTTTCCTTTTGTGGGGAAGCCACTCCATATGGGTCCATATCCCATATCTCAGTGCAAACCAAACAGGCGAATATGCTCTTATCCTGGACCAACACTTTGGCTGCCCTTGCTGCTGTTCTCATGCAGGACTTTCTTCTTCCGGATGAGATAATATACAAAGAACTGTCGTTTATCCATGAAGGCAGCAAAATGGACCTTTTTGAGATTGTTGACATTTCATCCCCAAATATCTGCAAGCCTTATCCTTGATTTTGTCTATATCTAGGACAGTTTTGACTCCATTCCTAGGCTGCGTTTGGGTAAGCTTAAAGCTTATCTTTAGTGCTTTTGAGTCGGCTTAAAAAATCACAATAAGCCCAGCTTTTAGCAGTTTTTAAGCGGGAAAAAAAAACAAAGTATATGATAAAACTCAAAAGCACTTATTAAAAATTCAATAAGCTCCCAAATCACCAAAAGCAGAAGCCATTCAAAAACAACCTTATTGTTATCTCTGGCAACAAAATAATGATCCATAAGAATATTCAAACAAAATTTAAAAAAACATCAGAAGGGTAGAAATTGCAACATGAAAAAAACAGTCCTCAATAAATTAGATATTACTGTGTTTAAAATGGGTTACAAGGCAAACATGAAGCACTGCCTACAAATTGAAGGGAAAAATCAGAGCCAGGCAAAAAAAATTAAAAATTATCCGTGCTGGAGTTGAACCCTAGCAATATCTTCCTGCAATGGGCCCATCTCTTATCCAAGAACCCGTCACCCCCTCGTGACAGAATCCAGGTCACATTGGATCAGAGAGGCCGAGTTCGACGACCTGATGCTTGACCACAGAGAAGAGCATTCTTGGGGATTGGATATTCGTCTCTCCATGAATTTGCAGCGGAGTACACTCGAAGATAGAACTGCTGACCCAAGTATTGTCGAGCCCAGTTCTCAGATCTTATGTTCCACATTCCCACATTGTCTAAAGGCATGTAAATTGCAGTCCATGAATTGGGATAAACCTGCACCGGATCGAACACCACAATGGAATAAGAATTATGTTAACCCTGTTTTTTTGTCTAGATGGGATAATGAAAGTCATTTCCTTTCTTACCTGAGTAGTGCAACGACCGACTGTGTCTCTCAAATTATAACTCAATCTGCTTGCTGGGGACCACTGTCCTCCATCCATCCTTCACATCCCAAAAATTTTACAATTTCAGAAATCAAGAATAAAAAGAAGCTTAATCTTCCAATATAATTATCGGGGGGGCCAGACAATCTTACCCGACGACAAAAAAGGAATAACCATCAATGTGCCATGACTGCACTGTGTCTTCCGAGTTTTCGAACACAATCTCAATGTAAGCCCGGAAATCAGCAGCCATGACAGATGTCTGGAGGTAAGCGCCTCCACCAGTGGGGTTGTCAGAAATGCTTCCAAGATTGAAGACACCGGAGATCTTGTAGTAATCGGCAAGTTTCAACGGTGTGTCTGCAGGGATGAAGGACACACTGTTCACAGCATACCTCTGCTTGCCATTGATTACAGGGGCACTGTTTGCAAGCCTGATTGTACGGGTGGTGTTGATCATCCCATAATGGTAAGAGCCTTGAGGATTGGGTCTGGGCCCGCTTGCCGTAAGATTCAACCTGGATTTTGAGAGCATGAAACAATATATAAGAAAATACAGGAGAAACTCTGGAAAATAGTTTCCAAGAACACAAACTTAAGTTAACTAGACCAAAGTCACTGATCCTCTTCTCTCATCAATGGCTAGGGCTGCAACTTGGGCAGGCTCAACTTGCTCAACCCGACGTTGGGTTGGCCCCTTCAGTACTCGGGTTGGGCTCAGACCTGGATTTTGACAACCCCATCAAAATTGAGTTGGGCGGCTCGGGCTAAGGCTTTGGGCAACCCGACCCAACACGAACCCAATTTCAAATTTTTGATGCCGAAGTCCCTCAATTTGCCACGTAGACTCTTTCGGGCCCACTGACTTCATGAATATTTGGCCACATTTTGGTGGACCCACACACCAAAAATCATCGTGATTGGTGATTTCTAGCCGTAGGATGTCAGCACTTTTCATCATGGGCTTTATGAACAGGCCTATGAGTTGGTTCCAAGCCCATGATGAAAAAGTACTCAAATCCAATGGCTAGGAATCACTAATCATACTGATTTTTTGTGTGTGGGTACACCAACATGTGGGCCAAATATTCATGGAGTCAGGGGGCCCTAAAAAGTCTACTACGTGGCAAATTGAGGGACTTCGGCGTCCAAATTTTGATACCCAAGTCGATATCATAGATTTTTCCAAACCCGACCCAACTCGAGGGAGGTTCAGCCTATCAGTGGTTCAAATTAGCACAATAAATACCTGACAGATCTGGCCTGGTTGAGGGACCAATCAATCTGAATGGTGGGGCCACCGGGGGGAGGATCGGAAACTTTTCCGGCTGAATTACTGTAGTGGAGAATGGCTGTGGTCGTGAGCACTGGATTGGTGAAGCGCGAGGAAACTACAATGTAGTAATCCAATGCGGGCTGATCAGCTGTGACCAACACAGAGTAGGACTGGCCCAAATGGATGTCAAGGGAAGAGTAAGTGTTCTGGAGCGTGTGAGAGCCTTCCACCTCTACCAACTGCATCTTGTGTCCTTGTATTCTGAAGTTGATGGAAGACGTGAGCCCCACGTTCGATATCCGGAACCTGTACGTCTTACCTGCCCCACGAATTTTACATAAGATGATGAGATAATAGAAAAACACCAAACAAAACAGAGTAAGAGGCTTGAAGATGATTTATAACTACCTTGATCAACCGTGAATGTGTATCCATTCCATCCACGGCCATTGATGAGAAGCCCATCGGGAAAGGGAAGATTATTTCCACCATCTAAGATTGCTTTCAAATCCTGTAAAAGCCGAGAGGAGCCGATGTCAATTTGTATTCGCCGTCTATCCATGTATTGGTATTTCAATTTGAAGGTGTGGATGTACTTACAGTGTGATTTTTCTTGAACCAGTCACCGGTCAGTATCGTGAAATCGCCAGCCGGAGGAGGGAATGGGACAGGAATCCTTGGACGACTTGAGATCGTGATGCCACCAAAAGCTCCTGCAGCCTTATGGAATGCAAGAGACGGGAAGTAGAAGAAGCTACCAATCTGATCCTTCACTTGGAGAATGTAAGTCATGTTCCTTCCCGGTGGGATGGGACAGTCGGTGCCGTAGACTCCGTCCTGCCATGAGTTCCTCCTCTGCTGTACCCCATTCCTGCGACCATTAGACTCTGTTACAATGACTACATCGATTAATTGCAATTTTCCTACTCTGCTATGCTCTGCTCGAAAATTTTCTTGCCCAAAAGATATTAAAATAATCCTAACCATTGATCGATTGATGCCTTGGAACGTGAACAAAGAATATAAACAATGATCAACTATAAAATTCATTAATTGGTTAACTAAGGAAATTCAATTGGGTTGATCCCTTGAACCTTGAGATGTATTAGGTGGGACAGGTTGAAGGATTAGCCGGAGTAGAACTTTGCTTACGTCCATCATCAACGTTGATGACGAACCACGGTATGGATCATTGTACCCGAACGGCCAATAATGCTCAAATTCACACGGTTAAAATTTACCCATGAAAATGACTCCAATCCAATGCTTAGAAATGACTAATCTGGTTGATTTTTGGGTTGTAGGTCTACCTAGGGATTGGCCAAACATTCAAGGGTCAGCGTCCTCTAAAAATTGACACGTGGCTCTGTTGTTGGCGGTCAGCCAAAGTTTTACGCTGGTATTTAAAGAATTACAAATGCAGTCAAATATCGCTGACTAATCGACATCGACAACTGTACGATTCAGGTGTGGGACCAACCACATGTTGCGAATAATACACGGTTCTGAGGTTGGCTATACCAAAATCAGTACTGCCGACTCGCAGTGAATCATTATAGAGTAATGCCAGGAGGCCCGCCAAAATCTGTACGCGAAAGATAGCGCGTACTGCTTCAGCACTCCCTTCAACGGATCTGCCAACTGGGGCTTCCTTATTAAAGAGAAAATCAGAAAACAGATCTACCATATTAAATGGTCCAACATGCTATAGCTCCCGACATTTACATCATGGATTGCTGATCAACGGTGCTTCGACTAATCATCGACGAGACCATTTTAATACGGTAAGTCGAGTTACAAAATCAGGCTTCTTTAGTAAAAAAACCGGTGGATCGGTTAGAGAACCGGAACCTAACCCAGGGCATTTGCTCTGCTCTGGCCAAATCTAGCTTAGAACGCATGTGTACTACCTACCAACTAATCCACCCCAAGAGAAACGAAAGCAAGATAGCTTCGAGCCTTTGCAGTATATGAAAATATACCCAAAATATCCCTCCCATTACTTCAAAATGACAAAAATCACAAACGTGTATAAGAAGAAAGATTTTCTTTCAATGCATCATTGTCATCTTTAAAAGTTAAAAACAGCATTTAAAAAATTAAAATTAAATAAAACCACTATGAACTGTTCTTCAATGGCAGTTTGTTAGGAAACAATAAATTAAATTAATGGATCTGGTAAGTCAAGCCGACATACGACTCGAACCCGAGACCACTGAGCGATATTTAGCAATCCATTGTAATAAATTTCCTAAACTGAAAAAAAAATGTTACTTTAACTTACCAGGAGAGGAGGAAGGGTTCGTCCAAGCTGTTGTAAACACTGATAATCAAGTTATCGTTCGTAACGGAGTCGATCTGAGGGCCTGGAAACTGCCCATTTATCAAGATCCCCTGCACCATTTCCCACGTTATCAAGAAAATTTCATTTTTTTTCTTTTTACACCAAAAACGAAAGAAACCAAGAAAAAGTAAATAAAAATATAAAATAACGATATTCACCTGTTGTTTAACACCGAGAGGATAAATATCTCCGTAGGTCACATTCCATGTGAAGAACCTGTAAGGATCTTCGCCATTAACGCAGGAAACAATAAAGAAGAAGAACAGGAGAGAACAGAGAACCCTGTCATTTCTCATTTCGTTGGGTGTCTCTTTTTGTTCTTGTCTGGTTTAAAGATCCTGAAAGAACGGCTAAATGGGATTGAAATAGAGGGAGAGATCTGTCGAACAGAGATTCTACGGCGCCATTGAAGGAGTTGCAGAGAAGTCTCTGAGAGGGATGAGACAAGATGGGTTGGATTTTCTCTTGCACTCTGTTTTTCTTACACTTTCTTTTTCTTTTTCTTTTTTAGTTTTGAGTTGGGGTCGGTGTGGACTGTGGAGAAAGGATGAGGCTCAGATGCTCGATTTCTTGGTCTACTTCGGCCTTTTGTAAGGACTAAGGAGCAGATGTAGAGGTGTGTGAGCTGTCAGTGGAGTAAAGGGAGGCCATCCACAGTTCACGCGGCTTAAGTCACAACGACAGAAAATTACCAAAGAGTAAACGAGATTTAATGATATTGCGGAATTACCCTTTTCTCTAAGTTCAGAGAATCAGAATCACGCGCAGTGAGCGGTAAGTGTCTTAAAGCCATAACGTTTTATTCTCGGGGGATATGCTCGACCCGACGTTGCGCTATGGTTGGGTTGGACCTATCCCTCGGTTCAAGTTCTAAAATTTTTAGGCTCAGGCTCGAAGGAGAAAATTTTTGAAACCCTGGATTTTTTAAGCAGGGAAGCAGTGGCCAATCACATCACGCCACAATCGGCTCTTCAAAAGCATTTCTGGGTTCTAAAGCATTTTTGAGCTTGTGGCGTGATCTGATTAGCCACTGCTTCAAAAATTTTCTCCGCTCTGAGGACCCCCTCTTTCTGACCCCTCTAAGTGTTCATGCTCTCAGCCGTGGATTTCACGAATCCAACGGTGGTTGTTAGTGCTACAAAAAGTGATGCTAGTTCAGTGCTGACAACCACCGTTGATTCTTGGAATCTGACGACCAACCACCCGAAGACGAAAGGGGTAGAAAAAGGGGGTCCCCTTGAACCCGACCCTTTTTTATTGGTTGGAAAGGTTGCTAAAAAATTTCATAAAACTAAACTTGTTTATTGGTCAATACAATAACCGTTATGCTAGCCATTATATAATAGCTTCATTTCTACGTTCCTGTTAAATAGGTACAGGTTGATTCATACAAGAATTACAAGTTCAAAATTCTCTATAAAACTTTTTTCCTACAAATGCAAAATAATTAGCCTTCAATTGTAGATAGTAACACAAGTTTACAGTAGAATGAGACCTACACATTGGTGAAACTTGCGGCTTCAGTCAAGACTCAAAAGCACCACCATTGTTAGCAACAGTGCAATGAATTTTTCAACTACTCACATCCTCATACAGAATTGAAGTCAAGCCGTTGTGTTGTGATGCACCTCTTACAATAAGCTGTCTTCATGGATTTGTCTCAGTCATGTCTTTGATAATGTGTGTGTGTGTGTGTAGTGTGTTTGTTGGGCTCAAGTAGGGTTGGGTTGAGCAGAAGCCTCAACCCTAGCCCAACTCGAGTACTGAAGGGGCCAACCCAACCTTAGCTCACCCACGTTGCAGTCCTACTTAGGGGTAACTTTTGGGCTTTCTTCGGGCCTCAGGCCAGGCTTGGGCCGAAGACTGAAGGGGTGGCCCAAGGCCAAACTCAGAGCCTGACCTATGGCCGGGCTTTGGGCCTAGTTTTCAGGCCGAGCTCAGGCCAATCTTTGGGAGGGGCCCAAGACTCATAATGAAAGGTGGAGGGGCCCAAGAAGGGGTGGGGGTAGAAATTGCCCTATGAAAAATACTCATGCCCAATGGCTAGAAATCATCAATCAAGCTGATTTTTGGTGGGTCAAACATCCCTTGGGCCAGTGGTTTCGAAAGTGTGTGCCAAGTGGAGGGAGGGCCGAGGGGACAGCAAATATGCATTCAAGTTGAACTGTTGGAGACGCATGAGCCGTCTAGTTAGCGGGTCGACACGACAACTAAACTTCAGCACTAGGCAAAGTTAGTTGCCAGTTCAAGCAAATCATTTAGATGCTCTGCGAAGACTTTATTCTCTTACATTGTGAAGGTTTATCTAATTCTCTAACCTATCTCTGTGTACGTAGCTTCTTTTTGGACATCCGCTCCACCGCTCCACGTATCACGATTAAAATAATTGTAGTCTCCCGACTCCCCCCTTCCAAAAATGCCACACGGAGCACTTTTAGATCCCACTGACTTTGCTTGTTCCACGTCTTGGTGGACCTACACTGCAAAATTCAGCTTGATCAATGATTTGTAGCAGTGATAATTTTGCATCCAAAAAATAAATACTCAAATCGAACAGTCAGAAAATCACTATACTAAAATGCTTAAAGTTCATTGGATAGAAATCACCAATCATCAAGAGGTGAACCAAACATCCTAAGGTCAGTGAGCCTCGGGCACACCCAAGGAGACTCACACCGACCAACTGTTTGATTTCACGACAAGTATGGCTATTTCAAGCCTTTTCATAAAGTCAGAAATTACTACGCCTCGTTCCGTGCAATAAATAAGGTGACAGAGAAGCCCATTTTGGTTGGTGCATTAAAAAAGTAACAAAATTTCCACCTAGTCATGTGCCATAAATAAAACAAATGCCACTAAAGAAGACCACGGTCCGAAGTTTTAACAAATCTAGTTAATTAATATATCTTCCATAGGCACAAATATAATACAATTTGGACCTTGGTCTCAATGTCTCAAACATATGAAATTTACTATAAAATGTGTTTTCTGGACTCCTACATATGAAATTTACTATAAAATGTGTTTTCTGGACTCCTCTCAAAAGCAATACCACATGGCTTTCTTTAATACAGGTGGCATTTGAGGTGGCACATGCAAAGGATCATGAACTCTACCACCTTAAAATCTCTTCACGTGGCAAGTTTCAGTCTAATAGCACATAAGGTGGGTTTGCTCATGGTTTAAAATTTTGTAATGTTTCGTACGAGACATTTTAGTTTTTAAGAGAATTGTAACAAAATATGCATAAATTCGTAATGTCTCAGTTTGTTTCATCGAGATGAACTGAGACATTATGGCCCTGCTTGGTTCGCTGCACTAAGATGCATTTTGCAGAGTGAGTAACAATGCACCCACCCACCATGGTTTTTGGGCTGCACCTGCTTGCATCTATTTTGTTAAGGAGTTTGCAAGGGCTTGGCAACCACTTGCACACCAAGTCATTTGCATGCCCCCAACTCCAAAATTGTGACAAGTGAGTGCATTAGCATCCTAGTGCAGCGAACCAAGCAGGGACTACAATACAATCCGATACAATTAGAAAAAATTGTTTTTTAATTTATTTCTGCCTATTAAGAAATGTCTGGCAATGTTCCAAAAATATCTTGTGATGTTATGGAATTTGTCTTTTTTTTAATATCTCAATAATGTTTTGTTTCGCTTCGGAGTTTGCCTCAATTTTAAACCATGAGCTCACTGTCGTATGAATTATCTAAATTAGCCATGTCATCCCTCCAAGTGGCAAGAGAGGCTAGCATTAGAGTGAAGAATTCTGGAGTGAAGCTCCGAAAGAACTTTTGCCGAACTAGAAACACCCACGCGGTTTCTAGATTTTATAATATTATTTGTTCTTGTAAGCCTTGGGTTATGGAAATCACTGAAGGGGATTACGTAACATTTAAATTATAAAATATGAAAATAAAAGATTAAAGAAAAGGCGAATCTCAGAAGTTTTGCAGATCTAGTAGTTGGATCTCGATTCCATAAACAAATGCTTTACACTCTTGAGATTCGTGCCCCTCATTTCACACTTGCTTCCTTGACTGCATTACAACTGGCAACGATGCGTTTGTCTCCATATGGGCTTCTTCTAATTGTACAGCGTGGCCCACCCACCCATTCGTCGTCCACAACCGTCGGTGGACCACATAACTGAGGAACCATTGATGGTCGATAGTACGTGGCCCACCACAAGATGCGGCCCACTTATCAAAGGCGAATTGGAGAATGGAAATAGATGTAACAAGATTTATGTTACTCACCGCTGCCTTCTGGGTCCACTGACCACATGGATGTTTAGCCCACTCCTTGGTGGATATACAAATCGAAAATCACTCGATCAATATCTAGCCATTAGATTTTAGTACTTTTTATATGTGAATCTAGCCGTTGGATTCAACCAATTTTTTGAATACTAAAATCGACCGTTAAAATTTATCAAACAAACTAATTTTTGGTATGAATGTTTACCACGGAATAGGCTAAACATCCATGTGGTCAGTGGAATCAGATGGCAGCGTTGAGTAACAATCACGACCCTTGGTGAATTCAGTCAATTCAGAGTAAACATTCGCTCACACCTGTGTGTGAGCAAAGCCGATCAAATACCACTATATGAGCCACGTGGCACATTCTTAGAGGATGATAACTGTATGGATGTTTGGCCAGTCCCTCGTTGGACCTGAAAACCAAAAATCAGCCTGATTAGTTATGTCAGACCTTTTGGATCTAGTACCCCAAATAATGGTCATTAATGCTCTAAATTCTACGGTTAAAAGAAACCCATGCAAATGACTCCAATCCAACGCTTAGAAATCATTAATCAAGCTAATTTTTGGTTTACAAATTCATACGGTCATCGTCCACTAAGAGTGTGCTCCGTGGCTCATACTGTGATGTGTGATCGGTTTTGCTCACACACGTGTGAGCGAAGGTTTTCTCGTCAATTCATAGACTGGTGTACTGTTTCTTGTACCAACCGAATATTTACTCTTTCGGGCTACGGAGTCTAATCAGACCTTGCTCAAGTCAAGATAAAGTAATTGCTTTTGCCGACACTCACTCTCAGGCGCCTTTGCCGCGTATTTTCATTCTTTGTTCTGGCTGTGTAGCTATCATCCTAACGAGGACGTATTGGTTAGGTATAATTGTATAAAGACTGTTGGATGGTCCACATGGGCTAAACATCCATGTGGTCAGTGGACCCAGATGGCCGCGGTGACTATCAAAAATGCCGCTTCCACAAATGAAAAGATCTCAGGTATACCTTGTTACATCACGACCCTTAATTTTTTGGAGTAAAACTTCTATCACAGCATTGTGACCTGTCACAATGCAAAACACAGGCCACGTAGCACACTATTAGTGGGCGCTGACCAAAACTCAGCCTGATTAGTGATTTCTAATCGATTCGATTGAAGTTATTTTCACGGGTTGATTTTAACGGTAAGAATTCGAGCATTATTGAGCGTTATTTGTGCGCAAATATCCAAAGGTTGTAAATCACTAGTCAGGCTGATTTTTGGTTATAGGTCCACCGAGGGACTGGCCAAAAATCCATACGGTCAGCATCCACTAAGAGTGTGCCACGTGGCCTATTTTTTCATTGTGACATAAGCATCTCTCAAAACGCTATGATAGAAGTTTCACTCAATTTTTTGGGTTTCTTTTTCTTTCATGTTTCTTCTTCTTCTTCTTTGGTTTTTTTCATTTCTTCTTCTGCTTTGTTGGTTTTTTTTTTTTTCATTTTCTAGATTTACTGGATGCTCATCAATTATGAATTTAATGAAAGAGCTAAAATACCAATATTTTTGGATGTATATGAAGGCCGGATTGTTGATTAGGATCACCCTAATCCTAATGACAACCTCTTAAGGGTCATTTGTGTCAAGCTTATTTTTTCAAGGGTAATTAGGTCATTTGACAAGTATTAATGATTTTTTCTGATTACATAACCAAACGTTGTATTAATGCTTTTTTATTTTTTATTTTTCAAAATAAGCACTTGTTTGCTAGGGTAAACCAAACACCCAAAATAATTTAAATTAAGTTATTAAAAAAAGTACTTTCGGATAACCACAATGCCAAAGGCAGCCTAAAGCTGAGGGATTTTTGGTCGGGCCTACTTTTGGGCCGAGATCAAGCTCGCAGCCCGAAAAAATTGACTCAGGCGAGCCCAAAGTTTGAGCTCCGGGCCTCGGGCCAAATTTAAACGGTACCTAATTAGCGTCCAACACTAATAAGATTGCACTACATGCACGTGAGAGACCTTAGCAACCAATTCTTCTTTCTTTGTTTTTTTTTCATTTTTTGAAAAAAGATAACAGATTCCTTAAACAACTGTGAACTGGGATTTTAATGGACTCGGGCTAGGTAAATCCAAGCCCGGCCAGCAAAATATTAGCATAGGCCTAGCCCTGGGCTTGGGCTCATGACTGCCCTAATTTGTATTGCTTAGGCCCGACTCAAACTTGGCCCGTCAACTCATCTTGGGTCGGGCGAACATCATGATTGTGATTTTGTTTTTAACTTTTAGTTAGTTTTTAACTCTAATAGTGGATACTAGTTATAAAAATTAGGGTGGGGCTCCAGAAACTGGCCTTTTTTGACCGACTCCCATCACGTGGCACACTCTTAGAGGGCTCTGATCGTATGGATATTTGGCCAATCTCTAGGTGGACCGACAAACCAAAAATCAGCCTGATTAGTGATTTCTATGCATCGGATTGGACTTATTTTCATGGGTTGATCTCAACTGTGGGAATTTGAGCAGTATTTGAGATACAAAGATCCAAAAGTCTGAAATCACTAATCAAGTTGATTTTGGGTTTGTAGGTCCACCTAGGGATTTTCATGGGTTGATCACATACTACCTACCTACAATTGTTAAAAAGTAATATGATACATAGAACATGCTAAATAGACCATAGTATAAGAGCCCATTGGACCATGCAAACTAAGCCCAAGCTCGGCCCAGAGTGGACTGTTGTCTGGGCCATAAAGCCCATCCAGCTGGCCCTATCCATTTTCAACCCTAGGATAGAGTCGGCCTAACACTCTTAGCTATAGACTAAGGGCCCACTAGGCCTATTGTGCTTGGCTTATAAGGTCCAAGTCCAGCCCGATTAGTTATTGAGCCCAAGAATTAAGCCTAGGCTTGACTTGGTGAGCTTATAAATCCAACCTAAGCATGCATGGGTTGGGCCTCGAGGCCCATTGGCAAACTCATCCCATTAGCATCCCTAGCAGTGATTCTCATTCTATGACCAACTATAAGTCACTTTCTAAGTGCTTTTAAATATAGGAGTAGCTTTAATAGATGACAAAATAAGGAAAATTCGAGTGAGACGCTTTGGTCATGTATATAGTAAATCATGAAGCGGTAAAACTCCGTCCACTGAAAAATGCGAGTTTAGAATAATTGAGGTTCAAAAAAGCAGAGTAAAAAAACAACCAAAAAGACTAGAACGTCAAAAAATTGATAAGAGGACTTCGGGTTTAATACTCTTTTAGCCCAAGACAACGAATTCAAAAAAATGTATACAAATACGTGCATACACCCATGATGTAATATATATAGATCGGAAACAAGAAGGATTGTGTCAAGTAATCAAGAATAGCTGAGGCCACAGATTTAATTAAAATATTTTCCCCACCTGAAAAAGGAATTTAGCCCGCTATCTTTAGGGCGTGTTTGATTGCATCGAAAATTTTCTTGAGAAAATACATATGGAAAATGCTTTAAATG
Source organism: Euptelea pleiosperma (assembly GCA_035048495.1). NCBI lineage: Eukaryota > Viridiplantae > Streptophyta > Magnoliopsida > Ranunculales > Eupteleaceae > Euptelea > Euptelea pleiosperma. Next base: position 6,860,339 of record CM068545.1, read on the forward strand.
GCTGTTGGATTGCACATGAGAACACATATTTCAATCATGTGAGAAAACAAAGGCGTATTTTCAGGTGGAAATAAATTCTGACCTATGTGGAAGGGAAATGGATTCTGGGTTTAGAGGGGTTTTGTTCAGGGAAAGATTTTTGGATCTTTCGTATTTTCACCTCACTTTTCACTTTTCATCTCTATCATGTGAGAAAATAATGACATATTTTCAGGTGAAAATTGTAATTTTTCCACTTGACAATCAAACATGCCTTTAGCTAAATTTAGAATCAATTTTTTTTGCTTCCACTGGTTTGGCAAACGGGCCCTTAGAAACAGCTATAAGCAACCAAACAGCGTGTAGCTCTTATCATAACAAGAGTCTATATGGCACAGTATTGTAACTGAATCCAAACGCCCCGCATTTTGTTTTTCAAGCACGAAGCACTCTGTTAATCTGGCAGAAAACATTTACTCATGGAAATTACATTTTCGCACAGTTTCCTCGTGCATTTCTGCTCGCTAATATTTTCTGCGAGTCAACCAATTTGTCCGTCGACTTGGGTAAATATTTTCTCATCTCCTCCCCTGGTAAATTATTTGTCCCCCAGTTTTAAGCCCAGGTAGGTAAATTTCATTTTCTCACCGGTAATGCAAAAAGCGGACCCACACTCATCATTGAGTAAAATTTCGGTCACAGCCCACAATACGAGCCACGTGGCATACTATTAGGGGGCGATGACCGTATGGATGTTTGGCCCTCGGTGGACTTGAAACCAAAAATCAGCCCGACCAGTGATTTACAACCTTTGGATCTTTGCACTCAAATAACGCTTAATAATGCTCAAATTCATACGGTTAAAACCAGCCCAAGAAAATAACTTCAATCCAACGCTTAGAAATCACTAATCAGGCTGATTTTTGGTTTACAGATCCACAGAGGGACTGGTCGAACATCCATACCGTCAGAGCCCCCTAATAGTGTTCCACGTGGCTCTTATTGTGGGCTGTGACCGAAGTTTTACTAGCATTTGGATGAGAAAGTCCAAAGTGATAGGTGAGGCAAATTTTCGCGGGCAAAAACATTATGCCCACCGTCATTTGAGCGCAAACTTGTTTTCCGTTTGAACTCTCTCGGTTGCCAAACAGGGAGTTAAAACCAGTCGCGCGAACGATTGGTATATAAATTAGAGCAACTCGCTCCGAGACACGAACGCTCTCTCTCTCTCCCTCTGAGCTTTATCTGACGAAAATGGAGGAAATGGACGAAACGGAAGCCGAATCGCAGGTGAATTTCCGAATTCCGATCTCTGATCTGGTTTCTATTTGGTCTCCACTCTTTGAGTGTACTGAAAATACTAAAGATCAACCACATTTTCAATTTTATCAGTATCGATTCATCCATCTTCGTTTCTCGCGATGTTTTAGGGTTACAGTTCTAAATAATCTATTGTATTCGAAATTCTCATTTGCCAGTTTTATGGATTTTCTCTCCAATACGGTCTCTTCTGATCTCTGCTTTCTAAAGGAACTGTTCTGGAATAGCATTGAAAGCTCAAAGATACATAAAGCACGCTCATCTTTTTCAAATTTTGCGTAATTAGGAGTGAACAAGATCATATGTACACATACTTACATACATATATACATACATACATCATCCTTAAGTTAATTCATTTGCTTGTATGGTGACTTACATGTAGGTGTACATGGCATGCATCATCCAAGGTCAACGGTAAGCTTCTATATAACTAAGCCATTTTCCGTCAATTATCCTTATACATGTTCAGGTTTTGATGAAAATACGGTTTTTTTTCTAAGTGGTAATGAGAATATAGAAATTTTGTAAACATCGGTGTTCTAGAATGGATAGAAATGAAGAAAATGATTTACAGATTCCTTATCGTAATATGGAAAAACAAGAAAAAGTAACTGTTGCTCCCGGTCATGAGCTGAACCTTGTGACAATTTAACATCTGTTGCTAGTAAATTTGTATTAACTAAAACATGACCATCTGGAACAGTTTCCAATCTATTGCTGAAGGATCATGTACTCCGACAATCATGGTTTTTGGAGATGAGCATTATTTATTTGAATTCATATGATTTGTGACCCATTAAGATAGCTTTCCATCATGTCCACTGAGAGGGGAGTGAAATTGCCAATTCTCTTGTTGAGGAGTGCAAGACTAAAGACAGTCACGGTCTATATGGGCTTATATGTACCCACGTACTCAGAGCAAGGTTTAAAATCTCATTTCGGAGGAATGTCTCGGTCAAATGAAAAATCGAGACAAACTCCGAAACGAAACGAAACATTCTCGAGATATTGAAAAAATGATCAAACAGGTGAACCATTCTGAAATAATGTGAAACATTACGAAACATTCCCAAAACATGAAATTATCTTTTTTTTATCGTATCGGATTGTATTGTAATGTCTCGGTTTGTCTTGACGAAACAAACCGAAACATTATGAAACGAAACAAAACATACGACGTTTTGGTTATCTTAAATTCCGAAATATTTTGTACAAAATATTCCGAAATTTTAAACCATGACTTAGAGGAGCTAATGTGCCGCTACTCATTAGGCCAAAGAGGTGTACGTACTTCACAGCGGTCTCTATAAAATGGGGATGACGTTCCCAATCTCTTTAATATTCATTTTTAACTTACCTATGAAAAAAATAAAGGTTTGTTTAGAATAATGACTTCTCAACTCTTTATTTCCAGAGTTGGAATTGCTTATTATGATTCAAGTATCCGTCAACTTAATGTCTTGGAAGTTTGGGAAGATGGGAGTGCGGATTTTCCCCTTATTGATCTTGGTATGTGCTTTATATATTAGTCGTTAGGCTATCAAGAATCTAGTCAACTCCTTAAATTTTCGTACTTTGTATGTTCTGTTTTCTTCACATTCCAAGCCCAATGCTACTTTCTTTGTTGAGTAAACATAACATCTTTTGATTGTCTTCTTAGCTACACTGGTAAGTATATATTTTCTTTTCTCATGTTTGATTTGCTTTGTTGCATAGGTGAATTCATTCTTCACGCACGTCTTCATGTATTTTTTACATTTTTTTTGACCGACATTTGGTTCAGTAAAATATCAAGCCAAGCCCCTGATCATTTACACAAGCACTAAAACTGATGACTCCTTTCTTTCTGCATTACAACGAAGCGGTATGTAACTCAAAACTTAGTTGAATGATATAAATATTCACTTGTCAGTCTTTTTGACTCTGTGAGGTGACGCAGATGGAACTGAGGCCTCTCCAGTGAAACTTATGAAGAGCTCTATATTCAGCTACGAACAAGCATGGCACAGGTATCAAAATATCAGAAATGTTCTGCTGATGCCCTTGTTTATTCATTTTTAGTTGAGCTGAATAATTTGAACAAGTATGGCGCAGGTATCAAAATATCTGTGAAATGTTCTACTGATGCTCTTGTTTGTTCATTTTTCTTTGAGCTGAATAATTTGAGTATATTATGGAGTTACTTGAATATGTGTACTTTTATGAACTTACAGTATAAATTAAAGATTTTCTTATGCAAGTATGCCAAGAAAATATCTCAAGAATGGGTTAGAGAGAAATTATTACATACATTATTAAGTAATATTCATGTTATTACGAGATAATGGTACATTGGCTTGCTTTTGTTATTTATTTATTTTTATTGTTTTTAATTTTTAAAATTTTGGAGAGGCTTGATAGAAATGCTCATGCATGTTTGTTTTTCTTTAAGCAATCTGTATATTTCAAATATCAAACCTAAAGCGATTTAGTTATTAAGAACATTATAGCTATAGATGGTTTTCGAATAATAGTGAAAATATTGCTTAGCTTTCAACTTATAATGTTTTTTTCTGAATCGGTTACTGCTAACCAGGTGGACAAGTGTGGTTCTTGTGGCATGAAAGCTTTCTTATATGTTGAGACTCAAGCATGTGCTAGCTACTAATGCAATGTTCATGTTGGTACAACCAGTCTAGAATCATGACCTTCCAAATTCACGTAGCCTCTTACCTGCAAGTCTGTCAATCTTGACAACCATGTTGTCATAGTCCCTTGATTGCATGCGAAAGTTCTCAAGAGGCATGCTACCTGATCACCTGCATCCTGTATCAGGATTTGCCCCCTCATGGCATACAAGAAATTTTGGATCATTCAATGAGTGCAATTTTAGCAATTGTCATACTAAATTTTTTAAAGAAGAGTGAAATGGTTTTAAAGCTTCACAACATGAAAACACGTAAATATATGGAGTTCCATGTAAAAAGACTAGCTATGCTTTAAGGAGCTGAATGATGCGTAATCAAGAAATAACATTTTCATAGAATGAGTTAGCAGAGATGATGTTGAGATGAGTGGAAAACTAGGAAAGACAAAATTAGAAACGAGCACACTCAAAGAAATCTAGGAATAGACCCAATAGGAGATAAAATAAGGAAAAGTTGATTGAGATGGTTTGAGCATGTACAATGAAGACCGACAACGGCACTAGTGAAAAGGAGTGCTTTGGTACAAGTTGAAGGCCATAAAAGGGTGAAAGACAAAGGCCGAAAATGACACGGAGTAAGGTAGTAAGAAATGATTTGAAGACATATGTCTTGACAGAATATATAGCTTTTAGTAGAGTCTCGTGGCGAAATAGGATTCATGTTGCCGATCCTAGATAGTTGGGATAAGTGGTATGATGACAATGATTAGTTTTGTGTAAAAATAAAACCTTAATTGACATCCATTGTTCTTAGGTTTGAATTGGATGGATTAGTGAGGTTGAAAATTTTTACATTTTTCTTTCAGATCCATTTATAGAGATTTTTCTTTTTTGCTTATGGATTTATCCTTATAAGAAAAGGAATTAATGAATTTCATTGAATTAGGTTGATTCTTCTTTGCTTCTCTTTCTCATCTTTATTTTTTTCTTTTCTTTTTCAAATATTGCAGATTGATATACCTTCGAGTCATAGGGATGGATGATGGGCTAAACATAAAGGAGAGAATTTGTTTTGTAAGTCACAAACTTACGCCTTTAGTTTTATATTATGCCATATCTTGTTCAATTAAAAGCTTGTGGATTTCTCACGATTGTAATCCCCAATGTTCTCAGGTCATGGACAACTAATAGCTATGCTGTCCATGCATTAATATTATATTTTTGTCATTAACGATTTTGGGCTTGGGCACCCTTTGGAAGGCACCAAATTTTTTTTCCAGGTTAGGTGCTCTTTGGAGAGACATATAGCCTCCTTTTTTTTATTTTATTTTTATATATTTTGACCTCGGCACTCTTTTAAGGGTGCGTTGCGTGTTTCAACAGTAGGTGTGTCTAACACAAGTGAATTGGGACTGAAATGTCTTTTGGAGCCATTTGAGATCTGGTATCCTTTGTTGTGATGGATGCTGCATTTTGTCTGAAAATTTTCTGTGGGCTTTTATATTATTGAAACAACTAGCCCTAAGATGCATAAGATCTCTGAGAGCTAGATAATCTTAGCTTGTGCTTTATTCCATGACAATGAAATTCAAAAGATTGTGTAAGTTATACTGTCCAAGTTTTTCATTTGCCAATCACCCTCACTATCTGACATGAGGGAAGATTGCAGTTGTACCATCTTTTTATGTTTACTAAGTTTCTCTTTACCATTATTATTCTCAGAAATAATTTGCTTTCTCTAGTCAATTTTAACCACTTCCTTTTCCTGAAGTTTGCATGCATTTCTTTTTTACTGCAGCTGGTATGGGATTGTTTGCCCTTTTACCTACTCTAAAACTTGTGTTTTTTTTTATTTTTTGTTAATTTCAGCTGAATTCTATGATGGATATTGGAAGTGATGTCCAAGTTCGTGCAAGTGGGGGCCTTCTTGCTATACTAGAAAATGAGAGGCTTGTAGATACCCTTGAACAGAAGGAAGGCGGGAATGCATCGATTGCCATTGATTGTGTCACAGAAATCTCATTTTATCCTCCCTACAATCCTCTTACTTTGTATTTCATATTTCGTACATAATTGGTATGGCTTGGATGCTAAAAGGTTCAACTCTTATAATAAATCTATATAATTTAAATTGCACCACATGGTATGGCCTTACATCCAGAACAGAAACAATTTTCTCAAACTGGATGCAGCAGCTCATGAAGCATTGCAAATTTTCCAAATAGACAAGCATCCAAGTCATATGGGCATTGGGAGAGCAAAGGAAGGGTAAAGAGAGAAATACATCCTGTGGTTTTCTTTTCTTTTTTATCTCTTTCTTTATGTCGGTCTAAGGAATGCACATTGATATTTTTAAACTGCAGGTTCTCTGTGTTTGGCATGTTTAGCAAGGTATTGGCGAGTGATGTGGTTTTCAGGTTTGCATCATCTTTATACTCATCTTTTTTTTGGGGGTATATTTCAGTGTGTCACACCACTAGGCAAGCGTCTCTTGAGGTAATCTTAATACAAGTGGAGCAGACAGAAATTTGTGATGCAATTGCTTTTGACATTACTGCTTAGCCAAGGATTAAACAAATGGTTCCCTTTCTAATAGAAACTGGTTCCTGAGGCCCATACTAGACCTTGAAATTTTGAACAGTCGCCTCAACACTGTATCCTTTCATCGTCAAACTGTACTTGGAAAATTTCTTCTTGTATTTTGCCTGAATCCATCTAAACTAGAAACTTATTACGACAGTTTCTTGAACTCTTAGCCTGAATCTATCGGAACAAAAAATTGTATTCTCTAAAAAGGAATAAGATATCATTCTTTCTTTGCTCTGAAGAGTTGATGGCCACTTTACGGGAAACACTGAAGTCTGTAAGGGATATTCCTCACATGCTCAAGGTGTGCTTCCTCTCTTTTCTTTCCCTTTTCTCCTTGTGTCTAATCTCCCTTTTCATGTTCTATATCCATATTCGAAACTCAACTCTTTAATTACTTTGGATGGAAGTGTCAAACCAGGTCAAAAGCAATGGGGATTAGTTCTATAAAAATCATTCTGTAAAGTATTTGAGCATGTCTACACCTAGGCTTTTCATTCAATGCCATATATAAATCTTCGGATCAATATAATTTCGAACACTTGGCACATAGTTTCTGTTTCCATCCGCTTTTATGACATGGGCGAATGTGATCTCTGGATTCTCTACTCTTCAACTACACTGGCTTTTTTGCATTCAAAATATTTCACATTATGACATGTTTAATGCTTTTGTTTTTGTTTGTGGAAGAAATTCAACTCCCCAAGTTCCATATGCACAAGTGGTGACTGGAACGCATTTTTAAAGGTAGCTATACTACTTTCTGCTAATTATGCTTGGAAAAGTTTATCTCATGGTTAATAGATATTTGAAGTTAATGATCCCATTGACTGAAGTGAAGTGATGTTATGCTGAAGAAACTTCAATACTGCAATATTATTTATTTTGTTCAAGATAAATTTTCCCATTGTTTACACAGGCCTTCACTTGGACACATATAGCATGGTATAGTTTCTTTTAGATAGTATCATTTATGTTTGTCATTTTATCCCACAAGAATCTTTTGGCACATGCACATCAAACGAATATGTACATAACAAATACGACCACAGAAAGAACTAAGATGGAAATTGGGTGTAAAATTTTTTATAAGGAAATACAACCTTGAGGCACCTATTCAAAGTTTGTGATTTTGACGTTAAAGTAGCACATAGCTGGGATGCATGCATATCTTTCTTCTGGTCACTCTCTAAATCCTAATCTAACTTGGTATTAGAGCATCTTATCCAATACAGTTAGAGTTTCCTTTTCTTCTTCCTTCCTTCTTGCTCTTTCTTTTCCTTCTTATTTTTTTTCTTCCTCGTGGTGAGAAACAATAACCTAGGGACTGATCGTGAAACCCTAGGTTTCTTCATCTTCTGTTTTTTTTTTCTCTTTGTACTTGTGGTGGTTTCTACCACTTTTACTGTGTGTGGATATGAAGGTCACTTATTTAGAATTGAAGGGAAACCAAGGCCTTGGCCTCTATGTGTGTGTGTGCATACCGTATAATTGGGAGCACTATTCATCGTGAGTACTGTTCATCGCGCACATTGTTCAGTTCATCCAAGAGGATTTTAGTGATGATTCACGTATAAATGCGTTTTATGCATAAAACCTACCACATGATCAAGGGTTCTCACAGGGTGTGCCGCATGGCCTTTAATGGTGTATAGAGTAGTGAAGTGTTTGATGCTGTTGTGTATGCTGCATGGTGTGTAGTTTGTTGTTGAGTGGGATTCTGCTGCTGCTACCCGTAAGTTGTTTGATTTGGTGACTATGTGAAAGTGTTATTGCTTGGGCTTTGCGACAACAAGTAATATAGTGTTGTGACTAATTTTGTGCTCAAAAGCCTTCGATGATGGAGACAAAACCTAGCCATTTGCATTAATCTGAGTTCCTGATTTCTCAGATGATTTCCATTAAGCTTAAGGGGAGTAACTATGTATCGTGGTCCAAATCTGTGCGAGTTTTCCTAATTGCAAAATGGAAGCTTAAGTATTTGACGACAGACAAGCCTCAAATTGATGACGGTAATTATGATGAGTGGACTTGAGAGAATGCTCAGATAATGACTTGATTGTGGAATAGTATAGATCCACAAGTTAGCGTTAAAGTGATGTTCCTGGATATAGCTAGAAGTATGGTAGACAATTCGAGATATATATTCTGGTGAAAAGAATTTTACCCTGGTTTATCAACTTTTTCATTAATTCTTTGCTCTATTGAAAGGAGATGAGAGTCTTGGTGAATACTATGCTTCCTTGGGAGGAATGATTGATGAGATGAATGCATATCATCCTATTACCATTTATCCATAGATCCAGCGGAAGACACCGAGAGGAATATTTACGTAGCACACGACAGGGCCGATCCTATAACTGACGTAGCGGAACGCATGAAGTCAATCACGAATGTAGCGGAATGTGTGAAGTCAATCACGAATTTAGGTGAAACTGGAATCCATCAGTTCTTGAATGGAATCCACTATTCAGTGATGAATCCACGTCAAATCTCAACAAATCCACGTTGGTCTGCTAAAATCCAAGGCTTCCACTTAAGAGAAAACTTTCTCTAATTATAGTAATCTATCAACAACTTCAAGTTTCATTTTTACACAACCTATATTTATTTATTTTTTGATAAGTTAAAAGTATATATTAGAATCGGGACCCCCAAAAAGACCCCACGAAAGGGCTACAAACTCCTCAACAAAAATTGAGATTAAATAACAACTCGTCCCATCTGAAAACAAAAGAATAAAAAAAACCTCTAAACTCAGGCATCGAGGATGACCAAAAATATAAGATGGCTTTGACATCAACACCACCTTAGGACCTTCTACCTCCTTCCCTTAAAAAATGCGGGAGTTCCTCTCTTCCCAAATAGCCCAAAAAATAGCAAATGGAAGAGCTGCCAAAACATTCTTCCTCTCTCCTTCAGAACTTCAAACACACTCCCTTGAACTACACCAATCACATGTTCTGGGACCACGAAGGCAATCCAGAACAGCAAAAAGAAGTCCTCCAAACTTTGAAAGTGAAGGGGCAGTGGATATGCAAGTGATCTACTGATTCAACCCCGGCCTTGCATAAAACACACTTGTTCGACAACATCATCACCCTACTATTCAGATGACCACTTTAGAATCTTGTCAAGCACAACAGTCCAGAGAAAAAAGCAAACTCTAGAAGGGATGGAGACCTCCCTGGACTAGTGAAGCCAGAAATGACCTCTGGCCCCTTGAAGAAAGGTGGGAAAAGAAAGATCTAACTAAAAAAGCACCCTTGGGTTCCCACATCCATAGCCTTCTATCTGCCTCCATTGACTATGAAGGCACCTCCCCTACCTAAGACAGAAGCAAAGCCAAACTATCCATTTCCCTGGTGTTTTTCCTAAATCCAAAGTTCCAAGAGACACATCCCTCATTACTGGAAATGCAATCTTGAACCTTGGCTCCTTTAAGATCGGAAATCTGATACAACTCTGGGCAAGTAACCATGAGAGACTCCTCTCCACACCAAGGGTCCTCCTAGAAACAAATCTTGTTTCCCTTACCCATCTTGAACTTAACTCCCCTCCCAAAACTCTCCCGAGTCCTCATTATGCCTTTCCACAAGGCATGCCCATGGGAGGATAAAATGAGATTACTTTCCCACCCTTCCCTATTAACACCATATTTACCACCATTCACTCTCTTCCAGAAACTGCCCCCTTCCTCCCCAAACCTTCACAACAATTTACCAATCAATGCAACTTTCATATCTCTGAAGTGACGAAACTCCAAACCACCCTCTTCTTTGGACTTGTAGACTTTCTCCTACTCCACCAGGTGAAACTTATGCTTGTCATTCTTACCATGCCAAAGGAAATCTCTCATAAGCTTCTCTAGCCCTAGAGCCACACTAACTAGAATAGAAAACATAGGAAATTTGGTGGGAAGACTAGAGAGAGTACTCTTGATAAGAGTGACCCTCCCACCTTTCGAAAGAGATCTATTCTTCCAAGTTGCTAATCTTCTCTCATATCTTTTCACCATAAGGTACCATATAGCTTTATCCTTGTATCTAGCACCCAATGGAAGCCTGAGATATGAAGTGGGCAAACATCCCACCTTGCAACCCAAACTCTCTGCTAGACCCCTTAGATCTGACACCTCTCCCACCCCAAAACCTCACTCTTAGAGAGGGTGATACGAAGGCCCGAGACTGCCTCAAAGCATCTCGGGATATATTTAAGATGCCAAAGGTGGCTGTAGGAAGCATCAAAGGAAAAAAATTGTATCGTCTGCAAACTGAAGATGGGACACCAAAGGACCATAACTGCTAGCCTGTAACCTTTCGAACATGCCTACATCCACTGCTTTGTTTGTCATTCTCCTTAAAGCTTCGACCACCACGACGAACAAAAATGGAGACAAAGGATTGCCTTGTCTCAATCCCCTCGAGCTCTTGTAAAACCCTGCAGGGGACCCTTGCAAGGGATGTAGGTGGTGGGTCTCTTCTCACGATATTAACCTGAGCCTGCTCATAGATCTGGTTTAAACCACCAAGAAACTCAAATATGTGAGTCCGCACTATAATCTTTCGGAACTCCGTAGCATCATTAGTGCAGGCAGGGGTGTAGATTTGGTAGTGCTACTTCTTCCCACTTTCCGCGTAAAGCAACGTAGTATGATCCTAATGGGAGATCTCCTTGCCTCAGACGTGCTATCTCCTGCTGAAGCTCATACATTTGAGCGAAGTTCCCAACCTAGGAATAGGACTGAGAGACATCTTCTCATATATCCTTGGCTGTTGGGAGAAAGAGGAAGCCCTTGTTGATCGACGGATGCATAGAATGGAGTAGCCAGGACATGCCATCGAATTTTCTGCTTCCCATTTGTCAAACGTGGCCTCGGATTCTAAAGATGCGGTGACACGTCCGGTGATATAGCCAACTTTTCCTCAACCCGTGATGTACATCTTGGCAGATTGAGACCACTCAAGATAGTTGGTCTCATCGAGCTTCACCGTGGGGATCTGAAGACTGTGACTGTGGTCACCGTGACTTCCCAGGCTGGGAATGGCAACGATAACTTCCAACTTAGTAGAGGATGATTCCTCAGATGTACTCATGATAGTAGAGAAGACCTTTATGAGGAATAGAGCAACTTGGACTGATCAGAAGACACGGGAGACCTGTGAACAATTCCAGAGACCCAAAAAGGTTCCTGGATAGATGTGGCTGCACCTGGGAGTACTTCTCCTTGTTTTTGGGAGGTGTTGTTGCACCTGAGAGAGGTTCTGGGCTCCTTTGAGACCTGCGGCTAGGTCCAGAGGGTCTTCTCTGATTTTCTGGAAGGGGCGGCTAGGCTTGGGGGCTCTTCTCCAGCTTTCTAGAGTGGGCGGCTAGGCCTGGTGGCTCTTCTCTAGCCTTCTGGAGTGGGTGTCAATGCTTGGTAGCTCTTCTCCAGCCTTCTAGAGTGGGTGGCTAGGGTTTCTGGACCCTCTGGAACGTGTAGAGATGCCTGAGATCAATCTTTCAGGCTTTTTCTACATGTGGCTGACCATGGGAGATGATCTTCTCCTTTCGAAAGTCTTCCTCTGCGTTTTTCACAATCCCTAAGGTTTTCTTTGACCTCTAGGATTGAGTCATCGTTACAAAACCATGCTCTGATACCTTGTTGTAACTTTGATCGTAACCAAAACAAGAAGAGTAAAGAGATTAGGGTAAAGGAAAAGAGAGAAGAGAAGAGAAGATTTGGGGAAAAGAGGAGAAATCGTGTAGAGCATTAAGGCCTACACGATTTCACCTAATATTTATATTTTGTGACAATCTGCATAATTACAAAGACCCCCCTGTAATATCTAACATATTAGAAGTCCCTGGCAAGTGACAACAAGTTCCACTCTTTGTTTCTTTCTCTCTAAACCCTAATCCATCTTACACATTCTTTTTCTCTTTTGCTTTTTAACAATGTGATGTGGCTTTGAAGAATCTAGATTGAAGCTATTGGAAACTTGTTAACACAATATCTCATAATCCTGATTATTCCTGTAGAGCATTTGTTCACTCTTGCACATAAACAAAATATTTGAAGTCGGAATTTCAGAAAGTCTTCAAGAGCATATGAAGTATTTGAATTTGGGCATTGTTGAAAAGGTAGTGAATTGATGTATTAACCCTTTCTTTATGAATATTTAATAATTAGATAACTTTTATTTGCATGGTTTCCCATTTCTTATTGAATAAGTTTGATGTATGGGTTCATTTGTCTAATTTGTTGCAGGCTGGTTCATGTATTACAACAGAGCTGGTTTATGTCTATGAACTGGTTAGTCTTTATTAGTTTCTTAATAATAATTCAGATGCATACTCCTACTTTGCTACAATTGCAAATGGCTTGAGAAAAGCTTTCTTTACCTCATTGAGTGCAACATTAATCTGAACTTTAAAATGTCGTGTAATAGCTCTTGTGGGTGCAGATTCCTTTTTTTTTTTTTTTCCTTTTTTGGAAAGTAGTGTGAAAAGATTATGTTAAGAACCAAAGAGGACGGTAATGGTGCTATCACTGTACACGGATTGTTGGATAGATCCTATTTTGCCATGAGTCAGCATCTTCATTGGTGCTTCTAGGAGTATGCCTAATCCAATGTGCAAGGGTGCAATTTCCTTTGTATTTACTTATTTTACTGTGAAACTTTGAATGAATTGATGACATCCTGCCCGTGGTTGCTGGTAGGGGTACATATATAGCTGTTTGGTTCAGATTGGGCAAAGAATCGTAGCCTAGATCCAAAGTGGAGACCTTTAACACCTATTTTAATCTTCTCTTTTTTTGTAAGAAATACCTAGAATCTTGTTTTTGGAAGCTGACAAACTTGTTTGGTTCTTAAGTCTAGTAACTTTTTTTTTTTGGTTTTCTCTTTGAGGCGGAGGGGGATTCATTATCATATTTGTTGCGAAACTGTCATTTGGGTGGCCCTTGGAGTTTCTCTAATGCCCATGACCAAATAGAGGATTTACTGAAGAGCGTGAAATCTTATATCATTATACCTTACATTGCAACAATGAATGATTGTTTTTAAATGCTAAGACATGAGATGGGGCTAACCTAATGATTTTAAATGTGAAGGCCTAGGGTGAGGCGTTTCAATGGCCTAAAGTGTGAGGCGTAACCATGAACATGCCTTTTTAAATAAATTTTAAAAATAAGGAAATAAATAAATAATAGGATAATTCATTAAAAAAGATAGATTTAGGTAAATTTGTGAAAAATAACAATAATCTATTTCATACCGGGAAAAAGATGTTTTTGTTGCTTTTATAATCTAGAATAGCATATTATTATTTAACTATGATTTACAAAAAAAAGGAAATAAATTGAATTTTTAAGGTATGGTTACCCCCACTGGCATATGTACTTGAGGCACACGCTTCTAACACAAGGCGTTGAAGAAGGTGTAAAAGGCGTGAGAGGCAAGCCTTTTTTAAAACCTCAGTATACGAGGCGTATGCCTCATAACCATTAAGCTTTTTTAATAAGCCTTGGCGCATTTTGGGAAAGCCTCGCCCTGAGGCGAGCCTCAAGACGTAAGCCTCAAATGCCTTTTAAAACAGTAGCAATGATCAGGTTGACACATTGGTCTAAATAGACAATTGTGTACATTGTGAATTCTTTTCCCTAATTTTCCTTTAATACGTCTTCGCTACTTGATGAAAAAGAGAAAGGGGAGAGAAGGAAAAATAAATAAATAACTAAATAAAATTCCACATTGCTTATTCATCAATGTTCACTAAAACGTAATTCTTAACCTTTAATTTACTGCAAAGAACTACTAATACTGCAGAACTTGTTACTCTTGGATCCCGACACACTTGTATAATTCTTAACTCAAGTAACTGAATCAGTCTCCTTAAACCCAACCAGTGCATGAGCGCTCTATGCATTGCCAACAATCAAACAAGGTAATTCAATCAAATCTGGCTAAAATGGGCAGCCAGCTTCTGATCAAGGAATAAGTGGTTACGAATAGAACCCACCTTTCTACACTCAGGTGTACCAATTCTAGATGTGCACTCCGCTGGTTTCCACCACCCCTCTCCTGAATTGAGCCTAAATCCGATTTCTTATTGAGATTCTACTTTAATATTCTATCACGTGATCAGTTGTATTATTATTATTATTATTATTTTGGTAGATGTGATTTTTTAATGTGTTATTACTTATTACTGATCTATGATAGCCAGCTCTGACATTGGTCTGATCATATCTCTTTGCTATAATTATGTTCTTTATCATCTGATCTTTGTATGAAATTGATGTTAATTCAATAAGAGAGTAATTAATCATATATAAAAAGATTATTCTGAATTATGTTCTGCGACTCAAATCCTATCTCAGCGGCCTACAAGACTTTCACGCAATGGATTGATTTTGTGGTGGAATGATATATCATTTAAAGCATTGGATTTCATTCTGAAGTATCCCCATGTACTTTTTTGTCATTATTTTAAATATCATGATAAATTATCTCTAGGGCTTGTTTATGCAGATTCTAAAGTTTGACCTGTTTATATCTTTGTAGGTAATGGGTGTTATTGATGTTAATAGAGGTAAGGAAAAGGGGTATGGGACAATGGTGAAAGAGGGATTTTGTGACGAGGTTAGCCTTGCTATTAATGCTTTCCTAAATCAGTTTATTATTGTCTTTTCCCATTAGTTTATCTTTTGTTATCTAGATTCATCCTTTCTCCAATTCTCATCTTATGACTTTTATTAAGATATCTAATTATATTTTTAATATAATCATTCAAAATCATCCTTTATTTTGTTTAGTCACAGAGTTGTTCACCTTGCTGTTCTTTGGTTGGTGAGATTAGATCCATGCACTCTACTATCTTATTAGATATTGGAATTTCAGTTCTGCGTCCTTTTTCATGTGTCAAATCCATCATGATGCACAGCTCTTTTTTAACATGTGTAGGCAGAGGCATGGCTATAGATAACATGGGTATTTGACATGATGTTTCCAGAAAGCCGAAAATGTGTAGTTTTCTTAATTGTATATGTTAAAAAGAATGTTCCTATATATCAAGATATTTGTTGCATATAATCTACAGACATAGATACATAAATAACCACATCCTTGAATATGCATACACACACAATTGGAGCTAACATGATGAGTTTGGATAAGTGTTTAAGTGTAGCAGAGTCGAATGTTGATTCCTGGGAGCATAGTTTCATTTAATCTTTAGCAGTTGACTCTTGCTAGCAACATTTTGAATTGTTCATTTTGGTATATTCTAAATGAAGCATGCTTTTGCATTTGACATCTAGTTGGATGAGCTGACAAAAATATACGAAGAATTGCCGGAGTTTTTAGAAGAGGTAACTGTCTTGTTCTTTCACGAGTCAAAATTAGATCATCAATTTAAATTATGTCTACGCCTATGTGTGTATTTGATTATATTAATGCCATGCAGCTGTCGTCAATTGAAATTGCGCGTCTTCCTCATCTTGGTGGAGATAAGCTTGTTCCATGCATTGTTTATATACATCAAATAGGTTGGTGTACATTCTATCTTTACCATACTTTACACCTAAGAGTGTTAGAAATTGTTCTTGCTTAGTTGATTCCCTGTGTTAGAAAAATGTTCTTGCCTAATTTATATCAAATCAACTCCTGATTTTGCATGTTTTCTGTGTGGATTTGGTTGCTAAGGGCTTCACTCAGACTTATAGTATTGACTATTAGGAGACATTTGTACCTGTTGCGAAGATGAGCTCCATTCGGTTCTCGTCTCTCTGGCAGCCAATATGTCTTGGCCATTACATCAATTAGATTTAAAGAATGCCTTCCATCATGGGGATTTGGAGGAGGTATATATGATGATGCCACTTGGATTCAAATGTAAAGCTAGTGAGAATCAGGTATATAAACTGAAGAAAGTCTTGTATGGGTTAAAACAGTCCCTAATGGCTTGGTTCTAGAGATTCAGCAGTGCAGTCTAGAAAGTTGTACACAAATAGAGTAAAGTTGATCACACCATGTTTGTCAAGCATAAACAAGACATAGTCACAACCCTCATAACATATGTGGATGATATAGTAGTTGCAGGTAATGATCCTGATGAAGTGCAACACTTAAAGGAAGATCTGATAATAAAATTTGTGATTAAAGATGTCAAGCCCTCGAAGTACTTTCTTAGAATTGAGGTTGCTCAATCAAAAAAAGGGATATTTATTTCCCACAGGAAGTATGTGCTTGATTGTTCAGTGAAACAAGAAATCTTGGTGCCGAACTAGTTGACACACCAATCGAATAAAATCATAGGCTGAATGATGTGGATGAGAATCCTCTTATTGATGCAGGTAGGTTTCAGAGACTGGTTGGTAGACTGATTTTCCTATCTCTTATGCAACGAAACATTGTGTATGCAGTTAGTGTAATTAGCCAATTTATGCATGCACCTTGCACATCACGTCTTGAAGCAGCACACAACACTCAATGAGCTCATCAGGCAAAGGTTTACTGTTTAGAAGTCATGGGCACCTAAGAGTGTAGACGTATACTGATGCAGATTGGGCTAGTTCAATTACTGATTGTGAGTTATTATGGCTGAAAATTATGTTGGGAGAGCTGGAGGTTAAAGTTCAAGAGTTGATGAGTTTGTATTGCAATAATAAGGCTGCAATCTACATTGCACATAATTTAGTTTAGCAGATAGGACTAAGCACATCAAGGTCAATAGACACTTCATCAAGGAGAAACTTAATCTTGGCCAGATTTGCACACCTTATGTAAATATAGTAGAGTAGGTTGTTGATGTGTTGACTAAAGGTGTAGTAAGGTTTGTTTGGAAAACATGTTAGCCTAGCTGGGCATGATAGATATCTTCGCACCAACTTGAGTGAGAGTGTTGAATGTCTTATTTTTGCTTCTTTATTGTAACTATGGGGTACCAGGGGAATTCTTGGTATTTTCCCTCCTATTAATATATACTACAGCACGAGAAAATCGTGCAATAGAACACACACGATTTCCCCTTCCCCAATCTTTCTTCTCTTCTTGCTGTCTTTCTCTTCTCTCAATCTACACTTTTTCTCTTTCTCTATTGATTGAAACCTAGGTATTTCCTAGGCATGTGATAACATATGTAACCAAAACATAGCGATCAAACCAAAGGGAAAAGTTTACGACATAACTATAAGTCTAGTTATGTTTTATGGAGCAGAATGTTGGGAAACGAAGGGGGCGTTTGGCAACACAAAAAAAGTAACTTATTGACTTTTATAAGCCAAAAAGTTAGTTTGGAATCTTTGGATGTGTTTCATATTTTAACTTTTGAGAAGTTAAGAACTTACTTAAAACTGAAGCTAAAATTTTTAGCTTTTAACTTCTAAGAGAAATTACTTCTCAAAAATTAGAACGCCTTTGACGCTTTTAATTTCTATGAATTTTTTGGAGGTAAAAAATCAACTAGTAACTTCTACTACAAGAAGTGCTTTTACTTCTCGTTCCCAAACGCCCCCTAAGAAAAGCAGATATTAGGATGTTGAGATGGATAAGTGGAAAGACTAGGAAAGAGAAAATAAAAAATGAACGCATTCAAGGGACAAGCAACTAGCTGCTATAAGATTGGATGTTTTTAGGAGTTTCTCCAAAGGGGATACAACAAAAGAAAGTCGATTGAGATGGTTTGGGCATGTACAACAAAGACTAATGGTGGCACTGATGAGGAGTGCTTTGGTGCATGTTGAAGGCTCTTAAAGGCAAGAGGAAGGCCAAAAATTATGTGGATTGAAGTATTAAGAAAATATCCGAAGACATATGCCTTCACAAAAGATATAGTTGTAGATAAAATCGAACAATGAAGTAGGATTTATGTTCCTGAATGATTTCTTACTTCAATAAATTCTTATTGTTAGCAATAAAAAAAGGCATTGTGCATGATGATGATGATTTGACATTGGTTAATCTCTATGGTTGACACCATAATTTGCTTTTAAAGTAGCACCAGCTATGTCATGTATACACACATCCAAAGACAGTGTGTCCACATCAAAGCATTGGATGACTTCTCTGACATTATACATGTGAGGAGTGAGAAATACAAATTAGGATGCCAACACTTACAATCTTACTTGGCTGACAAAGTACAGAGAAATTAAGGGAAAATGCGTGCTAGATACCGAGTTTTGGACATGCCCTTATATTATTATTATTACATGTCGTCCTTCAAATCCTTCACAAGATGTGAAATTTTCTTAATGTTACTCCACATGGCTATACTTGGTGAAAACCATGGGCACTTGAGTATTTGGGGAATTATTTGAAAACCATGTGGGCTTGATAACTTGGAAAATTTTATCGAGTAGAACTCTAGAGTCTGGATGAGTATGTAGAGATATGTAACTTCTAAAGAAAGCAGAAGGATATGAAATGTGGTTGAAATGTTCTTGGTTTACACGTCTATTCAGACCCAACTAATAATAACTCAAAACACTTAAGAAGAAACAAAACATGGAATTTTTGTTCTAGCTAAGTTATTTCCAACTTGTTGGCTCTTGATTGAGTTGGAAAAACTCGATCAATTCGTGGAAGCTCATCCATCTTTTTAATACTTGATCAAGAGATAATAACTGCTTCGTAAAACTTGGCTGACTCGTATTGTTAGAAAAATCATCATATGACTGATTCTGTGAATGTGTGATTCTGCGTTTGTGGGATACCCTCTTTTATGTTGTTTCTCAATATAAACTTGTTTGCGTTCCATAGAACCGTGCCATTATAAGTTCAATGACACATTGACATGCTGTTTAGTAGTGTTATTTGCTTTTCACAAGTATTTCCACCAAAATCTTACTTTCTTAGTTCATTTGTAGGATATTTGATGTGCATTTTTAAAGAAAAACTTGATGAAGCTACACTAGAGGAGCTTCAAGATTTTGAATTTGCAGTAAGTAGCTGCTTGACTCAAATTAAAAAAAACCACAGGTGAAATTCCTTATTTTCCTCTGAACATGTGATACACACAATAATGTGAATATCGAAAGCAGTTTTCAGATGGGGAGGGAGACACGAAAAAATTCTTTTATCGTACCTCCAAGACAAGAGAGTTGGACAACCTTCTGGGAGATATTTATCATAAAATTCTAGGTATGTGGGATAAAACAGTGTTCTTCCACAATGTGTTCTTGCTAATGAAATTCTGAAAATACTTGTGGAAGAGCCTCTCAATGTTCTTCCATAATGTCTTATTAACTTTTCTCTTTCTTTAATTCTTTAATACAGACATGGAGAGAGCAATTACTAGGGATTTGGTGTCCCATATTCTTTTATTCTCGAATCATCTGCTCAAGGCAGTGAATTTTGCAGCAGAACTTGATTGGTAAGAATCATTAGAACTACAAGTTTTCAGTAGTTTTTTTTTCTAGTAATTTTGAATTTTTTTTCATTCATTTTCTTCCCAAAATATGTTTTTGTTTTTTCTGACTACAGTGTCTTGAATATTATATCTTCAGTTTTCTGTCATTGGCACTGGTTGCTAGTCAAAACAATTATGTGAGGCCCACTTTGACTGGAGAAACCTTGATTGATATACGAAATGGCAGGTTAGGGCTGTCTAATGCAATCTCGAATGATTCCATACTTTTGTTTCACAGCATATCATATTGAGATGAGCTACTGTAGCCCGTAGGTTTCTTTTGCATCAACCTATAAGATTAGTAACAAAGTAATTCAAATTGGTAGCAGGCATGTTTTGCAGGAAATGACAGTGGATACATTTGTTCCCAACAATACAAAGATTGATGATGGTAATTAATCTTACATATTCCCATTATCAGCAAATAACTTTCATGTGAGATTTTTAAATTATGTTGTTTCAGGAAGGATCTACATCATTACTGGTCCTAACTATTCAGGGAAAAGCATCTATGTAAAACAGGTAACTAGTGTTCTACCTTTCTAGAACCCCGCCCCTTTTTAATTTTTTTTAAAATTTTGTAA
This sequence comes from Euptelea pleiosperma, assembly GCA_035048495.1. NCBI lineage: Eukaryota > Viridiplantae > Streptophyta > Magnoliopsida > Ranunculales > Eupteleaceae > Euptelea > Euptelea pleiosperma. Next base: position 6,880,832 of record CM068545.1, read on the forward strand.
GCTCTATTTAACATTTTTTTAAATGATCAGGTTTCTGAATTAATGGAGACAAACAAGAAAAAACTGTGTATACTCATAAAATGTAAGAAAAATTTATGGAAGGAAAAGAAATTTTAATAAAAGAAATTTAAAGGAAAGAAGTAGCTCAAGACTTTCTAAAGGCTATCTTCTACAAGTTAGGTCGAACTAACTATTCATTCCCAACCTATAGACAAATTCCAACCAATTGATGGGGGGTTCAAATACTTTCCCTTCGTAGGACCAAATCCTCATTCTTTTTTCTTTTGCTTGCAGTTGCACTGGAATTTTATAGAAAAGAAGCAAACATTTATTTACAATGTCTTCTTGTAAGGATACTTTCCAGGAAACTAGAATGGATAAAAATGTTTATTTTTTTGACAGGTTGAATGTATAAAAATGTATTTTTTAGACAAGTAGATGTATAAAAATATTATGAGCCAAAACAGAAAAGTCTTGCTAGAATCTTTCTTGTGAGTAAATATAGCAAAAAATTGCAGCTTTTTCTTTGTTAGGTGAGCAGGTTAGTGGTTAGTAAGCGAAGATGGGGTTGAACCTAAGTCGTTGGTATCAAGACTCGCAGACTTCACCAACTCTGCAAGCTGGCACCTTCACACAAAAATATACAACTTGCTGGTATTTTGCAAAATCACTGTCAAATTTGTTATACATCCTATCCTACAAAGAGTGGTATTATTTCTTGATAATGAATGGCATATATAAAGAGAAAAGAGGGAAGATACAGTAGGAGATTAGGGAATAGGGTTCCCTGTACATTTATGATCTAATTAACACCAGATTTCACAATAAATCGACCAGTTCATTAGTGCTTGTAAGTAGGTGGACAACAAGTTCTAAAGGGGGGCCTAGAAAGACGCTGAATATGATATAAAATGAAATAAAATCTCCAAGCACCGCCAATCCCCGATTACTTGATAATGATCACGATTCTCAACAGTCAGACAATGAGGCACGCTATTCAAGAAAAAAAACTGTTTCCTGTCAACATTGATGGTGTGGGCATGCTATTTACTACTTTTAGTCTTAATCATACATCGATCAAATGTGGATCATTGGATCACTTTATTTCCCCTTTGAAGTAATGTTTAAATCCATTATCTTGGCTGTTCCTAGCATTACTTTTGATAAAGTTTCTTTCAAGGATTTGATCTCTTGTTACACACGTCATCCATGCCCATCAGATCCTTTTTTGTAAGTGATAATGATTACATTGTGAAATGTCCACCAGATTTTGCTAAAGACGTTCTATCAGGATTTTATGAATGTTATGATCTGGTTAAGTTAAAAGGGTTATGTCGTAATCCATTCCCATGAGATTTTGTCTACCAAAAGTAATTTAATATTTTTTTGTAGTGATTTTTTTCAGAAATAGTATGAGATACTAAGGAAATGTGTCTTTTATTATCTGTTGTAACTTATTAGTATTTTATGTCAGTTAGTTCATAAGTATGGATTATTTATAAGACATATGGTTAATTAGGAATAAATGGTTAGTTCGATGTTAGTGGAGATTGTTCCCGTATTTGCAATTTTTAAAAAGAGTTCCTTACACTTGTTCCCCTAATTATATTTATTTTCAATATTCATTCTCTTTTTGGCAAATTGTCCTGTTAACTTCAGTTTTATATTAATAAAAGGTTCCCCTTATTGGTGATACTTTTTCATTATATATTCTGTAAATTTCACTATCATTGAGTAGGATGAAGTCCATAATTATTCTAAAATGCTCATTTGCTTATAATATTCAAATGCTGTGGTTGCAAACTACGGTACTTAAAATTGCTCTTTCGTGGGAAATCGTAAGCCCAGACATTTGTGCCAGACATAATTATAATTTATGCATGTAACGACTAGCAAAATGTGAACATTATTGCCATTAAGTTTTGTATCCGTGATAGCCAATCACCATATATATAACCTTGTAAGATAACTGAAAGCTAAATGGCACATTTTCTTTGTTAAATACATAAGCACCTTACTGTTAAAAATGAGCAAATTAAAAGAAATGTGTTTCAGGTTGCTTTGATTGTTTTCCTTTCTCACATTGGAAGTTTTGTACCAGCAGAGGCTGCTACTGTGGGTTTGACTGATAGGTATGTCACCTGCACATTTGCCCACATTTTTAAAACATGACGATCTTTGGAACATCAGTTATGTACTTTAGTGTGCAATGGACCAAACTAACTCCAGATCTACTAAACCAGGATATTTTGCGCGATGGGAAGCAAGCTCATGACTGCCGGACAATCAACATTTATGATTGACCTACATCAAGTAGGAATGATGCTTAGGTAATCCTCAAAAAGGCGGGATGTGATAGCTGGCAAGTCACCATATTAAAAAGTTTTGCGGGGTTCCAAATCCATGGAATCAGCAATCCAGAGTGTTTGAACCATGATCATGTAAGCAATACACTTATATGGTGCGTAGTGAACATGGTTTAAACACTGCAAATTGTGGGATTTAGTCCTGGAACCATAAGACCACCTAAATAAAGTTACTTACAAGCCGTTTGATGTTTACTGTTTCAAAAATTCTATTTTATTAACCTATAATTATATCTGTCAATTTTCATCTATCTGTATATACTTATGGGGAGGATTCCTATAGGCAGGCAACGTCACGGTCGTTATGTTTGTTGGATGAATTTGGAAAAGGTACTCTTACAGAAGGTTCGTCTCCAACATTTACTTATTTTATGTTTCCTTGACTTGTCAAGTAATATTTATCTTACTATTATATTGTAGTTACTAATTTTGAGTAAAAACTTTTTCATTGTTCATTGCAGATGGAATCGGTCTCCTTGGTGGAACTATAGATCATTTTTCTATTTGTGATGATCCTCCAAAGGTTTGATGAAAGTAATTATGTTATAATTGATTGTAACTGACTGTTTTACATGGAATACTCAATGTCTGGTCGATCCATTTTATGTGCTATGAATCATGTTATGGGGAAGGAACTTATTGTGAAGAATACTTGAATGACCCTTGTATTTATGGTTCTTTATGTACTTCTACAAGATTTTAAAAGGTGGTAAAATTTCTTATACACAATATTTGGGTTAGTACTACCATACCATTAATCATCTACATGAGATGATTTCTAAGGGTCTTCCCCAATAAGCAACAGGCGTGCAATGTATTAAGAGCCAGCTCACCAGAATAACAGTATGGATAACTCGTCTGATGGATTCTACTTGACTGATTTTGCAGGTTCTGGTGTGCACACACTTGACTGAGATATTTAGTGAGAGTTGCTTACTGAAGGTTTTCCACAATTCAATATCCATTTCATTATTGATTTCACTATAATCCATGTTGAGGTAGTGACGGGTTTGTTTTGACTCATTTCAGTCGGAGAACATCAAGTTTTACACCATGAGTGTGCTGAGACCTGACAACAACTGTACAGATGTTGAAGACATTGTATTCCTATATCGGTATTGTGCATTGCCTCTTAGATTGTATTAGTGCCAAGGAAATCTATGATTAGCCATTGGGTAGACCTTATCGACTAACACGGCATGGCAGTATACCTGGGCACATGCAAGGGGGCAGACAAACTATCCAATAGGTCCTGTGAGATCTAGGCAAAAAATGGACCTGATTGCATGACCAACCATTAGGTGGTTCCCACCCGGCAGGTTCCTAAGCAGACTTTCCAACAGATTGGATGATCCTAACCATGTGATTTGTGACTTCTTCCTGATTGTTCGCCATATAGTACCGAAAAATCACTCTGAGGATCATCTGACTGTATCAATTTTAGGGCTAGGAGACTAGGTGGGACTGATTGAATGGCCTTGGATGTATGCTATTTGAAGCACTATAACTTCGATGGTGTGCCCCCATGCCCTTATACAGTGGGTACCTTAGATTCCTTACTAGTCTCTGCTATTATATCCTGTGAGATCCCTTTAAGGTCAGCATCATTTTTACCACCTTTTTTTCCAAAAATACCCCACAACATTTAATTTAGTTTGAGTAAAATTGATGCCTTTTTGGTCTTTTAGCCTTCCACAAATCATTACAAAATTTCCAAAACTGCCCCTTGAGTTGCCACATTTTTTAGGACCGACCCCTAAATATTAATAACTGAATCTTCCAAAACTGCACCTTGGGTTGTCAAAACTTCCAAATTATAATTCCTATCAGCTCAATCTTGTAAAACCAATTTCACTATATCAATTTACTACTAATGACGACACACGGGACCCCTTTAGGGTTAGTGTCGTTTCTTTGGCACTATGTTGAATATAAACAGGTGCATTTTGGTCACTGTAGAACCCTTTTCTGCCTGTGAAGTTTTTAGTCTTTTTCTTTTTAATTACATGTGCATCGTGAGTGCTTCTTCACTAGTATTCTATTAATCTCCTACGTGGAGTAGGAATTCTTTCAAGACAAGCTGAATGTTTGTTCTTGTTGCACAGGCTTATTCCTGGACATGCTCTTCTGAGCTATGGTGAGTATATGTTTATTTTCTGTACGTTGGAGATACCAATTTCTATTTCAGGTCACAAACTGAATTGTCTATCTTGCAGGTTTGCATTGTGCCCTACTTGCTGGTATGTCTCAAACTCAAATGGAGCTTAAACATGTGTTAAGAATTCATCCTCCACCCAAAAAAAAAAATTTCCCAGTATTTCTCGAAGTTGATTTCTTGTTTCTTTGTTCTCATCCTTAAATTATTGCACAATAAAAGATCTGAGTTCCTAGACTTTGTTGCAGAGATGAAGATATACCACGTTCTAACCATATGTACAGCTTCATTAAAGAGAACATAAAAGAACCGTACAATCATAAAAGAAATCCAACTCTTTGAAGTGTAGGACAGAAGTCACTCAAGAAGACCTAGGAATCATAGATGTAACTATTTTACCTATATAACAAATGAATGACATGACCAATAAACACATATCAACAATCCTCTTCAAGCTGAATAGTGCATAATCAGCACACTCAGCTTGGATACAAGAAACATGATTGGGCCGGTACTGTTCCTTTGGTCAGTATATTAGAAAGGGGAGTCTCTGGTACACTATAGGAGAGTTTAACGATGGGAGGAAAGAATAGGTCTGAAATAGAATGAGACCACTAGTGATCAAGGTTGGTCCACAAAAGTGGCTTTTTCACCAATGGGCGGAGCTCTATGATCAATCTACTTCTGTGTGATTAGTAAAGATCCATTTCCAAAGAGAACCTTAAAGTCTCCTGTTGTCTTAGACCTTTAAAGATGGTGTAGCATCCTCATATATATACTTGTGGTAGACATTCTGCAGAGTGGCGTTATCCATTAGAAGGCTCCCTCTAGAAAATATACTACGTCAAAAGTGATCTGATTAGATGACTGTTACCATCTGTTCCATGGACCATCTTAATGGCCACACATGAATGACTGTCCAAAAGAATGTGATAGATCGGATGGTTATTGATTACTGTTATTCCAATGGTTCAATTTTTTTTGCATTGCAGATCTCGTATATGTTCCTCACCATCGGTAGATTCCAACCCCATGCGATGTTTGCATATGAGGACCATAATTATTAGGGTGTACATGATGGGGACCTTTCCCCATTTCTGAATGTCGACATACATAGGGAGGATTAATACTAATCAAATTATTCGTGTAGGTGTTCCCGAGGAGGTTCTCAAGAGAGCAGCATTTATATTGGAGGCAAGTGGGACTAATAAGAACGTTGAGCGTCTGTCCAATGAGAAAATTTTGGCTAAAGATCAGCAATACAAGGTATTGGTTTAGAAGCTAAACTTCAGCCCTAGTGATTATGAAATTCTTCACAAATACTGTTTTCTCTCTAATGAAATTACTTTTCTAAACTGAATGAAGGATGCGGTGGATAAGATGTTGGCCTTTGATGCTCTCAAGGGTGATCTCAACCTCTTCTTCCAAGATATATTTCCTTCGGAGACCTAAAAACATCAAGGTATCCTTTTTATTTTTCTTCTTTTTTTCCCTCATTTGTCATCTCCATGAGAACAGGTAATATCTGAGACTGCATATGAAATTAGTCAACTTCTACTTGATTTTCTCTGAAGGTCATGGGATTCAATTTTCCAGTTTTGTGTCTATGGCAGGGGAGTATTTGAATCGCATCAGGGACCCACCAAAATATATACATAATTGGACTCAGCCATGGATGTTTAGAAATGCCTCTGCATACGCAACTGGTGGGTGATTCTAACTGTTTGGACTTTCCATTCGATGGAGTGCCTCATGTGGTATCACTCAATGATTCCATGGACACATTGATCTTCAGTCATTTACTTTGTGTTCAATAAAAATATTTGTGCCTGTTCACAAGTTCAGCGAGAATGTCACACAGATGCTCATTTGGTTCATGGTCCATTGAAGCGATGACCATCAATCATGCAACCAGAACGTGCATCACTTGATTCATTAAGAGGCAAGGTCCTGCCATCCAAATATGTTGGATGTTCAGTTATTGGATCAGGTCGATTAAATTGTAAAAGCACTTATTAATGAGACAGTAAATCAGTTCTTTCCTCAACTCACTGAATACTTCAATTTGAAGAATCCGAAACATGGGTTGTGGTTATTGCCTTTTTTGGTAGGGAAAATGTTCATAAAAGGGTATTTAGAGTCTTTGAGTGTTGATACCACAGACTCTCGTTAGCAATTTCCCGTTTAGTATGCATTAGTATGTGTCTTTGATGTATTTTTAAGAAAATTTATTTAAAAGGTTGTATTATTCAAAGATTCGGTAAAATTCACATATTTTATGAGGAACCGTATTATACCTATATTAAACGCATATTATACTAACTTGTAGAAACTGAATTTAATATGTAAACATTGTAAAAAAGATCACCGGTATTTTTTTTTAAAATATTTTATACTTAATTTTATTTTATTCCTTGCCGGATTTTTAAACATTTTCAAATGACGAATCTGAATTATACAAACTTTTCTTGTTTGTATTTTTTGCTGTACGACGAATTGCTAACTAGGCCACAGACGTAGGGTCAAAACCCACCTCCAGCTACTGACCACTAACAAAAATATCAGATGAGCATTTGTTTAAGGAGAATTGGCGGGATAGTGCCATAATATTTATGACTTGGAAGTTTGTGTATTTTAACCAGGGATATAGATCTTACAGGGATAGGCCCATCTGAGGATTTAGAAGCTCCGTTAATCAGCTGGGGTGATCCCAACCGTTAGATTTATTCCATTGATTTTGGATGGTTTAGAAATCCACCAGATGGGGGTTCAGGGAAAAATGACCATGATCACAAGTAAAATGGAGAGAAACTTCCCTTCCCAAGTTTGAACCCATTCCTTTTTCGTCTACAAAAATGGCTCACTTCTATATACACCATTTCATAGTTATGCCTCCCTCAAGTAAAGTGGTTCTTCAACATATACCTAACTCCAACACCACGACCCTTCCAAAATGACTACCCTCTCTCAAATCTTGCCTGCCACCTTCCATCGTAAGGTCTTGGACTCCGGTTACCGCAGCCTGCCCCTGCCCCACTTTGATAGTCGCTTGCCGCCTTAACCAGCCTTCAACAAAATCCTGGCTCCGCCACTTACCACATCCAGTGCATGGTGCATGATCAATCATAGGCAAGACTGACCATTCAATGGGAGGTTCCCATAGGAAACTCCAAGTTCAAATCAACCCAATCGGGTACGTCGGTAATGATCTGCTCTTCCAAGCGTGCATGTCACATCTACGGATTATGCCCATTTTAGACCAAAAGAGGGAGAGCCTAGCTAATTCTTGCTATAATTTGCAAGCGTTATGATCTCGTATGTTAAGTGGTTTGGTACCTTTGAGAGTCAATAAGCCTATAAATTGTGAGTGTTCTTGTGGTGGAGGGTGGACTCTGATATGGAGTATCCTATGATGTCGTTAGTTCCGATCACAATGGCCAAGAGCAATTTCGATAAATGTGTTTTTCTGCTCCAATGGTTCCTAGCTGCTGAACCAGTTCTCCATTGAGGTGGGGATAGACTAATTAGCCAATAAAATACTAGAAAGTTACTTAGGTATCCATCAAGCGGGGATAGCTCAGTTGGGAGAGCGTCAGACTGAAGATCTGAAGGTCGCGTGTTCGATCCACGCTCACCGCATTTTTGTCTCTATGTTCCTCCTACAATGTATTAGCCGTATGAACATCAATCGGGACGCTGCAAAAACATGTAGTTTTCGTCTTTTTGTAGGGTTGCATCTGTGCAACTCGGCTGCTTGCTAGGCGTTACTCCAATAGTATAAAGTTATAAACCATGCTTTAAAAAAATGGTCAATATAACAAAAATAACGGCTATTATAAGGGGTTGGACCTCCCCCATTACGTTGTGTCGTTTTAACGCTCAGAAAATAATGGCCGTTGTTTTTCATTATAAAGAAAATAATGACTCATTTTCTGAAAAAAATTGTTAAAAAGTCTGTTATTTTCCATTTTTTTTAAATTTTATTGAACATTTGAAATTCAAAATTTGAATTTTAGCACCAATTTTTTCGTCATTTTATGTTATTTTCCCTTGTTGCCCCTGTGCGTTACAATCCGTTATAACGGACATTATAACGACAAAAACGGTAACGTCCCAATCCGTTATTATAACGGCCTCTTTTAAACTTTGGTATAAAATACTTGTATGAACCAGCTACATAAAATCTAGATGCAACATATACCCATCCAACTACCCAGTTGGTAGGCGGCCATAGCTTAAAATGTCTGCTTTTGGGTGGTCCTTCATGAAAAAGGGTCCACCTCTGTCTATTTGATTTGAAGGTTAAGATTATACAATCAATTCAATTGGTGCTAATTGATGCACTGATCTGACGGGTGGCAATCGGGTGGCAATATATAATTATGTATAGCAATTGACACTTGGTAGAGAAACTGACGGTGTTAGCTAGTCATCTTCTTAGCTCATAGCCAATTATAGCATTTTCTAAGTTAGATATGCATGCATGAAAGTGATAACAACCAAATTCATGATTGGACGGTGTTGATTTTTGTATACATATCCATCACTTGATTGGGATTCTGATTGGGCATGCCGTGGTCCACCTCCCTAAACTGTCTGGTTAACTAAATTAAAAGAAAGAGAAAACAAAAGAAAGAAGAGAGAGAGAGAGATATAAAAATTGTACAAAGGAATTTGATGAAGAGAAACTACATTTGTTTATGTAAAACTAGTAGTGTTTATGTTGATTTGGTAATGTAGCCAAAAAATCTGCTGCATTCTTGCCATTATTGAACCTTCCCGTCGATTTCTTCCCGGGAAAATCGACACTGTTGTGAGGGAAATCGGCATTGGTGAGGGAGAGTTCGAGGAAATCTTGACTTTTAATTCGCTTATTGGGTTCATTAAGTGTACTAAGTAATTATAATCTGTTTTAAAACTCGTCGAGTCAACTTGAAAATCAACTGTGTTGACTTGATAAAAAGACTCAGTTTTCAAGAACTTGACGACCGAGTTGTGAGTCAACTCGTCAAGTTCTCGAAAACTCATAAATTACGGGTTCTCTCCAACCTTCATTACTGGGAAATGAGAAATACAGGGAGACAAATGCGTGGAAGTTGAACAAAGTGGTTGTCCTATTCCCCAATTTCGAATTTCCAACAAACTGGTTGTCTGGTTCATTAATGCTGAAACGTGAAGTCCAATGACTCCATTTTGTCTTTCACAAATATTAATGGCACACAAGGTTTTATAATACAACTAGGTTATAAAATTTAAATTGGTCACGTGCTTAGTAATATGGTTTGTCCATGGTACACCACGCAACATTTGCAAAGTAAAATAGTTGTTTTCTTGTAAACCATGGATCTCTTGAATCCAATGATCAATATGTCCTCAACCGCATTTATTTTTGTCTGGTGACACAGGGTTCAGAAGCACGACTCTGTCTCTCTCTATATACATATCTATATAACAAAACAGGGAAATTGTCTTATCTTTTATCTTATCATATTCGGTTTCAACAAAGAGTAATTGAGATCTTATCCTACAAATAGATGGTGGATCTCATCCACTCACACCTGATTTTGGCAAACGCTTTGTTAGAGAGTGCCGTAGGCACGGGCACGGCTGATTTTTGAGTATGTGTCGAGTTTTCAAACACTAGATGTAACCTCTAGAAATGTAATTTCTTGAGACTCTAGAAAAGAGAATAATTTTTTTTTTAAAATTTAAAAGCCAACTTTGTTTATATTTGTATACTAATTGTATATTTGCTCTTTCCAAGATTGTAAATTCCATGGGGTGATATTAACAAGAACTATAAGAAACTATTTGTAAGTACAACTATGCGAGAGACGAGTAAGAAAATAGAAAATTTATAGCTAGCGCTTCATTTCTTCCCATTGTAAGCAACGAAGCACATCAAAAACCATAACTTCCCAACTCATCTTCTTCGATCAAAACCAGCTACACATCTTCATCAATCGCCCCGTTTCATAATCCATATTGAGAGAGATATAGAGAGAGAGAGAGAGAGAGAGAGAACTCTAGTACCTTCTCTTAATTATGGCAAAAAAGAACGTGAGCTTGATCACCCAAGGCTCCTACGTAAGTCTAGTCTCTCTCGCACACAAACGCGCGCACACGGAGTCTAATTTGGTTTGGTTTATGGGTGTTTTGTGTAGGTTATAATGGACAATGGTTTGGTAAAGCTTACAATATCAAAACCAGATGGGTTGTTGACGGGCATAAAGTATGGAGGGATGAACAACCTTTTGGATCTCAAGTCAACTGAATCTGGTAGAGGGTATATAGAAACTCAATCTCTTTAATTTTAGTTATAGACCATATCAACGGCCTATAAATTGCCTTCTTTGCCATGTGGCACACTCTTTCTGCCTCACTGATTGCATGGATGTTTGACCCACGGTTTGATAGATCTACACACCAAAACCCAGCTTGTTTGATGATTTCTATTGTTGGATTTAGTACCCCAAAAAATCTTGAATCCAATGGCTAGAATATATCACTCTTAAGTGCTAAAATCGAATGGCTAGGGATAACCAATCAGGCTACTTTTGGTGTGTATATCCACCAAGGGGTGTGCCAAACATCCAGGCGTTCAGTGGGCATCGACACATCATCAAGCAATTTACACTTCAATGCCAAAGATAGAATGTTCACCGTATTCTTTAATTTGGTCCATCCGAAATCTGATCAAGTTGATTTCTAGCGTAGATCTCCTAATTAGTGGGAAACATCAGATGGTAGGTCTTAATCAGCTGCATGTATGCCACGTGTAGTACAATGTTTATGTAACACCCATGCAAAAATGTGCAGGTATTGGGACATCAACTGGAACTTAACAGGAGGACAAGATAGATATCAATTGTACGTGCTCATTTTCAAGTTAATTTCTTTTTTTCAAACGAAAAATGTCTCCTAAATATTACCAGACAACCTTAATTTGTTTGTTAAAATCAATGTTTTTAAACCCACCTATTCACCGGTTCAACCGGTTGATAAGACAGATCCGGTTCAAGATACTAGCTTAATTTTGTGATGTACTTTAGGGAAATTTCCTAAATATATAATCAATAAAATCGCCGTTTATGATCAGAAAGAAACTTCTTTTTCATTGTTTTCAACAGACTTACAGCGACGGATTATAGCATTGTACATTCGAGTAACGAATCCATAGAGGTTTCATTCAGGAGTAGTTGGGATCCATCTGCAAGAGGCACCACATTGCCATTAAGTGTAGACAAGAGGTCTTGCATGTGTTTGTACTTATAAGCATGATATCTCGAGTTTTTTGTCGCGTCGCTTTCTCGAATTATATTAATTGTCTGCTTAATGTGCTTTTAATTATAATCTTCCAGGTTCATATTGAGGAGCGGTATTTCGGGCTTCCACTGCTACGCGATATATGAGCGCCCATCCGGATCTCCTGCATTTGATCTAGTGCAGACAAGGATGGTGTTTAAGTTGAGAAGAGACAAGTAAAAACCTCTTTTTTATTTTATTTTATTTTTGTAATATTTCTTAATTAAGTACATGTTGATTACTAAGCGAGCCGTGTTAATCTCGATCGATTATTATATATCGGTGTAGGTTTCATTACATGGCAATCACAGATGAAAAGCAGAGGATAATGCCGATGCCGGAGGATATACTTCCTGACAGAAGTAAACAATTGATTGTACCTGAATCTGTTTTGCTTACTAATCCAATTAATCCTGATCTTAAAGGCGAGGTCTGTAAAATTTACCAAGTGTTAGAACAAATTACTAAACCAAATACAAGAGAAGTGTATGGTCTGAAGCTACCATGTTTGTTGGTGCATATATGCAGGTTGATGACAAGTACCAATATTCAATGGACAATAAGGATGGCGGGGTCCATGGGTGGATAAGCTCCGGCCCTATCATCGGATTCTGGATCATCTTCCCCAGCAATGAGTTCCGGAATGGTGGCCCCACCAAGCAAAATCTTACAGTCCACACCGGTCCTTCATGCCTTGCTGTAACTCTCTCTGTCTTACTACTCTTAGTATTCCAAAATTCAAAATATGACCATTTGATCTATCGCATTCTTTCGACATCCAGAACGAATTTGGCGAACTTTTTCCTAGCAGTTTCAAGTATTTTGGTTATCTGTTGCAGATGTTTCATGGCACTCACTATATTGGAGATGATATAGTGGCTCATTTTAGTGAGGGAGAAGCATGGAGGAAGGTCTTTGGCCCATTTTTCGTCTACCTTAACTCCACCCCAAATGTATCCAACGCCCACAATTTATGGTTAGATGCAAAAAAACAGGTATTTTCTTTTCTCAACTAAGCATTGGCTTAACTGTTTTGTTGATATAGTAATGAATGATCTATAACTGAAATCTTACTGTTTATGGATGTCGCCGCCGCCGACGGTCTATCAACATGGGTTATGGGTTCCACCATTTTATCAGTCCATCTAGGTCTCCTAGACCATCCATTCTGGATTTCTTTTGAAAAAATTCATCTTTTTTTTTCATGATTGGATGGTTATGATCATCCAGTTGGGTCATAGAATATCTCTTCAGTCAAGGGACCCATCTATGGAGGGTGTTTATGGGGATGACATTTATTTACTGCATATACATAATTTAACCTAATTAACATGCAGACCTTGCTTATGGGTTTGTTTCATGGTTCGGCTCATCCTAGAGACTTTTAGAAGAGACAGCATGGCCATATGATTTCATTTCTTCGCCTTATTTTCTTACTGCAAAAGAACGCGGTTCGGCTTCAGGAAGATTATTTGTTCAAGATAGGTAATGACTTACACTTACATATCTTTCTATGAAAAATGTTAAATAGATTTTGCGCTGTTTCTATATTCACAGTATGCGTTGATTCGCAGATTCGTCTCTGGAGCTCTTATCCCTGCAAAATATGCTTATGTCGGCCTGTCAGCCGCAAGGAGCGAAGGAGCTTGGGAAATAGAAAGCAAGGTAACCAATCCATATGGCTCTGTTATCTTATAAACCATAATACCCATAAAGGTAATGCACATACAAGGAAAATGGTAGCCACCATTAGACGGCTCCTCGCGCAATACCATGATCTGATCTAGACTTCTTCGATCCCGTTACATTATTAAGCTGACATTGTTATGGAAATTTTCGTCTGAGTGGACTGTTACAGTTATGTGACTATTCATGTTCTTATGTGCATGTAGGGTTATCAGTTCTGGGTTCAAACAGATACAAATGGATCATTCATCATCAACAATGTTATCCCAGGAGTCTATGGTCTCCATGGTTGGGTTCCTGGTTTTATCGGGAATTACCTTGACAAGGCACTTGTTACCATCTCTGCTGGTACTTAATTTCATTTCTGTTTCATCTACCATACATAAGCAAGTAGAAAGAACCGAACCCCGGTAACATCGTAATTAACTTAATTTGAGAAAATCCAAGGCATTGCCTTATACAGAACCTTGACATCTAATAGAATTACTGTTAAATATTTCAGATTCACAAACAAAACTTGGCAATTTGGTCTATGTTCCACCGAGAGACGGTTCAACAGTATGGGAGATCGGCTTCCCAGATCGTACTGCTATCGGTTTCTACGTTCCTGACGTGAACCCATTATATGTCAACAAGTTATACGTTAACAGCTCCGAGAAGTAAGCAAATTTTTGCATCTATACTGCCCTAAAATGTGTATCTTACTTGTTAGCTCTTATAATTTCCTTCATACTAAAAGCGCTACGAATGCAGGTACAGGCAGTATGGCCTTTGGGACAGATACACCGATATACACCCAAAAATTGATCAAGTTTTTACGATAGGCGTTAATGATTCTAAAAAAGATTGGTTTTTTGCGCATGTCGACAGGTGATTTCCTTCTCTCCTTACTATCCTTATTATATCCTGTATATATAAACACACATTTCAGTAAATATTTGAGAATTGGATATTTCGAATTTTTGAAAATTTCGTTTAAGATCGCGTAATTGTTGGGATAACGCACCGATAATGATGAATCACTGCAAGAGAATCCATTAATGTATGTCTAAACGATCTTCCGACGGAATTATTTTTTATAATTCCTGTCCTTCTAATTCTGCAGTTTTGTAAACTTGTGAGCTAAGTCTTATATCAAGCTGACAAGAAATGGTTCAAATATTTACAGGAGGGGAGCAGAAAAGTATGTTCCATCAACATGGGAAGTCAAATTTAATCTTGATTCAGTAACCAGTGGAATTTACAAGCTGAGGTTGGCGATTGCGTCGGCGACCCGTTCTGACCTTCAGGTAAAGACTGTAGCTTCTACTGTAATAAAATCATTTCATGATTTATTTTTTCTTTAATACTTTAGTCCTACTACAGGTCCATGTTAATTATCTGGATGGAGGCCACCTTGTGTTTCAAGTGTTGAATTTAGGGATGGATAACACTGTTTGTCGCCACGGAATTCATGGACTGTATCGGCTCTTCAACGTCAATGTTTCTTCGTCGTTGTTGATTAAAGGAGACAATACCATTTTTCTAACACAAGCAAGGGGAGGCGATGCGCTCTGCGCGATACTCTATGACTACGTAAGGCTCGAAGCCCCGGCAACTTCGGAGAGGTCTGAGTGATCAGCAGAATGAAGATGGAGCATCAGATTGCGATTGAAATCTACTTCAATTTGGATTTGGAAATTAGTTATTGGTTGAATAAGAACATCGCCACGTCTTATACTACTGGCTCAGTTTAGTATGCCCCATTGCAGTGGCTAATTAACCAATCAAATCGAAGAAAAAAAAAGTATTTTCCGTTGACTAACCAATTGAAAACTAGACTTTGCAAATGCTTAATTTCACAGAAAAATTAAGAGTCTCAGCAGAAGAGCCGAGGGAGAGCACCTTTGACTTTGATAAAGTCATTGATTTTGGCCGTGGGAATTTGAGCATTATTGACCATTATTTGAGAATTCAAAGATCTAAAGGTTTGAAATCACTAATCAGGCTGATTTGTGATTTGTAGGTCCACCTAAGGATTGGAAAAACATCCATACGGTCAGTCCTCTAAGAGTGTGCCACGTGGCTCATATTGCGTGCTGTCATCAAAGTTTTACTCCATTTTATTTGCTGGCGTTGGGGTTGGGTTGCTTTGCTGGTCTGGGTTGGGCTGATAATTTTGAAAAGGGTCGGGCTCCCTTGACATATCTAAAATGACAGGGACACAATATAAGCCAGGTGGCACACTTTTATAGACTCTGACCGTACGGATGTTTGTCCTATCCCATGGTGGACCTACAAACCAAAAATCAGCCTGATTAGTGATTTATAAGTGTTGCATCTTTGTAAGTCAAATACTGCTAAAATTCCCACAGTTGAGATCAGCCCATGAAAATAAGTCCAATCCAAGCCTATAAATCACTAATCAGGATGATGTTTGGTTTGTAGGTCGACCATGGGATAGGACAAACATCCATACGGTCAGAGTCCTGTAACAGTGTGCCACCTGGCTTATATTGTGTCCTGTCATTTTTCTTTCTGTCATTTTATACCTGTCAACGGAGCCCGACCCTTTTGAAAAATACCCATGTGGTCAGGGGGCCCAAAAACATGACGTACATGGGGTTACGTGGGGCCAATGATCGACTGGATCGAAATGTGGCTGGTTTCAAATATTTCCCGACAGCTGATTGACGTTTTGGATGTTGTATAGGTCGCTCTGTTGGCTGTTGGGCGTTAACAATCCATCTCCTCCAATGGGTCCTGCTCCAGTGTACCACTGCACCACCAACACCGACACAGTCAGAAGACTCGGGACCGCAAAATAATGCTCCAATCCCACGGTTGAAAATGAGCCCATGAAAAAGACACAAATCAAATTAATGGTTAGAAACCATCAATCGGGCTGATTTTTGGGTCTGCAGGTTCAAACATCCGAACGTTCATTGATCTCTAAGAGTGTGCAGCATTTCAAGTGCGGCCCAATGTCCGTTAAAAAAAACGTAAGGATCAAAGAGTTGGGGTTTGCAGCATCTATCTCGAGTTTGTATTAGCAACATTAAGACGACAGAGAGACTTACGTGCTTCCGCGCGTCAAGATCGAAGTACGTCTACGGATTTAGAAAAACTCAAAATTTGCATAATTGTAAGCTTAAGGTCCATCGTAGAGGGTTCATCTGTAAAGACCAGTTCCAGTTCCAGGTTTCAACTACCAAGGTAGCTAGAACGATGAGGTGGTTGGTTGGTTGAACCAAACAGCTTCCACCATACAAACAAACCAAGTGGTGGTCTTAAGTAGTTGATCAGTTATCGTCGTCGACCCACAAGTTCGTAGTATTTGTGATTGAGCGCATTGTATTATTAGATTAAAATATGGTTTTCAAAATATTTTATAAACTTTCTTCTTTAAAATATTGAAGTTTTCATTTGTCCGACGTCCTCTTGGACAGAGTGATTTCTTTTATATCTATGTATACTATTATAAAGTTCAGATTGGGGTTGCCACCCACGTTTATGACAATTAAATGCCTCTCTACTTTAGAACAAAAACTTTCCCTCCTTAAATGATTTTCTATTTTAAAGCCAAAACCTGGGTTGGGTAGGGCCGCGTGTGTTGGGGTATGCTACGCCCGACCTCCATAGTAACCCTAAAAATGTCACAATAACCCTAGACCATTTTCTATAAGTACAATGGATTTATTGATAAAGGAATAAAGGCCTCGGAGGCTAAGGAAGCCTGCCAAAAAGCTCAAACGAATACAACGAAAAAGAAGAAGAAAGAAAGCAAGACGAAACATATACAAACGCTTAAAATTGGTTCACCTTGTATAACCAAAATGTAAAATTCAAAATGGCCATTTTTGAGTGCTTAGTTCATTAGAAAAACTGGGTCCCATGGAAAATTAACTTCCCAAATCCCCTCAAATAAGGAAAAGTAGTTTGCTTTTAAAAAGGAGAAAGTCATTTTTCCGTTGGACCTGTCTATTCCCTGTTACGTTTATATACCCTTCTTCCTAAAACCCTAACCACTTTTTTGTAGGGGTGTTAATTTGGCCTGACGGATGTTAGGCTTGGCCCAATTAGGGCTTGGGTCGGGCCACCTCGGATTTGACTGACTTTCAGGTCGGGTCGGGCTGGGCCAAAATCCCAGAGCTTAGGCTCATGCCTAGCCGGAAGCTTGTAGGGGGTGAACTTCGGGCCCGGTTAGGCCCAATCTTATTTAAAAAAAAAATAAAAAAAAATGAAAAAGATGATATAAGATACTCATTTGGGCGTAGGGTACTTTCAAGTCTGGTTGAGCGAGCCATTTCCAGGCAAGGCTAGGCTGGTTTCGAGCCAACGCCGAGCCCGACCCAAATGATCTAACGGGTCAGACCAGCTCAGCCCAGCCCAGGTCAGGTTGAGACGTAGGCCAAATTTATACCCCTGACGTTTTCTTGCTGGTGATGCCATATCTCCCATATGTTGGTAGTCGTTACCAAGATCTCTCTCTCGTTATACAGTGACTCTTTTGACCACCTATTGATGCAATTGGAATCACCACCTCATTACATGCGCCAAAGACTTGGGCCATCATTGAATGGTATAACGATTAATAGGAAACAATGGAATAAGAAAAGATTGGATTTGATCATGCTTTCCTATGATTTTTTCATATATCTCAACCATCACCAAGAGAGAGAGTGTGCACTAGAGGGAGTGTGTGGTGGAGAGAGAGTACGGTGTTGGTAGAAGAAGTAGTCGGCGGTAGTCATGTCGGCGACGGGGTAGTGGTGCGGTGGGTGGGCGGTGATGATGGCATGGTGGGGTGTGGTAGCGGAGTAGCAGTGGTGGTGGGAGAATGAGCTCTTTTCTTCTGTCTGTTTTTCGATTTCGTCTCTTTTTTATTTTGGTGGGTATGTTTAACACTTTTCGGGGTATTTTTGGTATTAAGAAAGAGTGGCTTAGTCGGTACGATGAACACAAAAGGTGGGTTCAAATATCATTTCCTTAAAGAAAATGCTGTCCTATACGGTTGAGGCTATTAACCATTGGATTCAAGAGATCCACCGTCTAAGAGACAGCAACTGCATAGGATAAAATAGTTGTTAGTTCGTGACCGTGGATCTCTTGAATCAGATGGTTAAACGCAAATATTTTTGTCCGGCTATCCGTGTGGTAGCAAGATTTCTTTTCTCCGTTGTCCGTACAGATAGACTGCTAGTGCTAGGCGAGAAAGAAATGCCAGGTTGTAGCGCAACTATTTGTAGAATAAGGCAATTTTTAGAAAGAAACTACGGAAAGACCCTTATTCAATATGTCACTGTTCGAACCTTTGGGTGTCGGTCGGAGAGGGCACTTTGGTTATTTCAGGAGCCAACTAGATCTCTTCCTGTGCGATCTTGTTGTCGTAAACAAAATCCAGGAAATCTGAAACACTGATGGGCTCTTTTGAATACATTTCTCCACAGACAGACTAGACAAGAAGTCTCCACTGACATATGAGGTGGCAGTTTCTAATCTAATGACACATGTTTCAGGATTGCACACTCATGCTCCTTCAACGATAAATAAATAAGAAACGTGACCACACGCTTCCTTTGACACTCGAAGCAAAGGCTACTGGGCGGAAACGTGGCACGGGGAAAGGTTGAGGTAGCAAAAGACGAGGACCTTTCTGGACCAACAGCTAAGTTGTCACGTGTAGGAAAAAACGGAACTCGACTGAAACGAGGTCCTTTCGGGCCTCTTGACTAATGAATGATGACCTACATACCAAAAAATCAGCCTGATTGGTGATCTCTAGCCATTCATTCTGAGTATTAAAAAAAAGGTTCAAATCCAAAGGCTAGAGATCACCAATCAGGATGATTGTTAGGCAGTGGTGGGCAATCATTCATGGCCAGTGGACCCGAAAGGGTGTGTCTCGTGGTTCATTTTTATTCGCTGCATCGGGAAAATGCAGCACAGAGATGTCCTCGGAGAAGACAACATCACAACGTGGCTCAGTGATGTCAAATCCGTGGTAGTATTTGGGTACAATAAATCTCAAAATCGACAGCCCTTGGATAGAGGAGATGATGGAAGTCCATTGTCCTCGATGAAAGGTTAAGATGAAGATTTATTATAACAAATTACCACCGGAACTATGGCATCAGTCTCCACATTTAAAAACCATAAAAATTCTTCCAGGAACCAGTGAACTACTACCGTCTCTCAAAGTAGAAATTTGCTCACAGTCACCAGTCATCAAGAATGCTGACCTCCCACAATATCATCTACGTGACAGACTCTTAGAGATTTCTGACCGTATGGATGTTTCGGAAATCACTAGGTGGACCTACAAACCAAAAATCAGCCTGATTAGTAATTTCAAACCTTTGGTTATTTGTTCTCCAAATATTACACGGTTAAAATCAAGCCATGAAAACTACTCCAATCTAACGCCTAGAAATCACTTATCGGCTAATTTTTGGTGTGTATGTCCATCTAGGCTTGGGACAAAAATCCATACTGTCAATAATAAGACACGTGGCTCATACGGTGAACGGTTAGCACATTTGCTGACTGGCACCGGTCAGCAAAGTTCTATTCCTCTCTCTCTGTTTCTCTCGTCTTGTTCTCCCTCTCGGACGGTTTAGGTACTTAAACGACCCCAAAACGAGAACTAAAAAAGAGAGAGAGAGAGAGAGAGAGAGAGAGGAGAGGGAAGAAGAAGAGGAATTTAAGCAAGCAAAACAGCGGTCAGTGATATAAGGGCATCACAACTTCTCAACTTCTGCAAAGATAATGCAAGGATCTGTAACTCAACCAGAAGAACAAGAAGAAAAGGAGCTTCAGCTTCTTGTTCATGGCGAATTCTAAGTCAATCAAGGCCTCCAGTCTTGTCTTTCTTCTCATTTCCTTCTTCCTCGCTACTACAGGTAAAACCCACAAACAAACCCAAAACTTAAAACCCTTGTCTTTCTTCTCATTTCCTTCTTCCTCGTTTCTACAGGTAAAACCCACACTTAAACCCCATGAACACAATACCACATAACAGAGAGAGTGAGAGAGAGAGAAACGATAAATTAGATTGCAAAACCCATATAACAGAGAAAGAACTATAAGATTAGATAAGATGAAGAGACACCCAGAAACAAACACCCAAAAGAGAGAGAAAAAGAGAAGGAGAGGTCCCATAAAACCCAAAACAGAAATACCCAGGATAGAGAGAGTCCTTAAAACTTTGCCTTTCTCATTTCCTTCTCTGTTACTTTTTTAAAGGGATTGCAGCAGAAGCAGTAGTGGCAACAGAGATAAAGAAGCAACAAAACCAAGAAGAACCATTTGTGGGAGTCAATATTGGCACGGACGTCTCCAATATCTTATCTGCGACCGACCTGGTTTCGTTTCTTCAATTGCAGAAGATCGCCCACATCCGCCTCTACGACGCCGACACTGACATTCTTCGAGCCCTCGCTCACACCAAGATCCGTGTCATTGTCGGCATACCCAACAATCAGCTCCTTGGGATTGGTTCTTCAAACGCCACTGCTGCCGCCTGGATCGACCGCAATGTCGCCTCTTTTTACCCAGAAACCCTAATCACTGCAATTGCGGTAGGCGATGAGGTCTTAACCACCATCCCCTCATCAGCTCCTATCCTTCTTCCTGCAATTGAATCCCTTTACAATGCTTTAGTAGCCTCAAATCTCCATACCCAGATCAAGATTTCGACACCCCATGCCGCATCGATTATTCTCGACCCCTTCCCCCCTTCTCAGGCCTTTTTCAATCAATCCCTTACCCCAGTTCTCCTCCCTTTGATTCAATTCTTATCAAAAACTAGCTCTCCACTCATGATGAACCTCTATCCTTACTATGTGTTTATGCAGAACAAAGGGGTTGTTCCTTTGGACAATTCGCTCTTTAAACCCTTAACCCCTTCCAAAGAAATGGTCGACCCAAACACCTTACTTCACTACACGAATGTGCTGGATGCCATTATCGACGCTACCTATTCCTCCATGAAGAATCTCAACATCACAGATGTTGTAGTTCTTGTTACAGAGTCCGGGTGGCCATCGAAAGGGGACTCGAAAGAACCATACGCTACTATCGACAATGCCGATACATACAATTCGAATTTAATTAAGCATGTTTTCGATCGGAGTGGGACTCCATTGCACCCAGAACTTACTTCCAGTGTTTATATCTATGAACTGTTTAATGAGGATATGAGGACGTCGCCGGTGTCGGAGGCGAATTGGGGGCTTTTTTATGGGAATTCGACGCCGGTGTACTTGCTTCATGTTTCTGGAACTGGCTCTTTCTTGGGGAACGACTCGACGAACCAGACGTACTGTGTCGCCATGGAAGGAATTGATTCGAGATCGTTACAGGCGGCTCTTGATTGGGCTTGTGGGCCGGGGCGGGCGAATTGCTCGCAAATTCAACCCGGGGAGGATTGTTACCAACCCAACAATGTGAAGAACCATGCTTCCTATGCGTTCGATAGCTATTATCAGAAGGAAGGGAAGGCAGCCGGGTCCTGCAATTTTAAGGGTGTCGCCTCAATCACCACTACAGACCCAAGTAAGTATTATTGAAGAACAAAAAGATTTAATTTTTCGCTAATGTGCGCCTTTGTGATGCAACCTCAAAGGCACAGACCAGCTTTTCAAAGAAGGAGAATTCACTTTCTTCATCTTCCTTTTCACTTTTTTTTGGCTAATTTGCGCTGTGGTGGTGATACCACACCATGATACCAGTATACGACCACTCAGGCATATATACTGAAGTTAATTCACTCTCTCCCTTTTACTTGTTTGCTAATGTGCGCTGTGGTGGTACTGAATATACACTGGTATCACCATTCAACACCATAGACCAATGGAAGCTTGAATGGAGAGGATGTATTTTTCTTTTTTTTATTATTTTTTGTTATCTCTGCTAATGTGCACGGTGATGGACATTGATTTGTTTAATGGACGTCTGCAGGTCACGGGAACTGCATTTTTCCTGGAAGGTGAGAATGTTGGTGTTTGTTGGTTACTTACTGTTCTCTGTTCAATGGATTTTTCGTATTTTTCTGTAAAAGTAATTAAATAAAGGGGACAGATGCCATTCCCCAAGTGGTAACTTAATATAATACCACGTGAATGCAAGTCGTTGGATACGGGAATAATGACATCAGAAACCTTTTTATGATGTCATTATCCCATTCCCAAGTCCCAACTCCTCCCAACTGCCGCTGCCTCCCATTGAACTGCCAACATATTGTAATCGTAGCACTACAGAGGCAAAAGAGCTGATCAATGATCCTAACCGTTCGATGTTTGAACTCTTTTTCTTGCTTGTTATACTGACATGGGTTTTCAAAGTGGTGGCCCACTGGATGAGTGAATATGATTTATTCATAGTTTTATTTTTCCTGGCAGTAAGAAGATAGGGAACAAGACCAAGGAAGGGAGCGCAGCAACCAATGCGACAAGTGGGGCCGGATTGCGATGGAGAGGTGGGGTCGAGAGTTTCCCTACGCTTGTGATTTTGTTGATGTTAGTTGTTACCACGAATTGGGGATCTTGGGTTTGATCGTGGGGTTGATAAAAGCCTGAATTATTTATTTTATTTGATTGATTGGAGTAGTATCATTTTTTGTAATTTTCTTGTAAACACGGGATTCCTTCGTATTCCACAGTTCCAGAGCAGTACAGGCATGGCCTGGTGGTACTGGAAACTGACCGACCAGAAAGAATGGATTATTGTCTGCTACTGTAGACGGAAATTTCCTTCTTCCTTCCCTTTTTTTGTTCTTTTTGGTAGACCCGAAGAAGTGTCCGTTGCTCTAGCAGAATGGAGATTTTGGTCCTACTTAACCCAATAGCTGAAAACTGATCTATTTGTTAGCCATAATGATTCGATTTGTTGGATTCTTTTGGACGGTCAGAAAGTTAACTTTTAACACGAGAGATCTCCCAAGTGGGAGCAAGACTTGCCCGACCACCCATAAGCCACGTGGAAATTTATTAGAGGACACTGACCGTATAGGTGTTTGACTAATCTGTAAGTGGACCTACAAACCAAAAATTAGCCTGATTAGTGATTTCAAAACCGTTGGATCATTATACTGAAATAATGGTAAATAATGCTCAAATTCCTACGGCTAAGATCAACCAACGAAAATGACTTCAACTAACGCTTAGAAATCACTTATCAGGTTGATTTTGGGTTTGTAGGTCCACCTAGGGATTGGCCAAACATCTATAGGTCAGTGTCCTCTAATAAATTTCCACGTGGCTTATATTGTGAGTGGTGTACGTGCCGGGAACTCATTGGCTGTGATTTGCAACTTTGTTGTGACAGAAGTTTTACTCGTCAGGTAGCAGCTACCTGACCACGGGTGGTGCAGGCAAGTCTTGCTCCTTGATTTGAGGTAATTTCTTTAGTGGATGCTACTAGTCATATCATAACCATCAAATCGCTCTCGATTAACTGAAGAATTCGTCTCGTGCATGGCCCACAGGCCATGGTAACTTGATAGTCTTGAATCTCTTGATTATCCTTATCGGGTCGGGTAGACTACCACCTCCAGCAACCGTCCTCTGTTTATAAGCGGTCGAATGACCATAATGGGCCTTAGGAGATGGGCCTTCTTATTAACGTAGTAACTGCAAATCCATAGTGGTAAGAATTGATAAATATTGACTGGGATCTTGATTAACCTCATCCAAGGGTGGGTATTGACGAAAGCCCTCAATAAATCCACGTCCTACTAGCCTTGGCATCCTCCCACCACCATCATGGCCGGGCAAGTTCCAAATGTCGTGGTCCTCTGATCAGGCTGAGGTTCAACTTTGACGACATGAATACCCCAAAAAGAAACAAAATTCCCCATATATAGTTAACCCAAAATAGAGTTGCATCTGTTACCGAACATCTCAAAATACTCTGCATGGAACACATGGGGAATTTTGCACTCTGCATGGAACCTTAGAACCCAACACACACTACAACCGTAAGGAGAGTGAGCGAACCACGTCGCTCTCTCTTCCTAAGCTGTTACTCTCGGACTTAACCTCAATTACTTTCCTCCATAGGCTTCAAAGTCCCACCAAAATCTCCACAACCATATTCCTAAAAAAGATTCATTCATGCTCTTAAAATCTTTTATCCCTAACTCGGTGTACCTCTTAGCGGTATGCCCTAATAATCATCTCCAACTTCTTTACCACACTCATCAGAACAAGAAAGAGGAAGAAATAGTAAATATGCGAGCTAGATAAAGAGAAGCTTTTAGTTAGGATACGCTTTGGATCTGTAACTAGCCCCCAAAGGAAGACCCTAATACGTGGATGGAAAAGACACTGCGCTGACCCAAAACTGCCTCAAAACAACAAAGCTCGTCTCTCAAATATCTCCACTGGGTGCCGGAATTACTTCCTTCAAATGTTAGATTTTTGTAGTCCTAATAATAAAACTTCCCCTACTATAAGGTTAGGTTTTGCGGTTATTTTAAGTTTACCAAGTTGAATGACACTGCGATCCTAGAGAGAGTACAACTTTGCATTGGTACACCCCCGTAGCAACACCATGTGACTCGGTTCCAGTTTACGTACTCCTAAAAATGCTCTTAACTCAATTCAAACTCAACTGAGATTACTTTTTTAGCATGGGTTTCACAAGTATTAGGGATTCTTTCAGTTAAGTGTCCTAAAAGGCTAAGAAGGAGAATAACATCCATAGCATTTGCAGGGCTAGGTGTGTAAATTTGGCCTGCAGCCCAGACTGGTCCCCGCTGACTAAGCATCCGGGTCAATCCTGACCTTTGAGTTTCAGCCCACGGTCTGGCCCATTAAGAGGGTTTGACGGGCCAACCTACAGCCCAGTCCGCCAACAAATGTTAACAGGCAATGCAGCCCATTAAGCTATCCCTAGCCATCCATTTTAAAGTTTGAAAATTTTGCCCTTAATTTTTGTTAAACTTTTTGTGAACCAAGCCCAACCAGTCAGTCCAACATAGCCGGCGGCCCGAGCTTAAGATTTTAGCCAGGCCGGCCCGACAGGCTATTCATTGAGAGGTGCTAATGAATAGATTATACAAAAATAAGGTTAGTTAATGTTAGATTATACAAAGTCCCTTATTTATAGGAATAAAATGTTATTTCTTTCTCTCTATAATCTCTTAGATAAGAATATATTTATGTGAACTTAAATAAGATAACTATCCAAAATTTTAGAATTTATTATATTTCGATTTTGCTGGAGCACGAAACCAAAATTTTGGCCATATCAGAGAAATTTAAAACCTTGGCAAATAAATAATCTCTCTCTCTCTCTCTTATGTCAATAGTTCAGAGCCAACATGTGGCCACAAGAGAGGGGGGGTGATGGTCGTGTGATATAGAGGAGAGAGAGAGATGGCAGGGGGTGGAGGTGATGGTCATGCGGTGGCATTGGAGGACGACACAGTGGGGAGCGGAGAGATAGAATGGTGAGGTGGGGTGGCGTTTGGAGATGACGAAGGTGGGTGCCCAAACAGGAGGGGGACATTTTTATCGGAAAAAAAAAAAGAGAGTGGGTGGCGAGCTTAATGGGGTGGGTGCCCGTAGAATTACCCTTATCATTTCCCGTATATTCATACGGGCCCTTAAGGGCTGCCGTCGGTCTAGTTTTCTAGAAACGATTCTTCTTGCTCATAAATGTTCATAAGTCTTTTAGATCACCACAACTTAACAAACAAATCCTTTTTCTAGAAATTTTTTCCTCTGGGTCTTAATCCCATTTCATTGCTTGCATACTCAAGTTTGGTCCATCAAGAAACAACCAAACTCAAATGGAGCTTCCGAATTTCATATAACCTACAGCACAAAACCCTCTTCATTTTGGAAACGAAAAACAAAAGAAAAAGAAAGAAGAGATCAATTTAATTGATCTCTCACTCTCTCTACTCTATATCTATAAGATTACAATAAGAAACAAAAGATAAAACAAGTGAAGTCGAAGGGGAACTCTCTCTTCTTCTGCCAAAAGTCTCAAATGACAAGAAGAAAACGATAAGATACCGATGTACAACAAATTAATACACTCCTGTGC
Organism: Euptelea pleiosperma; assembly: GCA_035048495.1. NCBI lineage: Eukaryota > Viridiplantae > Streptophyta > Magnoliopsida > Ranunculales > Eupteleaceae > Euptelea > Euptelea pleiosperma. The sequence goes on from CM068545.1 coordinate 6,907,379, forward strand.
CGGCCAGGTCCGGTACTGGGTTGGTGCCTTGGTGGGGGTGCTACTCCGGTTCCACCCCCACCACTCTGCTTCCTATGTTCGCTTTCCAATTTTTTATACTAGTAATATATACCAAGATCTACCAGGGACCCCCCCATGATACCTCTTATCTCAGAGCAGTCACAAAAGCCATCAAGGATTCGACATCCCGCTTCTCCGATGGGTACTTTATGGGCCGGGATGAGTGCTTAGGGAAGAAAAGTATCGTGGGGAAGCTACCCAACTGCAGCTCCTGTTGGGAGAATGCTTTCTCCTCCCCATCTGCCCTGAACTTTCCCACCTTCACCCCTGACCCCTCCAGCTTCTCCGCCAATTCCACATATGATCCTTCCATGGCCTGTTTTTCAAACCAGAATAAAGACATAAAAATCAATCAGAAAAACCATTACAGGATTCCAACATGTTCAACGCTTTTGAATTATGTGTTTGTCAAAATCTTTACCTGGCAGAAGCGGCACCAAGGAGCGTAAAGCACGACAAGCCATGGTTCTTTCCGGTTCTCCAGCCTGGCCAAATTCTCTATCCCTGTCCTGCTTAGAGTGACCACACTTTGGGTGTCGAAGATGTCAGCGACGGTAGCTGTTCCATTGGTGTTGGCAGCCCCATTGAGTTGGCTGACATCCTCCTGTTTGATGTTTCCCTTGTGGAGGCCGCACTCCTTAGCCTTAGCATCCTCCCACCACCACCTTCCCTCTCTCTCGTGTTGCCCAGGCAAGACTGGCCTTGTGCATGGCTCGCACCCAATTGAGACATAACCCTTTGAATGCAACGAGTTGACTGGTACATTCATGGTCCGTAGGAAGTCCCATATGTCGCGACCTTCCACATTCGCAACCGGGTTCCACTTAATCAAGCTGCCAATCCCACCGTCCAACCCTTCGAATACCGGGTCGACCTGAACGACAGGAATTTCGGCCCTGGTGCCTGGAGACTGATCTTTCCTTTGCCCGGTGATCCAAGCGCGAAGACCCTTGAGGGCCCTCCTAAGGGGCCTCACCTTCCTCACTCGACAGCACTCTTGGTGCCCGTCTTCATAGAAGGAGAAAAGTCCCTTGCTTCTAACCAGGCCCTGCACCTCTACCGCATCCGGAAACATGTACTCAATGCGGATTCCATAGTGCTTCTCCACAGCATCGAAGAACTGGTATGTCTCCGGATTCAGCCTCCCCGTGTCCAGGCTAAACACCCTGAATGGTCGACCAGTTAATCGCGCATACTCGATCAAGGCCACGTCCTCTGCTCCACTGCACAAAGCAACAAACACATCAAGTTTTAATTTCTGCAATCCGACAGTTAAGATCATCTGATCACTATGAGGCCCACATGTTCATCCATTCAAACCATCCAATCAACGGGCCATTTCTGTGGGACCATCATAGATGAAGAATTGAAGATCACTTGGATGTCCACGCAATCATACATCACAAACAATGGCAATTACGTAATTTAATTGGTAATGGTATATTCCAGAGGTTCTCCTACAGTCCTACGTAGAAAGTACCGAATTGCTTGGTTCTCAAGGAATTCCGGATTCTTTTAAGGGATACATGGAATATTCTTTGTAGCAGTGGCATGTTTGTAATTTAAACTTGAATCAATGTACTCTATAGTCTTATGTAGAAATAGACGATCCAGATTCGAGAATCAAGGTTGATTTATAGATTCAATAAATGTACAGACCTAAAAGCAATGGCGATGTCGTTTCCGAATTTCTCTAGGGCTTTATCCATAACTTCGAGGGGAGAAGCGTTTTCAAGTTCTTTAGCCAATTTCTCGTAATCCTCCGCCTCTAATTTCTCTTCTAGTTCTGCAAATATCAAATCAAATAAAGAGCACAATAGTCATTACACACACCAAGTAAATACCCGCCACAGAAAGGAGAGTAAACGCCAATATACATACCAGGAGCAACCATGGTTGTCGCAGCGAGAGGAACGATTGAATCGCTCCGTTTAGGCTCTGCGAAGACTGGTTTTACTAAGCATCGTCTCCGGGAAGAATTTGCCGCTGTTGATGGAACGAGAGGTCGATCCAACGGTCGAAAAGAACCGATCTGTAGAGCTGCAGACAGAGGAAAAGGAGAGGAAAAAAACAGAGGAATTAGACTCAAATACCCTCATAGGAATCTTAGAAACATAAAAGTAGAAGAAAAAAACGCTAAATTTCGTAACAAACAAAACCCAAAAAAAATTAGGATTAAAAAAAAAAACGAATTTGAACCAATGAGGTGAAACATAATGGGATCTTCAAGAAGAACAGCAAAATCTCGAAAAAACTCCTGAAAGGAACTTAAAATTCACCAGGAAAAACAGGGGAATTGCCGTTTAAACTTAAAACCAAACGAAAGAGAACTAAAATCACATCTTTAAAAAATTAAAAAAAAAAAAAAAATTGAACCGGCGTAAGGAATGAACCTTTGAGCTCTTGAGAAGCGATGGAACGCGAAGCAAAAGAAGCGGAAATCGCGGAAGAAGAAGAAGCAGCCAACGCCATAAGAGAATTCTCTAAATCTCTCTCTCTCTCTCTCTCTGTTTCAGTTTTGGTTTCGCTTTTCTTCCCTTGAAGGTCGCCGGGGGTTAAATAATAGCCTGAAAAAAGAACGCTCTTCCAGGTTCAATGAACCTGGACGCTATTCCGTAGAGAGTTGTGTCCATGCGCATTTACACTTGTCGAATTTCTATTGGCTAAAGCTTATCGCGCGTCCTCAAGCATCTTTGCCATTTGGCATACCGGACCCCCTGTGTGCTGTATACAAAACTTTGAAGTCCCCTTTCGAAAAGCCCTGTGGAAGACTCTTTCAGACCCACAGATCAATTTTTACCTGGATCAACTCTTACCAGACCTATAAACAAAAAATAATTTTAATCAGTTATTTTTAGCCGTTGGATTTGAGCATTTCATTAGGGAGATGTCAAGACGTTGGATTTGAAATCTATTGATTTTCTAAAATATAACATCTACACACCACCCATTTAACTAAATGTATGTGTATAGATCGAACAAGAAATGATCCAAACATCCATAAGGTTATTAGGACTAAATGATATCTTCATTTTGAATTTTATTAAAGGTAGGCTTCAAAATACGAAGAATCAAGACAGCAAATATTTACTAAAGAGCGGGACATAGAACATATCGCTCAAATAAATGTACCCGCCTGCCAGTAATATAGTCAATTTTCAGCAGCCCCTGTCGTGAGGCTTGGGACCACCATCCATTCTAAGATTCCGAGAAACTTCGCTGACCGCCCACTATATGAGCCACGTGGCACATTTTTAGACGACACTGACTGTATAGATGTGTTCAATCCCTAGGTGGACCTAGAAATCAAAAATCAACCTGATTAGTGATTCATAAGCGTTGGATTGAAGTCATTTTTCGTGGGTTGATTTTAAGCGTGGGAATTTGAGCATTATTGACCATTATTTGAGGTGCAACGATCCAAATGTTTGAAATCACTAATCAGGCTGATTTTTAGTTTCTACTTTCTACGTCCAGCTAGGGATTGGATAAACATCCGTACGGTCAGAGTCCTCTAAGCGCGGCAGCAGCTTCGCTGACCGTCGTTCAGCGGGCAGGAAAGTTTTACTGTAAGACTCCTGCCATGATGTCAGACACAATAGGATGATCCTAAGTTCCTAGCCATCGGATTTGAAACTTTTTGTTCTAATTTTTAACGCCATAAACAGGATTGCCATGACCCTTTAGAGAGTAGAACTTTGCTGACGGACCACACTGAGCCACGTGGCACACTCTTAGAGACCACTGACCGTATGGATGTTTTGCCTATCCTAGGTGGATCTACAAACCAAAAACCAGCCTGATTTGTGATTTCAAACCTTTTGATCTATGTATTCCAAATAATGCTCAAATCCCACCGGTAAAAGTCAACATATGAAAAACGACATAGATCGAACACTTAGAAATCACTAATCAGGATATTTTGGGTATGTAGGTCCAACTACGGAGGGGCCATACATGGATACAGTCAGTAGTCTCTAAGAATATGCCACGTGTCTCGTACTATGATCCATCAGCAAAGTTCTACTCCTAGATGATATACTTGGTGGAGCCATCACGTAGGGCCTTTATGTCTGCCGCATGCAATCTACTGTCCTTCTCTAACAGTAAATAAAGCATCAATACACCTGATCATCAAAAATAGACGAGTAAAACTTCTGTCACAATCGAATTGCAAATCACACAATCACAGCCAATGAGTTCTCGGCACGTACACCTAAAAGCAAAGCACATGGTACGTTGCAAAAAAGCACTTCTGTACGTGCCGAGAACTCATTGGCTTGTGATTGTGTGATTTACAATTTCGTGTGATAGAAGTTTTACTCAAAATAGACGGCTTGCCCAATCGAAGGTATAAAGTTCTACACGTCACACCTTTCTCTTCTTCGAGTAGATCTTTGAGGATGACGGATGTCCGTCCGTCATCAAGCATCATCAAACATTTACTCCGTTTCCTTGTCTCTCATTTTTTGTCTCTCCTGATTCGAGAGTTTGGAGTTTAGACGCAGACGTCTAGCTGATGAGCAATCACTCTGTACCGCTGCTTCTACACTCGTCGACGACCTATACATTAAAATAAGTATGTTGGTGATTTCTAGACGTCCGATTTGTCGTGATTTTCTGGCATTGGATTTGCGCTTTTTATGAGTGTTCAAATCCAACTGCTAGAAATCACCAATTAATCTTTTTTTTGATGCGTAGGTTCACCAAGGGTAGGCCATCCATGGAGTCGTGGGCCAAGAAATTGTCTCACGTGGCATTTTGGAGGGGATTGTCAGGGTATGTGTTCTCTCCATTTATCAAGCTTCAGACCATTAGGACTTTGGCCATTATAACGGTATAAAAAGGTCAGGGGCAAAAACGGAAAATAACGAAAAAATGGAAAAAATGGCACTGAAATTAAAATTTAAAACGGAAAATAACGGAAGAAAATTTCCAGAAAATAATGGCCATTATTTTCATTATAACGGCCATAAAGTTTCAGGTATACCTTGTTATGTCACCACTCACCACCCTTTGCCAAAAGGTGTAAGGATATTGGGTCAGGATCAGGGGACACATAATTTCACACCAATTTTGGCATAAATCAATGGCTAATTTTTGGTGACGATGATCTCCTCACCATATATAGATCATCCCTACAAAAAAATCAGCCCATTCCGAAATTTCTAACCCCATCAAATGTGGATTTCAAGTTGGGATAAAAATTATACTGTCCATAATTCTTCAACTTGTAAACCAGACTACAAATATCATAATGATTTGAATTTTTGTAAGGGTGTTCTCCTCACCGTATAGGCCATCCTCACCAAAAATCATTCCATTCCAAAACTATTAATTTAAACATTGGCCCTACCAAATTTTTTGTCTGAAATTTTATGTCAAAATTTGTGTCCCTTAAGGTGTTTTTGGTGTATTGGTTAGGGTCTTAACATTTGGTATCATAGCCAACCCCACATCATGGGTTTAAGTCACGGGAGGGGTGATCTAAGGAAAGGGCTACCTGAGGGCTCGCTAAAATAAGAAAGAGAAAATATGGGTATTGGAGTGAAAATCGCCTCAAAGTGGGCCACCATGGACGTTGGCCCTGAAGCATGGTGGAATGTTACAATCCTAAAGGTTAAGAATTAAACTTTACGCACCTCTATCACTTGGGTGATTTTGGTGTATTGGTTTGGGTCTTAACACTAATGTTGACCCAAAAATATTTGGCTGAATAGAGTGAGAGCACGAGGTAGCAAAACACATGAACCCTTTAGGAACTGCCATGTGTGTAAGAAAAGCCTACAGTCAGGAGAAAATTTTTGAAGCCTTGGGATTTTTGAAGCAACAATAATGCGCCCAATGATGACGTGCCACACATACCTGGGTTTAGGGCTTCTTCTCTCATTTGTCTGACAAGAGAAGTCATCCCCATGTGAGTAAGAATTGTCTACTTGTTTGCGTGACGACTTAGGCTGCGTTTGGGTAAGCTTAATCTGAATTTATATACAAGTGGGTTTGGACAAGAAAAGATGATTTGGTCATTTAAAAAAGGTTATGAAATGATTAGAAAAAATATGAGGGCATTTTAGGTATTTAAAGAGTCCCATTAAAGTTTTAATGGAAAATTCTATCTGTAGCCCCAAATTTTCTGAAAACACCCCACCCTCTCTCAGCACCCCACACACAGCTAACTACCTACCTAGCTAGCTCTCTCTCTCTCTCTCTCTCTCCATCGTACTCTCTCTCCCTCTCTCTACCCTATACATTGTTAAGGTCGTGATGTAACGAGGTATACCTCATGTTTTTTGGCATGTGGAAGCACGATTGTTGTTACTCACCGCTACCATTTGGGCCCACTGAACACATGGATGTTTTGCCCACCCCTTAGTAGTCATTCATACCAAAACTTGGCTTGTTTTGTTGATTTTTGGCCATTGGTTTCAGTACTCAAAAATAATGGTTGAATCCAACTGCTATAATCACGCCTTAAAATGTACTAAGATCTAATGGTTAGAGATTACCAATCATGGTGATATTTTGGTGTGTATATATCCATCAAGGGGTGGGCTAAACATCCATGCAGTCAGTGGCCCAGATGGCAGCCATGATTAACAAAAATTGTGCGGGATTCCTCCTTCCATCTTTTTCCTATTTGTTATACATTACATGTAGATTGCACCGAGTGAATTTATGGACATTTTTGGAAGAAGAAAGTTTCAACCCCTAGGATAATTTTGGAAGATTAGTTTGGAGGGATGAATATGCAAATTATGTCATGGCAGTGCAAATGCTGTGCTTGGACATGCAGGTGCGTTAGTCGGCAAGCATGCAAACGTAATCTTATTGACCATCCAACACAATTTGACTAATTAAACGGCTAGGATCAATTGATCAAGGAAAACACTACTGCTGTAGAGACTTATTAGGTTAGAAAAAATAAAATAAAATAAGACAGCACACTACTTGTCTTGTTGACCAAGCAGTGATGAGTACATAAACCAAAATTAATTTGGGAAAAAGGGAAGGTCCATTAAAAAAACAATAGTAGAGAGAAATCCATAGAATCAGATGGTTACATTCATCCAAATAGATGAGTTATCAGCATAAGAGATCTCCTAGGTGATGTTCCATCAAATGGTGGGTCCACGGATGGTATTTGCCACGTATGCCGGAATGAAGATGGAAGTTTCTTAGAAGGGTCGGGTTCCGGTGACCAACACCTTGGTGTACCCTCATAGAAGATGAATCAATGGCTGATTTTTGGTGAGGATGATATCTATGGTGAGGAGGTCATCCTCACAAAAATTCAAATCATTCTGATATTTATAGACTGATTTAGAAGTTGAAGTTTTATTGACCGTCAATTTTCACCGTGTAACTTGAAAACCACATTTAACGGGATTAGAAATTTCAGCCATTGATTCATCTTCTATGAGGGTACACCAAGGTGTTGGTCAAAACTGTAGGTCACGAGAACCTGACCCTTCTTAGAAAGAGGGGAGAAAGAGAGAGCAAAATAATTATATATTCTTAAGGTTCGGGCTCGAGGGGACCCCATTTTGAGGTACCCACATAGAAGATAAATTAATGGCTGATTTTTGGCAGGGGTGATCTCCTCATTCTGATATTCATAGACTCGTTTAGAAGCTGAAGAATTATGGACCGTCGATTTTTACTGTGTAACTTGAAAACCACATTTGATGGCGTTAGAAATGGGTGTCACTGATTCATCTTCTACGTGGGTACACCAAAATGGGTGTCAAAAAATGAGGGTCCCCGGAGCCCGAGCCTATTTTTAAGACAAATTTAGTATTCAACTATTTACAGACTGCAAACATTGTCAGTACTGTGATGTCCCTTGAAAAACGTGTTTTTAATTTATAAATATTATTTTTGAAAACGTTGAAATAACACATTTTTCAAGGGACATCCAACAGTACTGACAATGTTTGTATACTTTTAAGCATGCAAAAGTTAGATACTAGATCTGTCCCTATTTTAATGGAAACAATAATTGTCTCATTATAACCTTCAAGGGTCGGGCTCCCTCGACAGAGAAAACAATCGCTGGCCCCGGGGGACTTCAAACTTTGAAGTCTCCTCACCCAAAATGTCTGACAAGTACCCCAATCCCTTAACTCAACCCTGGTTAAGCCCTTGGTTAGTGGTCAAAAAGGGGTACTTGTCAGACATTTAGGGAGGGGGACATCAAAGTTTGAAGTCCACCGGGGCCAGCAAAAATTTTCTCCCGTTGACAGATCTAAAATGATAGGGACACAATATAAGCCAGTTGGCATACTTTTACAGGACTCTGACCTGTACGGATGTTTGTCCTATCACATGGTAGACCTACAAACCAAAAATCAGCGTGATTAGTGATTTATAGGCTTTGGATTGGACTTATTTTCATGGGCTGATCTCAACTGTGGGAATTTGAGCAGAAAGATGCAACACTTATAAATCACTAATCAAGCTGATTTTTGGTTTGTATGGTACACCATGGGATAGGACAAACATCCGTACGGTAAGAGTCCTGTAACAGTGTGCCACGTGTCTATATTTTCTCCCTGTCATTTTAGATCTGTCAACAGAGCCCGACCCAACTTTCAAAGTTCAAACCACACAACCATGTTATCTTCAAACAGGAATGCAAGCAAGCGACGCCTTAATGGCGTTGCGCAGACACAACCAAGGGGGTTGGTGTTGGTGTTGCTTGCTCGCATTCCTCACTCTACTAGGTTCTAGGGCGAAGTTTACGCTTCTAGGGGTTCTAAAGGACAGGCAGACATGTCGACATACATAGACATACATGTTTGGAGAGTGTTTGGGCTCCATGTTGCACTAAGAAATTCTAATTTGAGGTCAGATATCAAATGGAGATATGGTCCTCTTGTTTTTTTTTTCTTTTGTTTTTTTGGAAAATTATTGTTTTCTGTGATGGAGAGCATATTGATTTGTTTTATTTTCCTAGAAAAGTTTTGAAAGCAAAAGGACATGTCGGTAAGCTAAGATTGTGTGGAGAGGGACGCTACATTTTCTAGCCGTGAACGCACGGCAAATGCGAAAATATTGTGATGACACGAAAATTGACATCTCAAAGCATATTAGCCTTGTCTTGCAATGGGTGATGCTCAATGATTCTTGATCCAGAGCTTTAATATAATTTCTGGTTCAAAATCAAAATCCAATAAATTTAAGGTGAATGTAGTTATCACTAAATTTATATTCTTCCTTAAAATGGAAAGAACCTAAAAACAGAGCAAAAGTATGACATGATGAAGGCATAAATATCTAAATTAGAGAAGAAGAAATTATGCAAAAATATCCCTATAAGGCCTTGCTTGGTAGCACTACACACAAACGTTTGCAGCATTGACTGTGCTTGGTGGCGCAGCATCCAACAAATATTTACATTAAACCCAAACATATTTTACTAAAAAGCAGTCCAATTTTTGCAACCAAATTAAAAAAAAACTGCAAACAATAGGCAAATGACCCTCTCATCCCCCCTTGGTCTCCCCCAACAGCTCTCCCCTCCCCAACCATACGAATATTTTCCCACCAAATGTTTGTCATTGCAAACATTTGTTATCAAATATTTACCTAAAAATATTTTCCTGCAAACTAGGGACAGGATACCAAGCAGGGCCTAAATGGGGATTGTGATATGTGGCAAATTGGGCCCTATTAGCAACTTCATCCTTTTTTCCCTTAGCTAACTGCCATAAGTAGTTGGTATAAAAAAAAAAAAATGCTAGAATAATTGAAATGCCTTAAAATTGTAAATATTGAAACAAAAAGGATAAAAATAATAATTTTCCTGTTGTCGTTTCTTGCCCACCTCACCTTCTCATGTCGCCTACCGTGACGCAGGCACCGACTTCAAATGCCGGTATGCTATACTTAAGATGAAATACCAATGGGAGAGGATTAATTAAGAAGAAAGTTGAGTCCAAGGTCCTCAATGCATGATTAGATAAATCTTTAAAAAAAGGGGGGGGCCCTCAAAGCATAATGGGTGTCTCATGGGGCTGCTTCCTTTGTTTTCTCAAAAATTAGACAAAAATGATGTCATGGATTTTGTAATCTGTACGATTCTGAATTTTTTTTAGGGGCTGCTTGGCTTTTTACTATAGCTAGTGGTTCTCCACGCCTACTAATCATAGATTTATTACAACCCAAAGAGCACAGTCAAATCCATAGGTGCATAATTGAGACAAGTTGTCATGAGCTTAGAGCGTGTTTGATTGCACGGAATACTTTCTTGCGAAAATATACCTGATAATCTTGTTCTATTGCATCCGAGATAATATACAATTTTCAATTATGTGAGAAAATAAGGGTGGATTTTCGTGGAAACGAATTCCCTGCTATGTGGAATGGAAATGAACTCCAGGCTTAGATGGGAAAATCTCATTTTCTCAAGAATTTTCAAATTTAAAAATGGCATCGAACAAGGGAAAATTATGTTTTCCCTAGAAAATGTCATTTTCCCACTGGAAATTTGGCAAAATCAAACACGCCCCAAGACATGATTTTTCTAGAGAAACGTCTTTAGGTGTTCATTTTTGCTACACGGTGCTATGTTTCAAGGTTGAAGCTGAGCAGCTCTACATCTGACATGTACCCCTGACAATTTTGCTTTTATTTTTGGATTTTTTTTTTTGACAATTAGGGACTGTTTGGTACGTAAGAAAAAGAGTTCCAACAGTGAATATTATTTAGCAAGATAAATATCATCTTGGTTAAATATTTGTGCATGTCAATATTTAGAAACATTTGGTACATGTATTAGCTAGCTTACTTCATTTTCTTTCGATTTGGCTGGGTCCCACATCAAATTAGGTCAAATATGGGTTAAGCGAGTGTGAGACCCACATATTAGGTCACATGATCCAAATGGTCTCATTTTTATCTTTTTTATAGATTAAGAAATTTATTTTTATTGAATATAACAATTTTCCCACGAAAAAATAAAATTTTCCCACCAAAGCTTATTTGGTGTGAAAATATTTACTCAGGGGGGTGATGAAATATTTTTCCGTCGCGGCGGACAAATTTGTGGGTCCGGCTAAATATTCGGGGTGGGCAAATGCATGCCAAACACACCCGGGCAAATATTAGTATGCACAAATATTTTATTTTCCTATGCAGTGACCTACCAATATACCAAACACGCCCTTAGTGGGATGCAGAAATGAGCTTTGTTGGGAAGATATAGGTTATGTCATTTTATTATGGGTCGGGCTCAGGAGCCCCCCCTTTGTCTGAACCGTTGATTCATTTAATGAAAAAAGTGAATGCCAGCTCAGTGCTATCAACCATAGTTGGATTCTCGAAATCCACGGCGCCGAGTGACCCCCCAAGGGAAGGACAGAAGAGGGGGTCCTCGGAGGAGCCTGTTCCTTCTCCAATAATAGTTGTTGGGACCCTAGAATGAGGAACTAGGGTTTTGACCTCTGGGGTTCAAAAGGGATGTGGCCTCTTCAATTGGTTTGGGGATGCATAGAATCAAATCATAGTGGCTTATGAGTGGTTGTGTGGGGGACCTGGAGGCAAGATGCTTGATTGGTCCATGTGACCTGTGGGGTCCAAGATGTTGGATCTTGGCCTCAAATGTATTTTTTATAGACCCTTGGTGTTCTTGGTTCGTGGCAAACACTTTTTTTTATTTATTTTAGCAAACACACTGGTGTCAAGGCCGTCTCAAGTTGAGGCCTTAGGCGAAAACTCTCAATGGGGTCTTCTTTTCTTCTTCTCTCTCTTTTATTTTTTTCAGAAATACCCCTAAACCTAAGTGAGAAGATGTCCCTTGAAAAATGTGTTATTTCAATGTTTTCAAAAAAAAATTATAAATTAAAAACACGTTCTTCAAGGAGAATTCAGTTTGCATACTTTGAAGTCTGCAAACAATTGCAGACTAGATTTGTCCGGCTGTAGTGTGATTGGAGGGGCCTCACACAAATGTACAGGTGGGGCCTTTTCATAAAAAATGATATTAAAAACACTTGAAATTTTCTGAAATTTTGGGGCCTTACCTATCGAGAGCCTTAGGCAACCGCCTCAACTTCCTAATGGTCAAGCTGGGCCTGACTGACGTGGACATCCAAGAAGGCCTTTTTTGAGCAATCCAATTGTACATATTAACTTATGTAGCAGTGAAAAAGCCCACTACTTGGCCTGCTTTCATTACAACTTTACAAGAAAGCAGGGGTATACATATGGGCCCAGGCCCGAAATTTGATCCAATTTTTTAGGTAAAACCTGACGTGAGCCCGAGTTTTGGTTTGTTGCACCCGAATTAATCCTCAAATTTCATGGTTAAAAATCAACTCATGAAAACGAATGCTTAAATCACTAATCAGACTGATTTTTTTGTATGTAGGTACACTTACGGATGGGCCAAACATCCATATGGTTAGTGGTCTCTAATTGTGTGCCACTTCCTTCAAAGACGACCTTATAATTACTCACGTGCCACTCTCTAGTATTTAATAAGGAAAAAAGGTTTTTTTATTGGAGTAAATTTTTTATGACCCACAAACAGACCACAGTATGACCCACGTGGCACGCTCTTAAAGACCACTGACTGTACGGATGTTTGGCACATTCATAGATGGACGTGGACCTGCATACCCCTCACATGATTTATAACCTGTGCATGTGAATTGGAGTCTTTTTCATAGTTTTATTTTCAACCGTGGGAATCAAGCATCATTTTTGGGTACTCGGATCCAAAGGTTAGTAACCATTAATCAATCTGATTTTTGGGTACATTGCTTCACCTAAGGATGGGCCAAACATCCATATCTTCAGTAGTCTCTAAAATTGTGCCACGTGGATCATACTGTGGTTCATCATCAACGTTGATGACAGACGTCCCACATCAAAGATTTAGTCGATTTTTTTCTAGTCAACCAGTAGTAAGAGTAAACCTTGGAAGGCTTGGATGACACTGCAGTAAGCGACGCCACTGACTGCAGCCAATATGAGCCACGTGGCACATTCTTAAGAAGGCACGTATGTCCAGATATCGTGAGAGTGTTATCTCTGTCATACCCTCTCTTTCAAAAATTTGAAGCACTCGATACATTTATCAGATTTAAAACACAAGTTGAAAATTTAACTGGTAGCAAAATAAAGCAATTCTAATCAGATGGCGGTGGTGAGTATCGGGCATTCATGCCTTATCTTGTGGAGCATGGGATTCTTCACAGATTTTCTTTGTCCACACATTCACGAACATAATGGCACATCTGAACACTAGCATCGGCATCTTGTTGAGATCTTACCAACTCTCATGGCCCGTGCGTCAATAGACTTTTAATATTGGGTGGATACCTACTATTGATTGGTCCCACACAAACCTTCGTTTTCGTCTTTAACATTGGAGAGAGGTGATAAGAGATTTCGATGGGCCCGATGGGCATCTAGAGAATGTAATAAAATGGTGGGAGGAGAAAAGAGATTGGGGGATAACAAGAGAAATTGACGGGGCAACCAAAATTTCCCTTTAGTCTATTCTTATCAAACTAATCAATGATATTTATTAATGTTGGACAGTCGATTAAAAGTTGGAAGTTGACGCAACAACTTGTTCGATAACTTGATTTTTTTAATCTTGGGATATTGTTTTAGAGGTAAGCTTGAATTCTCAAGTACTGTGCTATTGAAAGCAAAGTTTTGATCTTTGTGATCAGGTGGCCTTCGCTATATGGAATTGGAAGAAGGAGCGACGGAGAAGAAAAGGGCTGGAGAGAAAGAAATAGAACAAAAGGAAAAACTTTCACATTTGATTTAACATCAAGGCGTTGTTATACCGATGGGGAAGCATTAGTCAAGAGTCTAGGGTATCTTTTTTAGTGATTTGGTGTCTAGGCTTTAGCAGGTCTTATTTTGATTTCTTTTGTTGTTGTTTTCTCTTTTCTCCTTGTAGTTTTTGAAATCTTTTCGATCTCCTTCTTTAATATATATTTTGGACTTATAAAAAAAAAAACCCTTCACGTTTTACCTAAAAAGAAAAAAAAACTTATTTTTAGTTAAAAAAATAAATGCATTTTAAATTTTTTTTTTTTTATATAAAATGCAGAGTGAATGTCGTGTTAAATTAGAAAACAGAGTCATGTTGGACAATCGATTAAAAGTTGGAAGTTGACGTTTGACCAACTTATATAAAGTCGGAAGTTGAAACCAACGTGTCTTGGAAAAGTGGACACCTGGTGCATCTACAACTTTTAGCTACTTGGGACCCACCACTTGCAACTGGAAAAATCTATGAGTCCGATTCTAGAAATGAGAAACTCTCGAATCCATTTTTTGCTGACCAAGTCTCTTCAGTATTCACCGTCTGATATACCTTGAAAACCGTGTTATTAAATTTTTGAAATTCAAACTTTTTTTTTGTGAAAGAGGACTCGGAGGAACTCTTGTAATGTAATAACTAATAAGAGCTCTCTCTCTCTCTCTCTCTCTTCTTGCACCATCATTTTGCTGATCTTCGCTAACTGGTGAGATCTCTCTCTCTCTCTCAACTAGACTTGAGCATAATCGAAGTCCACTTAGCTATGTGGATCCATGGGAGGTTAATCTGTACTCAGCTTTTTTAAATTGGGAACGAACAGGTGCTAATGGCACCTGAATCAACCTCCTAGGGTTCATATTTCACACTTATGATCATAATCAAACCCAATGAATTTCGGTCGTCTCGGAAGTCCACTGAGTCACTCACTGATTCGAAAGTCGTTTGAATTATTGGTTGAACTCAGTGTGCCATGTTGGTTGCCGGGTGCCAGTTTCAATTTTAAAGACACTATAGAACATTCATTTACTACTGGAACAATTCTTGAATTTCCCCAAGAACTGGGTCATAAATACTGGATTTTTTCTTACTGTATTTAGCTAATTGTTGATAAAAAGCAGAAATTTGGATTTGGTTGAGCATGGCTGAAGTTGTTCCAAGCGATAATACGTTGGAATGGGTACAGAAAGATAAGCGTCGATTCCTACACGCCGTGTATCGAGTCGGCGATCTTGATCGAACCATTAAGTATGTTTTTATATATCTTATGATTTTTCCGATCATCGATTTAGTTGGGGGTAATGGTTGAATTGGATGATTTACAAACGATTTAATGTGATATCAGGTTTTACACAGAATGTTTTGGAATGAAGCTGTTGAGGAAACGAGACATTCCGGAAGAGAAATACTCAAATGCCTTTCTTGGATTTGGGCCTGAAGATTCTCATTTTGTTCTAGAGTTGACATACAGTATGTTTCTTGACTTTCTTTGTTACTCGGAGAATTATTTTGCATTTCTTCATTCCTGTTTAGCTGATGATTTGATTCACAATATACTTATGGTCTTTGTTACTCAAGCTAGTTCCACCACACTGTGCACATGGGTCAGTCAAGACCCTAGTTAGCAATTCGGCATACGGAAAAAATTCAGGATGGCAACAGTATTAATATAATTTGTTTTGAAAATTTTGAAATACCATAAAAAACGGTCAAATAAACGGGAAACGAAAAAAAAAAAAAAAAAAAAAAAAACAGTTCTAGAGTAATTCTATGTATAATACGATTTAGTATAAAGAGTCTGGTATAACAAATTTGTGTGTGTGTATATATATACAAACACACACACACATTAGCATTAGCATACAAACCAAACATTAGCATGATTAGTCCTTTATATCTGTCAGATTTTAAGTTTTTTTCATGGGTTGATTTTCAACCATGAGATTAGATTATTATTTTGAGGTGGGTACAAAGATCCAATATGGCTAAAAATAACCAATTAGGCTGATTTTCAACCGAGATTGGAGATCGTCCCAATAAAAAAAAGTCAGGTCATTGATCTCTAAGAATGTGTCAATGGACTTTTTCTCGGACTCTTTTAAATATGAAGTATTATATATCGAAAAAAAAAAAGGAAATACATGTTTTAATTGGTTTTAGAGAAGAAGAAAAAAGGCGAATATAATCCCATACAGTTCAATGTATACGGTCGTTTAAAACATTTAAAAAGAAAAAAAAAACTTACTATTCGGATATAACACGCATATAGTACGCAGAATTACTAACTAGGGTCCAGACCATCTGATTGAACTCTCTTAGAAGGTCAAGATTCCCAAATAATGGTTACTTATATCTTAACCATCTGAAAACGAGACTTCCAGCGACCATATTGTTGATCTAGAATGAGCCCATTATTTGGATTGACTCAATTTCTGTGGTCCCTATTTTATCCTGTTTGCATTGTAGCCTTCTCAATATGGTTAGATCATAGTTTTTTATGCACTCGCGACTTTGTTATGATTTACAGACTATGGAGTGGATAGCTATGACATTGGAACAGGCTTTGGGCACTTTGCAATTGCAACTCAAGATGTGTGTCTCATTCAATGGTTTAAGGTTTAAAAATTAAACATGATTATTGGTTGTGTAATTTGGACTTTAGACTCTTTAACTTCATGGACTTGCAGATCTATAAAATGGTTGAAAACATACGAGCCAAGGGGGGCAATATCACACGTGAACCTGGTCCAATTGCAGAAGGTGGGACAACAATTTTTGCTTTTCTCACGGATCCTGATGGCTACACTTTTGAGCTTATCCAAAGGGACCCAACTCCTGAACCACTTTGTCAAGTTATGCTTCGTGTCGGTGACCTAGATCGCGCTATTAAGTTCTATGAAAAGGTAACTTTTCTGATCTCAGGTTATATTTACCATAAAGCAATTTCTGCCAGGTCGATATTTTGGGGTAAATGGTTGTTGAATATGATATCAGAGCCTTAAGGCCTGGGAGGTCGCGGGTTCAAGTCTCTAGTAGAGTGTAAATTCCCACAGAGGAAGCGTGTTTGCAGATGGTGTGTTCCCATGCACGTGCTGTGTTGGCCTGACGACCCGTTGGTATACATAGTTGTTTCATCTTTCCCCAATAAGTCGATCTTTTGGGGTAAATGGTTGTTTAATATACTCTATGTCCGTGTTCTTTCGGGTGTCTTGTATGCCTGCGAGTATTAGTTTCTTGTATGATAACTGTGTGCATGATACAGAATGCGCTTAAGTACCTAGCGTAAGAGAAAGGAGATATAAGATCAAAGTAAAACAATATGAATGAAGTAAATAAGTTGCATATTGCAAATCTTAACAGAGATTCAAGTTTTGAAGCCATTCTGATGGCATGTCATGATCAAAATCTGCATATTTATCTTGTATTCTAGCTATTAGCATGTCAAAAATGTTTTTTTTGTCTCCAGTCCATGCTTCAATCTCCAAATATATCTGTGATGCATTGTTTGATGCTGTGTACACTCATTGCCTCTATCTCTACACAGGCCCTGGGGATGAAGCTATTGCTGAAGTACGACAACCCTGCAGACAAAGTAAACTGTTCACCTGATATTTAAACTTGTATCCTTGGTTCATAGGAGGCATGTTCGCAGTCTATAAGGTTTTTATTTCTTCAATTTTTTCTGTTGCTTGTACTGTACACAGTACACTATGGCGATGGTGGGGTATGCAGATCAAAATGAGTCGACTGTTCTGGAATTGGTATATAATTATGGTGTGACTGAGTACACAAAAGGAAATGCATACGCACAGGTCAGTTAATGGCCTCTTTATCAACTTCTGCAGTTAATTTACATTCGTTTCAAAAACCGTTTATTGTTTTCTGATGCGTATAACATCCATTAATCCTAGATTGCTATAAGTACCGACGACGTATATAAAGGCGCTGAGGTTGTTAACCTGGTAACACAAGAGCTGGGAGGAAAAATAACCCGACAACCTGGGAAAATTCCTGGACTCAACACCAAAATTACGTCTTTCCTCGATCCAGATGGCTGGAAAACGGTATGTCTTTCCAATGCAAATACTGCCGCTTATAAAGCAGGGTCATTTGATTGTTTATCCCAAGAATTTACTTAAGGAAACTCTTAAATATATTTTTCATAAACCTCATAATATTGTGGAAGGTGTGTTTCATAGTGAAGTCACCACTCATGGTCATGGGGTGAAGAATTCCATTGAAACTGCTGGGAAATCTTCTTTGCATACCATAATATTGCTTGTAAATAGAAGAAAGTCAAGTACCACAACATAACGGCTGTTATAACGGATTCGGACATCCCCCATTACGTATGTATCGTTATGTTCTGAAAAATATTTGTTAAAATAACGGCCGTTATTCCCCTTTTTTCTGTTATAAAGTTTCTTGAAAATTTGAAATTCAATTTTTGAATTTTGAATTTTGGTGCCGTTTTTGCCCATATATGTTACTACCCCTTATAACAGAAAAAACGGTAACACCCCCAGTCCATTATACCATTATAACGGCCTCTTTTAAACCTTGGTTCATTTTACCTTGGCTGGTAGTGAACTGCAAAGATAAACATTAGTAGAATAGTAGAACAACAATACCTTCTTTTGCTACCTGGCTCAACTTATGGTTCTCGCTATTTATTTCTAGGTCTTGGTTGACAACAAGGATTTCTGGAAGGAGCTTCAAAAGGAAAAGTGACACTGGAATGGAAACTCAACACACAGTTGACACCCAGAGCAGAGTGCTCCTACTTATCATCAATAAATGAATAAATAATTATCTCTAAACCCATCAAACAGTATGCCAATCTGGATGATATTTATGTAAAAATGTTTCTGTAGCCACTGTGGATTGAATCTGACGGTTCCCATGGAGTCGAGCCTCTCAATGGTAGGTGCTCATAGTCCCTACCTTGAGTTCATGGGTTCGATTTTGTGGATAGCTTTACTACTCTTGGAATTTTTGTGTTATGTGATGGCCATATGCTGACTTATAATGCACTTGGAATGGGCTGTTTTTTTTTGTGAGGATGGTAACAAAAATTAGCCCTTTAATCGTCCCATGTGGACCCCACATAGGCATGTCAAAATAATCATAAAATGTGGGATAAATGGATTATAATAGGTACAATAAACACCTAAACAGGATTGCGAATTTGTATCCGTCCTTCGATTTCCTTCAATTAATGTTATTATATTGCAAGCCGACTTCCTTCGAGAGCAAAATATAGTTTTTACACATGAATTCTGAACAGTTTTATGTAAACCATGATACATTGAAAGGTAAGCTAACAACCAATAGGGTAAGAACGAATTCAGGAATGTTAAATTGAGTTTAAACTCACAAAAAAAACTCCATTTCTTGCGCATAGCTGGAATTGCACATGTGGCAGCTGAGTTAGCAGAATCAAAGAAGTCCACATGTTTGAACCCTGCTGACAAGAACAAGTGTACTGCTCACATTACCGACACTGGATCGTAGGATCCAAGTTCAGTGTGGTAGCTTGTAAGCAACAAAATCAGGCCTGAATGCAAAATAACCCACAGCTCATATGTCATTCCAACAACCTCATCAGAAGGATGAAGAAAAAAAAAACCTGCAGTAGGATTATCTCCTAATCACAGAGCTCTTGGAGATCAATTCTTGAGGTATTGTCGTCCACCCGCTGGCTTGAACAGAATCTAACATGTAAGAGAAGAAGAATGTAGCATCTTCGTTTTGCAGGCTTGGCAAAGCAAAATAGACATGGGAAGACGACCTCTTGGGAAGGACAACTATAGACCTGTATCCATGGGATAGCAACCAAGAACACGAAGGAATGTTGCGAATTCCTGCACAAAATAAACAATTTTCTAAATGTCATTTCTCAGAAAAGATGAGAATCCAAAAAGCAAATTATCATGTCTCTTCGTCAATACAAGGTCATAACTCAATAACCATAAAACATCACAGTAAACAAATACACGCAAAACAATTAATATACTCACCAAGGAAGAAATGAGTCATGATTTAAGAGCTGATTTATTTGTCAAAACAGCACCCAAGAATGAATAATGAGTCAAAAGTAAAATCAAGCTATACCATGCATAAACCAGGCACATAGGCCCCCTAAAGATCCTATGTGGATGGAAAGCAGCATCGAAGAAAATGTTTGCTATCAATGAATGGCACTGATTTGGGTTTAGGAATGTGAGGGATGGGCTCACAAAAGTACCAAGAACAAACTTTTGGTCAAAGGCTAAATTAACAATGCAAATTGAGCCTCTTACATGGAGTTCTAAACCCAGCACATCAGCATGACCAGCCTAATTAGGTTTGTGTACAAATTAGAAGACTGAATGAAGCTTGGTTATCAGGACCCAGTCTGTGCAGAGGCTAACTAGAACAAGTAGGACAAACATTGACTAGCAATGGAACAGGTAGCTCAGCAGGACTTGCATACTTCTACTGACTGATGATTGCCATTTTGGTTTTAAGAATGTTCCCTTGTCATGTTACTTTCCTTTTCAGATTAGCAATAATTTCTAACTTACTGTTCTTCTAATTTGCACATCCAGCTTTTTTTTTTGGATTGGTATAAAATATATTTTTTGATTGGTTGCACATCCTGTGGTAAATCCCGTCTTCATGTACAAATTACTCTAGTCCATGAAAAGTAAAGAATGACTGCAGCATGTGAGTATAAAAGTGCAGTTGGAAACTAATTAGAAGCCATCAAATAAGTTACTAAGGAGTGTACTTATCATTTATTTGTCTACTTCCACCTATTAGGAAAAGAGCACTCAACGTTCATACCTCAAATCAAGAAAGAACAGTGACAACTCAGATTAACTAGTAAATCAAAATCGAAAGCTATAGATCCAAGTAAGGTATGAGAGAAGAGAGAGACATCAAAAAATAGCTGAACCTGATGAAGATGATTAGGTGCATAGCATGATAGGGGACATTACTTGACTAATGGTTGTCTTGGTGGCGTAAATGCAGTGGAAATAATGGTTCACCCGTTGGACCAACTCATATAGAGGATGATAGCAATAGTATTGGTGATGATTTGCTTAGTAATTGCAATAGAGTTCAGGATAGAGCAATCAATAAATTCATACGCGGGCATCAGCGAGGACCTTCCTAGTTAGTCTTTAGTTGTTGTGACTTTGAAACTCAGTATAGATGATCCTTCAGTGGGCCAAGCAGCTTCTGAAGATGGATGCATATGAGTAATTATTCCACGGAGGCTACCGGTACAGTTACTCCCACAGAGTAAAGATGATGAAAAGGATCCACATGTAACCATGCAACATAAAATGTAACAGTTACAATGTTTCCCCAATCTTCAACATGTGTGTGAGTGTGTGCAACTTATGGAAGGATGATTCTTCAACTAGTTGATACTTCCACCCAAAAACAATAAAGTACAACCCTTATAAGGGATTCGAAACGATCATGCGTCAAAGTTTATATATGGTTATACATATTTAGATTATATATATGTGTGAGTGTGTGCGTGTGTGTGCGCGTGTGGTGTGAGTGTGCGTGTGCGTGTGCGTGTGCGTGTGCGTGTGCGTGTTGATACACTAGTTTCCAATTTTTCCACCATAAACATAGGGATATAGAACTAGCAGATGGTTCGCTAAATACAATGAATTAGATGTGGTTACAGGTCAAAAGCACAATGCAAAATTTATATTTTCCCTTCAAGTAACAGACCTGCAGATGTCCCAAAGCATTTTGCGCACGAGGCTCCGCCATAGACGCTTCAAAATCAATATAGAAAAGGTAGTCGAAATACCTGCAATCAGAAATTACTCACTTAGAGAATAGAGGGATCTCATCTCAAATAGATAGCTTTACTTTTCTTAGGTCTTGGAAAACTCATTTTCTTCCAAAAGGACAAAAACTGTACAAGGACAAAAGAAAAGACACAAATTTACTAACAGGCAATTTCAAGAGCAGAGCAAAATACAGAGTAGAGGCCATCATTCGATATGATACAAATTAAATGATAACAATTTTTTGACAGGCTAAAATAAAGAGAGAAAAGAGAAGGAAAAAAGTCTCACCCATGAATCCCCACTATATGGTTATATAATTACATGTATAGATGTCATATTTGTCAGAAAAATAGAACCGATTTTGATTTTTCATATTTTGCAATTTTTCCAACCAGATAGGTTGGCACTAGACCATCCGATGCAGTACCTATCAGAATTTTGGACAGGAGATAAAGTGTCGCTATTCGAACCCTATATTGCTGATATAAATTTATTTATATGTCAAACTTATGCTATAAACTAGTGCATACTATTATTGCTACTTTTCTTTTTTCCTTCTCTCATCTTATCATTTCTTACAAAAAATGTTCACATTGTACCCTCCAATTCTTAACTACTAGACAATATGTATTAATCTATCAGGTACCCATATGTAGTCCAGCCCCAGTATTTTAAATTTTTAATCCAAAAGGAAAATGGTACTCACTTTGCACTCCCATTGTCAGAGTCATCAACAACCCTCAATGGCCTATTTTTCTGTGGCCGGCTTTCAATCTGAAGTTGCATGCAAAGGATGATATAATGTTTAAAGTGTTCAGCCGAAAGGTTAAAAAACAAAAAAAAACTCTACTTGGCGATACCTTTGTCAAATTAATGTCCCTTAGAGCAAACACTGCCAAGGCCTTAAATATTACTCCTGGGCCTTCTTCTAGAGTGAAGACAATGCTTGTCTGCAAAGAAAAACAACAACTTTTTTGCTTTGGATGGGCATAACTGTAACTAAATAAAATGGGCAAATAACCCTACCTTAAAGGGCCTGTGAGTTCTTGGAATTATAGGTTCCCTTGCAAGTATCAGAAACCGGGTAATATTCTCGGAATCATCCTGCCCAGTGCATATATGGGATTAAAGCAAATGAAGTAGCATTTGATGTGCATCATGACAAGTAAACATTATTCACCTATGTGACAAGGTCACTACATTGAAAATAAAAAAGTGATGTGTAAAACATATGCACCCAACATACATGTTGGAGGCATACCAACACTCATTCATAGTCAATATCTTTACTTGTGTTGGCCATTGGCTATACACTGTATATAATTTTCATCTTGAATGGCTAGTATTTACTTGTAGAAAATAAACTCCGTGTTCTATATCTACTCACATTAGTTACAGAGATTTCAGTGTATTGGGTTTGTTGGGATAGCATGTCTGCCTTGTGGACATATCCAAGTTACATTGTTCTTCCTAAGGAAAACCCAAAGAAATATGAGGAAATATATGATGGTGCCAGTGGGATGGTTCAATGGTACTAGGCATCATAGGCCACACGTGGCTTTTTGACTTGTCAATCCAGACATTTCATGTGATGGGGGTACTTCTTGGATGAGTCATTTTCTAAAAATCATACTAGTCAGGCAATGTTAACACTCCAAGGAAGAACAAAAATTGAAAGGTCATTAAAAATGTGATTAATGGTTGGGAAAGAAGTCCATAAATTGGGGAAGCCCTTTGAATGACCCTCCCAGATAAATTAATCAGTGAGCCACAATTATGGTGGCCAGCACCGCCATATACCCTGTCAAGAAATACACGGTGGTATAAAAAATATATATAAATAAATAAATAAATTGGAGGGTTAGCATTTCTGGATAGGCGTGATTTTGAAGCTTGCCCATCCAAGAGGCAGCCCATCAGAAAGCAGCCAATTTGATGAATCAGTGGTGGCTACTTTAACCAATCTCTATATGGTGTCAGCACATCATGTGTTTACTCAAGAAATATATACAGAATGATAATAGAGCTAAGAAAAGTCCAAGAAAAACCTTACCTGGATTCTTTCTGCCAGTATGTTAAGCCCATAGATTTCCGCAGCTCGAGCACTGGCAACAGCTCCAGTATCTCTTAGGCCATTTGAGGCTACAAACTGGTTCAAAATTCTCTAGTTAAAGCAGAATATCCCAGGGGTGATAATTTTAGCGGAACTAAAACAAGGTACAAAAGAGGCATCCATAGATCACCTGAGCAGCACCAGCAGTATCATCCACACTTTCTCTGACAACACCTAACTTGCTCAAGGTGATCTCACATTGAGCAAGTGCCTGGAAACAAACACTTCTCAACTTGTAAGACATCGTTAAAAACTTCGAGGATCTAAAACTTCCATTTTAAGAATTTGTATTCCGGGATTTGTGCCATATAAAAGGCAAATGTACTCATTCATCCTGATCAATCCAATCAGACAACTTATTGGGTTTGGCCATAACCCTAAAAATCATCCAATGTATGAAATTCTTCCCCAACCATTAACCTACTCTTTTCCCTTCCAAGTTTTAGCTCTTACTTAAATAAATTGTTAAGATAATAGGATTGGCACCATTTTGAGCTATGCACCATCCAAGGAGTGGTCTAACATTTCAACAATCCGGATGATAAGCACCTATGCCATATGTAGGGAACAGGTCCTAAAGCACAGAGCTGTATTCACACAAAATACGCCAGGTTTCCTCCTTTAACAAAGGAAAAAAAATGAAAGGACAAACAGACAAAAGGAAAGGAAAAGGACTAACTTGTGGATGGCTTAAAACACGTTTTAAGTCCTCCTTTCTCACACCAGGCAGTCCCAAAAGGCAGTGGTCAACAGCCAACTGCACCTCACCCACAATATGCAGCCTATGACGAAGCAGTAAGTCATAATTACGATGGATGCTTCCACCTACGGAATTCTCAATGGGAAGAACTGCTTTATCAACCAGCCACAATTCGACCGCCTGTGAAACGGAAATCAACGGTATAAAGGTAGCATTGATAGGCATATTAACTCAATTACAAACTCTATACATAACATCTAATTGAACCTTGAATGCTGCTTCAAACTGATCACAAGGAACAGCTTCACAGCGAGGGTATGCTTTGAAGGCGGCTGCCTCACTGAATGCACCTGGTACCCCCTACATCAGTTGATGGAACCAATATAAGAATTACAAGCAAGTAAGATGATGTAGGTTCGCTAACTGTTAAATAGGCATTGTACCTGATATGCTACGCGCACATTTGAAACATCGCTAGGAGAAGCAGAAAGATCAGTTATGGATAACGGTCCTGAAATTCATGAAAACATTCAAGGTATGAAATGCACAGAAAATCATAATAAAGGATTACTGTGTGGGACCCATAGAAAACTTGAATGCATTTTATCATGATTGTAATGTAAGCTGCATGACAGTAACTTAAACGGGATGCAGTGAAAAAGCACACTATAACAAGGTCTGGCATTACAGACAATGAATAACCAAAAGTAGACTGTGCTCTTCATTCAGATTTCAAAAGTTGTTTTTTATGAATCTATGTACTGTTGCTTAAATTCACAATTAAAAACTAAACCTCCAACTCAAAACAACCTTTATCAAACTAGACCATGAGAAGACCCAATCCTTTAACCTTGGGTAACACTAACTACCTCAGCTTCCCTTTACGGACAACACAAATCTTGTCCTAGCAAGTTGAAGTGTAATGTTCATAGCAGTTTTAGGTTAAGGGGATGGAAATGTCCCATACGTAATGAGCATATCTCCAATATATCTTATACCAAAATGGAGTGAGCTACTCATGTCTCCATCATTTCAATGTGATTTCTCAAAGAATTTCCACCAACGAACAATCATATAATGTTTTCATTTTAGGCTGAACCAACCACAGATAACCCCTTTATGTGGAATTACAGTCAAGTCCCGAAAACAACAGAGAGTAATTAGATGAGCCCTTCCTGTCCCTGAGTTCTCCTTGGTTAACAAAGATCATTCAAACGCAAGAAATTCAACTACTATCAAACTCTATTCCATTTCCACTGCCAAAGAAATAGAGCATTTCATCCCACTTTTAAGTACATGCAAAACAGGAGTTATGATTAGTCGTGGAAGCTTTGTAACCCCAAATTCCAGCAATGCCTCACACACAACAATCCTCTCATAGGATTGATAGATATAATAACAGTTGCATTTACGTGGCCCCCAAAAAAACCTTTTTCCACAGAAGCAAAATGAAACAGTATTGTTATTGCAATACATGGCCTACAACTAACAACACCCATTACTTTTTTCCTGTCTTCTTTTCTTTTGATAAGTAGCAACACCTATTACTTCTCAAATGGAGCTGAATCAAAAAGGCAAGATACCAGTAACTTAATTCATAAAACTAACTTCATAAATCGATTATAAAATCACATAATTTATCTAAATCAACGTAATGTTTTCTGACTCTTATCTACCATCTATTAACATAGGAGCATGAAACAGCCATTCTCCTGCCCCAGAAAACACAAGTTGCAGATACAAAGCAGAGTGAACCCCAAGCAATACTTACTCTAGATTACGAAATCTACTTCATGTAATTCACCAATTGCAGATTTTTATTGCAATTATGAGAATGTCATCCACAAAATTATAACAAAAAATCACAGTTTACATCATGAACCTTTTCCTCAACCAGGTATCTTTATCAGATTAAAGACAGACCACAAAGTTGTTATTTATCGAAGAAAAAATAAATGTTAACAACCCAAGTACCAAACACAATTGAATAACATGACCCACTTGGGAGAGAGCTGATATCGTTCTGCAATTTCCTCGACTCATTATTCTCCCTCTGATGCAAGTCCACGGACGACGTTGATGGGTTCTCATCTTCAACAGGCGTTATCGCCCGCTGAGCAGACAAACCCCCCAAAACACCATAGCATTCCCATTTACAAATTCTCTCAGTATCTATCTTCCAATTCAAAGCGAACCCAGAACGCCTAGAACCCAAATCTCCCTTACCCAGTTGAGGAACACAGCAACCCCAAATAGCAACGGCCTTCAAAGCCATTAAAACGGACTGATTGGTTTCAATGCAATTGCAAACGAAACCAGACTCATTAGAAAGAAGAAACGTTTTTTTGGGCGTTTCTGAAGAACACAAAACTGCATTTTCAGATAGGATGATGAAATGGTGGGTGTGGAGCCCACCAAAGGTGTCTTGGGGAGTAATTTTTTATTGAGGATTTGGGACGAACAGCTAGTGAGCAAAGAGAACAAGAGAGAAGAAGAGAGTCGCGTAGTAGGTAAGCGGATCGTTGGCGACACGTTTTCTCGGGTAAAGAGACAGATAGTCCTTTGCATAATTTGGTTTGTAACTTTGCAAGAGACTGGGGAGTCAGGGAGGGAGGGAGGGAGGGAGGAAGAGAAACTAAATACTCTCTAGGTCAGGACGGGAGGACCGTAAGATAAATCTGATCTGATGTGCCATGCAGAATTAGTGGGACCCACTATTCAAAGGGTTCTACTTATATAGAAAAGCTTGATCCTGCCTTTCTTTTTATCTGGGCGTCCGGGCAACACCTAAAACGCCACGTGAAACACTCTTAGAGATCAATGACCATACGCATGTTTGAACCATCCCTAGATGAATCTGCAGATTAAAAATCTGAGTGATTGATGATTTTTAGGCGTTGGATCTGAGTACCCCAAATAGTGCTTTGAATCTCACAGCTGAAACTCAACCTCTCAAAAAGAGTTAAATCCAACGGTCAGAAAACACCAATCAGGCTGATTTTTGGTCTATACGTCTATCTAGTGATGATTCAAATATTCAGACGGTCATTGATCTCTAAGAATAAGCCACGTGGCATTTTAGGTGCAGCCTAGACTTTTTTAGGTGAGCCCGGATCAAAAAACACCAGAATCAAAAAACTTCTCTACTTATACAATATCTTTATAGGGGGGAATTGAGAAAACGTTCGCTCACACCTGTGTGAGCAAAACCGATCACACATCAAAATATGAGCCACGGGGCACACTCTTATAGGATGATTACCGTATGGATGTTTGGCTAGTCCCTCGTTCGATATGTAAACCAAAAATTAGATTGATTAGTGATTTCTAAGCGTTGGATTGGAGTCATTTACATGGGTTGATTTTAACCGTAGAATTTAGAGCATTATTGACCATTATTTGGGGTACTAGATCCAGAGGTCTGACATAACTAATCAGACTGATTTTTGGATTGCAGGTCCAACGAGGGACTGGCCAAATATCCATACGGTCATCGTAATCTAATGGTGTGCCAGGTGGCTCAGATTGTGTTGTGTGGTCGGCTTTGCTCACAGAGGTGCAGGTGTGAGCAAAGGATTACTTGGGGAAATTTATTTGCACCCCACAAATTGTGCAAGCACCCGAATAAAACTTCGCTGACCACCATGATGACCTCCCCCGATGGCCGCTCAATTAGCAGCCATGTGGCACACTTTGATAGGACGATGACCGTATGGATGTTTGACCAATTTCCATATGGGTATATAAACCAAAATTCAGCCTGATCAGTAATTTCTAAGCGATAGATTGGAGTCATTTTCATGGATTGATTTTAACTGTAGGAATTCGAGCATTATTTGGGTACAAGGATCCAACGCTTAGAAATCACAAATCAAGCTGATTTTTATGTTTTTACCCCCATCTAGGGGATCGGACAAAACAGCCATACGGTCAGCGTCCTCTAAAAGTGTACCACGTGGCTCATATTATGGGCGGTCACCGGGTGCTGTCAGCAAAGTTTTACTCTTTTAAGTTTTGATTGTGGATTGGCTGAAATTGTCGTCTGTGGGCGGATATTTGCTTGCCCTATAGCTATGCGTGGGTACCACTCCACTGTAAAATGATACTAAGTTGGCGAGAAAAGCCATGAGAAAACCACCTATCAACCGTTACCAACTTTATTTAATATTAATAACTATTGTTTGACAACCATACAAAACGTTAATAATAAATTATTATAAATCATTAGAGATAAATGTATTCTAAGCAATGTCAGATATCTTGATTTTCATCCCAAAGGACTTTTTCTCCACTTTTTTTTTCCCTCAGTTTTTAACTAACTGTGTTAATTATACTGGTACAAGTCACGTGCGAAACCCTGCCTGGGACACGTGAAGTGTTTTATTAGGAAATAAAATTTTGGCTGTTTGCAAATGATATATTCTGCGGTCTCATATAGACATGTTTGATAACGCCGGAAATATATCCCGGATATTTACCATGGGAGGTAAGAGATTTTCGGAGTCGACTAGAGCTGAGTTATTTTTTGAAAAATCACTTAAAAAGTCTTGAACCTGAGACCTATGGTGTGTAGAGGAAGACCCATAATCCATACATCTGCACTCCCTCGAAATTATGCCTGGCAGAATTGCTGTTGTAAGAGTTTTTTTTTTATTACCAATTTGTCCTAACTAGCTGCCACTTATTGTAGCAGATGATCTAACTAACTCCTGCAACACACAATAGTGGCTGGAAAATGCCTCTGGGCAAAATGAAGTGAAAAACAACCATTGGACTTGTCTAAATTCAATGATCAGTTCGGTTCGATTGGCACAATCAGCCATTTTTCATGTCCCATGCCCTCGGTTTGGTGAGGCAACTCGTCTGAAGGTGACTGCAGTCAAAGCAAGTTGCAGTCAAAAGGGAACGAGTCACGGAACAATACAGTACGAGCATTGATGCATGTTTCAATCACCACATTGCAGAATATTTATAAGGCAAATATTGAACAATACAATATGAAAACTAAGGCTGTGTTTGATTGCACGGAAAATTTTCCCGAGAAAATACATTGGGATATGCCTTCAATGGCTGATTGATTGCAACTGAGAAAACATATTTCAATCATGTGAGAAAATAAAGGTGTATTTTCAGGTGGAAATGAATTCTCACCATCCTGGA
Source organism: Euptelea pleiosperma (assembly GCA_035048495.1). Classification (NCBI taxonomy): domain Eukaryota; kingdom Viridiplantae; phylum Streptophyta; class Magnoliopsida; order Ranunculales; family Eupteleaceae; genus Euptelea; species Euptelea pleiosperma. The sequence goes on from CM068545.1 coordinate 6,936,997, forward strand.
TGGGAAATGAATTCCGGGCTTAGTAGGAAAAATTATCCAGATTTAAATGGCTTGTTAGGGAAAATTATACAGATTTATACTGGCTATCTAACAATGGACAATTGTGTTTTCCTAAGGAAAATGCAATTTTCCCACTTGGCAATCAAACACGGCCTAAAATTTTAATTTTTTTTTCAAGAAAATTAATAATGGACAGATAAAAATTACAAACTCATACGAAGAAAGTACAAGGAAATATATAATGAATTTTTTTTTACAATATGTTCAGTGACACAAGCAGTAAAATGTTGTTTTGTAATGGGCTAATAGCCCATGCTGAAAACCTGATACATATTGTATCAGGCGAGTTTAATCCATATGTAGTGGCATAGCAATGTAAGATGAAACAAAATTATTTTATGACTTCTTGGCAATGAGCTTTTCAGAACAAGCCAGATTCTTCATCTTTTTAGGGTTTAACACCAAACCTGAAAAATATCCACAACAATATAATCTTCACAGAAACAAAGAGAATAGCCATAAGAACACATAGGAGCCAAACCATTGAAGTATACCTTTAATTACATTTTTTGTCATCTTGTGATGGTCCATGGACATGATCTTGGGTTCAAGCCTGTTAAAATGGCTGCATCTACACCAAAAACAAAAGATGATAGGAACAAGACATTCTCCCCGGCCAATATGGTAGATATGGCACACGAGTAAATTTAGGATCCACCATTAGATGGGTTCCACCTAGGAGATCTCTTTGAGCAAATGTTGTTTGGATAGAATAATCTCAATCATCCCAGCAAAGACTTTATGGACTGTATCAATTTTACCGACAATCAGAAATAATCTGTCAAATCAGACCGTTAGTGTCGTTTAATTGGGTCATTTTTTTGGCTAAGATATCTCCTGGGGCAGACCCAATAAAGGTCTGATCCTCCTGCTGCACGTATAAAAACAGGTAGGGGATGACCTTTTCCAATCCTACTACATTTACTTGAAATTCCTCTTAAAACAAACTGCACAAGACCCATAAAGGTGACCAACATTTTGGTTCTCAGTTACATGCTTGGAGCAGCATTAGGTTCGTATATTATGACTGAAAGATCAAAGTAAGAAATTATTTTTACCATATGGAAACTTTAGTCTCCAAAAGCTGCTTCAACAACTTCCTGAAGTTGTCCTCCGTATGTCCCACAGATGGCATGATTTGCAAGTGGGAACGGAGAACCAAAACTTCAAAAGGCTCCAGCTCCTTTAAAATTATTGGGTCCCGATCATAATCCTGCTTATATAGAAAAGATCAGTGGTTCTATGGAAATAAAGAAAAATATCAAGAGAGAAGAGTGGGAACTCTATTTACACATTGAAAAGAAACATTTAAGATATGATTAACCAAGTCTTCTGTACGTGCTAAAACCATCGAGTGTGATTCAGTATTTACTCACCTTCTCTGTCACCACCACAACGGGCTTGGCGTCAATCTCGTCCTGAAGTTTTCTTAGGTTCTCTCTGATCATCTCAATATCCTAGATTCATTGACAAGAAAATGACATTGTCAGACCTGACATGTCGGATTAATGATTCATGATATTAGGAAGCAACATCTACTATTCCTTTTATGCAGCATCTGCTCTATGTTGTTAACAAGTGACATAATTTGTATTTTAAATAGGAAGATCCCTTTTTTAATTAACAATAATACCTAGAAAGTATGTCCAAGATAAGTGAACTAATATTAAAGATGCTAGTATTTACATGATAAGGAAATATAAGGTTCCAATCAGGTACCATCCATAAGGTCTAACAATGGCATAGCCATACATGTGTATCTCCTTTGTGAAGACTACACAAGAAACAAAAATTTCTCACCCTTGGTTGAAATAAATGATGGTCACTGAAGTCCAGTCTATCGACATATAACGGTCCTATCTGCAGCAAGTTATTTTCACGTTAGAGTTCCTGTTCAGTAACAAGTTAATATAGAAAGAAGAAGAGAATACACAAGAGGAAGGAGAAGCAATGGAAGGAAAACCCAGAAAGGAGAGAGAAATAAAGTGGAAACATCGCATCTCACTCTGGGGTGTTTTATGAGAGAGGTATACATCCAAAAACTAGTTCCCAAGAAGTAAGAATTCTCTAACACCTCCCACTATTCCTGATGCATTGACACTATTTTTAATATATAATACCATATAAAATCTGTCTCACTCGAATGATTAATCCTTGAGAACTAGAGGTAAAGATCTGAAGATTTCTCAAAGCCCAAGGAAAGCACTTTGGCGATTAATTTTATACAAACTACAGACCCAAGTTATAGACTTAAGTCCTTCAAAATGATCACTTCATCCTTCTTTGTGATCAACGTGTGCTAAACACGCACTTGTACCTTAGTCGGGTGCGCTAAGAGGCCCGGATACCCACGTTTCAAAAAAAAAAAAAAACACGCACTTGTACCTTTATTTACACACCCTCCTCCAAAATCTGTGAACCTTCAACTAATCTTCTGTAATCACTTCGCAACAATCTAGGAGAAAGCTAACATGAACCCATCCAACCCCCAATTTCTATGTACATTTCAAAAACTGTCCTGTGTATTTCATCCTCCAATGACTTCTAGAATGGTTACAATAAAGGCGGCATTTGATTAAATAATAGCCTGTAATCTAGGACAGAATAATTCCTCCAGCTCCACCATATAAAACTTCTGAGGCTCCATTATACCTCACTCAGACCATCAATGTAAGATCCTTCCCCGAGAGCATTTTTAATGCAAATGGATGAGCAACTGCTGACTATAATTCCATGTTTGTATCAAAGATTAAAAAATTTAATAATTCAAACAACATCAAACATAAAATTTAACAAACGGGAATACCTTTTCAATCCCCTGTACAAAGGCATTTGCAGAACCAATGGCAGAAACACATAATACAACCATATTATGCACCACCCTTAATGGCAATTTGGCATGACAGTCCTCGACTTTGAAGAAGTACGAGGGAGCCAATCTAGTGAAGAAAATGGGAAGGGATTCTTTTACTTCTCGTATCATTAACTCAATAACTTTCATCTCCCTATCAGATACCTGCATGGGACTCAAGCAAAAAAATAACGAGAACCTTAACAGTCAAAAAATGCAGGATTACTCCATCTTCTAGTATTTGCTACTAATTCTGCATGAACAATGCAATATAAAATGCAGAAAAGAAGAAATCAATAACACGTGGACATTCAGTTTTCATGTACACTTTCCATTGCAGGACCCATATCGTTTGTATATCTAATAATATATATGAATCCAGCAACAATTATCATAACGATTCCCCCCAATGCCGTTGCATTGGATAAATGAAAATTCTAAACTGATTAATTTGGCTAAATGCATACTGCCCAACCACAATTCACTTATTTAGCCTTCAAGGTATAACAACACTATTTGATCTTACATTGTAAATCTCTTTATTGCTCATATTAAATACAAGGCAACTATAAGAAACCAAATACGAACATAGTTTCAATAACCCGAAACTAGTCATGCTTCACCCTCTCATTGGCCAGAACATCCACCAAAGAGCTAGCTTCCTGGGGGAGCAAGGAGCTCTAGTTCTATGATCCACCCTTCTAGCCATGTACAGGGCATCACACTTGATCAGAAGATTAGTAAGAAACACCAGCATTGTGACCTCAACCATGGTCTATAAGCATCCGTATGTAGTATGGAATAGTACAAATTGGAACTGCATGTTAATTTATCTCCACCTAGATGACTTGAAATACGAACGATGCTGTGATAGCAACAAGAAAGAAGAGCTCTAAAGGCACAACCCCAATCACTTTAAAAATGGACTAGATTCAAAATATGTCCGGGTTAATTCACTATCCCATCAACGAAATAATGATTCCTGTTTTAAATTTTACAAGCCAATTTGGGAATTAACTACAGAGATCAAATTCAATACCCTAACAGTTTCACATCACAGTTCCAAGTTAGATCTATATTTCATCCTATTGCAAAGCAAATTGGAGCCAACTGGTCTTTATTCTCTGCTTTGCCCTCTCTTTAATCTTATACTCTAGAGAATATACTCCGAACATTTAGGATTAACAACTGAATATTCACAACTTTTGCACAAGTTACAGTTTAGGTCCTTTTGTTTAATATATGAAATTGTGATGGGAAATGAGACACCATTGATGAATGGTTAATGATGCTCATCCGTATTTTGAATAGGATAACTAACTCTTAATAGTTTATGCATACTCTAGCCTTACAAGAGTAAGGGCATTTTCTGTTATTCATGCACTTTTTTTTTTATTGGGCTTCAGAACTAATTTCTAAGATCAATATCATACGTTTTCTTTATTTTTCCTGATGATTCCTTAAATTTATCTATTTACCTTGTTTTCCCACAGATTTTTTTACATATTTGTTGTTTCTCAGTATTTACGATAATTTTTAAAACCATTAAAATCCCACTTACGTACACCTCAACTACTGTGTTATCACTCCCAACTGGCCAAAATGCCTTGCATGTCAAGCTCTTATAAAAATTTAACTCAATTTAACTCAATTTATCTCATTCTATTTCTTTAGCTTAACACGTCTTACCAGAAAGATCAAACTAACTACCACACGATGACCTATAAAAGAAGATTATATTCTTATATTTATTGAATATTTGCCTACTGTCCTGAAACCTAAATACAAAAAGATAATCATCATAACTTAGACAATTTCATCTCCATAAAAACGAGACAACTTTGAAAAGAACAACAAAATGGGAAAGAAAAGAAAAGAGCTTAAAAGGGTCAGTTTTGTGTACCAAGTCTGCATGATGGATTACTGCAATATCTGCTCGTCTAAGTGCAGCCAGAGGTTCCCTTAGAGGTCCAAGCGGAAGAAGTTGATTGTTCCCCCATGGCATCAACCCATTTACCATCACAATCTCTAGATCACGGGACAAACTCCAGTGCTGTCTTCCAAATAATCACAAGTATGAACAATAACTCCCATTTTGTGCAAGATTGTCACGTTGCAAGAAGTTCAGTAATTATACCCAGAAAAAAAAAAAACAAGATAATAAATAGAAAGGTCCTTCAGGATGTGCTTCTCTTTGAGGAAACGTACATGATGTGGATATTGTACTAGGAACCATTCAATTCGAGGAAACAACTCATGGAAAAGGAGATGGCCGGATAGAGATTACAAAAAATAAATCTTGACTGGGACAGACACCTTGTGAGAGAAGTGGAATGATCAAATAGAAGAAGGAAAAAAATAAAACAAACAAACAAACTTCATCATAATAACAAAACTGAAAAAAGAAAAATTATTACCTGCATTCCATCATCCAGAATTACAGCACCAATTTTGTCTGTATTGGAACTTATTCCCACTTCCTGATCAGGGCAAAGTCTCTCAAAACATGTACTACTACAGGGGTCCACGTAACCATATCTTTCGAAAAAGCGAGAAGCAGTAGCAGCCCGGTTTGCACCTACACCGATCTTTGCTGATGTCCTAAGAAGATGCCTTTGAAGCATTTTAGCTTCATCCCCACCAGCATAACCCTGCTAGAGAAACAAACTTGAGAGAATTATGAGTAGTCCAACTGTACGACCAAGCAAAAACAACTCTAGAAACCACAATAGTTCCTAGTTCTTTAAAAATCTCTGAAAAATTAACTAAGGTGTCAACATTATAAGACGTTTTCCACTTTTGATTTAAAGTAGAAACCTCATTTCAGAGTTTAATGTCGATATATTTTAGCCTTCAAATTGCTCTTAACAAAACCTTGTCTGTTTAATCCAAATTGTTTTTATTGCCATGCTTGGATTTAATTAATACTGAGAATCATCTTAGACCCTCTACTGTTTGGGTTAAAAGGGATCAGTCTTATCCGATTCAGTCATGCAAACAACCTCACTATGGATTAAACAAACTTCTATACATCACCAGAACAAAAGCTTCATTTAATCTGCTCCGAAGAATTCGTTCAACAAAAAGGAAGAAACAGACCCACCACGATTTAACAAAAAAAAAAAAAAAATCAAATTTGAGAACCTCGAAACAATAAAAGAACGAAACACGAGCATTTGATGTCTTACTCTGGTAAGAATGAGAGGAGAAATTCCAGCTTTGGCGAACCAGAGAGCGATGAAGTCGACCATGGGTGTCTTCCCATTTCCCCCCCAAGTCAAATTGCCGACACTAATCACTGGTACCGGCAACCTGACAAAGTAGAAAATCGAGATTTTTTTTAGTTCATCGATCAATCTCAGGTTTTCAAGCAAAAAAAAAAGGCGGGAAAGGGGTACCTGTGCTTGTGGAAGAAACCGAAGAGGTAGAGGTGATGGCGAACGAAGAGGGCGAATCTGTAGATGGAGGACGCGAGGGAGAGTAGAGGGATGAGAGAGCGTTGGAGAGAAGAGAGTTTTGAGAAGTTTTGGGATGGAGTATAAGCTATTTGATTTACCAATCTTCTCATATTTTCCATTGTGGTGGGGTTGAAGAATAGGCAAACTGGCCTTAATCGTGATGTTTAGGGCTTCTTTGGAAACCCAAAAAATGGAGCCACCCGAGGTCAGTCCAGCTCCAGTCCTTCTGACCTGGACTTAAAAGTCTTTCAAACAAACCGGCAAAGTGGCCTCAATGTCAGCTCTTGCATTTGAAAAAATGACCAACGGAGCAATCACGTCGTTGATTGCATAACAAGCTTGTAACCATGGGGATCATTGATGTGGTTTATCACTTTTATCAACAAAAAAAAAATAAGAAAAAAAGAAAGAGGACTCCATTGATGCAATTGACCAGATGCTAGCCAGCAGTCCATATTCTATAATTCATGATGGTTTTGCATTTTAGCATCACCCCATCAAATTAGTAAGATCCTCTTGAGCTTTTTCCACTTCAATGATACCCTGAGCCCCAGCACCCTCCCTTTCACGAGTAGAACTTTGCGGACCGCTACTCAGCAAAGTTCCCTTGGAGTGAAGGTCGACTGGCCATGAGACTCCAATGGGCTGGCTGCCCAACACCGCTGACCAACTTACTAGAGTTGTGGCTAGCCAACCGCTACTCCAACGAGTAATTTAAAGTCCAAAATCTTGTATTTTATGTCTTTTTTCTTTTTCGGAACATTGGATCTTTAAATTGCCTATAAGAGAGTAGTGATCGGTCGGCCACAAAACTAATAGGTTGGTTGCTATTAATGGCCGGTTAACCTCCTGGAGTCTCGTGGTTAGTCATCCACCCCAACTGTTTGATTTGGAGTTAGGATTTCGGCCCAATCAAATATTCCTGAGTTCTGACGTTGAAGAAGGGGCAATTTTGCTATTTTAACAGTTATTAGTCAATTTGGGTCAATGATGATCATAAACAGTGAACTGAGTCATGGGAAGGTCTAGGGAGTCTAAATGAGCCAAGCCGCAAACAAAATACAAACCAAGGCCTGTCCATCGGTCCTTAAGTGTGTTGGGCTGCAGGCTGAGCTGGGGTCCAAAATGCCAAGCCCAAATCCGACCTAGAGGAGGTGGGCCAGGTCTATATATAGGTTGAGTCAGGCCGGCCTGTCGCGGGCTAATGAGCCAGACTAGGTCGGTTAATTAAAAGATGTCTTTACTCGTGTGTTTTCCTATTTTAGAACTAATAAGTGGAGCTGGGTTCCTCGGGATGCGGGGCTCTCTTTGGTTTTTGCCCCAGCGTTCACCCCAGCAAAAAAATTTTCTCAAAAAACTTAACTAGTAAACACATAAAGGAGTGCAACTTGGATGGGTCAAACCTGAGCTTGACGGGCCCATCTTGACCTTAGGCCGGCAGGCATATGGTTGGTACCAAGCCCATGATTAAAAAGTGCTCAAAAATCCAATGGCTAGAAACCACCAATCACACTGTTTTTCGGTCTGTAAGTGTGAGGAACGTCTACATCAAATTTTGATACAGAATTTTGTATCATAGATTTTTCCTGTTTCCCCACTTCTACGTTCTTTCTTACACCCCCCCACCCACCCCCCCTCCCTTTCCTTGCATTTCCTCTCCTCTCCGTGCAAAACACCAAACAGGTTCCATAGTCGGAATCTTAGACGTCTCTCAAAAATGGCAGGCTAAGCAAATTTCAGACGCAGAGGAGAATGGAAGAATCAATCCAGAGAAAAACGGAGGAACTGCGGTAGAGAGATACCGATCTAACAGCAGAGAGTGAGCTCCATCACAATTACGTTTCCTAAGTCTCCGTGGTTGATAAGCTCAAAGCGGAACAGATAGCCTAAGATTAAGGTAAGATCACTTCTTAATTCTATGGTTCTTTAGTTTGGTTTTGTTTGTTTCTTTACGCATAACTAGCGCTCGAAATTAGTAGTTCGGACTTCGGAGTTTTTTTACTTCTCTCTGGTAAGAAATACTTCGGTTTCTGAAAACTTTTGGGTTGCTTTTATCCCGTATTGAATTTCAGGGTGTCAACTGCCAACCCGACTAATACGAGCGGTCTGGGCTTGGGTTTGGGCTGACTTGTCTGAAGGTCGGGTTGGGTTCGGGTCTAGATGCAACCCGACCGAGTTGCACCAATAAACCAGAGTTTCACTTTCACCTTTCCTTCCACGGCACAGATCCGAGGAGCTGGGAAGCTCTCTTTCTCTCTCTCCCTCCCTCTCCCTGTTACCGAAAACTCAAACATTACGACGCTCTCCACTTCTTATTATGATCTGATATCAATTGGGATCTTCATCACAATCAGGTTAGGGCTCCTGCTAATCTACACATGTTTTTCATCTTTTGTTTCTCTGTTCGATCTTCGCTAGATTAATTCAAAAGCATCTAAATTTCGTGATATCACAGTGCTTTTGGTTATGATTCCTTTTATTTTGATCGAGAAGTTGTCAAACTGTTACATCTTATTATTAAAGGCTTTTTTTGTGGGGATTTTGTGGAAGATTTTTTTTTTTGATAAATCGTTTGATCTCGCAATTTGAAGGGACTTCAATTGCATCGGTCTTAGTACGTTTATGGGCTTACAGCTTTGTGTTCTGGATCGATTTGGAGATTTTAGTTAGTTTCGTGTGTAAAGTTTTGATTTTGTTATCGCAAGGTACGAAGAAATTAGTAGACTCTGGAATTTCTGCTGTCCTTATTGAAACCAGGTAGAAGAGAGAACTTTTTTTTTTGGTTTGTATAAAAGACGATCTGTCAAAAGCGGATAATTAAGCTGACCCATACTTTACAAAGTTAATTTTTTTTTCTTTTAAATTTTAGTTTGGGTCAATTTCGTAAGTCTCATCTCATGTGAATAGATATGAATGCGATTCTCAGATATCAAAAAGGTTGGATATTTTTTAATGGAACCAAAAACACACTGAAAGGAAAGGTGAAGCTTGAATCCCATCTCTGCAAGATATTGGTCGTTAAGTGTACACAATAAATATTAAGATTTATGCTCTTACTTTAAAATTTTGCCCAGACGCAAATAACAATCACACACTGGGACTATAAATTCCCCTAAATGCAATCTAGCAAATAAAACCAACACGGATCATATATTAACTAAAACAACTGACACTTGTGGTAAGACGTCATTGTACTCTGTATGTAGAATCCCGGTAACAATCAACCTTTCGTAGAAGATGCTAGCTAGCTCGTTTGTAAAGTCTGGGAGTTGACACTACAGATCTGGGTCTCTGCCCATCTTCACCCACTATCTGCCGTGCTTGCCCTCCCAAAGAATAAAAAAGCTTAAAAGAGTCATTAGGTTGTATACAATGTGTTTTCCACTCATGCAAGCAACCATATATAAATGATGCACTTGTGAAAAGTTTCAATCCATGTTTAGCATGTTCTGATATCGATCTTCATACGTGGTGAGCTCACAGGTCACATGAAAGAGTTATCAAAACTCACGGTGAGGAACTGACCAATGCACCTCTCAGTGTAATTACCAAACAAATGGATAAATTTCCTGTGCAAAGATAATTGTACGTTGTTCTCATCTGCCATATCCTCAGTTATATTCACTAGTACTGTGTTATTTTGACTTGCCAGACTGAACGCAGTGAATTATCTCTGTGTCTTGCTTGACATCCTATGATAGTTAGTAAAGTGAATGCATAAAACAAGTTTGTCAGTCTATTGGTTTTTGGGGTTTGAGTCTCCTATGTATCCATTCAAGTGGATAATCTTTTGATATTTGTTCCTCTCACCATCCTCCTAGATCCTTAACCGCTGGTTGGCCATCCTTCGTTGCATTCTGCTGTTTATCTTAAAGAGTGAATCTTCTCATGGTAACCCACTGAGCTCCCTTCCGGTCCATGAATTCATCCAAGCCCACCCTTGATACGTCGTATGTATACTCCTTTTGCTAGCCCTTGCCCATCTTTTTCCCGTCGATCCTTTTTTGACTTGACAACTGCTAAGGTTTTCATAGAGCTAAAAATCCTCAAAAACTCCCGTTAGGTGCTAAATGCTAATTCAAACTAGCCCAAGAATTCTCACTAGAACCAAATCCAAAGTCAGTTCTTTTTTAGTCAATATAAACAAATCCTTCTTTACACTGCTCAATAGCAAGTATATAAGAATGGTGAAGTGGTGGTTTCCCACTTACAGTTTTCGAACGATACTCTGCTCTTTCTAACGACATCATCTTCCCAAATGATGTTCTGAAGAGGCCTTTTGTGTTGTTTTGAGTGCTCTTGGGCCTTCGTATAGGTGGCTAAGAGCAAGGTCCTTAGATTAGGAGTGGAGGATGTGGCGCCTTTGGCTGGGATTCTAGGTTGTGATATAGGAGTTTTCCTGCTTCTTATCTTGGGCTTTCTCTAGGGGTAGGCTAGAGGTCTCAAGCTATATGAGACCTTGTTATTGAAAGATTTAGCAGGACTTTGGTCACATGGAAGTCTCGCTATCTAAGGGGAGTAAGTTGGTCCTTATTAAGATTACGTTCTCTAGTCTCCCTATTTTTAATATGTCGCTCTTTACTAATCCCATGTGTGTCGTGCATAGATTGGAGAAATGCACAGGGACTTTCTTTGGCATGATAAAGATCATTCGTTCAAGTATCACCTGGTGGGTTGGTATACGGTATGTACGCTTAGGTGATGGGGTGGTTTAGGGGATAGAAACCTCAAAGCCACTAACAAGGCGTTGTTGGGAAAGTAGCTTTGGAGATTTGTGGAGGAGCATCAGTCTATGGGTGCGGGTCAGTAGAGAGGTCCGACAAACTTAGGATTTTCGACAAACTTATGGGTATATTGTGTGGAGAGGCATTGTGAACTTGCATTCAGACTTCACGAAAGGAATCAAGTATAAAGTGAGTACAGATGAAAGAGATAAATTTTGGGAAGACTTGTTGTGTGGTGATGTTATCTTCAAAGAGGAATTTTTGGTGTTGCTATCTATTTATGATAAAGGGCTCCTTGTTGGGGAGTTTTGGTCTCACCAAGGGGAGAGCATCGCTTAGGATTTTCGATTTAGAAGGAACTTTAATGACTGGGATATTGTATCCATTTTTGAGCAAGCTTAGTTGTATTTTGAAGCCTTCCATCTCATCGCTTGTGAATAAGAGAGTTTGGTATGGATCTCGTGATGGCCCTTTTACCATCCGTTCTTTTTATCTTGCTTTGGTCTCTCCCACTAGTTCAACATTTCCGGCGTCTATGGTCTGGGGTTCTGAGATTCCTTCTAAGGTTGTTTTTTTTTCTTTTTTCGCTTGAACCATATCATTGAGTAAGATTTCTTTCTTATAAGTATAATTATCATAAAAAGGCAAAAGCCAAAAAAAAAAACGATTACATAAGACAGCTAAGAAGGTCGAGATGGCCTATATTAGATTGCCCTAATATAAACGAGCTCAACATGAGCAAAAAACAAACCATAAACATTCAACTATCTCTTGAAACCAATACTTCCCACTGATAAACGAAATCCTCAAAGAAAAGCCCTCTGTACTCCGAGAATATCTTTGACCACAAGAACATTAATCCCTTTACAGAGAGGATAATGGAAGCCACATCTTCACACGTATCTTCAAAGACTCTCATGTCTCTCATTCCACATACCCCAACTGATCGCGAAAGGGAGCATTCTCCACAAAATGCGCCCTCTAGCCGATAGAGTGCGAGCATGCCAATTGAAAAGAAGATCCGAAAAGAGCCCAACATTACCCATCTCATCCCAAATTCCAAGAAAAATGACGAGCACACCTTGCTAGCCATTTCGTTATGTAACAAAAGATGATTAACTGATTCCTCGTGATGTTTGCACATTGAGCAATAATCAGTAATAATGATCCCTATGGCTCTCAGTTGATCCATTGTCAAGATTTTCTCCAAAGCTGCCGAACATACAAAGAATACGATCTTAGTTGGGATTTTGGAACTCCACACCAAAGAGGCAGGAAATTTAACTCCAGCTGAAAACTGTAATTCCTTGTAAAAGGACTGTACCGAAAACGTGCCTCCTTTGTTCCAAATCCAGATTCGCTTGTCCTAAATCGAAGATGACAATTTAACATCCTGCAAGCGGGCAAGCAAACTAGCTAGGGATTCAATCTCCCAATCATTTAGATATCGCCTAAACCCCAGATTCCATCCCATTGAATACCCTTCCCTATCTGAAACATCTTGAATAGATCACATTTTCCTCTCAGAGAGAGAATGAAGAGTCGGATAATCTATTTGGAAGGATGCTTCACTGCACCAAATATCCTCCCAAATTCTATTCTATTCCCTTATTCTGTACCAAAATGAATACCTCTGGAAAATATCCCCAAAATCTTCAGGATACCCCTCCAAACACTGCATCCGTATGGTATATTGGTCGCTCCACTGCCACCCATAAATCAATATCCCATACTTTCCTACTACAACTCTTCTCCAAAGGCTAAAAATCTCTTCTCCAAATCTCCATAACCACTTACCCAAGAGGGCTTGGTTCATAACTCTGATGTTCTTGATCCCCAACCCGCCCGTGGCCTTTTCTTTACAAACAGATTTCCAGTTTACCAGATGCAATTTGTGGGAATCAACCCTACCGTGTCGTAAAAAGTCCATCATGAACTTTTCTAGAATAAGAGCCATATTACACGGGATCGAGAATAGAGACATAAAATAAATAGGCAGACTGGACATAGTACTTTTGATCAGTACTAACTTGCCCCCTTTAGACAAATATCTCGCTTTCCATAACGCTAGTCTTTTCTCAAATCACTCAATCACAGGGTCCCAGATTGCCTTAGATCTGTAAGCAGCTCCCAGAGGAAACCGAGATAAGTAGCTGGAAATCGCTCTATGCTACATCCCAGAATGTTAGCCAGATCTGATATATATTATCCACCCCACACACCTTTTTCTTAGCTAGATTTACACGCAGTCCTGACACAACTCAAAAAAAACAACAGACCTCTAAGGAATCTGAATTGATCAACTGAAGGGCCAAGAAATACTAGAGTATCATCTGCAAACTGGAGATGAGAAATATTCGGAGCTCCCGGGTCGGTCGCAAAATCCTCCAACTCGCCAATACTCACAACTTTGGAAATCATACGCCCCAATGCCTCCGCCACCACAATGAATGAAAAATGAGATAATGAGCACCCTTTTCTCAACCCCATAGAACTCTGGAAGTAGCCCGCTGGGGATCCGTTTGCTAATATGGAGAAGGAGGCAGATGATATACATTTCCTGATCCACAACCTCCATTTCCCGCCAAAACCCATCCCGTGCAACGTATAGTCTTGAAACTTCCAGTCCACATGTAAGCTTTCTCTATATCAATCTTACATACTATCCCTGGCTCCCTCGATTTTAATCTAGAATCAATGTACTCGTTGGCAATAAGGACTCCGTCTAAAATTTGTAGCCCCTTGATTTGATGAAATAACTGGATCCAATATCATACGAATCGTCGAATCCTTGTGGCAATGATTTTGTATACACTAATAAGCGAACTGATGGGTGTGTAGTTGGTGATGTCTTTCGCCCCCTGTTTCTTAGGAATCATGGCTACAAAGATGCTATTGGACGTATAATCCACGTACCCTTCAACCTGGAATTCCGCCACCACTTTCATGAAGTCTGCCCCAACGATTTCCCAACATTGCTTGAAGAACGCTAAAGGGAACCCATTTGGTCCCGGAGCCTTGTCTCCAACCAATTCTGCAATGGATCGCAGAACCTCTTCCTCTTCGAATGGTCTTTCTATGTGCTCCCTTTCTGCTATAATCTGATCAAAAGGAAATGAAGATCACCCTCTCAAAAAATTAGCCCGTAATTCATCTCCACATGGGCCTCACAACCACGTGTCATTTAGTGTATCGAAAAGGTGTGTCAACCTAGCCATCCCTATATATATATATATATATATATATATATATATATATGTATATATATAATTTTTGTTTTTGTGCATGTCTGAGTATGGTTTTGTATCTCTTCTCTATTGGTAGTGTTGCCGTTGATCTTGATGAATTTTGTGGTTTTTGAGTTGAGCAATGGCTTTCATTACTCTTCTGTTAGCTTCTCTTTTGCAGAATTTTACGATTTGATCCTCTGTTCGTGGATTTGCTATTTTTTGTGTGTGTATTCTTTTTTGTTTCTTTTGGACAAACAATCTTATGTATTAGTAAGAGCTGCACTTGTTTTATTTATTAACTTTTTTATTTAGTTTCCTACTAATTGAAAGGACTGGCAATGATGAGGGTGGAGAGTATGATGTGATATTTGGTTGATCGTCCACGCAGAGAGCACTAGGTTTTTATGGTAACTACTGCAAATCCTATCCTCCTTATCACAGAGAAATCCTTGCCCAAGTGCGCCTCTATTTCTCATTTTTATTTGTTTAATTATATAAGACAACCATTTTATATTTCTTCTTTCTTTTGCTTATTCACTTCTTCAGATTATTAGTTCTGCCAAGTCAAGGATCATCGCCCTTTAGCCTTTTTAGAATTGTTTGACCAGTTCACTGTGCCACTTATGGAATCACATGGTAAGTCTTGACTCTTCGACAAATTGCTTTCATAATGAATTTAGTCAAGTACCTAACGTTTTGTTTTCATTACATACATCCATATGTCTTTGCATTTAGTTAAATGCACTATTAATGTCAAAATGTTTATATAAGGGTAGTTGGTTTAAGTTGGAATTCTTAATATGTATATTATTATGCTTTGTTTTATTTTTTATTTTCTTTATTTATGAGTAATTTAGATTTGGTGTTTCTTTCAGTTGACTCAATTACGGGGATGTGATACAATTTCTGTAAAAATACATTTAATTTGAGTAATTTATTAGTTGATCTATTTTTATTGAGCCACTATAAGCATTAAGCATAGTTTAGTGTAATGTATCTTAGTGTATCAGTGAAGAAAAGTGTAATTCTTTTTAATATATATGGTTGTAGGGTAGTTTAATTGCTTTAAGCATCATGTTTTTAGGTTATTTATGCATCGAAACACTGTTTAGCGTAATGTAATGAGGTTTATCTTTGTGTATCAAAGCATGGTTTTAAAAAATGGCCGTTATAACGGATTCGAACCTCCCCTGTTATGTTATGTACTGTTAAAACGCTCAAAAAATAACGGCCGTTATAACGAAAATAATGACCGTTATTTTCTGGAAAATTTTGTGAAAACAGGCCGTTATTTTACTTTATTTTACATTATTTTCTGTTTTTGAAAATTTGAAATTCAAATTTGAACCATTTTTCCGTTATTTTCCCGTTATTGGGAAAGAAGGGAGCTTCAACTGGATATATTGACATTTTTAAAGATACGTATGAGGGAGCAATAATTAGTGTTGGAACAATTAGTGGTGAGACAAGTGAGTTTCCAATTACAATAGGATCACACCAAGGACCAGCTCTAAGTCCAATACTTTTTTTGCTTTAGTTATAGACGAAGTAACTTCTCATATCCAAGATGAGGTTCCTTGGTATATGTTATTTGCTGACGATAGTATTATTTGACGAGACAAGGGATAAGGTAAATGCAAAACTAGAACTTTGGAGGAATGCTTTGGAATTCAAAGGTTTTAAAATAAGTTGAGCCAAGACAGAGTATATGGAATGCAATTATAGTAAGGATGCACATAGAGATGATCGGCCAATTAAAATTAACAACTAGGAGATACCTCTAAGTGATCAATTTCGTTCTATTATTCATATGGAGAGATTGAAGAGGATGTTGCGTAGTGTGGCTAAAGTTGAGATGTGCTTCCAGATGCTATGTGATCGCTGTATGCCAATCAAACTGAAAGGAAAATTCTATAAGGCGACAATAAGACCGACAATGCTTTATGGAGCAGAATGTTGGGCAATCAAGAAACTACATGTTCATAAAATGTATATAGCTGAGATGAGGATGTTAACAAGGCAAGACTAAATTAGAAATGAACACATTCGTGAAAATTAAGTAGTCCCAATAAGTGACAAAATGAGGGAAAGCCGATTGAGATGGTTTGGTCATGTACAATGAAGACCAATGACAGTACCAGTGAGGAGGAATGTGCAAGTCGAAGGGCCTAGAAGAGCTGGGGGAAGGCCAAGATGGATGTGGAGTGAGGTTCTGAGAGGAGATTTTAAGAAACTTGCCGTAACAAAAAAGATGGTTTTAGATAGGATTGAATGGAGGAACAGGATTTGTGCAGCCGACCCATACCGTTGGGAAAAGGCTTATTATGATGATGAATAAAACACCTAGACTATGATGTTACGTCTCACTTAAAAAAAATCTTATTCAACTCATATTTGTAATACAACATCATATTACTGTTTAAGCTAGTTTTGGTCTTTTCCTGCCAAACATGTATTGAGACATCTCAGTACAGCACAAATATAAGATTTTTTTTGCATTTTTTTTAGTTTTCTGTGTTTTTTATCATTTGCTTATCCACTCATGATACAACATGAAGTGCATGGTTCATATTTTGCATCAATGAGTTTTATTCTTGGCATTTTTATTCCTTGATTTTCTTTCTTCTCTGGTTGTATAAGAAAATAATTTACTTCCTAATATCTTGTACTTCCCTGGTTCATGCATGTGTTTTGGCGTGTGTGCAGTTGGTTGTTTGAGGGATACCTCTGTGATCGTTGTTACACTGGAGACTAGTGAAGTATATATTATTGTAAGCTTATCTACTAGGAGTGACACCCAGGTGATTTATGTTGATCCGACAACTGGAGTGTTATGCTATAATGGTAAGCTGGGACATGATGTTTTCAGTAATGAAGATGAAGCTTTGGACTACATCACAAATGGATCAAGGTGGCTGTGTAAAAGCACAACTTTTGCCAAAGCCATATTGGGTTATTCTGCCCTAGGGAGCGTCGGGTTACTTTTAGTTGCAACCAAATTAACTGCCACCATTCCGAATTTGCCTGGTGGAGGGTGTGTATATACAGTGACTGAAAGTGAATGGATCAAGATTCTGCTTCAAAATCCTCAACCTCAGGGTAAAGCGGAAGTAAAGAATATTCAAGAATTGACCGAACTTGACATTGATGGGAAGCACTATTTTTGTGAAACAAGGGATATTACTCGGCCTTTTCCAAGCCGCATGCCATTGCAGAATCCGGATGAGGAATTTGTTTGGAATGGATGGTTTTCAATGCCTTTCAAAGGCATTGGGCTGCCACAACATTGCGTCATTCTCCTGCAGGTTTTGCTTCATACTTGTAAAATTGATCTTTATGCTTTTTCTGGTTTAAGCATTATCTCATTGTGCTCATTCTTTCTAAATATGCACTATGGTTTTCTTTCAATTGTTTGTAAAGTGTTTTTTACGAGTATATTATAGTTGCCGACACAGTTAATTACACATAGAACACACCCCCTACAGCATTTCTCGCTAGATTGTTGGTTCTCCTTCCTGCATATATTCTTCCAGTTTTACTTTGGTTGCTTCTTTTAAATTCCTTCATTACATTGTTCAGGTCTTAAACAAATTTAAGGTCACATGTTCTGTTGCTCATCAGTATATCCTGAATGCTTGCTAGACACTAGGACAGCGCTGCCTGGCATTGAGAGTTCTTCACATTGAATTGGTTTACAAATGTTTTGGCATTTTATTTTTATGCAGAAATAGTGTTTTTGTTTAAAATGCATTGCCGGTCCTAAGCCCGGATAAAGGACGGTTACGTGAGGTAGACAGCTGGTATAAATTCATGTCAAATCTCTTCACATGAATCCGTATCCATTTACATATTTACTCGTCTAATTCAGTTCATTCCTTACTTTCACGAGCTTTGTGTTTTCTTTCCACCCTTCGCTCGTTATTGCTGCTTCCCTCTGAGCATTTATTATTTTCAGTTTTATTTTCCTATTAAATTTGCATTGACATTATGATCAACCTGTCCTTACAAACATCAAGAATCTGGAGGGCTTGTGATTATCTTTTCGTGGCTATGTTAAGACCAAAATGTTCATAATATTCACTTCTCTTGGACATCTATTATAGGGGTTCACAGAATGTCGAGTTTTTGGAAGCTCAGGTCAGCAAGAAGGGATGGTTGCTCTCACAGCTCGTCGTAGCAGATTGCATCCTGGTACTCGGTACTTGGCTAGAGGGTTGAATGCATGTTTTAGCACAGGTAACATCGTTATGTCACCAAAATATCTTTTGATATGGAATTGCATTTTTTTCATGGGAGTTAGAGAGTCCTTAGCCATCTCCTTTTGAAATGTGTTAAGAGTTCACTCAACTTAATGCACCTTTCATATAGGTTTTTATGGTTGCTCCATCTAAAGAGGTATTTTATCTTTTTGTGCTTGTGTGATTCACTTTGAAGTTCTTTATCGCTGAGCTGGTTCTTTTCCATGCATTTTTCCTGGGGATTGTGGTAAAAATGAATTCCCTAGAACTCATTTAAAAATTTGCATTTGACAGGAAATGAAGTGGAGTGTGAGCAACTCGTATGGGTTCCTAGGAGGACTGGTCAAAGTGTTCCTTTCAACACATACATTTGGCGACGCGGCACTATACCAATCTGGTGGGGTGCAGAATTAAAGATCACTGCTGCAGAAGCAGAAATATATGTTTCAGCTCGTGATCCTTATAAAGGAAGTTTACAATACTATCAGAGATTAAGTAAGAGATATGGTGCCTGCAATTTAGATGTAAATGTTGGAGTTAATCAGAAGAAAAATCCTTTGGTTCATATTGTTTGTATCAATTTGCTTAGAAATGGAGAAGGCAAATCGGAATCAATTTTAGTTCAGCATTTTGAGGAGTCCGTAAACTACATCAGATCAACTGGAAAACTTCCACAAACTCGGATTTATTTAATAAATTATGACTGGCATGCCAATATAAAAGTTAAAGGTGAACAGCAAACGATTGAGGGACTCTGGAAACACCTCAAGACACACACAGTAACTGTAGGCATCTGTGAAGGGGATTATCTGCCTTCACGGCAGCGGCTCGAGGATTGCAAAGGAGAAGTAATCTGTACTGATAACTTAGAAGGAGCCTTTTGCTTAAGATCACACCAAAATGGGGTGATACGTTTCAACTGTGCAGATTCTTTGGATAGAACCAATGCAGCTAGTTATTTTGGATCCCTCCAAGTTTTTGTAGAGCAGTGTAGACGGTTAGGGGTTTCTCTTGATACCCATTTTGCTTTGGGTTATTCATCATTAAATAATTATGGTGTATATACAGCCCCTTTGCCACCAGGCTGGGAGAAACGTTCAGATGCAGTAACGGGGAAGACATATTATATTGATCACAACACTAGGACTACCACTTGGGTGCATCCATGTCCAGATAAGCCTTGGAAGAGATTTGACATGACATTCGATGAATTCAAAAGATCAACAATGCCATCACCAATATCTCAACTTGCTGACCTTTTCCTGATTGCTGGTGATATACATGCAACACTCTATACTGGTTCCAAAGCTATGCATAGTCAAATCCTTGGTATATTTACTGAAGAAACCAGCAAGTTTAAACAGTTCTCTGCTGCACAGAATGTGAAGATCACTCTGCAGAGAAGATATAAAAATGCAATTGTAGATAGCTCTCGTCAGAAACAGCTGGAGATGTTTCTTGGAATGAGGCTCTTCAAGCATCTCCCGTCAGTTCCACTTCATCCTTTAAAAGTACGTCTTGCTATGGCCTTGCTAGAGTAGTTATAACAATGGTGCATTCATATATTGTCCTATGGTTGTTGCTGTGTTGAGTGGCTTGGCCCAGTATAAAAGACCCGATGCATTTAGTAATTATTACTGCCATAATTGCCATTAGTTCTCACTAATCAATTCTGTAGTTATGATTTGATATTGCAATTTTTTTTGCCATTAAATGTGAAAATCCTGTTGATCGTAGAAGCAATTGTCAACAATAGTTAATTGTGGCCTAAACATACATGCCCCAAATTTCTCATTGATGGATTGCTTGAACTTTCTGTGGCTCTCTTAAGGCACTCAGGTTTCACCTGGGTCAGGTCATGGTTTGTTATTCTTTTTCCTCCTCTTTTATTCACTGAAAACCCTTCTTCTTTATTGACATTCTTATTTTCCTTTTCTATTTCAAATTTTTTCTTGTAATTTGCTTAAATTTATTCTCTTTAGTCTTTAATTTTATGTTAGTCTGAAGTGCATCCATTTCAATGTCACATTGTCATTGTACACCGGAATCCACTGTCTCTAAGATATCTGAGTTTACTTTTTGAGTGATCAAGAAATTATATGTAATCATTACTTTTTCGGTCTTTTTTGGACTTTTTTTCTTGGAGATCCAGACTCCCGAGTCACATGAATACCTGACTCAGAATCGTAGGACATGTTGTCTGACATTTGGTGCGTATGAGTTAAGTGAATTGACCATTTCTGTAATACACATGCCTTATATTATTCTATAAATAAGAATATTGTTATCGTGTTTATATTATTCTTTCAATGTATATTCTCATATCGTTATGAAATATTATACAATATATATATGGGACAGTTAACATATGCGTGGTAGAGCAAATGTTCTCTATGCCTGATTTGGTTTGGTGACACATAGGACATGTTTGGGTCCACTGAACCCATGAATGTTTGGCCCACCTTTTGGTGAGTCGATGCCCCAAAATTCAGCCCAATGGGTGATTCTTAGCCATTAGATTTCATTTTGAGCTTCGTGAACAGGCCAGCCCATGGGTAAAAAGCATTGGGTCCTGGTCCCATCCAGTGAATTGATCATGATTTCTCTAATGGATTGGATTACTTTAATCAACTTCCCCCTTTCATGAATGACTGGATTTGCAGTAATTGGAATAGCAATTCTGTTATTGCAGTGGATAAACTTAAAATTTATGTTAGCTCTGTAATTCAGAGTTGCAGTTTTAGCATTCTTTGATAATTGATTGCTGATCAATACAGGTGTTGTCCCGGCCATCGGCTTGCTTTCTGAAGCCAGTTGCAAGCATGTTTCCAAGTTCCAATGGTGAAGCCAGCCTTCTGAGTTTCAAGCGGAAAGACCTAATATGGGTACTCATGTTCTTGATTTGCACTAGACAAAATCCATTTGCGTTGCAAATGATAATTTTGAAATTATCACATAGTACTGAGGATTTTTTAATTTTTTTGATAGGTAGTACCTAAGATTTAACTTATTAATTAATTTATTATTATTTTTTAAAATTTTATGGTCTTAATAAATGTTTTAACTACCATATCAGTTTAATTTACTTGTCATAGATTTTATTTCACACTATAATTTTTCAGTAGAGATTTTTATTCATCTAGTATTTAGTAAAAATAGACGTTTGCTATGGGATGAATTTCCCCCGCATTTAATTGAAATTAATTGAAAGATCTGGAACCAATTTAACACATCAATTGAAGACGATATTCATAGAAGAACATATTATAAAGACTTAATGTTACAGAAATAAATCAATCTAATGAAATATTAAATTTAAGTTCAATCAGTATTTTTAAAAAAATTCTTAAGATTTGTTACTTTCCACTTGATTCAGGAGCTCCCTTTCTTTCTTATGTGCATAGGCACAGGATCCCGGGACTTGTCTTTTTTGACAGGTCTCGGGACTTGTCTTTTTTGACAGGCTCCTGGGACTTGGATTCTCGGGCATGGATTCCAGGAATCCAACAGGAATCCAACGGTGGTGATAGCACTGAGCTGTCATTCACTTTATTGTTGCAAGAGTTCTTAGCTCATATCTTTGGTGCTGATCACTATCTATTGTCTTCTACTAATTTAAATGTATGCGTTGTTCTTTTCACAGGTTTGCCCACAGGCTGCTGATGTGGTTGAACTTTTTATTTATCTTGGTGAGCCTTGCCATGTTTGTCAGCTTCTTCTCACAATTTCACATGGTGCAGACGATTCAACTTTTCCAACTACAGTTGATGTAAGGACAGGACACAATTTAGATGGGCTTAAACTTGTCTTGGAGGTATGTCTTCTCACTTTTATCTTTATCTTAAAACTTTTTAAATGGGCTAGACTTTTATGTTTGTACTCTAGAATTTGGAAGTCTTTTTATATTCTTGTTTGACAAAGAAGAGTATCTTATCCATGTTTTTAATTTTCGGTCTTGGGACAGTCATGAATTGAGACCGAGTTGACTCAGGGATCTAGACCCGAGTCACGGTGAGACAAAGAAAACCCTCTAAAATATCTGAAACAAGCTAGAATTTTTTTTAGAACCTTAAAAACTACGAAGTTTGTGAAAACAAACAAACGGACAAACACACACACACACACACACGTAGGGCTGGGATACGTTTACTCATGCTATTCTTACTAATAGATTACTAATGGACGTGGGGCCCACATGGAGATGAGTTAAGGGCTGATTTTTTGTGAGGATGATCTTCTCACCAAGGAGACCATCCTCACTAAAAATCAGCAATTTCTAAAACTTCTAACCCTATCAAATATGGACTTAAATTTAACGGTGAAATTGGACGGTCCAAAGTTTTTCAACTTGCAATCTACTTTTCATAAGGCTACAAATGTTAGAATGAGCTGATTTTTTGTGAAGTTGATATCCATGTTAAAAAGAATATCATCACCAAAAATCAGCTCTTAACTCATCTGCATGTGGGCCCCACATCCATGAGTCATTATATTAGTAAGAATAGCATGAGTAAACGTATCCCAGCCCATATATATATACATGTTATATGTTCAATAAATGTTGACAGAAGATATAGCTTTAAATAGAGTTGAATGGCGAAATAGGATAGGATTCATGTTGACCCCAAACACTGGGGATAAGGCGTAGATGATGATTTTTTTTCATAAGGTAATGAGTATCATTAAAAGGGGACGAATCCCAAAAGAAAACAAAAAGAAGGCAGATCCCACTCACTATACAGAATGAGTAGAATCCCCTAGCAAATCATCCCATCTAAATACAAACGATTCAAAAAAACAGCTTGCAAACTCATGGGATTTGGAAGGCCAAAGGAACATCAAAGCTTTGATATTCAGAATCAACTCGGGAACATAAGTTTCTTTCCCCTTAAAAAATCCTTGAGTTCCTTTCCTTCCAAACCGCCCATTGCAAAGCGAATGGGAGAATACGCCAAAGAAACCGCCCTTGCCCTGAGAGAAAGATCACCGAACTACCAAGCAGTAGTTCTCCCACATGCTCTGGAACCATGAATTCAACTCCAAACAAAGAGAAGGTCTGCCACACCTCGAAAGTATAACGACAATGAATTAAAATATGGTCAACGGACTCAACGTCGGACGTGCGTAGCGCAGACCTATTCGGCATCATCATTCCCCTCTTAAGTAAGTGATCTACCGTCAAATTTTATCAAGACTAGTTGTCCACACAAAGAACTTCACCTTTAATGGAATAGGAGCCCCCCATATAATAGAACTTACAAGGAATTCTTGCCCTGACTGAGAGCAATGCTCATAAAAGGAGCTAACAGAGAAGATGCCATTGGGATTCCACCTCCAAATCCTCTAGTCTTCCTCCCAATTAACCGCCGGGGTCTCGCCAACCCGAAGTAATAACGACGCAAGAGAGTCCAACTCCTAATAGTAGAAGTTTCTATGGAAACCCAAACTCTAGGATACCGTCTCTTCTCCACGTTCTACACACTCTTGAACTGTGGCTCCTTTCCGGCCAGAAAGACTATATATCAGGGAATAAGGACTTGAGCGATTCCTCACCACTCCACGGATCCTCTCAGGACCTTACTTTGTCCCCTCTTCCCACTTTAAACGTCAGCCCCCTGCCAAATTTCTCCCGAATACTAGAAATGCCCCTCATTCTGACACCATAAGAGGAAGTAACCAATTGAATGTCCCACCCAAACTTGATACGATACTTGCTAACAATCACACTCCCCCACAAACTCTGCTCTTCCTCTCCAAGTCTCCATAACCACTTCCCAAGGAGAGCCACATTCATCTCTCTGAGATGTCGGAGACTTAGTCCACCAACATCTTTAGGCAAACAGATCTTACTCCAATCGACAAGGTGAAATTTGTGAGAATCCCCTTTCCCACTCCACATGAAATCTCTCATAAGCTTTTCCATTCTCGTGGCTATACTAGCCAGAATGGAGAAAAAAGAAAGAAAGTGGATAGGGAGACTAGATAGAGTACTTTTGATCAAAGTTATCTTACCTCCCTTAGAGAGGTATCTGCTCTTCAAGCTGGTCAATCTCTTACCGAGCCTCTCCAAAACTGGGACCAAATGAATTTATCCTTATATCTAGCTCCCAACGGTAGCCTGAGATAGGTAGTAGGCAAACTACCAATCATGCATCCCAAACTTTTCGCCAAACCCCTAATGTTTGTAACATCGTCAATACCAAACATCTCACTCTTGGACAGATTAACCCGAAGTCCCGACACTGCCTCAAAACACCTTAAGATACATCTAAGGTATCTTAGTTGAGTAAGGGAAGCGTCTAAAAAGAAAACAATGTCATCTGCAAACTGGAGATGGGAAATCATAGGTCCCAATCTCCCCACCTGAAAACCATCAACAAAACTGCCTTCAACAGCTTTGCTCGTCATTCTACTCAAAGCTTCCATTACCACCACGAACAGAAACGGTGATAAGGGATTACTTTGCCTTAATCCCCTTGAACTAGTGAAATAGCCTGTTGGCGAACTGTTTACTAATACTGAAAAGGACACTGTGGAAGCACAAGCTTTAATCCACTCCCTCCACCTCTCCCCCCCCCCCCCAAATCCCATCTTATACAACACATGGTCCAGAAAATTCTAGCAGGCGTGGTTGTAGGCTTTCTCCATACCTATCTTGCATAAGATACCCGACTTCCCTTCTCTGATTTTGGAATCGATACATTCATTAGCAATCAGGACCCCATCTAGGATTTGTATCCCCTACACAAAAGCCCTTTGGACTGGAGAAATAATCGAACCATCATCTTCTTCATTCTCAGTGCCGGAAATGATCTTATAAGTGCTACCAACCAAGTTAATAGGACGATAATCTCTTAAAGAGTACACTCTTTCCTTTTTGGGGATAAGAGTGATAAAAGTGCTATTGGAATATCGATCTAGATG
Source organism: Euptelea pleiosperma (assembly GCA_035048495.1). Classification (NCBI taxonomy): domain Eukaryota; kingdom Viridiplantae; phylum Streptophyta; class Magnoliopsida; order Ranunculales; family Eupteleaceae; genus Euptelea; species Euptelea pleiosperma. Next base: position 6,962,482 of record CM068545.1, read on the forward strand.
AGCATTCGCTTCAAACTCCTCAACAACCTTCATAAAATCTTTACCAACAACACTCCAACAATTATTGTAGAAAGCCAGCATAAAACCATTGGAACCCGGGGTTCGATTGCCACTGAGGATCTGGATAGCACCTAGAGCTTCATAAAGGCGTAGATGATGATGATATGTTCAATAAATGTAATATAGAGCAAGGTTTAAAGGGGGTCGTTATAACGGTATAACGGACTAGGGGTGTTACCGTTTTTTCTGTTATAACGAGAAAAACGCTCAGGGGCAAAAATGGCTCTGAAATTCAAATTTTGAATTTTGAAATTTCAAAAATGGAAATTAACTGAAAAAACGGTCGTTTTTTTCCACAACTTTTTCTCGAAAATAAAGGTATTTTAGTTATAACGACCGTTATTTTTTTCCTGTTTTAACGGTACGTAACGGAGGAGGTCCGAATTCGTTATAACGACCGTTATTTTCGTTATAACGTCCATTTTTTAAACCTTGATCTAGAGTGCTTTTATGCTGTCGGACTGTCAACGATGTTAATGCACATTGTACGTCACATATATGTTAATGCAAACTATGTTTTGAATAATCTTAAAAATTTGAAAAACACATTGTACATCACATATATGTTAATGCAAACTATGTTTTGAACAAAAGGGTCTGGATGGTCCTAGTGTTTTAGGATTTAATTTTGATTTAAAAAAATATAAAATTCCATGTTGCATAGTGGGTATATAATGCAGGGGCATTTTCACATTGGGTTCGAATGGGGCAGCCTGCATATATGGGGCACACTCGAGGTGGGATGGCCTGTGTGAAATGGGACCCACGAAGGAGGGTTCGACTGAGGGCCTAGATCTAGGCTACGAGATAAATGAATTTAATCTCATGCTACCAATAGTTGCGACTTTTGGGGAGTATTAGTTAAATGTCCTGCATCAAAGTGGTATTAGAGTGGGAGGTCTCGTGTTCGAGACTCCTCACTGGGGGTGATTAGTGTAGGGGCATTTTCACACCGGGTTCTAATAGGGCAACTTGTGTATATGGGGCACATTCGAGGTGGGATGGTCTGTGTAAAACCACCCACAAAGGAGGGTTCGACTGAGGGCTTGGATATGGGCTATGAGATAAAGGAATTTAATCTCACGCTACAAACAGTCGCGGCTTTTGGGGAGTATTGGTTAAATATCCTGCATCAAAGTGGTATTAGAGCAGGATGTCTTGTGTTCGAGTTTCCTCACCGGTGGTGATTAATGCATGGGCATTTTCACACTGGGTTCGAATGGGGGAGCCTGCGTATATGGGGCACACTCGAGGTAGGATGGCCCTTGTGAAATGGGACCCACGAAGGAGGGTTCGACCGAGGGCTTGGATCTGGGCTATGAGATAAAAGAATTTAATCTCACGCTACCAACAGTTGCGGCTTTTGGGGAGTATTGGTTAAATGTCCTGCATCAGTGTATGGTCAAGGTTTTTTGATTGGGCTGATCTAATAGGTTTTGGTTCTCATGTCTAGTGGAACCAGGATTCAATGGATGGAGGAAAGATAGTAGTTAATTAATGGGGTTTTTAGTGTGGGACGTCCAAGGGTTTTTGGGATAAAATAAGTAAAAGAAAAATATAATTGCAGCCTGCGTATATGGGGCACACTCGAGGTGGGATAGCCTGTGTGAAATGGGACCCATGAAGGAGGGCCTGGATTTGGGCTATGAGATAGAGGAATTTAATCTCATGTTACCAACAGTCGCGGCTTTTGGGGAGTATTGGTTAAATGTCCTGCATCAAAGTGGTATCAGAGCAGGAGGTCTCGTGTTCGAGATTCCTCACCGAGGGTGATTAATGCTGGGGCATTTTCACACCGGGTTCGAATGGGGCAGCCTGCGTTTATGAGGCACACTCAAGGTGGGATGGCCTGTGTGAAATGGGACCCACGAAGAAGGGTTTGACCGAGGGCTGGATCTGGGCTATGAGATAAAGAAATTTAATCTCACGCTACCAACAGTCGCGGCTTTTGGAGAGTATTGGTTAAATGTCCAGCATCAATATCTCAAGTGGATTTTGGGTTTTGATGGGTTCTAATGGGTTTTGGAAACCTAAGATCAATTTCCCATTGGGTTTAGGCTTTGGATAAGGAATTATTTTTTTAATTGGGGAGAAAGGGGAGGCCGTACGGTCAAGGGTTTCAAAACCCAATTTGAATTGAAAAAAATGCATGGGGAAAGTGTGGACGTTTTTGGCATGAGCCTTTTATAGGCTTGGGCTTAAAGCATGCCCAAAACTTAGAAGTTGAGCTATCTTTATCTTAATACTTAAGTAATTAAATTGTCATTCACAACTATATATTATACATTAATGGATTACCTAATATTAATTAATTAACAATACTTTGTAGTATATCAAAGTTGCTGGGATTCTAATTGGGTAGGGTGTGTGACAATCATACATTAGTGTTCATGTAACATTATTTATATACATACCTATACTTAGGTTAAAACCTATCTTAAAAATAGCTATACTTGTCAAAGAATTCCCAAATTTGACTTGGGTCTTAGTTAACATGTTAGGAACCTAAATCAATTGAAATTCATGGGTCCCACAAGCCTAGGTGGGCTCCACCAGAAATGCCCTTGAGAAAACCCTGAAAAATAATTTTCTCAGAATTTGACGAAACTACACGAGTGTTCTAACCATTAGTATATGCTCATTGGTGAAGAAAAATGGGTAAAAAGAGTCCTATAAATTAAAAATAGACCATACCCGTTAAGGGTTTTACAATTGGAGTCTTTTCCATATCCATTTTATGTAGTAGTAAAGTAGACTTTCCAATGGTTTTCTCGGAGGTATATGGTCCTAACGACAACAATTTACACAAAGAAGTTTGTGAGGAGTTTGGTTATGTCCCTAGCATTTGGGATTTCCATTGGTGTGTAGGGTGAGACTTTAATGTCATTAGATTTTCATTGGAGAAAAGAGGGGCAATCGAATTACTTGAAATATGAGGGAGTTTTGGTGAGTTTATAGGGAGGAATCATTTAATGGACCTTCTCCTTGCTGGGGCGTCTTTTACCTGGTCAAACAATCAAGAGGTCCGAATCATGTGTAGATTGGGGGTTCTTAGTTAAGTTTCCTTGGGAGTCTCTCTTTAAAGAAATGGTCCAAGAAGCTCTAGCAAAACCAGCATCGGATCATGTTCCCATATTGTGGTGGTATTCTAAGATATTCGGTGCCTTTCAAATTTGAAAATGTGGTTACAGGTTCAAATTTCGAAGACCTTATAGGATTGTGGTGGGATTCTTTCTCTTACACTGGTAGTGCGGGGTTTATATTCCATGTGAAGTTGAGAACTTTGAAGGAAATATTGAAGGTTTGGAACAAGGAGGTTCTAGGAAGGGTGTATGCTAAGTTGGGAGTCTTGCTAGAAGAATTATCGGCCATTGATTGTAAGGAGGATTCCTGGTCGATTTCCTTATTCGATAGTATGAGGACGGTGGAGGTGAGAAATGAGTTCTCTAAACTTGCTCGTATGGAAGAAATAAGTTAGAGGCAGAAATCTAGGGTTAGATGGTAGAAAGAAGGGGACGCGAATAAGAAATTCTTCCATATGATAGCCAATACGAGAAGAATCTACAATACCTCCAAGCATAATATAAATGGGAGTCTCATCGAAAGAGAAGCGACCATTAGGGATGAGATTGTGAATTTTTATTCCAGTCTTTACAAGGAGCCTTTTTCCTATAAACCTCCACTTGATGGGCGTAATTGGTTGGAACGACTTTCAAGGAAGAGGAAATTCTTAAGGTGATAGGTGATTTAGCGGTGATAGAGCTCCAGGCCCCGACGGTTTCTCTTTGGCTTTCTTCAAGAGGCGTTGGGGAATCATCAGTGGTGATTTTATGAGGGTAGTGAAGGAATTATTTGAATTTGCCTCATTAGATCATTCTTTTCACTCTTATCCCTAAGAAAATATTGAAATCTCCCAGACTTCCGATTGATTAGTTTGGTGGGAAGTGTGTACAAAATAATCTTCAAGGCCCTAGCATCTAGGATGAAAGAGGTGCTAGGTGATGTTATCTCATCCTCTCACGGTGCCTTTGTTAGAGGGAGGTAGATTCTTGATGGAGTATTAATCACTAACGAGTGCATAGATTCAAGGATTTGTTTTAATATTATGGGTATCCTTCGTAAAATGGATATGAAAAAAGCGCCTGACCACATTATTTAGGGCTTCCTTGACTCTATGCTTGGAAAAGGTGGGCTTTGTTCGAAAATGGAGAAGATGGATGGAAGTTTGTGTATCTTCAATCTTCTCTATTTTGGTAAACAACAGTTTGGTCGGTTTTTTCGAGAGTTCCAGAAGTCTTAGACAGGGTGATTGCAGCTCCCTCTTTCTTTATTCTCCATTCCTGTTGACATAGCCAATAGATTGGAAAAGATCATGAGAGATTTTCTTTGGAGTGGAGGTATAGATGTAGGAGCTCTGGAATGGTACTAACTCGGTTGCAGCTACTTAGGTGTCGGTGTTTGGAAAGGTGTAAAGAAGATCAATGAGTTCTCCAAAGGCATTAGTTTCAAGACTGGCTTTGGTGAATGAGTAAAATTCTAAGAGGATATTTGGTGCTCTGATTCTCCATTGCAATCATCTTTTCCGGGTATTTACGTCATTTCCGATTCTCAAGAGCCCCTTGATAAGGATTGCTGTGTTGGTTCTAGCGTTTCCTCATCATGGAATCTAGATCTGAGAAGGAACATCAATGATTGGGAGATGGCAGACTTGGATAGATTACTAGATCTTATTAGTGGCATAACGTTACAGCCTAATCGTCTGGATAGGAGGATCAGGAGATGGGAGCACAAAGGGCGGTTTTCAGTTAGGTTTTATGCAGCTTTTTCATATTTGTATTCTTCATCCTTTATTGCAGCTTGGGTTTGCCGTTGGGAGGTTTTGTCTAAAGTGGCTTTTTTTTTTGGGAACCTGCTCTTGTTAAAATCTTAACCACTGATCAGACGGAACAAGATTATGCCCAACATATGCCTCCATGCAAAGTTAGTGGTGAATCGGTGGACCATATCCTTCTTCATTGCAGTTAGGGGTGTCAATTTGTACCCGTGGAACTAATTCCCGATAGGATTCGAAACTGATTATCCCGGTTTCTAGGACTAGTTGTTTCAGAATCAGAACCGAAAAGATCCAAAACTGATAGAATCAAAGGTCCGGTTCTTAACACACTAGTACCCAACAGAACCAGAATCGGAACTGGTAGGACTTGGAAGTGACAGGGAATCGGTTCCTATTGGCTCAGCTTCTGGTTCCACTTATTTGAGAATCGGAATCAGAACTGATAGGAACTAAAATAGACCTCACCTATGTTATAGGTTCCGGGACCTTTGGTAACCAGACCGAAACCGACTTGTTGACACCCCTAATTGCAGCATGGCGAGAAATTTGTTGACACCCCTCATTGTATCTGTTATAGTGGAGATTTAGCTAGTGGTGTCTATATCCTATAAAGTTTAAATATAAAAAATAATCCGGAAAAAGAAACAAAATAGTGAATAAATATAGAAGTTAACAAAATTCTATCTGATTACTCTGTTCAAATATGACCATAGAAATATATCTATTCTTCTTTGTCAATCCAAATATTGTCATTCTGATGGATTGAGTGTTTTATTAACATTTGAAGAGTTCGAAAATTGTGTGCTTGTGTTAATTCTATGGAGCACCTATCTTAGACATTGTTGGTCATCAAGCACTACAAAAGCTTAAATGCATGAAGTAGGAAACTGGTTGCTTCTCAAAAAGTAGGTACTAAGAGTGCTTAGGGAGTATTTATGTTACGTAATGTAAAAGGTCAGAATGTATGGTTTCTATATTATAATTGAAGTTAACTTTTAACAATTGTATTGATAAAATAGATCTTTAGTGATAACTACCACTAAAAAGCAATAAAATGTAATTAATACATAATTAATGAATTAAACGAAGTGATGCTATTAGGAGTTGGATGTGGAGCCTGAGGTCCCAAAGCGGAAGCAAGCGTGGTTCAAAGTGTCGGGATTGGCCCCCCTTCCCTTTCCCTCTTCTTTTAGTTCTTGCAGGTTTATGAACCCCAACACCCACCCCCCGCCCCTTCTCCTTTCCGGTGAACAAGGCTTTAACCTAGAAAGTAAAATAAAAAGTTCGGGAAACGAAAAAAAAAATTAAAAAGGGGTACTGGCTTGACTACCTGACTATGTTACCCGGACAGTTCATTTTTATCTGTAAATGCCGTGTCCATGATGTATCCTGGCCATGTCTCAGCCGTACTCTGGTAACATAGCTCGCCGAGTTGACTTGGACAAGTCAAATGAGTTAATCCCTAAATTGGGCCAAATTAAGAGGCAATCTGAACGATCTGCTGCGATCCTCAAGTTACCTTGGTTTTTTGTCTTTCCTGGGGGACTACCTCGAGTTGGATCGAGCGGGATTGCCCGAGACTTCGAACCATGGAGGCAAGTCTTAACTGAGAGTTACAAGTTTCCAGTAACAAAGGTATGGAGTTAATTAATACACAAACTAGTGGCCTACTTAAGTATTGAACAATACAATGTACATGTAAGACAAAACAATGGACTAAAAATCTGAGTGCTATTTCCATTTTCTAACAACAATAGTTATTGAACAAGTACGTATATTTTTGTTTGTTTTAGTGAGAGAAAGTTATGATGTAAATAAAGTATGCTGTTAATAGTTTCACAAATTTCTAATTTTTTCTATTTTCTTTTCTTTTTCCCTTTTCAGTTCATAAAATAAAAACAGATGTTGTAAGGTGTCATTACATTGGTATTCATAATATTATATACCCTTTCTTCTTAGGTGTTTAATTTACTTAATGAAACGTCACATATTTGTCTCTATTCCTTATAGTTTCTTATGCTACATTGGACTTTGTTGATATCGAGTTGCTTGGTCTATGCAGGGAACTTCTATTCCTCAATGTTTAAATGGAACAAACCTGTTGATACCCTTAACAGGCCCGGTTAGTCCGGAGGATACGGCCATCACTGGTGCCAGTGCACGCCTTCATGCTCAAGAAACACCTAGCCTTTCAATGTTGTATGATTTTGATGAATTGGAGGGAAAATTGGACTTTCTTACCCGTGTGGTTGCACTTACGTTCTATCCTGCTGGTACTGGAAAAACCCCTATGACTCTTGGTGAGGTACAAAGCTGATATTTTAGAACATCTTAGCTGAATACTGCTTATGTTCTTCACTCATGACTAAGCAATATCATATTGATTTCTTTCCTTTTCATTCTTATTCTTTGAATTCTATGTTGTTGCTGTTGTTGTTGTCATTGTCATGGTTGTTGTTGTTGCTATTATTATTATTATTATTATTATTATTATTATTAGCGTTAGTGATGTCAAATGTTCAGCATGGTGTACCAAGTCACCACATATGCTTATAGCATCTGATCATTCCTCCAAGCAAAGGAGGGCTTATGCTAGGCACTTGAAGAGAAAGAAGTTTAAGGAAAACAATTCGGAGAAGAAGGCAATAATAAATTTATTATTTTAGTAAAAGCTCAGGCTCCGAGGACCCCCTTTTCTGACCCCTCTCGGGATCCACAGCCCTGAGTTCGACTCCCAAGAGGGGTCAGAAAAAAGGGGGGCTCCTGAGCCCAACCCTTTAGTAAAACAAATTTTACTATTGAAAAGTTTTATTTTACTATTTATAAGAGTTTCAGTTTTGTTATTTTAGGTAAATTCAAAATTCAAAATTACTATTTATAGTTCATGTTTTAATATGTTTTGAATGATTTATGAAATTTTAGAAAATAAGTTAAGAAAAATATGTTTAGTTTGTTTTCTATTGTCCTTAGTATTAGTTTTGGGAGGTTTAAAAGTTCCCAATAACTCGAACCTTCTCGAACTCAGGGTTCAGACCAGTAAGAAATTGAAAAATGCGGCGTGTCTCAACGTGCCTATTGAACTACTCAGTCTTTCTTGCTTTCCCAGTCAAAATCTAGGTAATGCTCTAACTCCTCCCACATATTACTCAATTCAGAGAAGTAGGTCCACAAAGGTTTCTCCTCTTGTTTGAAATTGGAGATATTATGCTCCAATTGATAGACCCTAACACTATTCTGGACTTGAGAATACGTCTGTGCTATTGATTCCTAAATATTCTGTGTAGTCTTCAAAAAGAGATACCCTCTTGCTAATTTGAGGCCGCATCAAGTGCAACAGCCAGGACATGACCAAGGAGTTTTCAGCATCCCATTGGTCATATTTAAGATCTGTAACACCGGGTTGTTCCTCTTTTTGGTTCAGATAACCCGCCTTCCCCGTGAATGGCTAATTTCGTAAATTGGGCCCATTCCAAGTAGTTTGTACCATCAAGCTTGACTGTTGTGTTCTCATCTCTGACATGTGATGTTCCAAATCTACTATATGTCGTAGTAGATGACTATGATGAAGTCTCCTTTGACATGACTTCGGTAATTTTCAATTCTTTAGAAAAATCCAGACTACACTAAATCCCTTGAAAGAAAATTCTCGGCGAGAAAATGACATGCAATTGACGGCTTAAAACATCAAATAATGGCTTATCACTGCATCACGAACACAAACTCTGTTGATTTTTTTTGTAGCAAGGGCTGTTATAGCCGTTACGTTGGCTGTAACAACTAGAGGGAGACTTGAACCAAACCCGTAGGGTTTCTAGGAAGTGCGGCAACCCTAGATCACCCTTAGGACAACTTTCTGGAGGGTGCAACACTCTTTGGGCAAAAACCCCTAGGGTTTTGGGGGGTGCGGTAACCCTAGGGCAATCCCTACGGGTTTTGAGAGGTGTAGCATATTTAGGGTTTCCCTTAGATCCAATCTTGGAGAGAAAAAAAAGAAGAGAAAAATCCTTTTTGTTCTTTCTGCTTTGATACCAAGGTAAAATACAAACCCTAGATGTGTGGGAGAATAGAAGAAGAAGAAAAGAATGGAATAAATAGAAGAGAAGAATGGGAGAGAGAGTGGGGATCGATTTCCTCAACTTTTTTATTTATATTATTATGAAATACATGTGGGCCCAATAACTTAAACCTAATAAAATAGAAAAAACAATGAAGGACAAATATGATAACATATGTGCACTTTTTTCCAGTTTGTCAAATTCATCGTTTGCCACTACTTTAGCTTCTGAGTGAATTTCCCTTTGAATATGAGGTATATGTGGAAGTCGAGGAGAATGTTAGAATTCTTTTTGGGAATATTTGCAGTTTCATATATTAGATTTGGCGATTTAATTAGCAAAACTTTCCAAAGCTCCTCAAAGCCTCTTTTACCCAAATAGAGGTATGGATGTTGATTTTAACATGGAACTTTTACTTCGACACACCAACCTCCAAGAATGAGGGTATTACGACTACATTTATTCAATTTTTATCAATTCTCAATGTGTTTGATGTTATGAAGTTACATGCATTGAATGGCGGAACAAGATTTGTGTTGTCGATCCCAGATAGTTGGGATAAGGCACTAAATCATAAATGATGATGATGACATGGAAAGGGCGGCCCCTCTTGTTGCGAAAATTCTAGTACTAGGGTTGCAAATGGGCTGGGCTGCCCTTCATGCTACTGGGCCTGGACTCATTTTAGGGTGGATTTGGGAGACAATTTCAGGCTTGTGGTTTGGGCTTGTGCTTGATAGGGGCTGATTGTATAAATAAGCTGGCTGGGCCTCGTAAATGAAGCTCACTGGGCCCTTCTAATAAAAGAGCTTAGGATTGGCCCAACTCATAATTATTACATTTATATGTTTGGATAATAGTAGAGGAGAGAGACTAACTTATGGGCAATTGGTTGGAAAAAATGAATAAAAGCATTTTGGCTGACAAAAAGGTTTAAAATCCTAGTCTCATTCCGCATCTCGGTAAGTTGACAGAATGAGACAATGGAAATATTATGATACTAGATACGAAGATATTATATAATTAAACTTTGAGTTAATGCTCAGTTAAGCTAAAAATATGTTTGATGAAATAGTACTATTTTCAGTCATTGTCAATGTTTAATTAAGTAAACAAATTTTCTAGTATGTGATGATAAATTCCTTTATAGACCGTATCACCTATTATGACTTAACCATGGGCATGCAATAAATGTGACATTATTATTCTTCTAAACATGGGCTTGTGCTGGGCTCAGGCATGCTCAGTTTGTCATGTTACGGACTTGTGCTGAAAATTACCTGAGACGGGGCTTAGGTGCTAGTACTTAGGGTACAGTCGGGCTTAGGTAGATGTGGGTTCAGCCCAAACCTGCCCATTGATATCTCTAACCAGTACCAATATTTTATGACATGGGTGCATGTTTAGGTGACATTGATCAAACCACGCACAGAATTGTATATTGCTTTGCCAACTGGTTCATGTTTAATGAGAACTCCCAAATCCTTATCAGGCATGATACCTTTTGCTGCTCCCCTCAATATTAAGTTTCAAGATTCTTTTCGGAGTGGAGACCCATAAAACATGTTCATCTTGAAGGCTTAAGAATTTCACTTGCCTTGGCGACCTATTTTTGTTTTTGATAAGTTGCCTTGGCAACCTATTATTACCTGACTGGCTCCACCTCCAATAGAACAAGGTAGTGGAGATTTAATTTTAGCAATCTATGCCCATGCACCTACCATCTGACTCTGTTGTTGTGACATGGAGAAACCCATCATTTTCATTTGTTCTGGAATTTATACATCATGGAACAAGAGTGCAGTGGATGTAGAGCAAGGACGCAAAAAGAAAAAAAGAAGAAGGAAGCATTCATTTCCTTAACACCTTCCATGCCCTCCCTGGATTATAAATTTAATTCAACCAAGGACCATTAAGCAATGGATGGGATGCTGTCTCACATTACAATACACACAGATTCATGTAATTTACTACAGTCCTCCAGTAAAATAGGCATTCTTTAGATGTAATCTTGTCGCTTTGAACTGTATTGTGCTTGAATGTTGAATACCATAACTTTTCTTCCATCTCCAAGCATGGAATTTCTTGACTATCACCTTAGCAGGATGATATTTGTTGCTAGTAGAACCAGGACCAGTGTTACTAAAATCCTACAATTCTAATCAAATCTTAACCCAAATGATCTGAATCTTAGGTATGAATCCTGTTTGATAAAAACCCTACGAATTCTATGTGAATCTTATGATTCGAGTATGATCTACAATTTGAATCTAACTATTTGAATAAAAGCATGGGGCACATTTCAAGTGAAAACAATTACTCCTGTTTTTGTACATCAGGTTTTTCTAAACCTGAAATACTACAAAAAGGAAAATTGGTGGTTTTTTTTACTATTTAAATTAATTTTAACATGTTCCTTGCGATGAAAAACATTAGTTTCATGGTAGCGTTTTCTGTATAAAACATCACCTAAAACGGATGATAAGATTGCATTTTCCACAGGAAATAGTTTCTTGCACACAATTTGGAAGGTTGAGAATTGAGACAGTTTTTGATATGTGGAAACTTGTTCAATTAGATGATGAATTGAGGATACATGGTTTAAATTTTTCTTATTGTGGAAAGAGTTTAGAACAGTGTGTTCATGGTTGCACATAAACATTGCCAGGTAAAATGTTTTGTTATTATTTATGAATGTTTGTACAAACCCTTGTCATTATAGAATGGGATATGGACTAGTTAGGCATGTTAATATGTTCGTTTTAATTTCTGAAAATTATTTAATATTTTTAACTCATAAAGAACACTATGAATCTTATTTTTATTTTTATTTTTTTGAATCTTATGACCCAACGATTTAAATACCGATTTGATTTGAATCCTACTCCTTGGGATTTTATGATCTGATTTGATTCTGACAACATTGACTAGGACCTTAAAGAATATAGTCAAAGAAATAGCAAGAAGTTAGAATATTTGGAGTAATACACTATGTTATGAGTATGATCTGTGAGTGTGTGTAATTCCTTGATTCCCAAGAGAGATCTTTGTTGGAAAATGCTGGTGCACAGTATATTGAAGGGTTGACTTTCATTCTATGCTGCATTCTTTTACCTGATGTTATTTTATGCTCAAGAGTTGCAGTGGTTTTGCCATTATCATCAGAGATCTCTTTCGTATTTTTTATTCTTTATTTATTTATCTATTTATTCTTTGAAGTAGCTTTAATGTTGTTTTATATAACTGATTGTAATAATGAATCTTTTTACAGATAGAGGTACTTGGAGTTTCTCTACCTTGGAGGAGCATAATGACTAAGGAGGGACCTGGTGCGAAATTCAGTGAGCTTCTCAACAAATGTCAGAAAGAGACGAACCCTTTTCTATATGGTTCAGATACCAATCCATTTGTCGGTGCTTCTTTATCCAATGAAAATGAGTTGCCATCAGCTCAATCAAATGCCCCTGTCAGCTTTGGAGTAGATCTCTTGACTGGAGATTTTGGGTTTTCAGAACCCATTTCTCAATCAGAGATTCCATGTTCAACAGGAAATGTCGTGTCTGGGGGAGGGGACTTACTTGATTTCTTAGATAATGCTGTCATAGAATACAGGGGTTCAGAAACAGATTCTAAATTCTCTTTATCGTCACAAGATGAAAGACCTACAGATGACAGTGGTGTCCAACATTACATAAATTGCTTGAAAGCCCTGATTGGTCCTCAGATGGTACTAAGCTCCTTGTGCAACCAAGTTTTTGTCTTCTCCATTCTTTTTTTGATAAAGTTAGCTGATAATAGTTTCTTTCCATGTGTCAAGATTGCTCTGAATATGTTGTTGAATTGCAATGCTTTAGTATCTTGGCTTATTCACTTTTCGTGCCTTTTCTATCCATTTCCTTGTTTTGGCATATGATCAAAGTCATCAAACTGCTTCTTGTCGTATTGCTTGAGTTTCTTTTGTATATTATTAGTTCTGTCAAGTTTCACCACTTTTGTTGCAGTTAAGATGAACATAAATGTGCTTTCTTGTTGTGTTCATGCCCACCTAATTTGGATGCAAGATTTTGAACCATCTCCCAGATTTGATTGTAGTGTTATCAAAATAAATAAATAAAATTGGGTGCATTGGTCATGCTAGAGAAGCTCAGTTGTACGTAACACTGCTCATGTAAGAATGAATTATTTTAAAACTATTCTATATGAAGCTATAGGCTAAGTTCTTAAGAGTAAGGTTCATGCAACTTTGATCAGATAACTTCAACCCCATTTTAAATTATTCTTGTATTGAAATTGCATTTCAAAATTCCAATGGTTGATGCTCCTATCCAAGATAAATGACCAATTGATACAGGAGAGAATTGGTTTAGTGGAGAATATTTTCATCCATTTCTACTTTTAAGAGCATAAATTTGGCCCATTTCAATCTTCATGTGGCAGTATCTATTGATATAAATCCAAAATAATTCAGTGCTCAGTTTCAACAAGAATCCATGTTAGTTTGCTCAAGTTAATCAAATGTCGTAAACTTGCACATGGAAATTGAAGAAAGAGAATGTAACATAAATCAAGAAAAAATACCAAACATAGTGGCCTTCACAACACTGCGATGTCATTTCTCTCTATCCATCTCATAGAAATCCACCCATCGTTTAAATACATGGTCTAATTGTTGTGATTCTGCCAAGTCACAATGATTCAGCCTGGCCGAATAAGTTTCAGAACACTACCATAGGGTTATCGTAGAACCCTATGTTCACTTGGCTAATTTTTTTACGTATCACCCAAATTGACCAGTACATCTCTACTTATATAATGTGCTAAGACCCTTTTAGCTGTCAGTGTTGTTCTTTGCCACTTTCCCCAGAAACCCCTGTAATATTTATTAAAAGTTAACTACAGGCAAGGGCATTGTATTTCCATTACTCTCCAACCATTATTATAAGTAATATGTTTGTTTTAGTTACCTACTTATCTTTACAATAAATTGCTTATTATTTTTATAAAGAAACTCACATTATTTATAAAAACAATCTGAGGTATGCATTTGTTTTATCCTAAGGACCGTTCACCATCTTTATACCCGAGCATTTGGTGCATATGTGGGCCTACCACCTAAAGTATCTTCAATGTAAAAAATTAATCTAATTGAAGGACCAAGCATCCCATCCATCATTTTGTTTTGAATGGTTAAAACATATACTTGCTAAAATGGACAACTGTTATTCGATCAAAACAAATTTTGGTCTGATAGCCTTCCCTATGTACAGCCAAGCAAAATTTGGATTCCACCCCCTAACACCAGATATATAGTATAAAGTGGATCGCCCCCCCCACAATAGTTGTTGTAATAGTTGAGTCACATGCATGAATCGACTGTTACATATTGGGAAGCGAGTGGTAGAAAATGTCTTGTATTATGGATTTGGAGGATGCCAGCTTGCAAGTTGGTAAATTTTTTAGGTATTGATACCATGACCTTGGTTCAGAACCTGTCCTTACACCCTTACCCGCTGTTGCTGCCAGTTTGGAGAAGATGATGAGGGACTTCCTGTGGTCTGGTAAAGGAGACAACCATAAGTTCCATCTGGTGGATTGTGATAAGATTTTCTCGCCTAAAGAGGTCCCTGGGGGGGGCTTGGATTCCGTCCCTTCCGTGATATGAACACAGCATTACTAGGCAAATGGTTGTGGAGAATTGGGGAGGAGCAGGAGGATAGCTTGTGGAAAGGGTGATTGGTAGTAAATATGGGCTGCTTGTTATGGGTGGGGTAGTTATCCCGTTCACACTCCTCACGGGGTTAGTATGTGAAGAGGGATTACTGGGTCTAATACCAAGTTTGTAGGGGGTATTATCAACAAAGTGGGCAAAGGCGATAGGGTCAGATTCTGGGAAGATAAGTGGTGTGGGGAGGCTCCTTTGAAGGAGGACTATCTTACCTTATTCTCCATCTCGGAGAGACAAGGGGCGGTGATCAGGGACTGCACTACGATTAGGGAGGGTGATTGCTCATGGAACCTGGGATTTAGAAGGAACCTTAATGACTGGGAGGTGGACGGGCTTGCTTCTCTTTTTGATAGGGTAGGAGTTAACCCTTGTCTCGGTGAAGATTCTGACAAGAGAATTTGGAGATGGGACCCCAAGGGTAAATTCTCAGTTAGCTCTTTCTTTAGACATTGCTCTCAGAGGGATGAGGAGGCTTTTCCAGATTCGATTGTATGGGGATACCTGATCCCCTCCAAGGTGAAGTTCTTTGCGTGGACGGCTTTCCACAACAATATTTTGACAGTGGATCATCTTACTGGTAGGTGTATGATGATCCCTAATAGGTGTATCTTGTGTAAAGAAGAATGAGAAACAATGGAGCATGTTCTTATCCATTGCCAATTCTCTGTCAGGGAAAGGAAAGCTCTTATGGCAGTTTTTACCCTTCGCAGTTTCTTGGGGTATCTGGAAGGAGAGGAACCGCAGGATTTTTGAGGAGAAAGATAAAGATATATTGGAGGTGATCATGGAGGTGAAATCCCTCCTATATTTGTGGTCGTCGTGTTCCCCTCTTTTTAGAGGATGTTTTTTTGATTCTTTTGTATTCTGTTGGGATGAGCTGATTAGGGATCCTATTCCTGCTTTGAGGAGTTACATCCCGGTCCTTTGTATAGTTGGGTTTTCCCTGTTTATAATACATATACATTTATCAAAAAAAAAATATTAGTTGCAAGATGCAGTTCATATTGCTTATGTGGCCGACATTCCCAAAATCGTCTTCTTCTTGATTATTAGTCATGCAATTAATTTCTTAATCACCAAAAACTTGGTGAAATATTCTACTGCTGATAGTTAGGATTTAATGTAAGGTTTTTATTTAATATTTCTTGGTGTAACTGTCAACTACGTCACATTTTCATTGTGTCGTAGTTTTCACTTCTTTTTAAAAAGCATAGAATTCCATGTTGAAACATAAAAATTTCAACTGCTATCCCAACTTTTATGGGTATTCTATTTTGCAGGCAAGGAAGATAAACTTCGAAGAAGCCATGAAACTTGAAATTGAACGCCTCCGGGTGAATCTTTCTGCTGCTGAAAGGAATAGAGCTCTATTATCAAATGGCATTGATCCTGCTACTATAGATCCAAATAAAAAACTTGATGACTCCCACATGGGAAGATTATGCAGAGTTGCAAACAGTCTGGCATTGCTGGGGCAGGCAGCACTTGAAGACAAAGTTACTGCTGCCATTGGTCTTGAGACCGTTGATGATGATGCTATAGATTTCTGGAATGTTACTGGAATTGGAGAAACTTGCTCTGGTGCCATGTGTGAGGTTCGTGCTGTAACCCAGCCGTGTGCACGAGTACCTTCAATGGTATCAGATAGAGGAGCTTCACAATCTATCTTGATATGTTCTAACTGTGAAAGAAAGGTTTGCAAAGTTTGCTGTGCTGGGAGGGGAGCTCTTCTGCTTTCAAGCTGTAACTCAAAGGAGGTGGCAAGCTATAATGCTTTATCGAGCCAGAGTGGCCAAACTGATGGGGTCTCTACAAACCGTTCAACTATTCTAGATGGGGTTATCTGTAAATCATGCTGCAGTAAAATTTTTCTTGATGCATTGATTTTGGACCATGTCCGGGTCTTGATTAGCTTGAGGAGAAGTGCTCGTGCTGACAGTGCGGCCCATAAAGCTTTGGACCAGGTGATAGGACTTCCCTCAAGAGATTGTCTTCCTGAAAGAAAGAGAACGTCTGATGGTCGGCCAGTTGTTGAGGTCTTGAGAAAATTACTTAATGGAGAGGAATCGCTTGCTGAATTTCCTTTTGCCAGCCTGTTACACTCGGTAAAGACTGTGTTCTTATATCTTTCTAGTTTCAGTATCTGATATTAAATAAGCATGGCATCATTGCTTGTTACTGTATTATATCCCGGATAATTCTGATACGTGTCCGTGAAATTACTCTTTCATGAATTAGCCATGGTTATGTCTTGGTTTAGCTGCTATAACATTATTCATTTTATCAAGATAAAGATCTTTCTACATTGTTTTTTTGACTAAATAAAAACTACTCTTCAATTTTGCTTGTGATAGGGGTGTTTCTATCCATGTTTTTCTGAAGCTCACTTCTGTCTAAATTATTTTGTATTTGTGGCAGACTGGCAGTTAAGTTTTATTAAGTAAATACCTATGTAACAATGACACAGACACAAGTGTTGGTGTCTGACACGGCACCTTTAAGATGCCCGAGAGTAGAAGTACACACGTTTGTACACATGCATTATAATATAATATTTTTATTAAATGTAAATTATAAGTTTTTTATAAAAATAAGAAAAGAAATATATGAAAAGTAAAAGAAAACATTTTCACACACAACAGGGCTATACAATAACATAATAACTATAATTAGATTTGTAAGAGGGAAGACTATCAAACAATTATATATGTGTCTAACAACTTAACAAAGTACTGTATGGAGGATCGAACATACAAACCCTCTTATAGAAATCATTTATTTAATAAAAAATCATTAAAATAGAAGGGTGACATTGTCGTACATGTCAGGATGTGTTGACTTAACAACTTATCAAAGCATTGTATGTTGGTTATGTCTTTATTTTCCCTGTTTCATTGTAGCTTGGGATATCAGGGGTATTTCTGGTATATCTTTGTCTTTCACCTCATTAATATAAATATGTGGGAAATCGTGCTCCACATAATACATGATTTTCCCTTCTCCATTCTTCTCTCATCTTTCTCTTTTTCTCGTCCCTTCTCTCCTAATATTTTCTATAATTTTCTACTTTACTAATTTAATTTAAACCTATATGAAGTTTAAAACATGGTATCAAAGTAGGTACCTAGGGTGTTGTATTTCGAACCTTAGGGCTACCAAGGGTGGTAGAACCACATGGTTGGGTCTTACGCTCAAGGAAAATCACAAAGCTTTTATTTTTGGTGTTGAGTTTATTTCTCCTTCGTACTATTCACAGAATTGTACACAGTAATGTTCGGTATTACTGTTCACGGGAGTACTATTCACATGGCATGTTGCAAGTTTTTTTTGGGACTTCTAATGCAAACCCTAGGTTGAAATATGTCCACTAATAGTTTGTTTGGTGATTCATCAGCCACATTTGGAGTGATGAGTGGTATGTCACACATGGGTACCCATGGTGGCCATCACCCAGGGTTGCAAGTCACCACAGTGAAGTTGGATGGGTCAAATTACCTTGAATGGGGCATAGTTTTCCCATATGTGTATTGGTGGACATGGTAGGTTGGGGTACATTAATCGCAAGGTGGTAGGTCCAACCCTAATTGATTCTACCTATGATAAGTTGGAGGTTAAAAACCTCATGGTGATGTCATGGCTGTTACATTCTATGCAGTGACACATTAGTAAGGGTATGAGAGGTCAATCAGAGGCAATCTCGTTTGCAAAACCACTAAAACACGTGGGAACAGATACTTGCTTGATCGACCACCATCTAGGCAACGTGGAGGCACTATAATGTTCGATCAAAGGGTCGTGTTTAAATACAATGGCGCTACCTATGATCCACATGGCACAATATGGACGTGTGATGAGAATTATCAGAAATTCATTACAATCGTGCCTTCCCAAATTTCGACTCTCCACTATAAATAGAGAAGAGGGTCGAAGGAAAGGGGGATGGATGCCATATCTAATGTGTTACCTTAATCTTCTACCCTATTCCTCTCCTCGTAGCCTCTCCTCTTCATCATCCCTCATTGTGGTCTCCTCAACTGTTTGGTCCGCAGAACTTTGGACTCGGATGCGATGTATTCCTCTTTGATATTGGTTTTAGCTATGCTGCTTTGTATTTTGGAATGATTATTATCAATAAAGAGAATTTATTGCTTTCTCCAAGGTCAAGATTTATTTTCTCTGTTTGCACACAGTTACACACTTTATTATCACACTTTGTTCTGTTTATATTATGTTGATCATATATATATGAGCATCAATGTATATTTATCTTAGATTCTTCTGTCTTCAATCATTTAATTGTTAATTAAGTAATTGGAGTATAGATCTTAATGAATCGACTTAGTTTTGATCTGTTTTGTAAACCAGAGCTTGAAGTTATTCTAATAGCTTCGGATCCTAGTATTAGAATGGTTAGGGATCAGATAGGTTACCCACTCACCCTCGATTCACATGTCGAGAATTGGGGCATGACATATATGATTGTTAGATTTCTTGTTTTCTTTATTTATTTGTCTTTATTGTGTGTAGTATGTGGGATCACAGTTCACTTGTCTTATTTATGTAAGTGGGCTTAGCATTCAAATGAATGATATATTTATACAATAAGAGGCCTAACCACACTAGTTCGTTCCTCTCCAGTCTCTCATCTCTTCGATTTGACACATAATGATGCAAATTGGGTAGGTTCAGTTGTTGATCGTCAATCTACATCCAGTTACTATACCTTTGTTGGGGGTAACTCGGTTTCGTGGATAAGCAAGAAACAGTCTATGGTAGGTAGATCTAACATAGAGGCAGAGTTTCTGCTTATGGCCCCATGGAGTGTGTGAGCTCTTATGGCTGAAGACTATGCTTGGTGACTTAAGAATCAAAGTTAAGAGTCAATGAGCTTATATTGCGGCAATAAAACTGCCATTTGCATTGCCCATAACCAATCCAACATGATAGGACCAAGCACATAGAGGTTGATAGACACTTCATTAAGGAGAATTTGAGGAGTGGCTAGATTTCAAAACTTATATCAAGACAAGAGAACAAGTTGCAGATGTTTTGACTAAGGGTGTTAATAAGGGTTGTCTCCAAAATATGTTAATCAAGCTAGGCATGACAGATATCTTTGCACCATTTGAGGGGGGAGTGTTGGTTATGTCTTTATTTTCCTTGTTTCATTGTAACTTTGGGTATTATGGGTATTTCTTTGTCTTTCACCTCATTAATATAAATATGTGAGAAATCGTGCTCCACAAAATACATGATTTACCCTTCTCCATTCTTCTCTCTTCAACTCTTCTCTCATCTTTCTCTTCTCTCCTAATCTTTCCTACTTTATTTTCCACTTTACTGATTTAATTTAAACCCTAGGTATGTGAAGTTTAGAACAAAAATTGTATTTACTACATTTGAACTCGAAATGGTAATTCCTTAATACCACAAAATAACGAAAAAGATAAATTCGAGTTTCCCCCTGCATCTATGTTGACGCGGGCCTTGTACGCATATCCAAAATGGAGTGTTTTTGTTTCAGAGGTCTACACATTCTTCGGCCAGTGGAGCTCATCGACATTTTTCTTATTATGGTATGGTTGTATCCAAAGATGCCTTTCATCTATGTTTAGTTAGGAAAGAATAGTGTTACAATTAAAAGATTTACATTCATTCTGTGTAAACTGTATGCTATTATTGTGATTTCCAATTTGTATGGATGTTTTACATTATGGAATTTTATTGATAAAATAAACATTTGGAATTTTGGATATTCAACTGACTCGATCAGTTTATATCAATGTCTAACTAGGTTTCATGCTATTGCAGGTTGAAACAGCATTAGGCTCGGCGCCGTCCATGTCATTGCTTGCCCCATTAGATTCTGGATCACAGCATTCATATTGGAGAGCCCCTCCTACTGTATCCTGTGTTGAATTTGCTATTGTTCTTGGCAGTCTTTCTGATGTCTCTGGGGTTGTCTTACTTGTTAGTCCATGCGGCTATTCAACGTCTGATTCTCCTACCGTATGCATCTAACTGTATTTCTTTCTAATTTATTGCCATGCTTTGATCAATGAATATTGACACTAGGAATGGTTGTGAAGTAGATATTGTAATTCGGTTAGTTGCTTATGCATTCCGTCTGGTGTTGTATCTGTTTTCAACTTTACAGCACAAGCTTTCCTTTTGTAATATTACTATGGTATTGAGCATGAGTAGTTGGAGACCATAAACCTTTGTAAGAAAATTCAGTTATGGAATGGAATTGGACTGTCATTATGATCGAGTTTTTACTCAAGAATCCTGGTACTTTTACAATCTCAGGTGACCTAGTTCCTGATAGTCTTGGAATCACATAAACCCAAATGTATTTAGTTGCTTCTTCAATAGAGGTTTTTTTACTTTGAATTCTGTGAGAGGCAAAATATAATTGCTATCAATTCCATCATCAACATACTGACTTTTTTACTTATCAAAAAATAAAAAAATTGTATGCTTTTACAGTCAATCATTTTTCAGAATGCTTTCTTCTCTTTTCCATTCTGCACTTTGCTAATATTTCTTATTTCCTGCAACCTTGATGCTTTCTCTGACAAGTCCTCCACTATTGTTCGTACAGGTGCAAATATGGGCCAGCAATAAGATAAATAAGGAAGAACGGTCATGCATGGGAAAATGGGATGTCCAGTCGCTGATTGCATCCTCAGAATTTTATGGACCAGAAAAATCTGGTAGAGAGAATGACGTTCCAAGGCATGTCAAATTTACCTTCCGGAATCCGGTTCGGTGCCGTCTCATTTGGATAATACTACGTCTTCGGCGGCCGGGTTCAAGTTCTGTTAATTTAGAGAAAGAGTACAATCTTCTTTCTCTAGATGAAAACCCCTTCTCAGAACTTAATCGCCGTGCCTCTTTTGGAGGGGCAGTTGAAAGTGACCCATGCCTTCATGCCAAAAGGTTTCTAGTAGTTGGAAGTCCTGTGAGAAAGGATCAGGTAATTGCATCACAACAAGGTTCTGACAGCATAAATTTGAAAACGTGGTTGGATAGAGGTCCACAGTTAAATCGGTTTAAGGTACGGTTGATATTTCTCTGTTATTAGTTTCGCAAATCCATTTTGCTTATAATTATATAGTGAGGGCAGATGTCACTAAAACTTCTCTTATCTTCTTTCAGGTTCAAATTGAGGCTGAAAGGTTAACCGATAATGACCGTGTCTTGGAACAGTATTTGTCACCTGCTTCACCTGATTTAGCTGGATTTCGTCTTGATGCTTTCGGTGCAATAAAGCCTCGAATTGGCCATTCACCTTCTTCTGATGTGAATATCTGGGATAATTCTTTAACTTGTCTAGAAGACAGGCACATCTTTCCTGCAGTTTTGTTTATCCAAGTATCTGCCCTCCAGGTATTTAGAAGTAAATCTATTTCGTTAACACCACCAAGACATTACCTGAGTTACTCTGTCAAATAAACTTTGTTCGGTTCACATCACCAGCACTAAGGATGAATATATTCTTTCTAAATCCGTGTCTGTGATCCTCATCCATGTCTCTCATATCACATGGCTTATTATATATTGGTCATTAATTGCGTTGATGTAATTGATATAGTTCTTGATCAGCTACGACCTACTGACCTAAGAGAAAAAAATTTATTGAACATTTTTTTAATCTGATGGGCCATTAAACGTTGGAAAATGATTGCCGTGTTGTGATGCAATTGATATAATTTTTTATCAGCGATGACCTAAAGATCAATGTGTATCAAACACATTATCAATTGATGGGGCAAAATATTGTTATTGCTAGATTATTTCTGGTTACATATGAGGCAATGAATCCAGTAATGACGTGCATTGTCTTTTTGCATCAAACACACTTTTGTGTAAAAAATTGATTTGTGGTGGCAGTTAGGTTGTTTTCGTATTGCTGATCAGCAAGTGCACGACGGTTCTGTGATAAATAACCATGAGTATACTGAATGGTTTTATTCAAATGTCAGTTCAGCGGGTTAAGAGTGAAAATATTATGCCAATTGCTAGTTGTGCCCAAACAATTTTTTTTTCCTGTTTCTCTGCTTCTTTATATGGAGATCTTATGAAAGTTCATTTTGATAATTTCTATTCACATCGACTTAAATTTCGAGACACCGATCTTCACGGTTGCCTTCATAATGAAGTTTACCTGATGGACAAGAAATTTGAAGAATTGGATTTTGATTGCCACGAATTGGCCTGTTTAGTACATGACACAAAAGATGGAGAGAAGAACTTATTTAAGCCAGTTTAGGCCTGAGAAGTCACCGAAACGAGGATTGACCGAAAAGACCTGCAGTGAAAATTTTGCGTAGGGGCATAAATTTTAGACAGAAAATTGAATTTAGAGAGATAGTCCAGTATCTTAGGTACCCAAATGACCTTTAGTGCATTGTACAGGATATCACAGCATCACCGTGATGACTACTGCTGTTATAAGATGAGCTTGTTGGATGTTGGCATGTGTTTGCTAGTAGAGGAATTAACTCCTAAAGGTTATAATAATTTGCTCAGAAGAATAGTTTTGATTTAGGAAAATACTGTCTTGTTTTGTTTCATTATGCATGATATTAAGGAGCCTATATGAACAATTTTTCAGTTGTGCTTATAGCCAAGAAGTTGAAATGCTTCAATCCATAGGTTTTGACCCATTGATAAATATCTATACTCCTTTTATCAATATTCCTTTTTCATTTACCAATCAAAAAAAAAAATATTCCTTTTTCATTCACGATATCCTAATTTTTTTTATAAAGTTAGAATATTTGCCTTTAGTAGGTCATCTCGACCACTTTGGTTGTTTTTGTAATCTCTTTTGGCTTTTAATAAATTCTACACTGTCAAAAAAAAAAAATCTTATCCAACTGTATATTCTTGTTCCATCGCTTTACACATCCAACTTTATACATTATAAAGAAAATTCAATTAAATCTAGTGCAATTATCCATAAATACTTATTCTTTCTACTCATATACTTGAGGATCTGTTTTTTAATTTTTTTTTCTTTCTACATAGTAGATGAGACATAGTGGGGATTTGTATCAACACTGAAGTCCATGATTGATGATTTGTATCAACATTGAAGTCCATGATTGATGATTTGTATCATCATTGAAGTCCTTTAAAGTACAGAGAGTATATGTGTGCCTTCTATCTTTTAATGTCGAGAGGATGACACTCTTGAGCAATATTTTTACAGGAAACTCAAACGGTTACTGTTGGGGAATATCGGTTGCCAGAGGCTCGAGCTGGGACACCTATGTACTTTGATTTCCCTAGAGCGATACAGGCTCGCCGGATCACTTTCAAACTTCTTGGTGATGTTGCTGCCTTCGGGGATGATCCAGCAGAACAAGATGACTCGGATTTCAGAGCTCTGCTGGCATCAGGGTTGTCTTTGTCAAATAGAATTAAGTTGTATTACTATGCTGATTCTTATGACCTCGGGAAGTGGCCGAGCCTTTATGCAGTTTGAATATTATCTATGCATATACGGAAATGGGACGTGGAGGGGTGGGGTGAATGCCATTTGTTTTGTTGATTTTGATTAAATTATTTTTACTGTAAAATGACACTTTGAGTTGTGTAACAAATTAATTCATCCATGTATTATTGTTTCCCTTTTTTTTTTTTTTTTCCTTTTTTTAATATTCATGTATTATTGTTGTTAATCAGAAAGAATGGTGCATCTCTTTTGCCGATCAGTGCCTGACAAAGATTCAAGATGAGTTATTTTGACATTTTATTTTTCAATAAACAGATATTTTCTTGGTTAAAAATTGATTATGGGCTTGACCTGGGTCGAAGGACATTGGGAGCCGAGTGCTGTGAACCCTTTGGTGTAACTTCTGCTAGTTGTAGGCTTTGATCAGACGGTCAGCATTGTTTCATTTGCCGCTGTTTGAGCTGGGGCTCATCTAAAAGGTGACCTGTAAAAAAGAACAGTTTAGATCAATGGGCATGTGACTGCAAAGGTGGTATAGACAATGAGTATCTGACTATCTGAGTGTTGCTTAATCGCAAGTTCAATGATGAAACTATAAGAGAGGTTACTACATTAAAGAAATAAAGAGTAGAATCACATCTTTCCCATATCCAACGGCTTTCATCTTTGTGTAATTATTTTAACTTACTTCCGGCACTATATTATCACAATATTTTGATTGGTGATTTCTACCTGTTGGATTCGTGCTTTTTTTTTTTTTTTTTTTTTCTTCTCCCTCATAATGGCCCTTGGCACGAGTCATGTTTATATTCCCTTTATAGTCTGGACCATATTGTTAGCTATCGCCTTAAAAACCCCACAAATTGTGAACTGATTTAGTGAATTAGTTGCCCAAATTGGGTTGTTTCTCCATTCAATCTTTTTATTTTTAAATGTGGAAAACTGCAAGACATTTAGATCAAAAGCAAAAATTGAACCAGTTAACTGTGGCCTTAGAAAAAAAAAGAATCCAAGAACACTGGAGTAGCAATCACCAAATGGCCCTACAAGGACAAGTTTCAACTGAGAAAACTTTCGCTGTGGCAACGCGACTTCAAGGGTGAGGTCCCATTAATCAGGGCCACATGCTGAGGTGGGGTCCACACCACTTTAAGAATATTTCCTTTTAAAACACGTGAATCCCACTTCAACACGTGTTCTTGATTATTGCGACCACACTTTTTAGAAGTCGCATGCAACTTCTAAAATTTGAAAAAAAATTGTTTCAACTTCATATACCGCGAGATTTCTTCAATCTCTGCTTATATAATTGGCTACTAAGGGCGTGTTTGATCGCCAAGTGGGAAAATTGCATTTTCCTTGGGAAAACACAACTGTCCATTGTTAGATAGCCATTATAAATTTGTATAATTTTCCCTACCAAGTCATTTAAATTGGAAAATTTTTCCTACTAAGCCTAGAATTCATTTCCCATCCAAATAGGTGATAATTCATTTCCACCTTAAAATACGATTTTATTTTCTCACATGATTGAAATATGTGTTCTCAGTTGCAATCAATCAGCCATTTAAGGCATTTTCCAGATGTATTTTCTTAGGAAAATATTCCGTGCAATCAAACACGCCCTAAATTTTTTGAAACGTGTATATTTCTGGTCTCCAAATATTAAAGCGAATTTTCTTTTCATAAAAAAAACTAGAATACTGGGGAGGGTAGCAATCACAAAATGGGCCTAAAAATGACAAATTTCAATTATTTAAATCACAAGGTATCTCTTGGATCTTTGCTTTTATAATTAGAAACATTATTTTTTTATTTGAAAATAATTGAAAAATGTTCAAAGCAATCTCTAAAAAACGGTTAAAATTGCCCTATAATTTTAAAACCTAGTAGTAGGATATATATCACAGGACAAAACTACCTTGTCCTAGTGAGTAATAGGGTACCCCGGGTAGTTTTGCTTTCATAAAACTACCCTTGCGATGACTACCATGTGGTTCAGGGTGATTTGGACCCATTCAATGAGTCCCACACTTCCCACCTAGCTAGGGATCCCCTTGGGTCAAAGAGTTTAGTTGATTAGATGATTGCAACAATTTTGACCTGTCAACTTTTTTTTTTTTTTTTTTAAATTTTGATTAGACTTGTCCATCGCTAAGCTATTGATGTAATAGTCGTATGAAGAAGGGAAAGGTATCTCTTTTGAATATATCGTTTTTAAATGGGACGAGCTGGTTAGGAGAGAAAGAGAGAGATTAGTGGTGGGGGTTTGGGTGATGGTTTGGTGTTTTCATGTTCTTTTTGTTTTTGGCATCTTGCAAGGCTTTCTTAGCCTCTAAGATTCTTCAAAAAAAAAGATCATAATCATTGAATCAGGTTGATTTTGAACCTAAGAGATGCTTTACGTGGGTCCTGTTGAATGGTTGATCTGACACCCTGCATGTGTGCCATGTGTTTTGATAATGGGGTTATAGAGGTTAATCATCATCTATAGTACAGTTTGTGGTGTGTTCGATCTCTCTTTCAACATATACTCATCAAGTTACGTTTTCACCATCTAGACGTGTGGTGCTAGCTAGATCAGTAACACATGGCAATGTATTGGGGGTGGGGAGGGGGACGAGAGCGAGAGAAAGAGAGAGAGATGCCTGTGGTTGCACCAACTCATCACCCAACAGTAGGAGTTCTTCCTCTTTTCCCTACACCCTTTGACTTGTATGACTGTATGGGGGCCTAATGATACAAAAGGTTACTAGGGTTTATTTGGGTCAGTGTCGGTGATTACAGAACCTCCCAGTGGCTTTTGTTTCAGCTTGAGATACCGTAGCCCAGTCACCAACCATGAAATGCTGACACATTTTTTTTTTTTTTTTAATTTTTGCATTTTTTTTAGTAACTAATGGGTTGCCCGTGCCCACGGCACTCCCCAACAAAGCACTTGCCAAAATCGGGTGTGAGTGGCTGAGATCCACCGTCCAGTTGGGGATAAGATCTCGGCCCTTCTTTATTGAAGCCTATAAGAGGGGGAGACAACTGAGCTCCCTTGTTATATAGATGTATGATTTAAGGTTTTGAGAGGATGGAAATCTTTTCTCCCTTCCTGTAAATCTTAGCGTGTGGGGTAAGGTTTTAAATTTCGATGAAACTCTTGAGTTTCAGTTTCGGGCTAGATCAAAATTGAATTTTTCAAAATTTCGGCCCTCTCTTCAATAGTTCAATATTAATTAGAGAAGAGATGAGTAAGGCCTTCTTTCTTTTCTAAAATTTCCTTCCAATAAGCATATGATAATATTTTACCATTTATAATTCTTCTCGGGGAATTTTTGACATACCCCGTGTTATCTTTGAAATTTGACACACCCCCTCACATTTTGAAAAAGCTGACTTACCTCCTATGACTTAGTCCACCGTCAAAGACCATCGTTGACTTATATTGACTAACAATTTTTTTCAAAAAGACAAAATGTCTTTTTCTTCAGCCTTGAAACAAAAACATGTGGATTTGGGCTAAAACCCCAATCCCAAATCAAACGGCTCTGGTGGACAACCACCAACCATGAGATTCTGGTGGGTCGGCCACCCATCACCAGTTACCAACCTACCGCAGTCTCGTGGCTGGCCGTCCACCACTCTGGCAAGTAATTTTAAAACTATAAAAATCAATAGTGCAGTGTCGGTATTTTTGCAGAATTGATGGCACAGAGTGAAATTGAAATTCCCAAAATTAGAGAAGAGATAAGTAAGGCATTTTGTCATTTCTAAGATTTCCTTTTTATAAATATATGATAATATTTTACCATTTATAATTTTTCTAAAATTTCTCTAAAATTTTGAAGTTCCGCTTAAAATTTTTATTTATATTTGGACGCAAGTCGAAATTGAAATTTAAATCCTTGATGCAGGGATTGCAAGTAACCTATAGCAGAGTTACCCAATTCAATAAGCACTGAAAAAGAAGAATGACTACACAAACAAAAGTCAAAATCAAGAACAAGTTGAACAACTACACAAAGTTGAAGAGGGACCCATTCGAGTTTCTAAACCTTATTTACGTTCTTTAATTTTATTTATTTATTTAAACCTTCTTTATTTACTATTTAATGGAACATTATTTGAATAAATACACCATCTGGGTCCCTTTGGAACTCTCTCTCTCTCTCTCTCTCTCATTGTGCATGTGTGGTTTTCTTTGATCTGCTTCCCTTTAGACAGCAAGAGATCAGGAGAAGAAAAAGAAGTGTCTCTGTATATCAAACCTTTGAGCATGAGGACTTGGGTCAGATCATTATATCTCTCAAAGTATATGTCGACCCACTCATGTTTATAAGGAGGAACTCTCTCACTCTCTCCTTGTGCATGTGTGGTTGCTTCCCTTCAGCCAGCAAAAGATCAGGAGGAGAGAAAAGGCCAATATGAGGCAGATCACTTGCTCAAAGTCACTCATCACAATTGTACGTATATAGCTGAGGATTTAACTGAGGTTCTCTCTTCCCCCCTTCCCTCCCTCTCTCACAGACACAAGAAACTCGGCATTCCGGAGCCTTATCGATCGATGAACGATAGATTTGATCAAGAGATCGAGCGTGAATCGAGAGGGAGGTATTGGCGTGGCTCAATTTGAAGACATGGTTAGATGAATTATAACCATGTAATCGGATTGAGCCGCGTCAATATCTCGCATCTTCATCTTCATCTTCATCTCTCTCTCTCTCCCACCTTCAACTATCTCCAGGTATACACAATTCCTTCACTATTTGTTTCTCCTTCTTTATCTGTATCTATTTGTTTTTCTTTATGATGATCCACACACTGCTATGATTGATTTGATGCTTAATTGTTTTTCTTGCTTGATTAGTATTCAGCTAGTTAGAGCAGTTTAAGCTAACTCTGCTATTAATTACTCAGATTTTATTTATTTCCAATTAATAACTCAGAAAAAAGGCATCTAATTTATTAGCCAAAAAAAAAAAAAAATCTTAAAAATAGACAAAGCTTGATTTAAAGTATCTTCATATCATGGACCCACATCAAGGGAGTAGGTAACAAGGGTGCATCCCCACAAAGTCATAATATCTCATAGTGTAATTTTCTTATTGATCGAAGTACAATAATACTGAATTATTAATGGTGCAGGGTTCTAGTGTTTGTCTGATATAAATAGTAGAGAAATATGTTTATGTCTCCGACGGTTACGATCTTATGATCTCGATCATCAGTTGGAGATCCCACCTAGATGGTTGGTTAATTACTTTGTGAATTATTGATGGGGAATGACTCCAGCATAATTAAGTCCTAAACAAACTTGTATAAGACAAAGATGCATTTTAAAATTTTTCAAGGATGGACCATGGATAGGTGCAGCTTTGTCTTGTGCAAACTTCGTGAGACTTGCTTAGTGAACCTTCTTATGATCATGAGAATGGATTCTAGTCTTGAACACAAATCATCTCCACCTTCCAGTGATGTGGGTCCATGTTTGAGTGGAGCATTGTCACAGCTTCCAGTGCAATCCCATTAATCAGTTGGTCAGAATTATTTAATGGGTGTGGTTTTTGTACTATTAATTGCAGTTCTAATGGGTGTATCTGATTTGAGACTAGAGATTATTTTAAAAACTTTCATTGTAATGAAAATAACGACGGTTATAACGGTAACACCCTGCCCCCTATTATGTTATTTCCTATTGTAACCGAAAAAAGAGGGATATCTGTCTATCTCTCATAACAGCCTTTATTTCCGTTATGCTGGTTATTTTTGGAAAAAAAAAGTTTTTTTTACTGTTAATGAGGCTTTTTGAGTAATAATATATTAATATTCTAAACTTTTTTTTACCGAGTTGTGACATGATGTGACCCATCATAACAACCATTATATCGATTGTAACAGTAACGTTATTGGACCGTTATAACAGAGTCAGACCATTTAAAACTATACACATAGATGCTATATATAGTGAATCATTTTATTACTTTTTTTTACTTATATAATTTATCAATATTCAAGATAAAAATGAAAAAAATAAAAATAAAAATAAACACAGTCCAGTTCACGAAGGAATCAACCATGTCCAGTACTTTCAAAGCTAGCTGGTGGGGCGGAAGCCATAACTGCAATGTCAGTGGGGCCCCACCATTCATATAACTTTCAGTTGGGCTGCATTAAATTCTACCTCAGAAACAAACAGGCCTCCCAGCC
Source organism: Euptelea pleiosperma (assembly GCA_035048495.1). Lineage (NCBI taxonomy): Eukaryota > Viridiplantae > Streptophyta > Magnoliopsida > Ranunculales > Eupteleaceae > Euptelea > Euptelea pleiosperma. The sequence continues at coordinate 6,992,817 of CM068545.1, forward strand.
ACCTTGGCGATGCTGATGCCTTCTCTCTCTCTCTCTCTCCCCCGTCGATTTCATCGTCAAACCAAACGGTAATGGGTTTCCAGGAAGAAGACCCGTTTTTATCTTTCTTTTAGAAGCATTTAATATAATCACGTTAGGTCTTATCTGTTTGTGGCAGTGGTTGCATGCATTAACGTCATGCATGCATCATCGACTCTTGGTGGGGCCGGGTTGAATTTAAATGGTGTTGGAGATAGGAGGAGCCGTTTATGATTTTACAATTTTATCTTTCCCTTTCTCGTTTGTCCTATCTAGTGTAAGATCAGCACTGAGTGTCCCACTTTTGAAGATACGTTTGGATTTGGGAAAACTCTGGCATCTTTGAATTTCTTACCTCTGTGTTTTAGGGTTGACGGATCGGTATTTAAACCTTACGGCTGCTTTGCTTAGGACTGCTTTGCTTAGTGTGAGGACTGAGTAGTGCTAGCACTCAACTATGGGTGTTTTGGTAATTTAAATTGCGGTAGTAGAGGGTGAGTTAAATTATTAAAAAGGTAGCTCTACGGGTGCCCACGTTTTTAAGCCGGGCACTCCACCTGGACCAAAATGCCCCTCCTTTCAGTTGGGCACCCACTTCTTCCCCGTCCCTTCTCCTTCTCTCTCTCTACTTTAGCTCCCCCTCTCTCTCACTCTACCCTCTCTCTCTCTCTCTCTCCCTGAGCTTTTAGCTCCCACGACACTGAATTGCCGCGGGGACTATGTAGACCAATGCCAACTTGACCGTGGGCTACATAGCCCCCACGGTAGTGCAGCACCGTGGAGGCTAAAGCCAGAGAGAGAGAGAGAGAGAGAAACGGAGAGGGAGAGATTGAGAGAGAGTGTTTAGGGTTTAGAGAGAAGGGGAGAGTGAGAGAGAGAAGGGGGGTAGGGGGAGGGGTAGAGTGAGAGAGAGGGGGGGAGAGAGTTACAGTAGAGAGAGAAGGAGAAGGGACGGAGACAGGGTGGGTGGGCTGAAGAGAGGGGTATTTGGGTCTAAGTGGAGTGCCCAGCTTAAAGACGTGGGCACCCTTAGAGCTACCCTTATTAAAAAACCCTCAGATGTCGACATGCCCCAATAAAGACTATAAGGTATGAGAAAGAGAGGTGGAAGGACATAGAAGCTATTCCTTCTCAACTAAATACAAAGTCTTCAAACCTCAATCCTCAATATCTTTTAAAAAATTTATACCAAAGAAACAAAAAGGTTTTTATCAGGGGACCCCCATTTTGGGGTACCCACATAGAAGATGAATCAATGGCTGATTTTTGGTGGGGATGACCTCCTCACCATATAGATCACCCCCACAAAACATCAGCTTATTCTGAAATTTCTAACCCCATCAAATGTGATTTTCAAGTTACATTGTAAAAATCGACAGTCCATAATTCATCAGCTTCTAAACCAGTCTATGAATATTAGAATGATTTGATTTTTTTTGTGAGGATGATCTCCTCGATCATCATAGAGATCATCCCCACCAAAAAATCAGCTATTGATTCATCTTCTATGTGGATAAGCCAAAATGGGTGTCAAAAATGGGAGTTAAAAATAAGGGTCTCCTGAGCCCCACCCAATTATTTGGTGCGCTTCCTCTTTGCTTTAAAGAACTCTTGACTTCTTTCCTTCTATAAGACCCACACCTCACATGGCCCATCTATTTATAGAATTACGTACAAGAGATTACATTTTTGACTCGTGGGAGAGGAGTTCCTCTCCTAAGACAAGTTGGGTTAGTGATGGGAGAAGGAAACTAAATCCAAAAGGGTCTTCACTAACTAGTTGCAATAGATTTTTAATTTCTAATTTTCAATTGTATTGTATTTCTAATAAATTATGTCTCATATTTATGTGACATGTTATTTATTAAACAAATATAATAATAATGTTAAAAATTTAATATACTAATTCGGGCTTCAAAATAATCCCCAAACATGGGCCTCACCAAGGCAAACCAAACCCCAAACATATACTCATTAAATTATTTATTCTCCTAATTAATAAAATACCTAAATTAATTTTAGGGGCCAAAATGGTAAAATTACAAAATAATAATTTGACACACATAATTCAAGGATTCTAGAATATAAAATGAATTACAATTCATATATCTGGATAACAAGTTATTCCTTTAATACTGAAAAATAACATTCCTATATATAAAAGATGATTTTACCCCCAATATGAGATTTTTCAAAATCTTCTAAAAGTTGTAAATAACTTAATTTGTATAATATTCTAGTGGTAAACAAAGTAAAAACCAGTGAAAATATGTTGTAAAAAGTTTAAAATATCCTAATTCTAAAAATACCCTTTTGAAAAGAAATTATTCGAAAGCTCTTTGACTTCGAAGATAGGGTCTTTAAGATTATTATTAAGTTGACCTAATCATTATGTTCCATATATTTTTAAAATGAAATTACTAAGTTAACTCTAGGTTGTATAGTTACCAAAATGCTATTTGGAAGAGAAAAAAAAATTGGATGCTACAAGCACAGGTCTACACTAAGTTCACATTGTTAAGGTTTTTTTATTTTTTGGCTTATTACAAGCTCCCAAAGAAAGACAAAGGAAACGCAGTCACTACCATTATAATGTCCATGCTTTGTTTTAAACCATGCCTCGAAACACAATGAGAACAAAATAGGCCATATGAGATGATTGTAACCATTTGATAATTGCTAGTGATGGTCCACAACAGGATTAGCGGTTGAAGGGATAGAATTATTGATCCGTATAAATTTTAGACTACGGCTCAGGTGGCTCATTTATTGGATCTGATCCTCTATCCATAATTGCATATACAGATGAGTTCATTTTTGTTGAGTAAAACTTGCCTGACCACCGTTGGTCTGGTAGCTACTTGATGATAGGTGCAGTAGTCGACAAGTGGATTTTGTACGGACTGACAAACACAGCCTCACCAAACATGTACCTAGGTGGGTTTTTTAAGATTTATTTTTTGATTTTTTTAATACAAAAGAAAAAAGACCTCGGCGTACGTGCTGAGCAACTCCACGCTATTCTGCCCGTACGAAATCCACATGTGCCGAGAACTGCACCTATCGTGAGGTAGCTACCAGACCATGGGTGGTCAGGCAAGTTTTTCTCATTTTTGCTCGACATCACTTTTGAGCAACAGCGCTCAACAGCACCTATGTATCCTATACGTACCTGAGAATACTGTTATACAGTTTTCGAATTTAAAGTTTCTTAAAAACAGCATTGTGACAGGTTGTCTCCGGTACGTACGTGTTGATGTAGAGACGCTGTTGATGCGCTTTTGCTCATCGGTGGTGTTGAGCAAAAATGGGCTCCTGCAATCAAAGGGTTTGATTCAATGACCATGGCAGGACTTGGAATGTTCCTTTATGGCTTGGACGGAACATTGTTAAGGAATGTCTTAATTAGTAAATTATAACAAAGATCTGCTATTCTTTCATTATGTTTCTTTAATGCTGCTATGAGAGAGTTTGGGTGGGGGTTGTTGTTAGTTCCAAACAACGAGAGACTTTTTAAGAACAGCTAAGTCATCAAACTTGTCTGCATGAGAGTTTCTTTTCCTATGAACATGAATTACTTGACCAATCACAAATTTTATCATTGAAAATTTCTTCAATGTGTCAAGGTAACTGAACATTTTATTATTGTCTTCAATGGTTTTTTTAATTTCTTAGTTTATCATGAAAGCTAGTTCAGAGGGCATGAAGGTGGGTACGAATTAAAGGGATCGATTAAATTTGTCTTCTAATGTTTCTAATGGGTTAGGACCTAGGATAGGGGTGTCGATGGGTATCCGTATCCGGGTGGTTTGTGTGCGCATGACTGATTGATTATTGCGTATGATCAAACACTACCTGACTAGATGGACCCAGCTCGATCTGGTTGGATTTTGGTAACTGTATAAAAATTATAAATTCTAGTTAGTATCAACATGAAAGACCTTCCGGTTCTAGTTCGGAATATCTTTCCAAACACTCTTGTTTACTTAGTTTGTTATGTTTTGTACTAGTGGGTGGCCCGTGCCCTCGGCACTCTCCGACAAAGCATTTGCCAAAATCAGGTGTAGGTGTGAGTGGCTGAGATCTATTGTCCATTTGGGAAATAAGATCTCGGCCCTTCTTTAAAGAAGCCTATAAGAGGGGGGGGGATCCACCGTGAGGATTAGATCTCGGCCCTTCTTTGTTGATGCTTATAAGAGGAGGTATAAGTAGGGAGACAACCAATGTGTTTTGTTATATATATAGAATAGTAAATGGCACATGCCCACGGCACTCTCCGACAAAAGCGTTTGCAAAAATTGGGTGCCTTCGGCACTCAAACGGTATAACGGATTGGGGCGTTACCATTTTTTCTATTATAACGGATTGTAACGCATAGAGGGAGAAATGGGAAAATAATAGAAATAACAAAAAATAACGGTGTTGAAATTTAAATTTTGAATATAAATTGAGGTCAAATGAGGCGGATTTCATATTAGATTGATGGATTTGATCTCAACCACTCTTTATCTAACCGTCCACATTAGATGGATGGATAAGATAAGAGAATACAACTGAGTTGTCTTGATATATGCGTGGGTGGCCCGTGCCCGCGGCACTTTCTGATAAAGTGTTTGTCAAAATCGGGTGGGATTTAATCTCAGCCATCGATATGAAGCATAGTGGATCTCAGCCACTCATTATTGAAGTCATATAAGATAAGAGGGGTATAAGAAAATCATTAAATTTCTGTTAAATTCTATTTTTTTTTTAATTTTCAATTTTCAAATTTCAAAATTTAAAATTTTGAATTTCAGCACCACTTTTTTCCTTTAAAATCATTAAAATCCGTTAAAATCCATTTTTCTATTTTTGCCCCTGGCCGTTTCAATCCGTTTTAACAATAACACCCCTCTCGAGGCATAAAAAGTGGGGCTCCTGAGCTTGGCCCTTGGGCTATATGTAAATCCAACCCATTTCATTCCTTACACGTAGGTAAATAGTAGGTGACTCGTGCTCATCGACAAAGCGTTTGTCAAAATTGGGTGTGAGTGGCTGAGATCCACCGTCCATTTGGTGTGATAAGATCTCGGCCATCCTTTATGAAGCCGGATAAGAGGGGGAGACAACCGTCTTGTTTTGTTATATAGATAGTGGGTGGCCCGTGCCCACGACACTATATGACAAAGTATTTGCCAAAATTGGGTGTGAGAGCTGAGATCCAAAGTCATTTGGGGGATGTGATCTCGGCCCTTCTTTGTTGAAACAGATAAGAGGGGGTATAAGTGGGAAGACAACCACTGTGTTTTGTTATATACACTAGTAAATGGCCCGTGCCCACGGCACTCTTCGACAAAAGCGTTTGCAAAAATTGGGTGCCTTCGGCACTCAAACGGTATAACGGACTGGGGCATTACCGCTTTTTCCATTATAACGGCTGTTATAACGGATTGTAACGCACAGAGGGAAAAATGAAAAAAATAGAAAAATAACATAAATTACAAAAAAATAACGGTGTTAAAATTCAAACTTTGAATTTCACATTTTTAATAAATATATTGAGGTCAAATGAGTGGGAGTGAATGAATAAACGAGGAGACTAAGTGGCTGAAATCTAACCGTCCACATTAGATGGATGGATTAAATCTCAACCACTCTTTATATATCTTATGAAAGAAGAATAAGATAAAAGAATGCAACTAAGTTGTTTTGTTATATGTGTGGGTGGCCCGTGCCCGTGGCACTCTCCAGCAAAGTGTTTGTCAAAATCGGGGTGGGAGTTAATCTCAGCCATTGATATGAAGCATAGTGGATCTCGGCCACTCATTATTGAAACCATATAAGATAAGATGGGGTATAAGACAACCACTGTCACTTGTTATATAGATAGTAGGTGGCCTGTGCCCACGCGGCACTCTCCAACAAAGCATTTGCCAAAATTGGGTGTAAGTGGCTGAGATCCGCTGTCTATTTTGGGGATAAGATCTTGGCCCTTCTTTGTTGAAACATATAAGAGGGGGTATAAGTGGGGAGATAACTTCCCTGTTTTGTTATATATACTAGTAAATGGCCCGTGCCCACGGCACTCTCCGACAAAAGCGTTTGCAAAAATTGGGTGCCTTCGGCACTCAAACGGTATAACGGACTGGGGCGTTAGCGTTTTTTCCATTAACATCTATTATAACGGATTGTAATGCATAGAGGGAAAAATGGGAAAATAGCAGAAATAACAAAAAATAAGGGTGTTGAAATTTAAATTTTGAATAAATTGAGGTCAAATGAGGCGGATTGAATGGCTGAAATCTAACCGTCCACACTAGATCGATGGATTTGATCTCAACCACTCTTTATCTAACCATCCACATTAGATGGATGGATAAGATAAAAGAATATAATTGAGTTGTCTTGTTATATGCGTGGGTGGCCTGTGCCCGCGGCACTTTCCAACAAAGTGTTTGTCAAAATCGGGTGGGAGTTAATCTCAACCATTGATATGAAGCATGGTGGATCTCGGCCACTCATTATTGAAACCATATAAGATTAGAGGGGGTATAAGACAACCACTGTCACTTGTTATATAGATAGAGGGTGGCCCGTGCCCATAGCACTCTCCAACAAAGCGTTTGCCAAAATCGGGTGTGAGTGGCTGAGATCTGCCGTCTATTTTGGGGATAAGATCTTGGCCCTTCTATGTTGAAACATATAAGAGGGGGTATAAGTGAGGAGACAACGTCCCTGTTTTAATATATAGACTAGTAGGTGGCCTGTGTCCATGGTACTCTCCGACAAAGCGTTTGCCAAAATCGGGTGTGAGTGGCTTAGATCCACCATCCATTTGGGGTGATAAGACCTTAGTCATCCTTTGTGAAGCTGATAAGAGGGGGGATAAGTGACTTCTCTGTTTTGTTATATAGATGTATAGTGGGTGGCCGGTGCCCTCGGCACTCCCCTACAAATCATTTCTCAAAATTGGGTGAGAGTGGTTGAGATCCAGAGTCAATTTGGGGGATAAGATCTCGGCCATCCTTTGTGAAGCCGATAAGAGGGATATAAGTGGGGAGACAATTCCCCTCTTATATTAATCCAACCGTCTAAATTTTATTTTATATAAGGGTTGATATGGACCCTTAGATATATGAAGCCTTTAAGAAGGAGAAACAACCGCTGTGTTTTGTTATATAGATAGTGGGTGGCTTGTGCGCACGACACTCTCCAACAAAGCGTTTGCCAAAATTGGGTATGAGTGGTTGAGATCCACTGTCTATTTTAGAGATAAGATCTTGGCCCTTCTTTGTTGAAACATATAAGAGGGGGGTACAAGAGGGGGAGACAACTTCCCTGTTTTGTTATATAAATGTAGTATTGCCGCGCGGGAAGAGCCCGCTTGAAGACGTGCGGGTTCCTTGTTGATTTGGGACTAGGGTTTCAGACCCATTTATAAGCCATTGTTTTAGGCTTACTTGTAACTTTCAATTCGTACAGTGAAAAAGCTCGGGATCGCCATTGCCCGTGGACGTACGTAGCACTTAGTGGTGAACCACTTGTAATCTTGCGTTCTGTTGTGATTAATGTTTTTTTCCGTTTGTTTTCTTCCATCATGAGTGGTCGATCCTCGTTTTCCACAACGTGTTAAACACGTACAGAACTATAATTACCAGAAATGATCTTGAACATGGATCGACAACTCCGCCTCCCCAAAAGAGCACCATCAATGCGGGAGAAATGATATATTCTTGAATGTTATCTAGGTCCCACAGTGACAATGCTCCAACCACTTTTAACACATTAATCATCGGTCTTAACCGCGTGGTGAGAAATACATTGAAATCTTCTGATTGTAGAATGGATCACTGCAGGAGATAACAGTGATTGGGAATTGGGTCGGGCTCTCAAAAATCCAAGTCTCTCCATATTTCATCTTTTTCCTAGGATTCTTGGTCCTTCGGTTTGTTAGAATTGGTTAACTTGGTTGGTTTTGCAAGTTACAATAGCCTGTTTTAACAGCACTTAATCCAGTCTTTCTCTTAATTCTTCCAACTGCTACTTCTCTATGACTTGGGCTCCTAGTTTTTTCTTTTGACGAGTGGCTCGTTGTTTTTACTACAATTGATATAGATTGTTGCACGTACAAGATCCCAGATTTATAAACATGATAACAGAACTAGGGTGTAAATGGCTTATTTAAAAAAAAAATTAAAAATTAGGGCTTAAATGGCACCAAATTACCTGACATACTCAAACCCTAAAATTTGGCTTATAGTATTAGTATATATATATATACAAATTCCTGATATACTAACTGATCCGTACGTGGCCTGATTACTCGAAATAGTTATGACCGATTTCAGTCATGTGATACGCCACAAATTTGCTTCTCGATGGAAATGTTGGACGTGCTAGGATTCGAAGTTGTTTCTCAGACTAACCTTGAATTCCCCTATCATGTTATGCACTTCAAGGTCAGGATATGCCATTACCCGAACCATGGACACCCCTAAGTCAGAACTATATGGGTTGGTAAAATATGAGAGATCAGGATTACGACATTCATACAAGACTGCAGGAATTCAAGGGCACATTGTTCTTCTTAAATGTCAAGAGTTAAAGGAGATTATTTCGACTAATGAAGTATTATTCATGACATGCATCGAAGATCGCAGAGTACCAAAGGTGGAGGAAGGAGCATGGGTGGAGACTATATACGCAGAGTTTCATGGGAGAATGAGTTTAGAGAAATTGTATTGGGGGATGAGTTGGCTCAAACTACTTAATTCAATATACTGATTTTGAAATTTTTATGATGAACTTGTTACTTAAGCTATGATGAAAGGTTATATAATCCAAGACTGGGAAGTAAATACTGATAGGAATGAATTTATTGATAAACTTGAATAATTAGTAAACATAACCTAACCAAAGCTCTTATATACAGCATTTAAGAGTCTAATAAAGGAAGGAAACTAAATCCTAATCTACCAGAATCACATATAATCTTAATCTAATTTAATCTTAATTGATACTTATCAACAACTTTAGTAAATATATGGTGCATCTCGTGCACTTTATTATAATGCTTGATATTTATCTCTAATACTCCTCAAACTCATAGGGATGGATGATCTTCATGAGTTAATTTGCTGAAACCTGTAGTCACCAAAGAGAGATCACACGAAGAAAATGTTGTTGGAGAGTTGAATGTGAGCCAAATATGTAGCTTACCTATAATCCAAAAAAAGAAGTAAAATTGGGCCTCTTTTGGGCCAGGAAAAGAAGTAGAAAGAAGGATGTGGGATGGCATCAATTCGCTTTCCTGCCCCTCTGGCATCAATTCGTCCCAATTAGGACTCTCATCCCCCCTGAAGATCACCCTAATGGGATGATCTTAACCATTTGATATGTAGCTCTTTTAGATTGTTGATTGAATGGTAAGAACTTCAGCATACGGCCCTATATAGTGATCGACAACGAAAGACAACTTCAGCAAAAACTTACTCTTAGGTTCTGTATAGTGATCGACACAAAGTTTACAGAAAAATGATTTGCATGTCAGAAAGCGTTGATATAGAAAAAGTTTTATGACATTTATATGCAAAAATCATTTATAGAAAACTTATTCATGGCAACAATGCAGAGCCTTACAGGAATATTTTTTGCTGAAGTTGTATCTTGTTGTGCCATTGAGAGAAAAAGGGAAGTTAGATTGTCTCAGCTCATGGCATTGAACGTGTCGAGAAAAAGGAAAGAAAGTTCCGTTAAAATAACATGTCTAGAGATGTAGAAACTCCCAATACTAAAAGGATGAAGACAGTGAAATCCTTGTGAGTAGCACCGTAACCAGTGAAAACACAAGGATGGCTATTGGTGTAACACATACAGTCCTCGTCACAGACTGCTAGTCCCTAGTATATTCCCTATTTTTTGCTCCTTAATCAAGAAACTAGTCTGTGAGAACTCGAAGATTCAAACAAAATCTTTGAAAAATTGAGTACCAGAAATAAGGTTTCTTGAATGTGAGGAGCAAGAATAATATTTGTAGCTCTAAATTTTCTAAAGAAGTAGGAATATGAATACTACCAATATGAGATATAGAATATTTGCATCTCCAGTCAAATGGGAAGTTGCACAACTATCAGGGTACCATTACGAATCTGAAGAGTCATGAATGGTCGAGTCATTGTAGCAAGAGCTTGATGAGGAAGTTCAGTAGATTGAGAAGTTTGATTAAATCGATGCCAGGGTTCAAGAGAAGTATTATTTACTTTTCCATAGATCCGACATTGGTCTGTAACGTTCTGATGTCCACCAGGAATATGTCCACAATTATTTTGGGACCGTGCGACCACCATTTGGGCGAAAATTCATCTCTCCTTGTCCACATATGGTTGGAACGCGCCGGCCGTTCTTGTGCAGTGAAAGCAGTTCTAGAGTTGCCAAGGTGGTGAGTGAACGAAGAAAAATGTAGCTCTTGTTGTAGGAGATAGGGGACTATTTCATCAGAAGTAGGAATTGAATTAATGTGCCAAATTAAAGAGTTGTCTTCATCTATGACAAGATTTTCAATGGCTACAAGGACATCACATAAGCCCTTAAATTTCTTTAAGTACTCAGAAATTAATAGAGGATGTTCCTTGTTTGCAGAGTTGTAGTTCTTGCAGAAGGTCAAGCTCTCTAGCTTTTGACTTGTGTGTAAAAAATTTCTCAGGGGTAATCCATGCTTCATGAGCACCTGTGAGACCAATAACTTGGCCTATCACATCTTTGGAGAGAGTGGCATTTATCATGGTCAGCACTAGTTGATCTGTGATTTCTCATTGCTGGAAATCTGGATTGAGTTCTATGTTTCCATCATCTGTGGTGACTGTTTGAGAAGGATGCATACTCGTTCCATCAACGTGACCCATGTGGTTGCTCTTCTTAGCTCAAATGAACTTGAGTTGGGTCTTTCTGGAAAACCTAGGGGATGTCTTGGAGAGCTGGCCTCGACTTCCTATGTCAGCACGAGGCAAGGTGCTTTAGAAGATTATACCGTTAGCAATCACGTGGTGCGTGTGGATTGAAAGAAACAAGAGAATGTTCCTCGGAAAGGAAAGTTCTCTTCATGAGGTCATATTGAACATCAAGGCTTTTCTCTTTAGCTGGGGTAGTACATCTGAAGGCATGAGAGGAACGTTTTTAGTGGCATGGTTTTCAGGATGGACCACCTTTTGTGTTGATTTGGTACCTTACTCTTTGTGTTACTCTCTAGATCTTCTCGATCTCCTTTTCTATTAATGCATCTTTGACTTATTAAAAAAAAAAATGTGACCCATGAGCTTTTGGCTTTTAGAAGCAGCGCAAACTGGTTGTACCATGGCAGATAATTCTAAGAAGTAGTTAGTTTTATTGAGATAAGAGATTGTAAAAGTAAAAGAAGGATCCATCAATTGGATGTTGCAGATCCACTGGCATCTGAGTCGCATTGTCAAGTACTATGTGAAGAAGCATAAATTTTCATATTACGAAACACCCGAATCATTGCCTCCAAAGCAAAGAATTAAATTTCATTTTTTTTACTGGGTTTTGGCACAAGTCAAACTGAAATTGTGACCAAAATATCCGTAAAATCTTAGTAAAAAAGTTATTTTTAATAGTTAGATTCTATGTTTTAAAACTCGGAACTCGGACTCGACTCAGAAGTCCATTAGGTCGGGTCACCTCGAAGACTCAGGAGTTGACTCGGTGAGTCATTAAATTAATTATTAAATATTTAAATATATAAAATTAATATTTATTAAAAAAACTTTAAAATTTATAAAGTATAGTAACAAAAATTTAGAAATTAAAAAAAAAATATTTAATTTTGAGTCGACTCGGCCTTTAAATGGCTGACTCGGTAAAGACTCGACTGAGTTTCCTAGTAACTCGGCGGGGCATGCAAATCCGAGTTTGTATGCCGAGTCGACTCAAAATATGATCGAGTCGAGTCGACTCGGTGAGTTTTAAAATATAGGTTAGATTTATTTAAATCCCTCGTTTATGGGAAGTTAAGAACCAAATCTTATTTCTCTCTCTCTCTCTCTCTATGATCCCCAAAATTAAGGAAATATTTTTTTTTCCTTACATATTTTCTGAAATATGTTAATTAAATTAATACAAAATTGAAATATTTAGTGTTTTGATTTCAGTAGAGGTCGAAACCAAAATTTCGGCTTAAAATTTCAATGGTTTTGACGAAATTTAAAACCATGCTCCAAAGTCATATCCATGCACACGAACATTTCAAATTGAGAGGTCAATTTGAACGTCACCCCTTTTTCATAGGGCAGGGATATTGGCACCTTCCCTTTCACTCAATATGCCCACTTAACAGATTTTTTTTTTTTACAAATGTGTCCCTTGTTTAATTTTAAGTCAAAGCACCAATCAAAAAAAAAAACCAAAAACACCTGTTGGAACAAGAGACGAAGAAGAAGAGGAGTCGGCCACCGCCTCTCACTCTCCCTATCTCTCTTCTCTCTCTTGCTCTCTCTCTCTCTCTTTCCCTCTCTCTCGGTTCTAGGATGCCAACCGAGAGAGAGAGAGAGAGAGAGAGAGTGGTGGTAGGGTTGATTGGCGGCGGCGGAGGTTCCTCCTCTTCTTCTTCTTCTTCTTCTTCTTCTTCTCCTGCTTCTGTTTTTTTTGTTTTGGTGGGTAGGTGTCAAGAGTGAGTTGGGTGTAAAGAGTTAGGGAAGATTTTTAGGTAGGTTTAGTGAGTAAGTGGGCATGCTGAGCGAAAACACGGTTGCCAATATCTTGGCCCTTTTCATATTGTCTCGGCCGAGTCGGTGCAAAGCCGAGTTGACTCGCCGAACAAGCCCATTGCCGAGACTTTTAAACCTTGACTTATCTTCCATGTTTTGGATCACACATTTCAAAACACTCCAAAAGGCAAACACAGACACTTGGAAGAAATAAGAGGGGGACATTACACCCACATCCTCTCCACAGATCAAAATATGAATTATCCAAACCTCTCTGACACCCCCTCTCATTCTCCATTTTTTCTTTCCCATCTATTCTTCCCTTACTAGCCTTCCACACCCTTCTCTCCCAAACACCCCAAAACTAAGAAATCATGATAATAAACCTCTCAACTTCTCCCCCAACTTCTTCAATCTCAACCTCCTCCCTCATCAGATTACTCCATTCAAAGTCACCCAAAACCCAGTTCTCGAAATCTATCTTTTCTCCTTCGTTATGTTCCTTTTCTTCTTCATATCTCAAACCCCATTACACAAACCAGTTTTTCTATGAGAAAAGAAGATACCCACATGGAAAAAGAGACTCTTTTCGGTCCCGGGCCTTCTCTGGGTTCGATTTGGGACGCTTGGAGAGCGCTCAATCTGTTATAGAGGCTGTAGGAGTGCTAGCAGCGATCATCATCGTCCACGAGAGTGGTCACTTCCTTGCCGCCTATCTACAAGGCATCCATGTAAGTAAATTCGCAGTTGGTTTCGGTCCTGTATTAGCTAAATTCAATTCAAAAAATGTTGAATATTCTATTAGAGCATTTCCTCTTGGTGGGTTTGTGGGTTTTCCTGATAATGATCCAGATAGCGACATTCCGGTCGACGATGAAAATTTGCTTAAGAACAGACCCATCTTCGACAGGGTGCTTGTAATCTCCGCTGGAGTAATTGCCAATGTAATTTTTGCTTATATGATCATCTTTGTTCAAGTCTCATCAGTTGGGTTACCAGTTCAAGAGGCCTTTCCGGGGGTGCTTGTGCCGGAGGTTCGAGCATCGTCAGCTGCTGCCCGAGATGGGTTGCTCCCCGGTGATGTAATTCTTTCTGTTAATGGAATTGACTTGCCGAAAACTGCGTCTACCTCTGTTTCCCAGCTTGTTGATGTTATTAAGAAAAACCCTGGAAGGAATGTGTCGCTCAAGGTTGGGAGAGGAGGGCAGGATTTGGAAATTGGGGTTACCCCTGATAAGAGTATGGACGGAACAGGAAAAATTGGAGTCCAGTTATCCCCAAATGTTAAGATTTCGAAGGTTAGGGCGAAGAATGTTATGGAGGCCATGAATTACTCTGGAAAGGAATTCTGGGGTCTTTCGTCTAATGTTTTGGATGGCTTGAAACAAACTTTTCTTAACTTCTCACAGACAGCCAGCAAGGTTTCAGGTCCCGTTGCCATTATTGCAGTTGGTGCAGAGGTCGCAAGATCGAGCACTGATGGGCTTTATCAATTTGCAGCTGTGCTCAATCTTAACCTTGCTGTGATAAACCTTCTCCCTTTGCCTGCTCTGGATGGGGGTTCCTTGGCTTTGCTTCTTGTAGAGGCAGCCAGAGGTGGGAGAAAGCTCCCTCAAGAAATAGAACAACGGATTATGTCATCTGGGATCATGGTTGTTATTCTTCTTGGGCTCTTCCTTCTTATCCGAGACACGCTTAACCTTGATTTCATTAAGGAGTTGTTGTGATGACTTATGAGCCCTTTGAAGTTTGAATACAAGTCAAGTCGAAAAGTTTAGGATTGGATTGGATTGGGCATGATGTTCTATAAACCAAACGAATGGGATTCAGATCGGGATACTTAGCATGATAAACAGCTTCATGCGAGATGCTCTGTGGCGGGTTGCATATGGCTTCTCCATGGTCTCATTCATTTCCTCTAGTATGTATCTTACTCATTCCCTTGTTAATCTTATTGTTTATGATACTGGAGATACTGTCATGGGTTGTGACTCTGAAGTCCAATTTTAACCCTAAGATAAAGGATGCTTATATATGTCAGAATTCCATTACGTTCCCCTGGCTATTAAGCTAGCTGGGGGATAATGATTTGGAAGAATATTTTCTTTTTTTACTTGTAGGTTGGGAGTACTCTTGTTTTGGTACTAAACTTCTCAGGAATTTGTATGCTCTAATTTCATTTTGATCCTTTCTTGTTATGAGTATCTTACAAATGAATGCGGACTTGATGTATTTGGATAGATAAGGTTAACCTAGGAGTGGGCAGACTCTTAACACTAGTTGGTTTAGTTGTTATTTCTTGTCTAGGTACACTTTAATATGCAATTTATTGTTTTCATATTTGGTGCATATATATGTTAGTGGTTACATGTATGTTTATCTGCTCACCGTTTTGTAGTAGGGTTTACATGGCAAAATTAACTTTATCATGGATTTGATAATTTTGTCCCCTTTGTGGATTCATCGAAGTTTAAAGAGAAACTTAGCTTGTTAGTCGGTGAAAGAGTGGAAGACATGCTGTAGATCATGGGATTTTTTTTGCGAACAAGGATCACAGTTGTGCTGGGATGACCCTAAATGACTTGTATTGTATGATCTAAATGTGGGTGATTTCTTTTTCAATATGTTTCATTGGTAAAATGGTAGTACTGACAGCCAATATAATGGAAGGGAACCAAAATAGACGCAAGCTTTGGGAAAAGATGGTGAAAACACAAGGGATAACATCACCTGATATACATCTCATTGTTTATGTGGTTTTTGGCTACTGAGCATGCTTCTAGGTAGGGAGTCCAAACAACTTTCTAAGAGCGCACAGAATGCCACTGCTCCTATAGCAAAGACTTAAGGAATGACAGTCATCCATTGCATTATCCTCCATGAAAGTTGAATGTATACTGACATCTGAACTCACCAAGGAGGAGAAATTTAATTGAGTTTTGCAAAATATGTTTGGGTTGTCAAGACTACCATAACAACTCATCCCAATGTTATCCATGGTCCCATCGGGTATGACAAAGGATCCAAATATCATGCAGCCGACTCCATACTGTTGGGAAAAGGCTTATGATGATGATGATGACTTAATGAAAATTGTCAATTCTTGGAGCCAAGGCTCACTCTGTAAAGTGGAGGTGCCAGCACGAGTTTGGTGGTTTCATTGGTAAGATGTGATACGCAACTTCAACAAGTGGCTATGGGGCCTTGATTGTTTATTTCATGACTGGGCTGGGAAAGGGTGGTGTATGCTTACACACACACACACAAGTTTCCTCTTGTTGGACCCTTTGCGACCAGCATCATGGACATCCAGAACTGTGCAACTAGTGAGTATTGCTAGGGTTGTTTTTGGTGAGCCAGCGATGTTGGGCCATTTGCATATCCTTTTCGTGTCAACCTTCCATTGGCATGTGGATGATGGATCCCTATGAAACTTTGGATGGAACACAGGGTATGAATTGAGAGTGATGATCCATGCTACATTTTGATGCATCTTATCTGGAAAATAGTTGAGGGACAACTATAGAGACCCAGGGGTTCACCTGATTATCTGAATTGTATTTACCTGTTCTGAAGCCTTGGTAAGTCTAGTAGAAATAAATTAGAAGAATTATTCTTGCAGGATAGTTTAATTAATTATTTAATTTGAAAATCATTGATGCAGTAACTATGTGAATTACAACAATAAATTGGAAGTTTCTTTATGGATCAACTGCTTTTAATTTGAAGGGTTTTATTTTATTTTTGAGACTGTTGAAATAAACCCCTGAACAGTACTTGCTTCTTGTGAGTTTGAAATCCTCCTCTACCACCCCAGCAACAGAAAAAAAAGAGAAAAAAAAAGAACACTGTTGAAACAAAGAAACTCTGGTCCAATGTTTCCTAAAACCCCCTATTTGATTCACTAAGTGATAGACGTTAGTGGTAAATATGTGCGGTGCCGAAGTTGAACTGGGACAGCATGTCAAAAAACTTAACGAGCCTACTTCTAGTAGAATGGTCCACACTATCTTGGTGTATTTTTGAGCTACGGAGCATACCTTCTCAATAACATACTAGGTCATGTGCATAGAGAGCTGAACTGTTTGTGAGAAAGATGAAGTTCTTGTCGATGTGGATGAATGGTTGTGAGCAATTTATGAAGATAGTGTGTTTAGAGTTGGTTGCCTTAGCCATATATAATCAAGTGGATTATTTACTGGGTTAGTGGGATTATTATTATAACCCTAGAACCCTTACATGTGGAACGCTCTTAGAGATCACTGACCGTATAGATGTTTGGCCCATCCCTAGGTGGACCTACATACAAAATTCATCTGGATTAGTTATTTATATCTGTTGGATTATAGATTTTTTCATGGTTTGTTTTTAACCGTGGATTTTGAATATTATTTGGCCAGTGGAAAAATGACACCACTATGCAATATGATAACGTCCATGGCTCTTGGACCGTGTGATCAGTACTCTACTAATAATAGGTACATACAGTTCACTTAATCGTGGATTTCTATGGACCATTTTTGAGCCACGTGGCACACTCTTTGAGATCACTGACCGTATGGATGTTTGACCCATTCCTAGCTAGGTAGACCTACGTACCAAAATTCATCTTGATATTATTTTCTATGCGCTGGATTAGTCTTTTTCATGGTTTATTTATAACCGTGGATTTCTAGCAGTATTTGGGGTAATAAGATTCAAATGTTAGAAATTACTAATAAGACTGATTTTTGTTACATAGGTCCATCTAGGGATGGGCCAAACATCCCGGTAGCCTCTAATAGTGTGCCACTTGGCTTACATTGTGGGTCACTTTGATGACGAACAACATCATTTAATTATTTTCTATCGGGCAAAGTTTGGTGACATGTGGGGATTCAACTAATGCTTTAATAGTTGAGTTGAAATTTGAAAATATTGAATGACCAAAGTAGCCTTATAAATTAAAAAAATTCAAAAATTAAAAAAAAAAAAACTCAATTTAAGAAATTTGAAGGTCATATTAGAAATAAATATTTTTTGATTTTTTTAATAAAAAAAAGCATTGAGTGATCGTTTAAATAACACAAAAGAAGCAAGACAGGGATATTTTGTGAGATATTTGGATGAAGCACGCAAGAAAAGGGCCTTTGTCCATTAATAAGTAAAATAGATGATTAAAGAAAAATAAATTGGTAACAAAGGTTTGACTTAAGGAGAGAAGTTATAAATGAATGTGAGTGGACCCAGTGGTACCCAAAACTTATTTTATTTTTGAACAAATAAATAACAATAATAACTGTGGCATTGGAGTCCAAATGTTTTCCATGACCACCGCACCATGCAACCCCCCTTTAGGCGTTGCTTGTTAGCATTTGTAGTACGTGAGACACTCAAAGACGTGTCTCCTTAGGACCACAGTCCACGGCACAATTCAAAGATTCAATTGTTATTTGATATGATTTATATATTTATTTATCTTACGTTTGAAAGGGAAGTGGGGGGCACTGGGGACTGGGGACTGGGAACTGGGAACGCTTGGTGTCATGAGCTAATTTTTCAGTCCGCATTTTGACTTTTTTATTTTGTTGTTTTTTTAAAGACCTTGGACTATTATTCCCCTTATTTAATTGTAGTTTTTATAGATTGAATCTACATCTACCGTCCCATGTGTTGCATGATCAAGCAGATCAGGACCCACCACTCTACGGGACCTGCTTGATGAATAATCTGTGTATTTCGAAATCAAGATTAATCATATTATCCTAATTAACCATCAATTTAATAGACTTATTTTTTGAACCATTGATTGGAATATCTTGAGGAAAACTAATTGATTGTAAGGAAAGGATCACTCAATTGGGTTGACTGGGGGGATGTAGCAACGACCAGGTATGCTTCGTGCAATCCATAGTTTGTTGTAACTATATAAAGTCTCCACCTGACAGGTGGATTGTAGACTCCGTTTGCTACGAGTGGGACCCACCTAAGTTGCTTGCTGGAAAACATCATTTCAGGAGATGCACTAGAAAGTAGAAAGTGGTGGGGTGGGTACGTAGAGTATTAAAGAGTAAAACTTCTATCTCAGCGTCTTCTGATAGATGCTTCTGTCACAATGAAAATCACAGCCCACGTGGAACACTCTTAGTAGGGGCCCAATTGTTGTATTTATTCAGGGGCACTTTTAGTTTATATAAATGAAGCAGTGCATCTCTTTTCACCATCCATCTTGATCTAGGATGCATCATCCTTACATTGCATCAACCTTACACCATACTTGCTGCGGTTGGCGAAGTTATACATTATTGATCAACGTGATCATCAGGGGTCTGAATTATCCTATATAATCAAACTTTTTTAAGATGGTAGAGAAAAGTCGAGTAAAATTTGTGTCACAAGATGTTGTGACGGAAGCCGGTCACAGCATTCAATACGAGCCACGTGGCATACTATTAGAGGATGATGACCGTATGGATGTTTGGCCAATCCCTCGGTGGACTGGTACACAAAAAATCAGCTTGATTAGTGAGTTCTAACCCATTTGATTGAAGTTATTTTCATGGGTTGATTTTAACGGTAGGAATTTGAGCTTTATTGAGCGTTATTTGGGTCCAAACATCCAAAAGGTTGTAAATCACTAATCAGGCTGGTAAACCACAGGCTGGTTTTTGGTTTACTGGTCCACCGAGGGACTGGCCAAACATCCATACGGTCAGTGCCCTATGATCGTGTGCCATGTGGCATCTTGTGACACAAGTTTTACTCAGAATAGTCTATGAAACTCATTCTGCATGTTTGCCACGCGTGTTGGCGTAAATGCCGGGTTTTCCGATCTTTTGGGTGAGGTTTTAATGCCCAAATTTTCATAGATAGAATCTTGAAATGACCAATATATCCTCAAGGACCTCAACTGACACTCACCAAAAGGTCCACTTCCTATGAGTAAAGACTGATCAGTAAATTCAAGTTCCAATAAAGCATTTCACACCGGGAAAAATTTTGATGACAGCGAGCTGTCATCGAATCCCCTCACAGCCACAGAGTTTTCGGCAAGTACGCAGTGCTTTAATATCCACCACTAGCACGCCAGAGTTTATACCTTAAGGGATTTCACTCAAATATAGGGTACGTGCCGAAAGTTCTGTGGCTGTGAGCGATCCGATGACAGCCCACTGCCATCAAAGTTTTAGCCTCACACGGTCATTTTAGTCAAAACGACGTCCAATGGTGTTTGAGTGAGAAAAGATTCGCTCTCCCTTGGGACTGTAAAGTTTGAAGTTTGAAGTCCCCCTTTCAAAATTTTGACACGTACTATTTGTTAACGACCTTTAACAAACTAACCGAGGGCTTAACATAGGTTGGGTTAAGGATTGGGTACGTGTCAGGCATGGGAGGGGGACTTCAAACTTCGTGTTGAAGTAATACTCTACCATTGAAAAGTATGTACACACATCAAAAAGATAAAAGGGTCGGGGTGAAGGGACCGCCATTTCTGACCCCCTTTTTTGACCCCCATATTGGCGTACCCACGTAGAAGATAAATCAATAGCTGATTTTTGGTGGGGATGATAACCTCACCATATAGATCACCCCAACAAAAAATCAGCCCATTCTGAAATTTCTAACCCCATCAAATGTGGTTTTAAAGTTACACGGTAAAAATAGACGGTCCATAATACTTCAGCTTCTAAACCAGTCTATGAATATCAGAATGATTTGAATTTTTGTGAGGATGATCTCCTCACCATAGAGATCATCCCCACCAAAAATAGCCATTGATTCATCTTCTACGTGGGTACGCCAAGATGGGGGTCAAAAAAGGGGGTCAGAAATGGGGGTCCCTTGAGCCCGACCCAAGATAAAAAGTCAAAAAAAATGTAAAGCACGGGCAGTACGCAACACGCTAAAAGCCCCGGGCAGCAGGGAGCAGGGAGCAGGCTGCAGGCAGCAGGCAGCAGGCAGCGAGGAGCGGTAACGCCGTTTCGCGTAGCCACTGACGCCGTTTGCGGCTCCAATGGTAAATGGAGAAAGTGACAAACAATCATTCGTAAATCCCCAAAACTGCGAGCCTTAGCTTCGGGCCTAGGTTGGGACCGAAAAGCAACTCGAAAAAGCGAAGCTAAAGAAAGGGAAAAAATTGCAGCAGAGAGAGAGAGAGAGAGAGAGAGGGAAGATGGGTAAGATCGCGAAGAAGAAGAAAGGCCGGCCTTCAAAAGCAGATCTCTCACGCCGCACTGGAATCCACGGGGATCCGCCACCGGAATCTGACCTGAACCGAAACCGCCGGAATCTAACTTACACGGACGACTTTGATGGCGACGAAGACGAGGATGAAAGGAGAGAGAAGAAGCTGAAGTTGGTGTTGAGACTGTCTCATAGTAAAAAAGCGGCGAGTTACGAGGGAGTTGACTCGGTGACGAGTCTAACTGGGGCAGGAAGAGGAAGTGGGAACGTGGGCCACGCGTCTGCTCCGGAATCTCGTGCTGCTGTCTCTGCCTCCTCCTCGGAGTACGGAGATGGTAATAAGCCAATTAAGAAGAGGAGAATCGATGGCGACGATGGCATTTACGACGACAACGGCAACGGTAATGATGATGATGATGATGACGATGGGCGGTCGATCGGATCTGGGGTTCAAAAGAAGGTATTTGAGATTATGAGCTTTTTGTGTGCAATCCCTTAGTTCAGTGTTCGGTACTACTAATAGTAGGGTAGATATGTTTGTGAAGTGTGATCTCTCTTTCAAAGTCCAGTCTCCAGCTCAGCTCAGCTCATCTCATCTCATCTCTCACTCAGATTTTTCTAATTGGCCCATCCTGGCATCCTCTCTCTCTCTCTCTCTCTTTCTCTCTCTCGCTGTAACGGTCAGGTCAACTGTCACAAGACTCACAACTAACCCCACATACTGAATATTCTCTTTCCTGTTCTTGTCTCTCTATTTCTCTCAGCCTCTCAAACACGCACGTTCTCTCTCTCTCTCTCTCTCTCTCTGTCTGTCTCTGTCTCTGCTTCTATGTATACAATTATGTTTTTTCTATAACTATAGATTTGGAGTTAATTTCTGATCATTTGCAGGAAATAGGGCGAAATGGGGATTCAAAAAGGGTGGACTCAATTCCAGGTATGTTTTTGATTTCTGGGTATTTCTGGATTCTCTTGTTTTAAATGTTAATGGGTTTAATTTGAATTTTTTTTTTCTCTCTTCTCGGTCAGGCACGCCGGTGGAATTACCATCAGGGGTTTCAGTACCGGACAGGAAACAGTTGGAGTTGGTTCTCGATAAGCTTCAGAAGTAGGGGATACATTCTATCTTTTCTATCTAATCTCGTAATGTGATGGGTAGGAGCCTTTGTGATTTGTTTTTTTTTGTTTTTTGATTTGAATGTGGCAGGAAAGACACATATGGTGTTTATGCGGAGCCAGTTGATCCCGAAGAGGTATTTCGAAAATTGGGTTTACTTTTTTTTTTAATGGTTTGATATTGTATTGAATTTTTAAGAGACATTTCATTAACGTTTGTGATTGGGCTGGTTTTTACAGCTTCCGGACTATCACGACGTGATTGAGCATCCAATGGACTTCGGAACCATAAGGAAGAAGCTGGGCAATGGGGCGTATTGTAACTTGGAACAATTTGAGGTGGGTACTCATAATGTCATTTTTCAAGGTTATGTAGGTGGTTTTCCTGTTTGAGATAAATGGGTCCTCTTTCTAATGTCACTTTATTGCTTTTGCTAATTCATATTGAAGGGTGGTATCAAATCAATGTGTCCTCCATAGATTGGGTGTTTAGGGGCTGGTAATTGTTATCTATTGTCTAATGCAATGTCGAGACTTTCGACTCTTTGATGCCTATGACTTTGTTGTTTTAAAACTCAACATTTTGTGCTAAGGCTTTTTTATTTTATTTTATTTATTTTATAGCAGTTTTTTAGTGCTTTTGGCTGATTGAAAGGTTGATTAAATGGACATAATTGTCACAGGATCCATGCCCTCCCCTCCTGATCCGTGGACCTAACCCAGTATCCATGGATCGACCCAAAGACCGAAGATTAGGGCATGATGTTTGAAATGAAAATATGGGTCTAACCACATATGAAAGTCCATATGGGTCAAACCCATGGTCAAACATAAATTAAATGTCTAAGGTTAATTTAGGTCAGCACTAGTCCACCTAAGGTCAAAGGAAGTCAACCACTAACCTCAAACCCTAAAAAAATGTAAGGAACTCATAATTGGGTATGCAGAAAAACTAGAACACCCTAACTTCAAAAAATCATAACTCGACCGATTCTAATCAAATCAAGCTTAGAGGCTAATAGCCCAAAATCTTCTAAAATTTAAGGGAAAAATGCCTATGACACAGAAGTTCAGTTCTGCCATAGAGTTCCAGAACTATTTTCCTAGAATACACTATCCTGAAAACAAGATTGAATAGATTGAAATTGGAGAGATTGAATTTTAATTGAATTTTAATAATTTTTGTAAAAAGAATTTGCATGTAAGGCCAAAGAGGTCTGATACTTTTCTTGTAATTTAAAAAAATATAAGTTAATCTAGTCATTAAGGTCAAAATTAATCAAATAGTGTGACAAGCGGAGGGATTTCTTGGTTTTCTGGCCTAGATTCGTCAATTTGCACGGAAAAATTCATAACAAAAAATATAATGAAGTTATGAGGACTGCATAAGCAGTTCTGGAAAAGGTGGTGTGGTTATCTTCCTCTCAGTGAAGAGTTTCCGTCGATTTATGCCATCTCGAATAGGAAAGGAGAATCGGTCTGGGCCATCTCGTCCTACGACAACAGCGCCCTTTCTTGGGATCTAGGCCTTAGAAGAAGGATCAACGATTGGGAGGTGGGTTCAGTAGCTGAGTTACTTAATCGGCTAGAAAGGGTAAAACTCACAGATAGAGAGGATGATAGTAGATGGTGGATTGAAGATCCCAAGGGCAGGTTCTCAGTGACATCCCTTTACAAGTCTCTTTCGGGCACTCCTTCCAATATGATCCCAGCCAATTGCATCTGGAGGACTCCCATCCCTTCCAAAGTCAAATTCTTTGTCTGGTGTGCCATGTTGGACAAGGTTCTTTCGGTGGAGAAGCTTAAAAAGCGAGGTTTTCTCATGCCTAATAGATGCATCCTATGCTGTCGCGACGAGGAAACGACCGATCACTTGTTCATCCATTGTAGTACGACTAGGACCATTTGGGAAAGTTTCTTGAACCTATTTAGTATGTCATGGGTGCTTCCTAGGTTTGTCTTCAACTTGTTCACAGGATGGCACTCGTTAGCTTTTTCTGATAGTGGTCGCATTCTATGGAGGCTCATCCCCTTTGCCATCTGTTGGGGTGTGTGGAAAGAGAGAAATCTCTGTATTTTCGAAGACAAGATAGTAGATGTGGAGAAGATTATCCTGAAGATAAAAGCTACTGTTTGTTTATGGGGTTCAGTCATTCCGAGCTTCAAAGCTTCTGATTTGAAGATTTTGTGTCGGTGGGGTCGTCTGATTTTCTAGCTTGTCGCTTCTCCCTTTGTTTTTTGGGCGCCTGTGCCTGCTTTTATTTAGCGCTTTGCTCTTTTCCTGACTGTAGCTGTACAGTTTTGGGGGCCCTCTCAGCCCCATTTTAATTAATTTACTCTTTTACCGATCAAAAAATAAAAGTGAGGGATATGACACATTTGAAAAACTCTCGGAGGTCTTTGGGTTCAAAACCCTTCAGCCTCACCGATAAAAAAAAAAACCTTTAGCCTCAAATGTGCTTTTCTTATAATTTGTTTTTAAGGTCTTAGGTTCAAAACCCATTAGTCTCAAGACAAAACATTAATTTTATTTAAAATAACACTTTATGAATAACATAACACAACTTATGGAGGGGTGTGATTGTGGCCGAATATGGGAGCGTATGCTTTGATCGGCAAGATTTCCTTATGGTTGCACTGTTTGGAAGGGGATTCTTAATGTGATGTCGGAGTTTTTTAAGCATGTGAAGTTCAATTATGGAGGTGAGATTTCTTAAGGAGGAGTTCCATCTTCTTTTTAGTATGTCTGATAAGAAGAATCTTTGGATCCATAAGTTTTATCATGGGGAGGTGGATAGCATCTCTTGGGATTTTGAGTTCAGAAGGCTCCTTAATGATTGGGAGGTGGGGATGATGGCTAGCATGATTGAGCTGATTTCATCGTGTCAGGTTGATAGAAAAGCTGATGATCCTTGGGTATGGTCTTGGAGTAGGAGGGGTGTGTTCTCGGTATGGTCTTTCTGTTGTGCTCTTAAGTCTTCATCTTGTGATCCTTTTCCAGCATTTGTTGTTTGGGCCTCGAAGGTTCCTTCTAAAGTTGCCTTCTTTGTGTGGTGCATGGCTTTAGAAAAGATATTGACAGCCTAAGAAGAAGGTATAGGTGCCTTATTGATTTTTGTGTGATGTGCAAGGAGGAGGGAATTGGTGAGTTATCTCCTTCTTCACTGCAAGTTTGCTAGAGAAGTATGGTGCTCTTTTTTTGCTCTTTTTGGGGTGATGCTTGGCTTGGTGAAGGAGACTCTTAGTAGTTGGGCCATTTGTGTGTTCTCATCTTTTGGTAGAAGACTTTGGAGTATCCTTCCTTTTGCTATTGTTTGGAGCCTTTCGGAAGGAAAGGAATTTGAGAACATTTGAAGACCAAGATGATGTGCAGCGGGTAATTTTATCCATTAAATCCTTATTGCTTCAGTGGTCTAGTCTGTTCTTGGAGTGTAAAGGGTTGTATTTTGAGGATTTTGTATTTACATGAGAGTCCTTGATGTCTAGAGGAGAGTAGGCTCTCTTGCGTTGTGTTTCTTCACTTTTTCGTTTTATTGTTTCACCACCTCTAGGAGCCATCTTGTCTTCCTTGGCTTATAGCCTTTTCTAGAATAAATGTGCACTTAATTAAAGGAAAAAAAAATCTATTACCTTTAAGCCCTAAACCAAATCTCTTTCTAATCAAACCTCACTCAAATTTTATGCAAGTCTATAATCCCTTGTAGCCTATCCAAAACCAGCTGATTCTTTATCTTTTTTAATAGCAAGCCTGTTTTCACATCTACGACTTTGAACCCCAGGTCTCCCAAAATTGTTGTCATACATGTAAACACGACCTACATCTTCTGTGGCTGTTACTTTGCTTCAGATTTGGACCTGACCACTAGGTTGCTTCCTAATTCTTACCAATACTTTCTCTGTAAAATGAAGATGCATTCCCTTGAACGTGCAACTTCTATACTGAGGAAATGCCTGAGGATTCCTTGGTCTTTTTTTTTTTTTTTTGATAAGGAGGATTCCTTGGTCTTTGATATAAAAAAACCAAGCCGAGGTGTCCTTCAGCTCCCGGATGTAAGATCATCTCCTATAAATCTTATATTATCCACATACATGACAATTGTTGAGATTCCAACTCTTTTCTCACAAAATCGGTTGCTCAAAACTGCATCTAGGATTCCCAATTGTTTGTAGAGCTTTGTTGAATTTATTGAACCATGCTCCTTAAAACATTTCAAGCAATAGATTGCTTTCTTCAGTTTTCATATCCTCAAGAGGACTTCCCTTGGAAATGAAATATGGGAGGTGTAGCCATGTAAATCTCCTTAAAGAAAGACATTTTCACATTCCACTAGTAGAGTGGCCAGCAGAGATTCATTGCAATAGAAAGAAACACTCTAAAAGACTCATGAGATGGTGAAAGAGCAAGTATGACGTGGGTATGAATGCCCTTGCATGAAGAATATTAATAGTTCTCACAAACTGTGAGTGAACAGAAAGGGTTAGCTGATGTGACAACGGCAATGCGAAACCCAAGGTCAATGTTTTGGTTATTTTATATGATTACAGAGAGGCACATAAGTTTCTTTGCATTTTTAATCTTAAACATGCTGCAAAAAGATAAGTTCCATGAGTTGCATAAAAGAGTCATTGTCATCATCATCATCATCATCATCATCTACACATTATCCTATATTTTTGGTGTCGGCAACATGAATCCCATTTCCCCATTAAACACTATTTAGAGCTATATATTATGTCGAGGAATGTGTTCAGTTCTCTTCTTACTTCCTCAATCCGCGTCATTTTTGGCTTTCCTCTTGTCCCTTTAGAGCTTTCAGCATAAAAGAGTGAACAAGTTAATGAATGTGGCTCTATTACTTACCAAATCTGAAGTCCTTGGGATACCTTTGGTAACTATATTTTACTGTGCATTTTGGGTAGTTCACTCCTTTTGGTCACTGCGTTAAGGCCCTTGGTGAACATGCTGTAGTCTAATCTCCTCTATTCATTGCTTAAGTAACTTTATTTATCTCTAAGATCCTCCCGGTAAGTTCAGGAAATAATATTTGAGGAGTAGAACAATGCCCTTTTGGCTTTTGATGTAATTATGTACTGGCGTCTAAAGTTAATCATCTTGAATGCAGAGTGATGTTTTTCTGGTCTGCACAAATGCAATGCAATACAATGCACCAGAAACGATATACTTTAAACAGGTAAGATTTTTATCTGTCTTTCCTTTTTACTTCTTTTTGTTTAGCCTGTCTTGTTTGATGTATTGATTCTATATTGATTATTTTGGAAAGGCACGCTCCATACAAGAGCTGGCAAGAAAGAAATTCCAGAGGTTACGGATCGAGATTGAATGCACTGAGGTAGAACTCAAGCCAGAGCAGAAAACCATATCCAACTCTGTTGTAAAAAAGCCAATAAAGAAGTCCATGTGCAAGACTGTACAGGAACCTGTTGGGTCTGATTTTTCCTCAGGTGCCACTCTTGCCACAGTGGGGGACACATGTACCTGGTCAAACACAGCACAAGCTGGTGGTTGTGAGAGGCCCATCAATGCTGATGGGCTTGTTGTAGATGGCAATTCTTCTCTGACTGATAATAAATCAGAGAAGGCAGAGGAACAGCTTTCAGGTACGGGGATAAAGGGTTTCTTGCCTACGATTCTCTAAAGGCTCAGATGTTAACATTTAAAATAAACACGTGGGATATTTCAGAGATGGTTGTAACCATCAAGAACTAGGATTGGAATCTTAGTCTTTGGTCCCAATTCATTTTGAGCCAATACCAAGTAGAGTCCGGTAGGACCCGAGTGATGATTTGTGAATTAAGAATTGATTGACTCGGGTGATACATCACCTAACTTGGATTATAAATTGTCTATCATCTGCTATGGTATTGCACAATACAATGATCTCTGGCTGGAATGAGTCTGAGATGACTCGGGGCATTATGACTTGATGACATCTGCGATTTATAATCCTTGATCTAGATTATGGCCAAAGATGTATATTGGATTATGTTTCTCTATCATAATTCATGTAGTTCCCTGGTAATTACTCTGATTGCTTTTCTGTTATAGGGAAGGGGTTCCCATCTAAATTTGGGAGGAAGTCCTCTTTGCTAGATGAGAACCGTCGTGCAACTTACAATATCTTCAATCAGCCGGTGGTCAGAACTGAGTCGATGTTTACAACTTTTGAGAGTGAAAACAAGCCGCTGGTTGCAGTATGTGAAAAAAAGAAACAAACCTGATTTTTCATCTTGCATCCTTGGCTTCTGTACTTAACCAGTTTCAATTTTCTGAATCAGATCGGGCTTCAAGCAGATCATGCTTATTCAAGGAGCCTGGCTCGTTTTGCTGGAACTCTCGGATCTGTTGCTTGGAAACTGGCCTCCCGGAGAATTGAGCAGGCACTGCCAGTGGGGTTCAAATTTGGTCGCGGTTGGGTTGGAGAATATGAACCCCTTCCAACCCCTGTACTAATCCTTGAAAACCATACCCAGAAACAGTTGGGTACAAATTTGCTGAATACAACTGGGTCAAGGAAGGCTGACAAGACTGTGGAGGTTTTGAAGGCTAGACAAGATGATATGCAACTGGGACTCAGAACTCTAAATTCATCAGCAATGACAACTTCCAGTAAGTTGCTGGTTCCTGAAAAGGAGTGCCACTTAAGTGAGCCTATTTTGGAAGGGAAGCCGGGTTTTGGTGTTGCTGGAACCAAACCCATTGTTAATGCCATGCATCGGCAGCAGAACTTGATAACGATGAGTTTTGGGCACTCTGACAAGAATGTCTTAAAGCAGGTCAAGTTGAATGACTCGGCCAGGGGGAACCCCATTGACATTGCTTCATGCAAGCAGCTCGAGCACAGTTCAGAAATGACAACTCTGTTGGAGATGGTTTCAAGGAACAGGAATCTTGTGCAATCTGTACCCTTTAAGCAGCCTGAAACTGATGGGGTTGGAGGTTTGCCTAATGGGAAACCTGTGAGTAGTAATTCAGATAATCATAAAGCGAGCAGTTTGTCCTCTGATTTTGTTTCTAATCAACAAGGCAGAGCAGCGAATTACTTTCCGCATGGAAATCATGATCAGGGTCTTAACGACCCGGTTCAGATGATGAGAATGTTAGCTGAAAAGACACAAAACCAGCAGAAATCCTCAAACCCACCCAGGAATGATGCCCAACAAGTTATGTCGCCAGTTCCATCTTCAAGAAAAGATAATTCCAGCGCTGCTGCCACCACTGCTGCCACCACTGCTGCTCGGGAATGGATGTCCCTAGGGGCTGCACAGTTTAAAAACACGGACAGTTCAGGCCTACCCAAAATGCAGATTGCAGCTGCTTCTCTGTACAACCCAGCCCGGGAACGAACTCAATCTGTTTCTTGCTTTCGTGAGGAACCTCCTGTTTCTAGGGTATTGCAGTTGCAGTCTGAGAAGAACAGGTTTCCTCAGGCATTTGTTCAACAATCTGTCCGCGTTGGTGATGAACTGCAGTTTCAACATAAAAGACCGGCGGTTTTTCCACAACTTGTAACGACCGACTTGTCGAGGTTTCAGGTGCAGTCTCCTTGGCGAGGTCTTATCCCACATACCCAACCAAACAAGAAACAGGACACTCTTCCCCCCGACTTGAACATTGGTTTCCAGTCATCTGGGTCTCCGGTGAGGCAATCTTCAGGCATTCTAGTTGACTCTCAACAACCAGACCTGGCTTTGCAACTCTGAATCTGGGTGCTCTTATGATAGAAAAGGGACAGAAGATGAGTTTAAAAGCCTTTGACCTTCAGTAGCAGGAGCAGACTTCTATTTGTATTATAACAGGCAGTGTAGGCTTCTCCCGTCCCAGGGAGAAGATTTTTTTCATCTCCACCACGGAGTTGCATCCCGACAGAATCCTTCAACTTCCATTTATCAAAATCTGTTGGGATCTCTAATCCATATTTTAGAAGAATGTGTCAAGGACGGGAAGGAATTCAATACAGAGTCTTGGATTCAAGACCTCGAGACATTTATCTGGTTTCAGTCCTTAACTGATGATCACCCATAAGGAAGGAACAGAATGCTTTAGGAGATGGGCATCCCTTAGGAGATTTGAGAATCCAAGAAATGAGAAAAGAGATTCAATGGAGCTATACTTGTTTTCTCAGTCTTTCTTTTTGACCAGGGATATTGACTTGTAGCGGAATGTAAAACCTAGGCACATATGAACAGGTACATTAGAAAACAGATGAAAAGCTTAAAAGAGTTTAGTTGAAGAAATATGTACAACCATCATTCAGTGTTACAAGTTCTTAATCAGGTGGTGTAGTTGAGAACACCCATTTGATATGCTTTGTACATAAATTATGAAATGAGGAATTTATATTTCAGTTATCTGCTAATGTTATTCTGTAACTAGATTGACAGTTGCTTTTATGAATGCATTTGCTATTATTATTATTGCCAAGTACATTGGACTGTAAAATTTCTAGAGTGGAACAGGAGCTCTATCGATGCATGGCGTTTTCGAATTCTCTATGTACATCACTGATGGGCTCCAAATTTGTTCTTGGCAGCCAAGTTGGCAAGAGAAAAGTTGTGCAATATTCTAGGTAGATATAACAGACTTCAATCCCTGCTAAGACACGGTTTTCGCACGTAGCAGCTAAGACTTCAATCCCTGCCTCCATGTGGCAATTGCTCTCCAATGTGGCAAAAAGAGGTAAGTCTTCTTTATATACTTCATATTTAAAAATTAAAAATTGAAGTGCTGTCATTCATATGGTAGAAGTGCAATACATGGTAACATGGACAAGGGTGCTATCCATGTGGCCAATGCAGATGGTCTTGTGACAGCTGGATGGTCTGAACAGGGTATGGGACCTGCAGTGACAAGGCTACCTATCACCACATTTTGAAGGAGTAAAATCAGAACTGTTGCAGAAGATGTTGAGCAGAGGCCTTCAATGTACTGGATTTGAGCTGGGATGGGCCAGGAGGAAGGTCACTAAATTTTAGTCTTAAATCTACTTAAGCCCATTATGGGTTTTTAATATCTGAGTGCATGATCCCAAGCTTACCACCCAATAATAGGTTGGTTTGGTGGACCCAATAATATCGATTGGCAATGTGAATCTGCGAAAGGTACCAAGGGTTGTCACTGCAGACTTCACACCCTGTTAAGATTTGGTTTGCTTGCCACGTGGGATTTGATGTGGCAAATCACATGGATAGCGCCATTATCCACATCATACTCCTACCTACCATGCATTGCACTTTTCCTATACCAAGGGAAACCTCCAATGGCTTACAAACTACCACATTAAATCGTCGGGTGGGGTCCAAAATCTCAGATCAGGCAATCTACAATGAATCCTGTGAACGTGCACGGTGTTGCTGGGTTGCTTACATCAAACAGATTAGACACTGCCCGACTTCCACCTGGCAATCTTTTGGGCTGACTGACCCCATGAATGTTTGGTCACCAAGACTCTTAGTGGACTTGTTTTGTAAACCAAGAATTTCACGAGGGAAAAGGTTTTCTGGAGTGTCGCTCTGGATCACTTGGCTGCACAGGCAGGGTTTTTCTTGCCACAGGTCAAAAAAATGTAGATAAAAATAGTAAAGATATGATTATTCAAGGATACAATAATAAGAGAACCATGATAACAAAAGAGAAAAGCAAGACTTAGAGATGGATCATTTGATCAAGCCATTGAGGATCCGAACACGCTTATTCAATCCGAACTCAGAGAGAGCTTACAAGCAAGAAAGCGCCGGTTTTCCATAGTAGGGAAGTAATGCACTACAATTGGAGGC
The DNA here is from genome assembly GCA_035048495.1 of Euptelea pleiosperma. NCBI lineage: Eukaryota > Viridiplantae > Streptophyta > Magnoliopsida > Ranunculales > Eupteleaceae > Euptelea > Euptelea pleiosperma. Next base: position 7,024,607 of record CM068545.1, read on the forward strand.
GTACTCTTCGCTTCGTTCTTCATTTTGATGCCATCGTCGAATTCATGTTTGATCAGTTTGTGTGGGATACCAATGTCTGCGTCGCATGCATGGTACGCGACTAGAACGAAGGAAGCAACTGAAGGAGGATAAAGCCATGGAGATTTTGATGCTGTGAGAAGAATGGTGCATGTTCAGTCTAATACAGATATTAGTTTATATATATAAAAAAAACAAGGCGTATGTTTCTTACGTACCAAGAAATGGTGTTTATATCTGATATAAACACCATTTAGAGGTTACTTAACTCCCAAGTCTTTCCAAGTTGGGTATGTTTTGAAGGTGCCAGCTTGCTCAGTTGGTTAAGTTTGTGGGTGATGATACCATAGACCTGGGTTCAAAATCTGCCTTCACCGAGTTACTGATCTCTTTAAAAACAGGCTTAACTGTACAAAAAGTAAAAAATAAAAGTTGGGTATGTTTAATTTGCAGATTTCTCTCAGTTTTTTGATATATTGCTCATGTCACACACCTCAAACACCATTAATGGTAGCTCCACATGTAGCTTCTTTCTTTTTGTTAGTATCATCCTTAGACAAATGTAGTATGTGGTCCCATATGTCCAAACCATCGATGTTTTTATGAAATTTGTGTTGTGTTTGTCGGGATTTCAACTGCATAAATTTCAAAGAATATCAATGGCTTGAACTTCATCATCATCATCATCATTTGCTTTTAATTTATTTAACATGTATTGAATTAGGATATAAGTTAGAGAATAAATATTATAATAAATTGTGTGAGATACACCATATCATTACTGGTGTATCTTATCACAAGATTAGAGTCAATTAGGATTAGATTTGAATGAGAGATTATAGGATCTCATTCCTATTGGACTCTTGTAATGCTCTATATAAGAGTTTTGAGGAGGTCTATGTAATTAATCAAAAGATATTCAATAAATCTCATTCTTCTACAATATATACTATTCTTAGTAAATCATCATCCTCATTTTTAATTAAAATCATTCTCGCCTGTCGTTCCAAGATGTGCTTCCTATTTTACTAAGCGACACATACTCGGTCACGAGTTGAAGCCATGTTATACCATTCGAAGGATTGTAGGTACATGTACAAATCATCGTTTTTGCTACATTGCACATTCATTCCTTTCATGATCATAAGCTTAGCATCTTAATCTTCTTCTTTTTTTTTTTTTTTTTTTCGCCTCTTATGTGTAGCGTCAGTGTTGCAATCGTTTATTCAGAATATATTCGCTTATAATTTGATTACACAGGCAATAATACAAGTAAAAGGGGAGAGACGAGAGAGAATAACTAAAAGTAGAGATGGAATGATACAAGACAAGGGTTGAGTCTTGATGAATATTGGCACCGCTACAGTTGGGGGGCGTGGGGCACTATTATTGTCACCACCTTTCACTGGGCATCTTCTCCGATTAACGTTCCACAATGTGAGCCACATGGCATACTCTTAGAGGACTCTGACAGTATGGATGTTTGGCCAATCCCTAGTTGGACCTACAAACCATAAAATCAGCCTGATTAGTGATTTCAAACTTTTGGATATATCTTTGTACCCCAATATAATGGTCACTAATGCTCAAATTCCCATGGTTAAATTTAACCCATGAAAACAACTCCAATCCACTAATCATGTTGATCCATGCACCTGGGGATTGGCCCCACAACCATATGTTCAGCGTCCTCTAATAATGTGCCACGTGGCTCATATTGTGGGATGTCATCGGTCTGCTGTCATCAAAGTTTTACTCGATTATTGCTATTAATGGATGACGTGTGTGGCTGTGAAAGGAATAATCAAATTGATACGAGGTAGAAGGGATGAATACTAGGCAAAAATATTTGCTGGGGCGAAACGATATGGCTGATAGATGGGAGGGAATCTTTTATACATGGGTGGGGCCCACATGATATGAAAAGGGAATATTCCAAAAAAAAAAGATTTCCTTCCATATGCATCAGCTAGCCCCAGCATCACCCCAGCAATTTTTTTTCCGGCAAAATTTTAACACTTGGCATGGTTTAAAAGATGGTCTTTATAATGAAAATAGGCCGTTCTAATGGTAATGCCGCAACCCGGTTACATCTTCCGTGTTATAACGCCCAAGACCGAAAAAATGGGATATCAATTATAACGACTGTTTTAACAAAAACAAAAGCTACTACTTAAACAAAATCATTTTTCTTTTTAACGTTATCGAGGTTTTTTTTTTTTGAAAAAGAATAAAATAATAAGATGTATTTTTGAGTTCAATTTAAAAAAATAAAAAATAATAAAAATATATTATTAAGATATTATACGAAAAATGAATGCAAATACTATTTTTAAAATTAAATTGTAAAAATGAAGCTCTACGCTAAAATTGTAGGGCAAAATTGACCCGAGTTCGATTCGAAAATCATAACTTTCTACTCTGGTATCCATTTCGAATGTACTACCCCAATCCAAAAACCTTACAGAAAATTCCAAGTAGAAAAAATAGCCTAAGGTACAGAAACTAGGTCTAAGTATGTCAAAATAACTTTTTGATTCGGAAATTGGATTTAGGAATTTCAAAACACCACAAAGGGTCAGGCTCAGGAGACCCTCATTTTTGACACCCATTTTGGCGTACCCACGTAGAAGATGAATCAATGGCAATTCAAATCATTCCGATATTCGTAGACTGGTTTATAAGTTGAGGAATTATGGACCGTCGATTTTTACTGTGTAACTTGAAAACCAGAGTTGCTGGGGTTAGAAATTTCAGAATAGGCTGATTTTTTGTTGGGGATCATCCTCACCAAAAATCAGCCATTGATTCATCTTCTACGTGGGTACGCCAAAATAGGTGTAAAAAATGGGGGTCCCCCCGAGCCCGACCCACAAATAAGTACAAGAGGAACATGTTCCAATTTATTTATTTTCATGGCAATGTACATAATTTGCGCCCTGTTTTTTGGTAATGGCAAGAAAGAACCACATTTATTTTTTTTTAATTTTTTGCAATATGTTTTTTCTATTGAAAAAAAATCAAGGGCTGTAATTTATGAAAGAAAAGTGCAGTGTGATCCACATGAGTAAACCAAAGGGTGATCTATGGCAAAAAATGACAAGGTCGCCCGACCAGGGAAGAGGTTTCCAGTGCCCGTGCTGGAAACCTTTTCCCTTTTAAAACATGCGAGTGGAACAACAGTGGGAATCATGGGACATATCGCACTATTCTAAGTGTATGAGTTGTGACTGTGGCCTGTACGAGTAGGGCACATGGTGCTGGTGGGGGTCTGGACCATCCAACTGATGGCATTACTGAAACGATCTCCTGTTCCAGAACCTATTGTATTATATTATCCAAATCATTTGATGGACCTTTTGGTATAGGAATCCAGCTGATCTTGTGGTTACGATCATCCAATTGAGCTAAGTTAATGTCCTAGAGCCTGGTAATACACAATGGATGTCGACCATAGACAAGCATAAAACCAGCTTGATCATATGATCTTCATAAATCAATGGCTACGATAAGCTGATCAGGCAAATTTTCAGCCAAAGGGGAACTCCTTGGTCGGACTATCCAGATAGATGTCCATGATAGGGATATGTGGTATTGCAAGTATCAAAAAAACAAGAAAAATGATAAAAAAAATAATGAAAATCAAAATAAAAAAGAAAAATAAAGAAATACTGAATAAGGGCTATAAATGGGTCGGGTCGAAAGAAAAGGGCCAGGCTCCTGGCACCGGCCTTTTATGACCGGTTCCCAAGACGGGGCCTGTCGGGTGCGGATTCCGAGAATCCAATGGTGGTTTCCTTTGGCAAAAAGTTAATGCCAGCTCAGCGCTATCACAACCGTTGGATTTTTGAAATCCATGCCCGATAAGGGAAGCCCGTTGGGGTTCGACTTAAACCTGGTCTGAATTTGATCCATTAACACATACTCCACTGCGTAAGGGATGTAAATGAGTTGCATTGGGCTGATTGTGATCATATTGGATCAAACATGAACCAAGTTGAGGTAAATATTTTGGATCCGGGTCCGGTTCGGGTCATTAGGAACCGATGGAAAGCTCAAAAGGAGAAAGAAAAAAAAGGAAGAAAAGAGGGAAAATGAGGTAGTAAAATCAAGGGCCGAGGAAGGAAACGCGTAAAAGGTCGTTCCACGTATCAAGCGTTGGAGTAGTAACCGGAGCGAAATGGAAGCTCCCACCTCAAAATTGTTGGCATCCGGAACTGGGAAGAAACCCTTTGTGGGTCCCACACCGACTTCCAAAGGCCCACACCCCAACCCCAACCCCGCCTCCTCCTCCTTCTCCTTCTCCTCCCACAGCCCACACTCTCTCTTCCCCTCTCTCTCTCTCTCTCTCTCAAATTTCTCTCAACATCTGTGAATCCAGAAAGAATTCACATTCTCCTCTCGTCTTCTCTTTTCTCTTCTGTTTCTCTCTCTTTCTTCCTCTCTCTCTATTATTTCTCTCTCTCCCTCTCTGTTTGTTAGAGAGAGAGAGAGCAGAGAAAGCTCTCAAATCCCAAAGTACAATTTGATACATACAAAACTACCAAAAGGGCAAACACCCAGAACAAGTACATCCCCAAAAGACAAAAAAAAAAAAACAAAGAGAAAAAAAAAAGGGTGTTGGCCCTGTTGGGTTGGGTTGTAAGGGGTAGAGAGGGTCGACGGATGATGCCCAACAACGGCGCTACAGGGAGCGACGATGCTTCGTCGGCTGGTGGGGCCGGTGGTGCAGCGCTAAAGAAAGGGCCGTGGACGGCTGCTGAGGACGCGATCCTGATGGAGTATGTGAAGAAACAAGGAGAAGGTAACTGGAACGCTGTTCAGAAGAACTCTGGGTTGTCTCGGTGTGGAAAGAGCTGTCGTCTTCGTTGGGCTAATCATCTCAGGCCTAATCTTAAGAAGGGTTCCTTCTCTCCCGATGAAGAACGTCTCATTCTCGAGCTTCACGCCAAGCTCGGCAACAAATGGGCTCGCATGGCCGCTCAGGTTTGCTGTACTCTCTCTCTCTTTCTCTCCACCGACATTTGTGCACTTTTTCTCTGTTTCTTAATCACCATTTGTACTCATCTCTCTGTTTTCTCTGTTTTCGTGCTCTTATCTGTTTTCTAATTACCCTTTGACCAATCCCTGTTTTTCTATTTTTCTATGTTTCTTTAATTACTCAATGTCTCAATCAACCCGTCTCTGTTACTCTGTATGTCTCTGTTTCTATGTCTCTGTTTTTAATTCTCTCTCTCTGTCTGTTTTTCTTTCCTCTGTGATAACCCAATTGACCAATCTCTCTGTATTTCCTTTCCTCTATGTAGTTACCTGGGCGAACAGACAACGAGATCAAGAACTACTGGAACACCCGAGTCAAGCGACGCCAACGCGCCGGATTACCGCTCTATCCGCACGATATACAGAAACAAGTGGCTGCGTTCCACCTTCACCAGCATCACCAGCACCGTCCATCTCCGTCTCCTCCACCACCGACGCAGTTCTCGTCGCAGCAGCTGAAACCTAATTTCGGGTCTCCGTTATCCCTGTTTGATCCGATGAATTTTTCTTCGACGACCCCTTTTATGGCCCACCACAACAGTACCCCTTTTCTTCCCACTCAAATTCATGGACTGAAGCGGTTCCAGGGTAGCAATGTCGGGTTCTCTCAACCCTTTTCTCATCCTCCTCCTACTCTACCAACTTCATCATCTCTGTTCAATCATAGTCTGTCTACCCAATTGTCACAAGCACCGACGCTTCAATTTAATTCCGGCAATTACGACTTTAATCCACCGCCGCTCATGCGTACCCATTTCGAACCCGAAGGCATGGGTCCTCCCGGTTCTGCTTTCTCCATGAAATTGGAGCTCCCTTCAAGCCAACTACCCCAGCCAGCAGCTAACGCTGTTGCCTCGGGCACTACCAGCGATTATAAGATCACCAGTTCATTAGCGAGGAGTAATAGTGGGTTACTGGATGCTCTGTTACAGGAAGCCCAAGCTATGGGTGGCAGGGATGATTCGAGGAGAGAAGGGTTGTTATCATCTCAAGAAGAAAAATGCGGATTTACTGGATTAGTCAGTGATGCCCCACCTTCCGGGTCATATTTCTGCGAGAGCACCACCACCCCACCATTAGGATCTGCAAGCCACTGGGAAGATTCAAGCTCTGCCCATTCTTCCATTGGTGAGTTTGTTTCTCTTGGAGAATTCCCTTGTTATTTTTCTGTATGATTTTTGGTTCCATACTTGTATTGGGTCTCTGATTCTTTAAATTACTCTACATGCTAGCTCAATTTCCATGAATCAACCTTGTTTCTATTTCAATCCTTTAAACTTTGAATTTGAATTCTGTTTCTACTCTCACACACAGTGTGTGTTGTTGCATGTGGAATTGGTGTCTCGAATTCTATATGGACCTGCGCAAAGTTAAGACGGCCCGCTGAATCAAGACGCGGGTCGCTGGTGGAGGTAGTCCTTAGTGGTGATTCTGGTGAACCACGTAAAATCTTGTGTTTCTTGTGTGTTTGATTGTTTTTTTCCTTCTTTGTGTGTTTTTCCATCGTGAGAGGTCGATCCTCGTTTTGCAACATGTGTGATTGTGTGTTGTTCATCTCGGAGAATCCTCCAGTTTGGACATAGTACAGGCATCGGTTGCTGCTCTAAGATAATGTTAGTTGTGTTCTGTTTACTGTTTTTTATTTTATTGATCCATTTCTCACTGGTTTGAACTTTGAAGCTTCAAGTCTCCAACTTTTAGTCCAGTTAAAATAAAATTTATCTGAAACCCATTTTGCACTGCAAACACCAATTCTGTTTGTCTCTTTGGATCGTTCATTAATTAACCTTTGATTCATGTAGGGGTGAAGATGAAGAAGGAACAAACGGATGAGATCAATTCTATTGACGACGACGACGACTTGTCCAGTTTGCTCGATATTATCCCATCTACCATGTTGGTTCCTGAGTTCTACAGCGATAGTGGTGAGATATCAAATGGGCAATCCTCGGGTGCAACCGACGAAGAAATGGGGCTCGATATGCAGCATCTACCTACCACTACCACCACCACCACCAACACCATCCCCGGCCACAACTGGACCCTTGGCGCTTGGAACAACATGCCTGAGATGTGCTAAAAATCTTCTATAAGCTTCTAGATTTGATCAAAGGGATTGAAGATTGATGTGCCTGTCTTCTTTTTTCTTTCCTTAATCAGATTTTAATGGCGTTTATTTGTTATCTCTTTCTTGTCTGTATGTTTTTTTTTCTTGGGTGTGATTTGTTACATACATATTGAAAAAAATTATATTTGTGATCGATTTTAAGTAAAATAGCAATTAAGAACATATTGTTACAGTGAGGCTTGCTTGATTATTGAATATTACTTGTGTTTTGATTGGAAAAAAGGGTTTTGCTAAATTTAGCAAGGCAGATAGCAGAGTGACTAAATATATGCAGCACCATTGCCAGTTCAAGGACAAACAGGATAAACCCAATAAGCCCATCCACTGCTTTGCTCCGGAATCTCGCTAATTTAGCGGTCATTCTCTAACTTTGTTAAATTTGGAGGTACCTTCTGTGGGGCTTTAGCGGTCTACTTTTAGCTGTTTTAAATTACTTAAATGAGACATGTTCCCAGATTGGCTTTACTACTTCTGAAACGTCTCTATTTTTAGTGCGGAAAAGGGCTCATGCGGACCAGCTTTTCCCCAATCATCGCCCGCTTCTCTCTCTCTCTCTGCCCGCTTCTCTCTCTCTCTCTCTGCACCCACCATGTTACTATTATAAAATACATTTATGTGAGAAAACATAGGAGTCGTTTGGATCTTTTAGGGACCATGGGATCGTGTTCCTCGTTCCATCATTCATACATTTTTTACAAATTATATTTGCTGTTATAATAATATACATGTATGGCTGATGATCACTTTGATGACAGTGGACTGTCAGCGAAGCCGCTGATTACCACCAGTTCTCAGAAGTGCCCGAGTGCTTTTTGCCACGTACCCAAGTGTGTTTTTTAAATTTTCTTTTTAAATTTTTATTACAAAAGCAAAATATCACTTGGGTACGTGGGACGAGAACTCTGTGGAAGTCAGCGGGTTCGCTGTCATCAAAGTTTTACTCATCCTAACCCTCCAACGTACAGCTATCCACATCTTGTAAGGGTGCAGTCATTCTGATTCTGGTCTGATTTTTTAGGGTTACTCACAATTTCAGAGGTACCCCACCAAAATGATGGATTAATTTCACTATCAAATACATTTTCGGGAAATCTAAAATTGGGAAGCTAGCTGGATTTACAAGGTTTCTTGCTCTTAGGGAGGGGCACAGAGATTGCATGACCAAAGGGGGATGACAGAATAAGTGGATTGGATTAGGGCATTCTCCACACCCCACCTCATTTTAAGCCATTGATTCCTCCACCACATCAACCTTGTGTTCCTTTCTTCCTGTAGCTTTCTATATGATGTTTGGTGGGACTTTCTCTCTCTCTCTCCCAAGTTCAGAAACCTACAAGATTTCTCTCTCTCTCTAATATTAGAAGGGAATTTTCTCTATTTTGGGCTAGAATGCCCACCACATCAAATCACTTCCATTTTATGTTAGAAGGATCATAAGATAATGAGAAGCTAGCTTGGGGGCTGGAACCAGTGGGAATTGAAGATGCTAGTTGCCTTAATGACAGTTGTATTTCTGCTTATACCCCACATATTCCCCTACTTTTAGGGTCTGGCCCAGACTTATCTGCAGTACCCAGTTGGTTGGGAATATGCTGGACCAGGACCAAGAATTTTAGCAGATTGCTGTCCCAAAAACACAAATTATTAAAAGTAAGATGTCATGCAGTATCAAAACCTATATATGCTGAATATTGCGATATAATGTTTTCTTAAGCCATCCGAATCATTACATGCTTAATTATCTGAATATTGATTTAATAGTTACGTGCCGGGTTAACGTAAGTGGGTGATGGCTTAAAGCATCGAGCGATTACATTGTATTTAGGAAAATTCGCAAGCTAAACAATACTTTGGACTTGTATTTATCTTAAATTTAAATGTGGGAGCAATTGGCTTCCTCTCCAAGCTCCAAGTTCAGTTTTTTTTCTTCCAATTATAGCTTAGTTTAATCAATTTGGAGATGCTCGTGGCTTCTTATGTTGATTTCTTGACGACAGGCAGTCGACAGCTAGTAACACGCTTATCGCTTTCTAAATTAAATTTAAAACAAATCTATTTCGTAAAATCTTGACGAATATAATGAAATAGTATTAATGGAAACAAGATGTCGCGCGATAAGCTCATGAGATGTACACATCAATGGTAATGGGGTTGAGTCGATCTCCTCAATTGATGTATCCTGTAACAGACCTTGACATGAAATGGATTTCGAGCATGACATGAGGATTTCGAACCCGACAATTTGGGTTCGGGACCCGACTATTAATCAGTCGGGTGTTGGGACGACTGTAAGCTCTGCCATTCAACACATCGTCGTAACCAAAATCCTCCATTAGAAAGCTTGACCTGGGTACAAAATGCCATTTTTTCAAACTTATGAAACTTCAAAGAACTACACAGACAAATAAAGGAAAACTACAAATTCACCAAACCTCTTGGACTTATATGACGTAAGTGTTCTTGATTCACTTCAAAACAAGATACCAGTCAACCCTAAATGCAGTTACAATGACCAAAATACCCTTCATGGCCATTTCATGGTTTTCACACCTCGCCCCATTCATGTTGAATGTGTGATCACGAATAATCTAGACCAACCCAAGTTAAGCCAGTCATTGGATGCACAAGCCAAAATCGAGCGCGTTGGCTTAACCAATCGGAACTTACCGGTGCATTTCCTTACGAGGAATCAAGCATCGACGTAAAGCAAGCATTCTTCCCTTATTATGGGATAATGTAGATTATTTGACATATTTGGCGGTATTCGATATCATCCGGTGTTAGCGCACTCTTTATTACGTAGATTTTGGTTGTACTTTTGTCTTATTTTCGACTTCAACCTTGACTCTTAGTTGTCGGATTAGCTCCGCCTCATGCATCTCTTTCCATTCATTCCTCGTCGCATCTATATCTTCAAATGTACCAATCTCCAGGTGATTTCTCATCTAGCATCCTTAACCATGACTCGTAACAAACAATTATAACGGCTGTTATAATAGTAACACTTCAAACCCGTTACGTTATATATATTTAAAGCTACATGCACTTATTTTTGAAAATAATGGCCTTACATAATGATTTAACCTTTATATAACTGTTTAGATGAAATTTGAATTCGAAATAAAAATTAAATACATTTTTTCCCATTATTTCTCGTTATCGTTAATGTCTCTTGTGAGCGGTGGCGGGGTTATCAGAGATCATAATGGTAGTCTTCTCATGACCTTCCATTCATTCTATGGAGAGGGTACCACTAACTTAGCAGAATTGAGGGCCATTCTTGATGGGCTTTAGTTGTGTAAGAAGATTGGCATCTACAAAATTAACATTCAGCCTAATTCAAAGCTTCTGATATCTTGGATCACTAAACCTACTCTCATACCTTGGCATCTTAAATCTTGGTGGTGGATAGTTATGGACATGTTGAAAGAACTCGAGTACTCTATCATGCATATCTACCGAGAGTCGAATGCAACGGAGGATTATATGACTTGGAATGGATTAACTACAAGAACATACATGGAATTCAGAGAAAATGGCCCTCCGAGACTCGTTGGATTTATTCAGATGGACAAGATCGATACGCTTTACATTAGAGCTTAGTTCTGATTTTCCTTATATTGAGTTGCTTTTTTGCTTAGTATTCTCGTCCTTTTATATCATCTTGAGGGGTAGGGTATTTACGTCCCCCATCTAGGTGTAAACACTTTTTCCTCATCAATAAAGTTTTCCTCCCTCCGTGGATGTTCCCTTAAAAACAAAGGGACTTAAACTTCCTAACCAAATACCCCCCAAGGATTCTAAAAAACTTGTTTAACAACTACAGATTATTCCACTAGCTCGCAACATAATCCAAAGCACACAGAAAACCAAGATAATCCTTGAAATAAACCTAAACAACACAAGGGATTATTAAGCTTCTATATCTATAGTAACTTGAATAATTACTTTTCCGATGTTAGAGCTAGAGAAGATAGAAGCCAACCTCTCCAAGAAGCTCTCAATGCCATTGTATATTTTACGTTGGAGTTAATCTTCCCTTGCTTAATTCATGTAGCTCTCCATCGAATTACGTTCTATCAGAACATTCCTGTTTATAATAAGCGTAAAACCAGAATAATCCCATCAATCAGATGATCCTAACCAACCATTTGTACAATTGTGTTCTCTTAGATGGTTAATAAGATCCAAGAACTCCATTAATCAGATGGTTATGATCTACTGATCCAGGCAACCCACTAGTAAAAAAGAAATGTACGTTGTTTCTAAATACAAATATACGACTTCACCCTTCAAAGGTTTCACAAAAACTAAGAAATCATAACTTACTTGCTTAAGGCAGCATTGAAATCAGTCTCCTTTTAGTAGTTGAACGCAGTTGAAATACCGTTATTTGTAACTGTATTTGTGGAGGACGAGTTATTCCAAACCTGATTCAACTCAAACGGAGGAAAGTAAAGCCCATCTTGGTTGCCGCTCATTCTTGTGCCGAGATACGGATCGACAGAGAGCCACATGCAAGAGTTAAACCGCGACATGCCCATCGCGGGATGGAATCAACGGACATTGTAAGCTTCATTGTACGAAGTTGGAGATGATCGGCGTTGGGAGGCCTCGTGCAGCGTAGGCGGATAAAACCCATTCTCTGCTCTCCACCACCACCTCCTCCTCCCTACCCATCTCTCCTTGTCTCTGCGTAATGCCCTAGCTTCACCTGGTTATGAGTGTTAGACAACACAATACATATATAACTATATAAGTGATGCACATGTATTTTTTTGTTGAAATTTGAAATCAAAGCACGAGAAGCATGGTGGGTCGCCTACCGAAAAAAAAAAGAAAGCTTGGTGGGTCCAATGCCTTATTAAAAACTGAAGTTGAGTAGTGCTATCAACATATGATGCCCGGATAGGACAATGTTACATGAGGCTAGGATATGACTCGATATTTTCTAAAATCTAAGACAATGGATACTGGCATGAGCATCCTACTCTTAGGGAAGATATGTAGTTCAAATGAATGAAGAAACAAAAGAACTTTTTGTTTTATTTTTTTTAATTTTTATATTAAAAAATAGATGGGCCATGTCCCGTATGTACCTATATCCGTGTCGTGTCGTGTCGATACTGGTACAATAGCCATGTACATGTATTAGGGTATCATAGCCAGAAATATTTTAAAGCCAATGCTACATTCCCACTTAGGAAAGTCAATGCATGGGTCGCGCTACCAAAACAAAATTACCGTTGGAATCCATAGCCAAGGATACGAGTGAAAAGATGAATCCTCGAGCCTGATCATATAATATCAATGAATTGCACATGTTTATAAAAAAATTTTACCATTTGTTTTGTTTTTTTTAAATCAAATATAACAGTTTGCCAATCAATTCAACTCAATGTTAGGTTGCCGCAATCCAATCCATATTAAGATCCCGTAATTTATCTGAACCTGTGGCATGGATCAGGATCTGATAAGCGCTATTTGATCGGTTCCGGTTTATTATATATGTTGGCGCGCGCAGTTGGCTCATACTCAAAATCTGGAATCTATGGCTGAGGCTGTAGATATCAATCTTATTGGCATAAACGATGACTCTTGGTGTAATTTAACCAAGATTCATAAGTGTAATCACAACGTTTGTATTAGGATGGGACCCATCAATCAGTTCCCACTGGAAGGTTAATGCGAAATTAATTATATAAATCAATGCCGTGCGACTTAAACTTCCTAACCTAACACCCCTCAAGGAAACTTTATAAATCATGACAACCGAAGGTTTATAGGCGAGGAAGTCCAGACTTCTGTTTTGGACACCCGTCCAGAAAAACACGTACACGACTAAAAATCATATAAATATGAGAAAACCAAGCACAACATAATCCAAACACAGAGAAAACGAAGATAATCCTTCACATAAACCTAAACAATGAGGGATTATTAAGCTTCTATATCTTTAGTGACTTGAATAACTACTTTTCCGATGTTAGAGCTAGAGAAGATAGAAGCCATGCTCTCCAAGAAACTCTCAATGCCACAGTATATTTTATGTTTGGAACTAATCTTCCCTTGCTTCATGTAGTTCTCCATCTCCTTAGCAAAGTCTCCAAAGCGATTCAGATATGAACCCACCAAGAATCCTTCCATCTTTACCTCTTTACCTACCATGTTCAGTAGATTCCGGACCCCTTCTCTTTCACTCCAAACCTACGTAAAAATGGCAAGCTTCAGTTCTTGCCTAATTAACCAGCCATAATGTAAAAATACTACCAGTCATGTTGACGATGATGTGAATGTATACCTGATTGTATTGGGAGATCATCCCACAGATAGGGATACGTGCTCGAATATTGACATGGTTGAGGACGGCCTCCAGCATTTTACCCCCAACGTTGTCCAGGTAAATATCGATACCAGTCGGAAAATATCTATAAATTCAGACATTAAAAGGGCTATGAGCTAATAATTTATAAGTGAATGAACAAAATGTTAAAAACCCTAAAATCATCTTCTCTTGACATAGTTCGAAGTCTCGGCCGATCCCAGTATGGATCGAGGGATGCAGATTGGGATCGGTATCCGATCCAAACCAGCTCTGTCTCGCCCGAGATCTCAGTTTTACAAAGGATTGCACATTCTCGGGCGAGATGGGATGATCTTGTTCTGGATCAGACCAATCCGGATTGGGATTGGAGCCCACCGATCCAGACTCTGATCCTGAGACTTTCATCCTTTTCTCTTGAGGCCACTATGTCCATTTTAAAACTAGTGATTTGTATTAACTACATTGATAGTGATTGATGTCATGCTATTTTGTACTTGAGGCCGTTGACTGTTGGATTCAAGAGATCCACAGTCCACGAGGCTGCAACAACCATTTTACACTTTGCAGTTGTTGCCTTGTGGACTCTGAATCTCTTGAATCTAATGGACAATGGCCTCAATGTGTTTTTTGTGGTGAGTGGCATTTTCTTTATACTTGTTTTTGGGTAGGCAAGAGTTTAATTATGGCGGGACTGTGAAGCCTGGGGGGGGGGGCCGGCTTAACAACTTCCTAAGTTAGCCCCCCCTTAAAATTTCGTTCATTTTCTTTATATGAAATAATTATAATCCCGCTGATTAATCTGGTCTATTCATTATAGATCTGATCCGACTACTATCTTTGGTTTCAAGGTTAAAGACCTAAGTTTAAAGTCATATTTGATTGTTTTAAGTAATGTAAGTGAGGAAAATTAGAGAGTTTGAGTTTTGGGGTTTCTCTGTTACTCTTGTAAAACGAAGAGGAGGAAACGTTCCCTTTGTTGTTGATCTCTGTACAACCAGTGGCGGAGCCAGGAAGGGAGCAGGTTGCCCCCCGTTAACTTTTGAAAACTCTTTAAAAAACTAAGAAAACTAACTTACTTGCTTAAGGCAGCATTGAAATCAGTCTCTTTGTTGTAGTTGAAGGCATCGTCGTATCCAAACTCTTCCTTAAGAAGCTTTACCTACACAAGGTGTTATTTTTCATAATTAAAAACTTTAAAGGAATACTAATAAACACATCAAATCTCACTTTAGAAAACAATCAAGAAACCAGTTAATGTAACAAACATCCACCTTACATTGGGTTGGACTCAGGCCAGATTTTTGGTAACCCAGTCAAATTGGGTTGGGCTAGGGTTGAGGCTCGGCCCAACCCGACCCAACCCAAGCCCGACATACAAACTACATATATGTATTAGTATACCAACAAACATCCATGTTACATTACGGCAAATGTAGCAACCCATGGATGTTTGTTCTTAGCAAACTATAACCCTTGTGTGAGATTATAAGATGTCATTGAAACTACATTTTTGGTATTTTATTTGATCGGTTTATATTGAAAATATAGTGTTTTCTTTGACGATTGTCTTTCGTTATTTCTCTAATAACTTTAATCATGCATTTGAGTTGATGGACTACTTTTCTCTTATCATGAAAATATCATGTTTTTTTTCATGAGGTGTTGGAAATGAAGCTATTAGTGGTTAGCGTAAAGGTTATTGTATTGACCAATAAATTATTTTAATATGAAAAAAAAAAATTAGCAATCTTTCCAACCAATAAAAAAATTAAGAAATTGACCAACTCAATAGGGTTGGAAAATCTAGGCCCGGCCTTGGGTTGGGCTAGGGTTGACCTCCAACCCTTCCGAGTTACAGCCCTACTCAAAGGCCGGTCCTTTGCATTTTGTGTACAATTTGGACCGAAAAAATATAATAGCCTTGATAGTTAAAACAATTAATGTCAAAGTCAGATGCTTCCTAACCCTCAAAGACTCTATTGTTCCTTTCCTTCCAAAGACCCCACCAAACCACAAAAGGAAGAAAGCACCATAATCGCTGGCCACAAAGAGAAAAATAGAGGTACATCCAACTGCTAATAGTCTCAAGAACAATTTCAGGGAGAACCCAATATTTCTCAAAAAAACTAAAAAAAAGACCCCACACCTCCCAAGCTACTCTTAGGTAAAGCCTTGGTATATCGTTGGACCGATTGATTTGAACCACCGTTACGAAATTGATGTTCATAGTGAAAAAATCATCTTCCGTGCCCCCATTGATTCATTGTCGTCTATCATCATTCATCGCCATTACCACTACCAATTGTCTTTCGCACACTGTAGGTCATCATCTATACCTCAATTTTTGTATCAACCCTTTTGACATCATGAAACATGTCTATCAAATACCTCAAGATTTGTATCATTTGTATTACCTCGAGATTTGTGTCATTGATCTTCACTATTTTCTCATGCACCAGAGGTATATATGTTGAAGTTCCCACGCGATCAATCAATTACTTGAATTAGATCTGAAGCCTGAAATGCCATCATCAATTTTTGAACGGTGGATTTTACTCACGAGAGTTTTATCTAAGGTGAAGCCTTTACTTGGGTTTTAACCGACCAACGTGGGTTCTTCAAGTTTAAATGGTGGATTTTACTCAGGAGTAGGATTGCAAATGGGCCTTGGTAGCCCAATGGCCTTTAAGGCCCAGCCCACTTTAGGTCTGAGTCCATTTTTTTGTCACTTGTGCAAGTGACCCATTTCAATCACTAACGCTCGTACACATGAGAAGTACCCTGACTACCCATTCACCAAATTTTCCTGGCCATCCATGAGAGGAGAAAACGTTTTATTGAATAAAACTTCTTCGCAATGGGATTGCAAATCACACAAACACAGCCCATGAGTTCTCGGCACGTACACCTAAAAAGCAAAAGCAATGGGTACGTTGCAAAGCACTTGTGTACGTGCCGAGAACTCATTGGCTTGTGATTGTGTGATTTACAATTTCGTGTGATAGAAGTTTTACTCCGTTTTATTATCTTCGGACTTTTTGATCCATGACGTTATGTGCCACCTGTCCTGGGGTTAAGATGGCACTTAAATGTATTTGCTTTTTCCCCCTACAATATGAGCCACGCAGCATAGTTTTAGAAGACGATGACTACCGTATGGATGTTCAGCCTGACTAGTGATTTCAATTTTCAATTATTTCGATCTTGTACCCCAAATAATGGTCATTAATGCTCATATT
The DNA here is from genome assembly GCA_035048495.1 of Euptelea pleiosperma. Lineage (NCBI taxonomy): Eukaryota > Viridiplantae > Streptophyta > Magnoliopsida > Ranunculales > Eupteleaceae > Euptelea > Euptelea pleiosperma. Next base: position 7,041,357 of record CM068545.1, read on the forward strand.
CCCACGGTTAAAATCAACCCATGAAAATGACTCTGATCCAATGCTTAGTTAGAAATCACTAATCAGGCCGGTCCACCTAGGGATTGGCCAAACATCCATACGGTCAGTGAGCATCGCCGGTCACCCAAGTTTTACTCAACCCTTCCTTCCCACAGTGGTTGCATACTTTTGGAGCATGCAAATGTGGCTCGAAGGCGACACATAACAACCAAACCTCAAAGTCACTGGTTGTCATCACTGGTAGACAAGGAAGGAATAGGTGATGGGTCCCAACCTCATGGTAAGACACCCACTATCGATGTTACAGGCTTACAGCACGATATCAAAACAAGTGCGTTAATAGCCAATCTGAATAAGACGATGATACACAAACCTTTTCATCTGAACCAGTGCTTCCAACGACTCGGCACCCTTTGATTTTAGCCAACTGTCCGGCAAACATCCCTACTCCTCCAGCCGCTGCCGAGATAAATACGTTCTCCCCTGCCTTTGGGTTCCCAAGCACCTCTATTCCAACCCATGCTGCAAACCCAGGAACTCCTGTGCAACCAACCACAACCGATTACGTGTAAATTGCGGGTTGATACCGTTATTAATTACTAAAACCATGGTTTCATTTAAAAAAAAAAAAATATTACCAAGGGCACTAAGATAGTCAGGTAAGGGAAGCCTGCCGTCCGGGTCGAGCTTCCGAAGAAAATCAGATGGTACAACACAAAACTCCGCTACCGGGCTGAACGGATTCACAATTATGTCTCCCTCCTGATAACTGCTGTCCTTTGACCTAATTACCCTTCCCAACCCAAATGCTTTGACTACCTGCATTCCCATAAATGAAAGCCAGTGAAGGCAAAATTGGAATAAATTGAAAGTGTCAAGTAGCAGTTGAAATACGGTTATTTGTATTTTGTAACTGTATTGTGGAGGAGGAGTTCCAATTTCCATACCTGATTCAACTCAAAGGGGGGAAAGTAAAGCCCGTCTTGGTGGCCGCTCATTCTTGTGCGGAGATAAGGATCGACAGAGAGCCACAAAATTTGAACCGCGACATGGCGATCCGGGATGGAATCAACGGATATTGTAAGCCTCGATGTACGGAGTTGGAGATGATCGGACGTTAGAAGGCCTTGTGCAGCGTAGGCAGATAAAACCCATTCTCTGCTCTCCACCACCACCACCTCCACCTCCTCCTCCTCGCCACCCATCTCCTTGTCTCTGTGTGATGCCTTAGCTTTACCTTATGAGTGTTAGACAACACCACACAACACATATACAAGTGATGCAAAGCAAAGGGTATTTTGGAGAAATCTATGGCTGTTGTGCAAAAGTCAGGTCGCACTAACCAACTCTCTTTGATTTATCAACGACAATAAGAAAGTTGTTCGCATTTTTAGGGTTTTTTTTTTCAGCGTTACAATTATACAGGGAGTAGAACTTTACCGATGACAGGGCCCAATATGAGCCACGTGGCACATTCTTAGAGGAATGATCGTACGAATATTTGGCCAATCCCTAAGTGGACCTACAAATCAAAAATCAGATTGATTAGTGATTTCAAACCTGGTAGATCTTCGTTCCTCAAATAATGGTCAATAATGCTCAAATTCCACGGTTAAAATCAACCCATGAAAATAATTCCAATCCAACGTCTAGAAATCACTAGTGACCTACAAGCCAAAAATAAACCTGATCAGTGATTTCTAAGCGTTGGATTGAAGTTATTTTCATGGATTGATTTTAACCATAGGAATTTGAGCATTATTTGGGTATAAAGATCCAAAGGTTTAAAATCACTAATCAGGTTGATTTTTTGGTCTGTAGGTCCACCTAGTGATTGGCCAAACATCCATACAGTCAGGGTCCTCTTAAGAATGTGCCGTGTGGTTAATTTTTAAACGTGAGTGGTTACTGGTTAGACCTACAATTTAAAGGGTCCCACCCGGAGATCTTTTTAGGTTAAAATCTAGTGAATCAAAGGATTGGGATCCTTTGATCTATTACATTTTCTTTTGATGTATAGCTTATTGCCATGTTACTACTCTGTCGAGCCATTGTACCCTGAATGTTTGGCCCACACCTTGTTGGACCTACACACCAAGAATCAGTGTGATTAGTGCTTTATAACTGTAGGATTCAAGCACGTTTTCATCATGGGTTTCATCAAGAGGGCCTATGGGTTGGTTCCAAGCCCATGACCAAAAAGTTCTCAAATCCAATGGCTAGCTAGAAATCACCAATCACACTGATTTTTGGTGTGTAGGTCCACTCCACCAAGGTGTGGGCCAAACATTCAAGGGACAGTAGGCCGGAAAGAATGTACTACGTGGCAATTTGAGAGGCTTATGCATCAAAATTTTGATACGGAAGTCAGTATCTAAATATTTCCGGTTTCGCGCGGTGTAGCTTGAAAATGAAATATGTGGTTGTTGATCGGTCTCATCGATTCTTGGCGTTAATGATGACTTGTGGTGTGATGTTTTTTCAATCATGATCATGCAGAAATGTATTTATCTTCTCTTGTGGGCCATAACACTACGATTGATGGGAGTGATTGGAAAAATTATTTTGTGCGAATGAAGAAATTTTCTAGCTGAACAAGGGCAATACAAGCAGGCCCTTGGAAAAAAACAATTTTGGAAGGAGAAAGCAATAAATTGAATGGTTGAGATCAAGGTTTAAAGGAGGCCGTTTTAACGGTTAAACGGACTGGGGGCGTTACCGTTTAAACTGTTTAAACGGCCGTTGAAACGGATTAAAACGGTCAGGGGCAAAAATGGGAAAAAATGGAATTTAACCGGTTTTAACGATTTTAACGGAAAAAAACGGAAAAAGTGGCGCTGAAATTCAAATTTTGAAATTTGAAAATTAAAAAAAAAATTGGATTTAAACAGAAATTAAACGGATTTTAACGGAATTAAACGGTTTTAACAGCTGTTTTTTCACAAAATTTTTCGAAATTAAACAGCTGTTTAAACGATTTTAAGGGCCGTTAAAACAAAAAAAATGGCCGTTTTTTTCAAAACTGATAAAACGGGTTTAAACAGTTAAAACGGAAACGGGCTTGGGGCGTTACCATTTAAACCGTTTAAACAGCCATTTTTAAAACCATGGTTGAGATGGCACCCTCAATGTGAAATTGATTATAATTTTAGAAATTTCAAAAATAAATATTTTTAGAAAAATGACAATACTAAAGGGATGTTTGGATCGCCATTTTTCAAAAAATTATTTATTAAAAAAATAACTTTTTCTGAAAATATATTTTTGAAAAGTTGTTTGGATAATCAGTAATGCAAAATGTCTTTATCTTCTCTTAGTGAGCTCATCACTATAATATCTTCTTTTTTTTTGTTGGAAGGGGACTTGTACCAAAAACAGTTTCTTTGTTTATTATGTTCATTGAGTCAAGTCGAATTGAGTTGACTCGGACAAGTTTTGAGTCGACTCGCCGAATGGGTATCGATCGACTCTGCAGCTAAATCGCTGGAGACTACCCAAAATCCTATCGAGTGGAGTCAATTCATGTTTTAGAAGGCCATAGCAGCATGACTCTCCTATTTCAGAGCTCGAGAGAGCGACACGGTAAGTTAAGAAACCGCAACGGATGTTTAACGGGAGTGAAAATATGAGGCGCATGTTGAGAAAGAAAAGATAATGATCAGCGTATACCTTAATTATCGTAAAACTTCTCGCTCCTATGCCTTAAGTGCGAGATAAATCTTCGAAACACCCATGAAGATCATCTTTAATCTTTTGTCACTGTCATGAAATCTTTGAATGCACGAAAGGATACCTTTGTCTGCAACCATTCCCTTGGTGAGGGATCATGAGTGGGGTTTAAGAATTGATTATTTTAGGTAGGAATCAAGTGGGTTTTAACTTTAAGAATGAAAAGTTTCTTTAATTTTTTAATCTTTTTGTTTTTTATTTTTTGTTTTTTTTTTAAGGTGGGAATCAAGTGTAGATGCCAAATGTGAGTGTGGTTGTCTTATATAGGGAATGAAGACTATACATGCCCAATCTGGGTTGTCTTTTGTATAAACCAAGGTTTAAAGGGGACCGTTATAACGGTATAACGGACTGGGGGATTACCGTTTTTTCCGTTATAATGAAAAAAACGCTCAGGGGCAAAAACGGAAAAAATATGAAATATAATAGAAATAACGGAAAATAATAAAGAAAAATGGAAAAAAATAGAAATAACGGTCATTTTTTTTCACGAAATTTTCAGAAAATAACAGTCATTATTTTCGTTATAACGGAAAAATAACGTCCGTTATTTTTTGGTGTTTTAACGGTCCATAACGTAACGGGTAGGTCTAAATCCGTTATAACTGCCGTTATTTTCTTTATAACGGCCATTTTTTAAAACCTTGGTTTAAAACATGCCGTTTTAACGGTATAACGGACTGGGGCGTTACCGTTAAAACGGATTGCAACGGACATAAGTAAAAAATGGAAAAAAAAACGTAAAAAAGTGAAAGTTAACGGAAAAACGGAAATATTGGCGATAAAATTCAAAATTTGAATTTCAAATTTTTAAAAATGAAAAGAACGAAATTTAAAGGAAATAATGGCCGTTATTTTCTAAGTGTCAAAACGGTTGTTAACATAAGGGGCTTGGGGCATTACCGTTTTAACGGCAGTGAAAACCGTTAAAACGACGTCATTGTAAACCATGGTGTAGACTATATTGAAAGGAACATAATAAAAAATATTTCTGAAGGTGGGTTTGGAAAAAAATAATTATTTATGAATAACGAAATTAATTACCTTTATAATAGTAATATAAGGAGATGAACAACCCTTCCTATTAATTTGTTTCGATGAACAACCCTTCCTAAAAAGATGAAAAATCAGGTTTTCTTGGTCCGGTTCGGGCCCACGAAGATCCATTTTTTTATTTTGAAATTTTTTAGGCTTCAGGTAAATTAAAAAAAAAAACTGGTTTTTAGACTCTTTGTAATTTTTTTGAACATTTATAGCGCAATGTGAACTTGAGAGAGGGATGAGAGATTAACAGGGAATGTGAGTTTGAGAAAGAGTTTCGAAAAAAAGAAGAAAAAAAAAGGTATCAGGCTTGAATTTGCGCAGGTTGCAATTCTGGGCTGAAAACCCAGGCCCAGATTCAGAATTTGGGGCAGGAGGACTTGGGTAGCGCTCAAGGTCGGACAAGGTTTTACCCAAAAAAAATTAAAAAAACTGGGATCAGGCTGAATTCGGGCCTGGATCCGAATGTACACCCCTAGTCCCATGAATTTTTTTAACAGACCGGGTTCAATACAAGTCGGACTCATTGTTTGTGTGGGTGGGTGGGTGGGTATGGGTAGGTGCCCCTTCCCTTGATTGGACTTTGCAGAAGTCAGCTTGATTGGAAGTTTCTTGGCACTCGATTTGAGTAAAACTTCTATCACACGAAATTGTAAATCACACAATCACAAGCCAATGAGTTCTCGGCACGTACACAAGTGCTTTGCAACGTACTTTTTGCTTTTTAGGTGTACGTGCCGAGAACTCATTGGCTGTGTTTGTGTGATTTGCAATCCGATTGTGACAGAAGTTTTACTTATTTGATTTGAGGGCTGGGTTTTAGGCGTAGGATAAGCCAAACATCCTTAAGGTTATGGCCTTTAAAAGTGTACCACGTGGTTCATACAGTCGATGACCTTGGTGACCGAAAAATGGACTCTGATTTGAAAGGAGAATATTCTGAGGGCCCACCATATGTGTGTATAGGTGGCTGCTTTTCGAAGAAAAAGCCAACATCTATTCTACTATTTACCCTCCTTGCGTGCCCAACGCAAAACCCCTATATCCCACAAATACCGTATGTGTATATAGATGATTGCTTTTCGAAGAAAAAGCCAACATCTATTCTACTATTTAAAAGGGCAAGCCCTTTTTGTGTGCCTCATGCTAACTCCAATATCTCACAATTATTTTTATTTTTTCTTTTATCTTTTTATTTTATTTACTTGATAGGGGCTTTTTCGGTCTTTTTGGTGCCAGAGGACACGTTACCCTACAAGCACGTGTCACCCTACAGCTCATTCAATGTTAAAAAAGTAAAATAAATATTTACTCTTAATATGCCCTTAAGTTCTTTAAATCGATAAAAATCGTTTATTTCGATTTTTAAATTTTTTTTAATTTACATGGGTGCTTTGGTCATTCAACACTTTTACATTTCAAGTCAATTGTCCAAACAATTATTGCATCCTCATGTGCCACTTGAACTCTATATATGGTTAGAAAAATTAAGACGATGAAGTCCATCACTTTGATGATGGACTCACATTATGAGACATGTGTCACCTTATCAAAGGCTACTGACCGTAGGGATGTTTGGTCCATCCCTAGATGGACTTATGTAACAAAAATAAACTTGATTAGTGATTTTTAACCTTTGGATCATAATGATCAAAATCCACAGTTACAAATAAATGAAGAGAAACACTCGGTTATAAATTACTTATCAAGATGAATTTTGATATGTAAGTCCAGCTAAGGGTGGTCAAAACATCCATACGGTCAGTGATCTCTAAGATTGTGCCACATGGCTCATAATATAGCCCATTATTAATGGTGTCAAAACTCATTGCTAATCATGATGAACTTTTGTAGATAGGTCTACCTAGAGATTGGCAAAACATCTATACGGTCAATCGCACGTGCATGGTGGTGTTATTGTCCAAAATGCACCTCAAACTGCGTGCTAAATAGTAGTGCTAAAAATTTACGGTTGAAAACAAACCATGAAAAAGACTAATGCAATGGATAGAAATTGCTAATCAGGATGAATTTTCGTAAGTAGGTCCACCTAGAGATGGGAAAAACATCTATATAGTCAATGGTCTCTAAATGTGTGCCATGTGTAAGGTGATGCCACGCGTAAGGTGCACGTGCATCGCGCGTGTGGCGACCCCTAATCATTTTAACTAGCTTGAACTTGTTAGCTTCTAATATTACTTATTTAGAGCATTATAGCTATAACAGGCGATACATGTGTTGCACTAGCCTTTCAGGAGAAGTGGCAAAATAAGAAAGTTTCAACCTATTTGGAAGATTAGTTTGAAGAGCCAAATTTGTAAATTGTGGCAACTCTAGACACATTTATAAAATTAAAATTCTGAAGTTTTCCATGTATAATAAATGTGTATTTATTAAGTAGGGCTGCAACTTAATTGGGTGAGCTCAACCCTAGCCCAACGGGTTCAACCCGACATTGGGCTAAGTTGGGTTGGCCCATTCAGTACTCCAGTCGGACTCGGGCCTAAATTCTAACAACCCGATCAAATTGGGTTGGATTAGTTTAGCCCACCCACATAAATATACAAATTTTACATTGGGTTAATGATCTCTTCTTTGAGTTCTCTCCCCCTCTTAGCAACTAATACAACGAGGACAGAAAGAAATATAGGAAGATGGCACTGGCTAACTGGGAGTATGCCAGCAGTGAGTACAATGGGACCCACAAACCAGTATGGTCTGTATCCCGCTCAAGCTGCAAAGGCCAACAAAGCACCTGAGAGATAAAGATAAGGAAGATGAAGAAATACAATCAAGGTTTCAGCGGAATTTCTTGAAAATTGAGATATTCATTTGTAGGACAAGATATGTGGAGAATTTTGATTAAGAAATTAACCAACCCCGACCATTCACTAATGGGCTCCACCGCAGATCAATATATGGAAAACATGACATGAATGAAATGGATTCCCACCGTCGATTATATGACTTTTTTTGGTTTGTTATTTTTTAGATCTAGGAACAGTACCCATCTGATAGTCATCCATGCATGTGTGGCCTGCTTTGGAGAAAATTTTTGCTACATGCTTGCGCTTCTCCCATTGAGACTTCTTAAATGCTAGCTTTCTTGATAAGATTTAATGCAAGTTACCTGTATGAAATCATCGATTTCTTTATAAATGGATGTGGTCTAAGAGGACCAGCTCCGGTTGGTGACTTTAAAACCTTTGCATCGAGTGAGAAACGGCAGAAATGGGCCAGTCCGTTGGGATTGAAGGCCCGTTCAACTAGAAGCCAGCGTGGGATAAAAATTTAACTCGTGGGCTGGGTCTTGGCCTATTTTCTAAGTCACGATTTGCTTACATACTGGTCATGGGCCTGGGCCTGTCTTGACTGGCCTGATGGGGTCCTTATACTATATTTTATATTAGTACTAGTAAATGGTCTGTGCATGGCACTCTCCGACAAAAGTGTTTGCGACAATTGGGTGCCTTTGGCACTCAAACGGTATATCAGATTGGGGGCGTTACCATTTTTTCCATTATCGTAACGCACGGGCAAAAATGGAAAAATGGAAAAATAACAGAAATAACATAAAATAATAGAAAATAACATCACTAAAATTTGAATTTCAACGAGGGGGATTGAGTGGCTGAAATCCAACCATCTGCATTAGATGGATGGATTTGATCTCAACCACTCTTTATCTTATGAAGCAGGATAAGACAAGAAATAAGACAACTTCCCTGTTTTGTTATATAGACTAATAAGTAGCCCATTCCCACAGCACTCCTCGACAAAGTGTTTGTCAAAATTGGGTGTGAGTGGCTGAGATCCACAGTCCTGTTGGGGAATAAGATCTCGGTCCTTCTTTATGAAGCCTATAAAAGGAGGAGACAACCGTCCTGTTTTGTTATATAGATATTATTTGTTAGTAAGATTATTCTAGGTTTTAAAAGGTTCATTACAACCGTATAATGTTACCGTTATGAATATTATAACGGGTCACATCCGCTATAACAGGAAATAACGTAACAGAGTCGGGTCATTACTGCTGTAAAGGCCGTACATTTTTTAGACCGGCCATGAGATTATTAATCAACAACTATGTTGGTTGAATGATTGTAGGCACTTGTAACATGTCAAGTAGCCAAAGAAATATGGGCAGGAATTGGGCCTACTTTGGACTATATTCAAGCTTAGGCCTAATTGAAAATTGAAAACCCAGCATGAATATCAAGCCAAGAACTTGAATTTCAGGCCTAGGTCAGGCCGGAATGATAGGCTTGGGCATATCATTAGACTGTGGATAAGCTTAGGCCGAACAAGATTAAAACCCAACATGAAAATCTAGCGTTGGGCTAATCTTCGACCCGCCGCCTTGTACATCCTGTGTTAAATTGGAAATAGGAAAAAAGCAGAGAAGCACCCGTAGTGTGAGCAAATTGAAAAATAGTAGCAGCCGCATTTTTTGGTGGGCCTGAAGAAGAAGAAGTCAGGCTCAAGCACTTTATTTTATTGAACAGGTCTAAGAATTAGACCCAACTACAGCCCACAGCTTGTAGGAGAGACCCAATGTGGACCATGGTACGGGAAAACCATCAACCTTCCCGGCCCACATTTTGTTCAATGAATAGGAAGAAATGGATTACAAGAGATACCCTGGACACACCGGTGTTTTAAAACCTGAAAAGTTGACTTAACTCGAGAACCATCTGATCGAGTTGACCCGATGACTTTGCTAGTTGATTTATCATTAAACTTATTATAATCCATACAAGTTAAAAATATATATTTTTTTTAAAAATAAATTGAAGATGAATTATACCAAGGTTTAAAAAACGGCTGTTATAACGAAAATAACGGCCGTTATAACGGATTCGGACCTACCCCATTACGTTATGGACCGTTAAAACGCCCAGAAAATAACGGCCGTTATTTTCCGTTATTTTTCTGCCGTTATTTTCTGGAAAATTTTGTGAAAAAAAAACGGTCGTTATTTTCATTTTTTTTCCGTTATTTTCCATTTTTGAAATTTTGAAATTCAAATTTTAACATTTTTTAAAATTTGAATTTCAGCGCCATTTTTTCTGTTATTTTTCCTTTTTGGCCCCTAAGCGTTTTTTTCGTTATAACGGAAAAAACGATTATAACGGTCCCCTTTAAACCTTGATGTATACATCTCAGTTTTGGACAAAAAAATACACAAAAAAAAAACCTAATCTTTTATTTACAAGATGACTCAGCTGAATTTCGAGTCGACTCGACATGTAGCAATAACCATGTCAACAAACTTTTATAAAGTTTAACCAAATAAACCGAATTTCGAGTCGACCCTGCATGTTTTCTTATTATTATTAGGTTTTTCTCGTACAAATGGCTCAGGCTCAGAGGACCCCTTTTCGGGAGTCCTGCTCGCTGCCGTGGATTTCACAAATCCAACGGTAAATGCCTACCAGCTCAGCACTATCAACCATTGGATTCTCGGAATCCACGGCCGAGAGCACGACTACCGAGAGGGGGCCGAAAAAGGGGAGCCCCCGATCCCGACCCTACACGAATAAGTCCATCTTGAATATAATTTATTAGAAACCTATTAGAAAACAACCTGCTGAATTATCAGCACCTTCGCCACTCTATGATCAAAGATAAAGAAAGCCACTTGGCATCAGTTCACACACGCCTCCTTTTGATTTTTATTTATTTAAATTTTTTGCATTCAAGGGGTGGAAAGCTGAAACCGTGTAAACCCATTACAAATACCACATTTTTTTTTGCTTCCTTTAGCGAGGTTATTGACTGGGGGGCCCACATACATTGTTACCTCACAGGGAAAAGTTGGTGAAGCTTATCCTCTAAATCCAAAACCAACCCACTTACTCATACTTATCCAATCATTGACCTAATTTTCTTTTCTTCTACTCCATTTTGCACTTCAGTACAGGCCCATCATCTATTTGGGTCATGGGCTTCAAGGTCCATTTGGGTTCATGGATCCATTAGATAGATAATTAAAAATACGAAAATTTCTAAAAATAAAACAAACTTTAATCTATTTACAAAAAAGAATACAACTTTTCGCAAATCTCAAAAAAGAAAACGAAACGCCCTTTCAAAGGGCGTTTCGTCTGCTGTCAGTCGAATCAGTCTCCGACTGACTGATGGCTGACACGCCTGACAAACTGCCCTTTTAAATGGCGTTTATTCCTGAAAAATGATTTTTTAAAAAATATTTTTATGAAAAAAACACCCTTTCAAAGGGCGTCTGCCAGGCGACGACTTAAATTCCGCCTAAGTCGCTTTTCATCTATTCTCCCGCCTCTCCTCTCTCTCCGTGTTTTCCTCCGGCGAACTCTCGCATCTCCAAAAATACAATAAAAAATACGGTCAATTTTGAAACGGATCCCAACGGCTGAACGCCCTTTAAAAGGGCGTTTGTCAATGAAAAACACCCTTTAAAATGACGTTTTTTACTGACACACGCCCTTTAAAATAACGTCTGTCAGTTGTCAAAAGTCCTGACAGACGTTTTTTAAAAAGGCGTCTATTACTGAAAAACGCCCTTTAAAAGGGCGTTTTTTTTTATAAACATGTGCCACGTAATGAAACGCCGTTTGAAAGGGCGTTTCGTTTTCTTTTTTGGGATTTGCGAAAAGTTGTATTCTTTTTTGTAAATAGATTAAAGTTTGTTTTCTTTTTAGAAATTTTCCGTTAAAAATACAACAAAAAAAAATATGCATTTTTCATTAAAGGTATATCTGTGCAACTCTCTCAATGGGTTGCTTGCTAGCGTTCCCCATACAACCAAAAAAAAAAATCTATTTTAAGAAAAAGAATGAGTGGGCCAACCAAGGCCCAAGATATAGATAAGGTGATGAGTCTGATGACGATAGAATTAAGATTGAGAAGTTAGGCCACCAACTCTTTCTGCGTCGTTTTTTACTCTGCGCGTTGTTGGGAGTCTTGGGACATACAGCTGTGGCATTTTGACTAGAACTGCTTCTACGTTGAATCCAATTCTCCTAGAAAATTAAACTTATTTTGTGGGCCCATTTAATTTTCGATGAAGTCGCTCTGATAATCATTATCTTGTAATCGAACCATGGTTTAAAATTAAAACTGGCTGTTATAACGGTAATGCCCAACCCCGTTACGATATTTTGAAAATAATTACCAAACAGAGAAAAAAATTACATTATAACGGCCCTTGTCACAGTCATAACGGACCATTTAAAACCTTGGTACAAACCAAATCTACTTAAGTCCCAATTAAAGAATTAACAAAGATTTTGTGGGAAGTGGAGGGTCGAACACTTTCCGACTTTCGTTGATGCGTTCTCCGTTTTTTTTTAATTTTCAAGATTTGCAGAATTTTCTGGAGCAAAGAACTTGTCTCTGCCGTGTGGGATTTTCTTTACACGTGTATGGCAGAAGTGGTCAATCCAGACCATCCACCTGAAAGCCTACCCTCTGGATGGTCCATGTGAATACAGCCCTTGTCAACGTCATGCACTGGCCCTACCGTATATTATACTTTTCACCGAATTTTTTTTTTTTTATGAGGCAATAATCTAAAAATGCAACCTAGCACATTTTTTTGGCACAATGACTGCATAGATATTTAGCGTACTTTACAATGGGTATACACACCAAAATCAGATTGATTGATGATTCCTAGCCGTTGGATCGGTACCCAATAAACTGCTCGAATCACACCTTACGTGCTAAAATCTAGTGGCCAGAGATAACCAATCAGAATGATCTTAGTGTGTATATATATCCACCAAGTGTGCCCAAAAAATATGTGCTATACATGGCATTTTTAGAGGGGCACTTACCGCATCATCAAGAGTTTGCCTGAGCAAAAAATTTCCTAGCTACTTATCACAGCCATAAAAAGCATCCCTCTACTTACCACGTGGAAAGATGCTGAGGTGGCAAATTGCATCAACACTCAGCTGCCAGATATAGCATCTTGGACAAGTACATTTATACTATAAGCAACATATACATGGTTGGGCTCCGATCCCGATCCGGATTGGCCCATAAAGACCGAGACAAAGTGTTTGGAACTCCTTTGTGAAACAGTGATCTCGGTGCGAGACAGAGCCTGGTTTGGATCTGATCGGTGGGCTCCGATCCCGATCTGAATTGCACCGATCCAGACATATATATATTGGAACATGTTTGTTTTTCTATAAGCAACATATATTCGAACATGTATATTTCTTTTATTTGAAACATTTCATATATCAAGCTGAAACCCTAATCCTTCCCCACCCATAGTTTCAGACTGAAAGAAATATGACAGCTTAATTTCTCAAACAAAGTAAGCCGACTTATTTGACTATTTTGTATATGCCCTTGTATTGGGATTTTACCAATTAGATCATGTTTTTTATTAGGGAATTTTTGACATACCCCCATGTTATCTTTAAAATTTGATATACCCCACTATGACTCGGTCCACTGTCATTTGACCAGTGTTGACCCGAGTTGACTACGAAATTTTGTATTAAAGGATGAAAGTGCCCTTATTTTTAACTTTAGAAGCCCCAAGCCCTAAATCAAACATGGAAAGAGGAGATTAAAAATAAAAATGAAAACCCATGTTGATAAATTTGAGATTTTTTTTTCAATTTTTTGATGAATTAACCAAATATTGAGAATAAAAAACCCCCAAACAAAACAGATAAAACTCATGTAGGAATACTTTAAAATTGAGAGAACCCATCTTTCTGAAATCCACGTCTCAAAAGCTTAAAATATAAATGGTTTTGTCTTACTTTTCATTTATGTTAATAAAAATTTTATGCTGTTTTTTTTATTTCTTTTTCTTTTTAACCTTGGGTTTTAAATTATTGCCGGAGTGATGGCTGGCCGGCCATTAGACTCCGGTGGGATGGTCGTCAATGATGGGCGGCCAACTCATTCGAATCTCTTGGCTGGCCGTCCACCACAGCTGTTTGATTTGGGGTTTGGGTTTTTTCTCAAACCTTTGTGTCTAAGGTTGAAGACAAGGGCATTTTTGTCATTTAGTAAAATAAATTGGTAGTCAACTCGGGTCAACACTGGTCAAATGACAGTGGACCCAGTCATAAAGGGGGGTATGTCAACTTTTTCAAATTGTGGGGGAGTATGTCAAATTTTAAAGATAACACGGGGAGGTATGTCAAAAATTCCCTTTTTATTAACCATCCGATCAACAGACCTTTTGTGGGTAGTCAACATTAACATATATATTTGTATTGATACTTTGACCCCCTTTGATTAACGCACGGTGCACAAAAATTTAAATCCAACCCACCAACCCCCATTCACTGGACTGCACTTGATTTGGTTTCAAGATAAAATTTGAACCAATTACGTCAACGAATTGGTCTGGATTAGGACTGTGGAAACTAGAAATTGTCAATAGATAAAAAAGATAAGGGTGGTTGATATTTTCTCTATATAAACTCATTAGAAGGTAAGAGGAGGAGCACCACCACCCATCTCTCTCTCTCTCTCTCTCTCTCTCTCTCTCTCTCTTAGAAAAGCTTATAGCAATGGCTATTGGGTTAATCAACAATACCATCTTGAAACATTCTCCTTCATCAGTTCATCCCATATCTGATTCTGATCATCTGGTACCTCTCACCATCTTTGACAAAGCCGCTTTCGATCTCCATGTCGCCGTCTTATATGCCTTTCGACCACCCATGCCATCTAATGAAGTCATGAAGGAAGCACTCTCCAAAGTCCTTGCTCTCTTCCCCCACCTAGCTGGACGGCTCACAACTGACGATCATGGCCGTTCTTGCTTCCTTCTCAATAATGCTGGTATCCGGGTAACTGAGACCTACGTCCCAACCACCCTAGCAGAGCAGCTACCATTCGACCCGACTACGGAGGTCAGCCATCTCCTCCCACCTGTTGAAGGGATTGAAGAGTTGCTTCAAATTCAACTCAATCGCTATTCTTGTGGTGGGCTTGTTATTGGCCAAACTGCTCATCATCGTGTGGCTGATGGCCAATCCATGAGCTCTTTCTTTGTTGCATGGGCTAGGTTAGTACGTGGCCTAGACATCGATCAAATTCCCTACCATAACCGAGCTGCTGTTTCGGTACCAAGAAATCCTCCCAAGGTAGAATTTGATCACCGATCGATCGAGTTCCGAAAGACTACTATTCCAGACACCCCCATCTCTTTATCCTCCATTGAGAATTTGGTAATACATTTCTCTACTCAATTCATATCCAAGCTCAGAACAAAGATTACTGAAGAAAATTGCACCGGATCACAACAACGATACAGCACTTTCGAGTGTCTCCTCGCTCATGTATGGAAGAAGGCAACACAGGCTAGGGAACTTGAACTCGACGAATTCTCCCAGGTGAGGGTGGCCGTGAATGGAAGAGCCAGAATGAAGCCACCGGTGCCAATGGAGTATTTCGGAAATTTAGTACTTTGGGCTTATCCAAGGTTGAGGGTGAAAGAGTTGTTGATGGAGAGCCATGCCTACATTGCTAAAGCTATCCATGACGCCGTGGCTCAGATCGATAACAGGTATTTTCAGTCGTTTATCGATTTTGGAGAGATATCTAAAGGACATGATAAAGGAGAGGAGCTTGTCGGAACGGCGCCGGAGATCGGAAACACTTTGTGTCCGAATTTGGAAGTGGATAGCTGGTTGAGGTTCCAGTTCCATGATCTTGATTTTGGAGGGGGAGGTCCTTGTGCATTTTTTCCTCCAAATATACCTGTTGAAGGCTTGCTGATCTTCTTGCCTTCTTGCAAAGAAGGAGGTGGTGTGGATGTGGTCATGTCGCTTTTGCCTGAACATGTTCATCTCTTCAAACAAATTTGTCACTCTTTCGACTAAAGCTTCATTTGGATGACTTGATAATCACCTGGTCAAACCTTTAACTATATGATGATTTGTGGTTGTAAAACACATGTTTTGATTAATTTCTTATATTTTTGTAAGTTGTTACTAAACTTCTGTTTATGAAAATAAATATTTTGCATTCTTTGATCTTGATGAATGGAGGGTTGTGATCATATTGAAAATATACATAACACGTGCTAAGAAAGAGGGTGGTGGTGTGGATGTGTGTTTATTGTTCATGTCTTTTTTTACATAACTTGTGCATTTTTTTCTAGTCAAAGTTGGACTAAAGCTTCAATTTGGATGGCTTGGATTATTTCTGAAGGCTTTAATTTTTATATGTTTTATGGTCGTAAAACAAAGTTCGATTTTTCACGTGCTTTTCTTTTTTCTTTTTTCCTTTCACATACTGTAGCTATTGTAGCCAGGTGGCAACTATGTAAAATAAATAGTTGCAAACTTCGATCTTGATACATGGAGCGTTTTAGTATGTGGAGCTGTGGAGCCATCTCACATGGCAGAGTGAGACCCTGCGTGATTTAACAGGAGATACAGATGCTGGCAGCACCTGAGATCATAGTTGGCAGCACCTAACAATTGGACGGTTCCCATTGGTGAGCTAATGGAGTACTCATGAGTCATGATTGTGTGGTGGGGACAAAGATCGGCAAGCTTCTTAAAATGGCAATCGAGACTAATTTATCCAGACACGTGTTAGCCATCACATTTTGATATAAAAAGTTAAAAACTAGACTTGACAATAGTGGGAAGTAGAAAATAATATCCCAATTAGATAGATATGTATGCACGTGTAACGCACATCTGACCTGGGTAGCACCTAGAACCCATGAATGTAAGATAGAAGTTGACCATGACTTTCGAAATATAAATTGGTAAACAATTTATAGCACGCTATACATATCTCCATACGGATAACTGGACAAAAATATGTACGGTTGAAGCTTTAGCCGTTGGATTTGAGATCCCCCATCCACGAGCTAATATCTATTTTACTCTTAGCCGTTCTTGCGTCGTGGATCATGGATCTCTTTAATCCAATGGCCAACATTCTCAACCGGACATATTTTGGCCGGGGTAACAATGAGGCAACAACTGCGTCCATCTCTTGAATCCAAAGGTCAATATAGCCTCAACCGTACAGTTTTGATCTCTTCGATAGCACGACTCTCGCTAAAATACCCATGACAATTAAATGGTTTTATTAAAAGTAATTAAGCAGCTTCAATTTTTTAATTTTCTAATTAATTATCCCATGAGTTGTGATTCAGTTGCTAAATTATATCAAAACTGTTCCTATCTTGTATATAACTAGTAGGTGACCCGTGCCCTTGGTACTCCTCGACACAACGTTTGTCAAAATTGGGTGTGAGTGGCTGAGATCCACCGTCCAGTTGGGGGATAAGATCTCGGCTTCTTTATGAAGCCTATAAGAGGGGGAGACAACTTCCCCATTTTGTTATATAGACTACTAGGTGCCCTGTTCCATCGGCACTCCTCGACAAAGAATTTGTCAAAATCAGGTGAGTGGCGGAGATCTACCATCTATTTGGGGAGGATTAGATCTCGGCCCTTCTTTGTTGATGCTTATAAGAGGAGGTTTAAGTAGGGAGACAACCAATGTGTTTTGTTATATAGAATAGTAAATAGCCAATGCCCACGAAACGCTCCGACAAAAGCGTTTGCAAAAATTGGGTGCCTTCGGCACTCAAACAGTATAACGGACTGGGGCGTTACCGTTTTTTCCATTATAATGGCTGTTATAATGGATTGTAATGCACGGAGGGAGAAATGGAAAAATAATAGAAATAACAAAAAATAACGGTGCTGAAATTTAAATTTTGAATAAATTGAGGTCAAATGAGACGGATTGAATGGTTGAAATCTAACCGTCCACATTAGATCGATGGATTTGATCTCAACCACTCTTTATCTAACCGTCCATATTAGATGGGTGGATAAGATAAGAGAATACAACTGAGTTGTCTCGATATATGCATGGGTGGCCCCGTGCCCGTGGCACTTTCCGACAAAGTGTTTGTCAAAATCGGGTGGGAGTTAATCTCAGCCATTGATATAAAGCATAGTGGATCTCAGCCACTCATTATTGAAGCCATATAAGATAAGAGGGGTATAAGAAAACCATTACATTTCCGTTAAATTCTATTTTTTTATTTTAAATTTCAAATTTTGAATTTTTGAATTTTAGCGCAACTTTTTTTCCGTTAAAATCATTAAAATCTATTTTTTCATTTTTGCCCCTGGCCGTTTCAATCTGTTTTAACGGTAACATGCACCCCTCTCGAGCCATAAAAAGTGGGGCTCCTAGGTCTGACCCTTGGGCTATGTGTAAGTCCAACCCATTTCATTCTTATATGTAGGTAAATAGTAGGTAACCTGTGCCCACGACACTCATCGACAAAGCGTTTGTCAAAGTTGGGTGTGAGTGGCTGAGATCCACCGTCCATTTGGTGTGATAAGATCTCGGACATCCTTTATGAAGCCAGATAAGAGGGGAGACAACCGTCCTGTTTTGTTATATAGATAAGGCTTGTAAGAAGAGATGAGCCAATTGATCGAGTAGTTGAACCAGCATCCAAGCTCATTAAATAGACATAACACGTAGAAGCAACGAAAGCGATAGAGACTTCACCTATTGAATTAGGGGGTGAGTGGGAGGAAAAAGAAGGGCAATGTGGGTGGGTAGGAGTTTCCCACGTATTTTATGCCTTTTTCCAAAAATGCCCGTACAATCACTAATTAAGATGCAACGCATATGCTGATCCACCATGCGCATGTAGAATTAAAAAAAAAGAAAAAGAATAAGAAGTGATAATTAAAATGTGCCCTTATTTATAATTAATTGATATTGCAAGGGTGTTATAAAGATTTGTGACCAAAATGTGCCATTATTTGTAATATTGTGGGTGAGCTGAAGATTTTGTAATATTCCGGGTGAGCCAAAGATTCTGAGCAGTCAGAACTTTCCTAATGACTTAACTTGAATCCTTGATGAGATTCCTGGGGCTGTATATACTATATACAAACTAGCGACAGCAAATTAAGCTAAATGATGTCTTAGCATATGATCCTTTTGTAATATTAGTACTAGTGGGTGGCGGCACTCCCCAACAAAGCATTTGTCAAAATCGGGTGTGAGTGGCCGTTGATATCTACCATCTAGTTGGGGGATAAGATCTCGGCCCTTCTTTATTGAACCCTATAAGAGGGGGTATAAGTGGGGATACAACCACCGTCACTTGTTATATAGACTAGTAGGTGGCTCGTACCCATGGTACTCCCCGACAAAGTTTGTCAAAATCGAGTGAGAGTTAATCTCAACCATTGATATGAAATATAGTGGATCTCAGCCACTCTTTATTGAAGCAAGATAAGTTAAGAGAGGGTATAAGACAACCATTGTCACTTGTTAATTATAGACTAGTGGGTGGCCCGTGCCCACGGCACTCCCCGACAAATCATTTGCCAAAATCGTGTGTCTGAGATCCACCATCCAGTTGGGGGATAAGATCTCGGCCCTTGTTTATTGAAGCCTATAAGTGGGGGGGACAACTGAGCTCCCTTGTTATATAGACTAGTAACTAGGTGGCCCGTGCCCACCGCACTCCTTGACAAAGCGTTTGTCAAAATTGGGTATGAGTGGCTGAGATCCACCGTCCTGTAGGGGAATAAGATCTTGGCCCTTGTTTATTGAAGCCTATAAGTGGGGGGGACAACTGAGCTCCCTTGTTATATAGACTAGTAACTAGGTGGCCCGTGCCCACCGCACTCCTTGACAAAGCGTTTGTCAAAATTGGGTATGAGTGGCTGAGATCCACCGTCCTGTAGGGGAATAAGATCTTGGCCTTTCTTTATGAAGCCTGTAAGAGGGGGAGACAACATAGATTTTGTATAGTGGACTTCCCTGGTGACCTAACTTGAATCCTTGATGAGATTGGATATGCTGAATTTTTTTGTGATCAAGAGTTGTAATTCAAATCAACAGATCTGATGATTTTTGTGTGGGTGAGTTAAAGAATTTGTGTATATAGGGGGGGGTTCGCCTAACCCTAAGCTTACTTACCCAAAAACATAAAAAATTAAGCAAACTTGAATGCGTCAAAGGAGAAAGCGAGTTCATGAACTCTCCCCTACACCTCCAATTTCGTCTCATTTGAGCCTTTGACCTCTTCCCATAAGAGTACCTCTCTCGCTCTCTCTCTCTCAATAAAATAAAAAGGAATGTTAAGAAAAGGGGTCGATTCAAAATCAAGTGTCATGACCTTTAAATATTAAGCTAAAATGTGTTCAATAAGTTATTAAAAAAAAAACACTTTTTTTGTAGAGAGTTTCTTGCTCTTTAAACTCGCTCAAAGAAGTAAGCATGACACCTTAATAAGTTATTAATTTATGTTTCCCAGTGACTTAATAACATTATTTGTTGAAACAATGTTATTATCCACCAATAGCATCACCTACTTCCCAACTCTTCCAACTTTATCTTCTCCACCAAACCCACTTCTCTTAGCGACTTATTGTAAAAGAAAATACAACTCTCCACATCTTCTCCATCTTCATAACTGCCTTTCCGTAGAGCCTACGGTCACTTAGACTATTGCAGACGTGTAGCACATCCTATGGGGGGAAGAATGTGGGTTCCACCCAGGATCTTTCCTTTGCAAACTATCTGATCAACTGGATTGACTATGTACACCCCTAATGGACATGTTCCTGTTGTATTTATAGAAATTTGGGAGCATCTGATATGGACTAGTAGTTAGTCTCTTACATTCAATTCACTTGCAGTTTGCCAAGTCTGGGAGGGTTTATTACAAGTAGGATTAGACGTCCTGCTTGGAGCACTCCTCTCAGAGATTTCCTATTTGGGTTGCACCATGTTAGACAAGGTGCATGTCTGATCAAATGGTTGGACTTCGGGTTGGACTCCTCTGTGAAGTTCTATCTGTGAGATAACGTGGCTTGCAAGAAATCTAATTTCCAAAGTATTAATTAGGTCCCACAGTCACATGGCCTATCACATGCCAATAGCTGGCTTTCTAGTCGTGTGCCCGACTAATCATGATCTGGGGAGTGTGTACGGCTAAGATTATCTGGTTATATTTGGTATCCACATCAACCCCCTCTTGAGACAACAGCCAGAGAATCTGACCGGGGTGTCTAGAATATAACTTTCATGGTTTCTCAATTGGCTCTCTAATGACGCGTTTAAGAAGAGCGTAAATGGTTGAAATGATAACGTTTTCCAGGCATACCGATCGACCTGGGGAACTTATGTACACTTTTTAAGTTGTCAAAAATCTTGAAGTTCCTAGGCTTGGTTTTGTTGCTACCCGAGGTTGGATCTCGGGTCCTGTTACTCTGACTGTATTATATGGACCTACAAACAAAAAATCAGATTGATTTGTAATTTCAAACCTTTGGATCTTTGTACCTCAAATAATGGTCAATAATGCTCAAAAATTTCCCACGGTTAAAATCAACCCATGAAAACAATTCCAATCCAACGCCTAGAAATTACTAATCAGGCTGATTTTTGGTTTGTAGGTCCACCTAATGATTGGCCAAACATCCATACGGTAGAGTCCTCTAAGAGTTCCATGTGGCTCATATTGTGCCCTGTCATCAAAGTTTTATTCAAGATGGGAGAATCGAAAGATGTTCCTCATCAGAAGAAGTCCGACAAGAGGACCGAGGATGAAAGAGAGCTCGAAGCAGTCCCTAAACAAGGGTTGTTGTGCTGGTTAAGGAAATGTGAGGTTCCAAAAACGTCTCTATTCTGCTTGGTTATTTTCCAGAAGAGCTGGGTGATTTAAGGTCTAGTATCATGGTCCTTGGTCAACTTGGAGTAGGTTGTCGGTTTCCTGGCCTTTTCCTTATTTGGTGAGGGATGTGTTGTGTATGGAATGGTAGAAATAAACAAGGTTTAAAAGGGGGCCGTTATAACAGTATAACGGACTGGGGGCCATTATGTTATAACGAATTGTAACGCACGGGCAAAAACAGAAAATAACGAGGAATAACAGACATAACGAAAAAGGGTGAAAAAATGTGAATAATTAGCGCTGAAATTTAAAATTTTGAAATTTGAATTCCAAATTTCAAACACAAAAATACGGAAAAAAACAGGAAAAACGGAAAATAACGGAAATAAAGGCCATTTTTTTAACAAAATTTCCCAGAAAGCAATGGTCGTTATTTTAGTTATAACAGAATATATTGGTCGTTATAACGAAAATAACAGCCATTATTTTTAAAGCGTTTTAACAGTACATAACATTACGGGAGAGGTCCGAATCCATTATAACGGCCGTTATTTTTTGTTATAACGGCAGTTTTTTTAAACCATGGAAATAAATAAGCAGTTTAGCGTGAAGTGTGAATGAACATGCATCAATGTACCTGAAGTCAAGTACACCTACCGTGTGAAGAAATGTCCACTTTTTGTTAAAAGGCATTGTCGAGTCGTCGAGGGCATTGTTGATTTTGATAAGGTCTGGAAAAAGTTCCCATTGATCATATTGGACGCTTATGAATTCGACAAAGTGTCGGTAGGAGAAGAGCCAACTTTAGGTTTCCAGAAGAGATTCAATACCCTCAGCCAATGTAGATAAAAAGCATTTGTTTTTGTATGTTCAGAGCTTATCTGATTCTTGACGTCATTTTGCAAATACCGAACGTGGGCCTTCCTTCCAAGAAATTCCTGGGATTAAGAAAAATCGTGCGGTTGTGTTCGATATCCCTGACAACTAATTCCATATTGATTTTCTATTGTCCAAACCAGGGCAATTGAACTGTGTCGATTGAGGAAGAAGTATGAGGGAAGAACCAAACTTTCAAAAGTGGCTAAAGCTGTCAACGTTGATGGAGCACCATCTATCCAAGTAGGAGCCAAGACTAAGCCATCTACAATGGAGCTTGGGATAATAGAGATTGGATAGTCGACTGAGGCTTGGACAGAAGCTGGACAGTCGACTGAGAGTACTGAGGGTGTCAATGCCAAGGTCGTGATTGAAGATACTCATCATAGGGAAAGGGAGGCAATGAAGGAGATCAATCCACTGTCGGACTGGGTGTTTAGGTTCGAGACATTAGACGATGCCAGGGTTACACCTGATACCTTTTTTATCCTCATGTCTCAACCTTGGGTTGTGGGTCAGGTCATGGATCGCCAGTCAGTTCATGGACCCCGCAATCGGGGTGTGACAAATGACAAGACGAACATGCAATTTTACCTTTAGAGGGAGGTCGTGGGAAGGGGAAGAAGACTAATTTTACCTGGCGTGTTGGGTAAAACCTTTTTTCAGACCCTAAGTCTGCTTGAAGTGGAATTAAGTGATTTTGGTCAAAAAGTGGCGTTTGTAAACGACTTAATTTCAGCACTTATCACCGAACTCAAGGAAAAAAAGTGAAAAGTAAAAAATAACCCAGCATTCACTTGTTGCGGTAAGTGAATGAATCTTTAAAAAATATTCCTAGATTCTTTTTTAATACCAACAATGTCCTTTTTTCAAAGCTTTTTCTTTTAAAAACTTACGAAAGTATTCTAATAAACATTTCAAAATACCCACTATGCCCTTGACTTAATTTTAAGACTTGTGAAGATTAAGATCCTAGAATGGGAAATGATGGGTTTGAGAAGTTTGGGGAAGACAACAAGAGGAAGTGAACATATATGACTTTAAGTTGATTCGCTTAGTGGGTAGCATCTACCAAGGTTTAAAAATGGCCGTTATAAGGAAAATAACGGCTGTTATAACGGATTTGGACATACCCCATTACGTTATGGACTATTAAAACGCCCAAAAAATAATGGCCGTTATTTTCATTTTTTTCCGTTTTTGCCATTTTGAAATTCAAATTTTCAAAATTCAAAATTCGAATTTCAACGCCATTTTTTTCCATTATTTCCATTTTTTCCGTTTTTGCCCCTGAGCGTTTTTTTCCATTATAACAGAAAAATCGGTAATGCCCCTAGTCCATTATACCGTTATAACGGTCCCCTTTAAACCTTGGCATCTACAAGATTATAGCTAAGACACTGGCTTCTAGACTCCAGGTTGTGTTTCCTATAGTCATACCTTCAGCTTAATGGGCATTTGTGAATGGGAGGCAGATTTTGGATGGGGGTGCTCATTGCAAATAAATGCATTGATGCATGCAGTTGATTTGGGGTGCCATGAGTAGTGTGTAAGATTGACACAGAGAAGAACTACAATTATGTGACTTAAAACTTCTTGGAGTATTTATTGGGCAGAATGGGTTTTGGGTTGCAGTGAAGGTGGTGCATGGGTGAGAAAATTTATATCGTTGGTAGCTTTTTCTGTGATGGTTCATTGATCTCTAGCCACATATTTTAGAAGTTCAAGAGGGTTGAGACATAGAGATCTTCTTTCTCCTTTTCTTTTTATTGTGGGGGTCTAGGCGTTGGGAACAATGATTGCCAAAGCGATAGAAAGTGGTTGATTGAAGGGGTTTGGGAAATGACACTGTTGTTTCTGGAAGCCTCAATGAGGAAAGTGATCCTAATAAAAAATACTTTTTCTAGCTTGCCTATTTAATATTTATCTCTCTTTATTATGCCTGGTAAGAAGAATAAAAAAAATTATTAAAGATTTCATATGGAATGGTAAAGCAAGAAGAGGATAACTACCCTTGATATGCAAGCCTAAGAGAGGTGGGGTGAAGAAACTGAAAGTGATGAATGAAGCACTTTTAGGGAAGTAGCTATGGAGGTTTGGGAATGAGGTCCAAAGCCTTTAGAAAAGGATGGCGGTGGAGGTTCAGTATGGTTGCAGGAATTCAAGGTGCAAAAGTAGTTCTGTTCATTCTCCCTATGGGTACACGATTTGAAGGGATATTATGAATGTATTTTCACTCTTTTCAAAGGAAGTGAAGTTCAAAGTGGGGAAAGGAAGGTCGAGTCCACTTTTGGGAGGACAAGTGAAGTAGTGAGAACCCCTAAAGGAGGAATTTCCTACGATGATTAGTATTTCGCCTAAAAAGGAGTTGGTGAGTGCTTTTTTATGGCACTTGAGGGTGAGAACCTATCATGAGATTTTGGCATTAGAAATAACCTGAATGATTGGAGGTGAATCTAGTGACTGATCTGCTTGTGAGGGTCAACTCTTATTATATAAATCAATTGATCCTTGGAGGAAACTAAGTTATGGAGAAGCAACCAGAATGGGTTCTTTTCAGTCGGCTCTTTATGTTCGGCTATCGATACATCCGTGAGTGGAATCTATCTTCCCAATTTTAGCGGCATGGAGGGCCCCAATCCCAAGGTTCCATCTAAAGTTTCCTTTTATTGTCTGGTACACGGCTCTAGCAAAGATTTTAACTATGGGTAACCTGATAAAAAAGAGAGTATTGGTGAATTTCTGTTCCGTGTGTGTGGTTAGCGGAAAATCTGTTAACCATCTCCTTCATCGTAGCCTATAGCTAAGGAGGTTTGGTCCATTCCTTAGCCTTATTTGGAATAGCGTGGTTGATGTCGAGTTCTGTAAAGGATATGTTTAGTGGGTGGATAGTCTCCATGTTCGATGTGCATGTGTTAGAACGTAATCGATAGAAGAGAGGGAGATTACAAGCACATCATTATAGAAATCAAATATCTAATATTTTAGCAGTCTTTAATCTTCAAGGAATGTAGATGACTGTTTTTTGAACCATTTTTTGCATAAACATTCTAAAACCATTAATGGCATACCTCAAAAGAATTGCAAAACTAAGTTCTTAAGAACTAACCCATCCATCCACGTCAAATAAGTAAAGACAAGAACATTCAAACTACTTCATTTGCTACCAAATACCAATGATCAAGTAGTCATAGATCCAAATTAATAATGATAAGATAAACAAACTGTCTCAGAAGAGTGTGCTTCAAGAATGCATCAAAGTCGAGGGATCCCTGCGAATTTACACCTTTTTTCCTTTCCTTTTTCTTCATTCTTATTTACATGGCCTTTTTTGTTTTCCTTCCATCTTACCTGCATGGATCTCAGTAGATTGAAGTTAAAAGCCCAAATGTGTTCTCACCGCTGTAGGTCATGTAAAGGAAACCATCTTCATCCTTGTTTTCCTCGTAGATCGCAGACATCATAGCGGCTGCAACGACCCAATGAATAATGTTTTTTAATTACATTGTCTAAATCCAAAATTTCCAAATACAGGAATGAGAAAAATGAATTCTCTCACCAGTGGGTGGCAAAACGTTCTTGACAAAGATGAATATTGCCTTCTCAGCACTCAGCTTTATCCTCTTCCGGACCACATAGACGAACTGCCCCACAGTCAAGTCAGCAGGAACCAGATATCTGCACTCACCAGCAGGACAAAAGATTTAAATAAAAAAAAAAAAAGAATTTAGTGAAACCTAGAGAGCTGTATTCATGAAAGTAGGTGAATAAGAGCCAGTTTGAAGTGGCCCTCATCTGAATATGGACTACACTTTTGGACCTGGGACCATGTTCAGATCTTGAAACCATGTATCTGAAGTTCTTAAACCGGGTGCCTAAGGATTGATGGTCTGCTTACAAAAAAAAGGGGATTGATGGTCAACACTTATGTTAGTATTTGGTGATCCTTATAAGAGTCAACCAGTTACATGTGTATATGAACACTTTCCAGTGAAATTCATGGCTCTTGCCACTAACAAATTTATCTTTAATGTGATTGCTATTCTCATATGGATCATCCGGCAGACCTTAGACTGCAGATTGATATAAACAGCTGGATTTGTTTTCTCCTTAAATTCCTACAAGCCAACTTGGTGAAGTCTCCTGCTTCCACCTGATTCACCACACCTAACCCTACAAGGCTTATTTATTTAGGGAGACCACACAAGTTGATTTCAAGGCACTTAGGTAAATTTACCCATAGCCCTGTGATGGATCCTCTGATCAAGCACAGAGACTATTTCACTAGTGTCCGGTGCAACCTCTATTTATTGTTTCCAATACTTAGACTAGGGACTAGGATCAACATTGGAGCAAGAACAGAAATTGGAGCCTAGAAACAATAGTCCTAAAAGAGTGCATCAGTAGCATCAGTTTAAATACTTAATATTACCATTCAAAAACATATACTATTATTCCATAGATATGTAAAAGAATTTAAGAAGTAATATTAATTACATATAATCATAGCTATATCCAATAAATTTACCAATCTCAATGCACATATCAAGATAATTTAAAAATTACATGATGCTTACTTCTACAAATAAATGTTTAAATAAATATTGACTTCAGTCTCTCCAATTAGACTGTGAAAACTGACCCTCTTTATTAATTAAAAAGGCAGTGAGAACATATTGAACTGCGACGATACAAAGCAATGGAGAAGGAAAATAGTGGAGCATCAAACTGAATAAATGAAATCATCATCATTATCATAAGCCTTATCCCAATGATATTGGGTTGGCTGTGCGAATCCTGTTCCACCAATTCTGTCTAAAGCCATCTCTTCTGTTAAGGCATGGTTCTTAAAATCTCCTCTCAAAACCTTACTCCACATCCGTTTTGGCCTTCCCCTCACCTTTTAGACCTTTCGACCTCCACATTCCTCCTCACGGATGCTGTCATTGGTCTCCGTTGTACATGACCAAACCATCTCAATCAACTTTTCCTCATTTTGTCACTTATTAGAGCTATTCTTATATTTTCACAAATGCGTTCATTTCTAATGGCAGCCCCAAAAACCTCCCTGTGCTAGATGAGTCTTAACTTTGTTTGCCCACCACGCTAAGTCAACATTATGTATGAGAAATCAAGACCCCTATACATTCACTAATCACATAAGCATTTAATTAGCAGCACCAACTACGACACCAAGAGAACCTTTGTTTCAGCCACCTAATTCTAACATTGGTAGCCTCTGTCATCTTAACATCCATATTTTTAAATGCAAAGGATAATTATTTTAAACAGAAGTGCATATCTTAAGTTCGCCAATATTATTTTATTCACAGGCACTTCTGCTTCCTGCATTTTTCAGAACCTCACCTCTCCTGCTCCCACTCCATGCAACTAAGGCCTAACTTGTAATGGACAACCACTTTTTCATCTCTATTTTTGTAAGAATGATCTTCTATATGACCTCTTTTCTTCCTTCTATTGCTCTTGTTAAAACATTAAGTTTTCTGCTAGAATGTGTTGTTGTTACTCTAGCTTGACTAACCTCAACATGCCTGGCTCATTTTCTAAGCTACATCCTTTTAATGCATTTGCATGCTCATGCTATTTGTCGTCACTTTTGGCGAAACCAGGTGTTAACTCCATGAATGTAATGTTATTAACAAACCACAATGTGTTTAAATCTATAATAGTCTCGTGGGGGGGGGGGGGGGGGGGGAGTCCCACATTGTTTGTGCATCGCCAAACAAGATGGTCAACCGTTTCAGTGTGGGTCTGGCATAAAGGGCAAAGGTGAGATGAGTCGATCCCTTCCTTAACTAACAGATCTCCGATAGGGAGCCAGCAGAAGGTTTGAATTTTAGGCAAGAGAGTAGCTTTCAAAAATGATTTCCAATTAGTTGTAGGCAGATCAGAGATTCTTTCCCTATGGAAAAGGCATAGTATGCTGAATCTGATTTGATGGTAGGAGTCCCAGTAACTGACTACCTCCAGCAAAGCGCAACAGAAGTATTTGAAGCTGGGAGAGTAATACCTTTGATGAGTTGCTGTATCAGGCTAGGGAGAAGGTGTTAAAACAAACTGAAATTCCATGTGTGGTTGTTTCAATAAAATCTGCAGCAGTGGTACGGCGGAGATGGGGGGGTATAGGTGTCAGACAAACATCTTTTAGAGGCTGATGTCCTACCCAACAATCACAACAGAACTTCACCGGATGGCAACTACCAATCTGACATTGAAGACCTTGAATCAGAAGATTGCGACCAACTATGATGCCCTTCCACACTCGAGACATGTTCGAGGGTGGGTTACATGACAAAAAATCAGAGAAAGGAAAGTATTTGCTTTTGAGCATTGGTCCATGAGATGCCCGACCGTCGCAGAAGAAATATATTTGCTCATATGCAAAACATTGACTCTTTGAGCAAGTTTGACATGGTCAAGTAAAGGTTTAGAAAAGCCTGTTTCTCTTCCTTCACAACCATTTTATCTCCTTCAACTAACTAATAAGCTTGTTGGGGCCACTGAGATCAATTCCGCATAGATTCAAGCCTAATTACCTGACTGGCATCTCCAGTATGTGCATCAATTTTCAATGGTTTGCCAAGAAGCGCCCCAATATCTATATGGCTCTCATGATCATATTATTCGACAAGGAGCTCAGGGAGTTGAACCATACTAGAGTTTTGGCTATTTTTGCAGTGGAGGGGTAGAATTTCGGGTGCCATCTTTGAAGGTTTAGGTAGTGCTGGAAAATCGGCCACGATCCACTGCAAATAGCCTAATGATAATCATCTGGCATAGTAAATCGAAAGACAAATTTTCCATGACCAATATTTTTCCTTGAGGTTTCTAGAGGCGGAGAACGTGTAACAAGGGTATGAAAGTTATATGATCGACCAAGAAGTTTGCCAATCAAACTCTGTCGCCAAGGTTGTCGAATTCCATGTTTTTGCTCAGTGGTCAATGAGAAAAAAAATTCAGTCAAGGATTGAAGCTGACCAATATTTGATCCTTCATCCATTGATCCAGTATCAGAAAAATCAGCATCAGAGATTTCTCCCAGACAATAGGTGGAGATGGCCCTAGAAGCTTATCACAGAAGAAAAAATTAAGATATTTAGATGGAGGTGGAGCAGTAGGGTTTGTTGAAGGTAAGGAGAGAGCAGGGGGTAGTCGTTGTTTAGGTTCAGATGTGAACGAGCTATCCATTGTTTCTTACACACGCTTAAGCACCGGAAAAACTGAAATAGGAACAGATGTCTAACTGCAAACTATCAACATACAACACTCTTGAATCTAAGAAAGAGCACATTAACAAAAGAACATCATCCACAAAAATTCCACACTACAACAAAAGTCAAAAAAAAATTAAAGGACTGCTTTTGCTTGCCAACAATCATTACAACAAGATTGAAAGAATTCTAGCACCAAGTAACAACATAATAGTTACGATTTCTACAACATATTCAATGTTCAACAACAAATGTAATGCAGTTTCAATATGTTGAAATAGATATAAGACCACCTCAAAGAAATAGCTTTTCCAAAGAAAATAAATAATAAGCAATCCAATTATATTTAAGGAAAAGTTACTAACTTCTTCTTATCAATGTCTGGTATGTCACTTCTCTCAGCCTTCTCCACAATCACCTACATGGCACAGTTACTTGGATGAGAAATAAAATTATATGAATGCATGATATAAAACACAACCACAGAATAAATATTTTCTGGGTTAACTAAAAGAAAATCTTACTGGAATTCTATCAGGATACTTCTCCCTGATGCGAGCAGCTTCTGCCTGCCTCCTTTCTGACATGATGAAGAACACAACTTTGTGATGAACAAAAAAAAAAATATGAAAGCCACAATGAGTACGAAAAAAACTTTTTAAATCTTTTAAAAGCATATAAAAGAACAAACATCTCGCTTGTATTCTGACAGGCATTTCATTGTCCAAAATATACTGAAATATGGTGAACACAAAGCAAAATATCCTGCTGACATGGTAACTAAGTTGATGAGCCTTAAAACTTAATGCCCATGCTCAGGATAAAGGCCAATATGAAATAACATGGTTGCAAGTATTGGATCTTAAAACTCTGCTACTTTGACAAAAAGGGAAGCAAGCAGATATAGGTTCAAGATATCTATCTAATTTGAGGACCCGATAGTAGTCCTAGCAGAAGGGAAAAAATTATTTCCTAAAACATAAAAGTTCTTGAAAACCATTGAGATCATAGTATTCAGATAATGTTAAGGAAAAACTATTTTGCATGGTCTTGCAATGGGTGTGGGGTTCATAACAAAGTCCTTAACTGCTCCATACAGAAAGCATCAGAAAATGTGCTCTGAATATGACAAAGATATCAGGAAACGTGTTCAAAACTTTGCCAATCAACTAGTTTACCCAAACATGATAAAAAAAAACTAGTTTACCCCAACATAAAACACCAGTGACAATGAATATTTCTATATCTTTTGAAGAAGATACAGAGTCAATCGTTGAGCTGACTGATTTTCTCAAAAAAATCAGAGAGACCAATTGTTGATTCAGATAACCGCTTGTTTTAATAAAACAAGTTGACTCATTAGAAA
Source organism: Euptelea pleiosperma (assembly GCA_035048495.1). Classification (NCBI taxonomy): domain Eukaryota; kingdom Viridiplantae; phylum Streptophyta; class Magnoliopsida; order Ranunculales; family Eupteleaceae; genus Euptelea; species Euptelea pleiosperma. Next base: position 7,072,252 of record CM068545.1, read on the forward strand.
GAAGAAAGTGTGAGTTTATGTTTTATTTCCACTTATCTTGTATGATTTTCATTTCATTGAGGTTAATAAACACCCATTTTCGCAGACTTCCGTCATTACTAAAAAATCCATATACCCAACAACAATAAAAAGGAAAACCTCTACATACCCTTTTCTCTCATTCTTAGTTCTAGCTTTTTAAAATCAATTCAATCCAGTGATTCAAAAAGTTAACACAAATCATAAACTAAATTTGTGAGAAGAGGGACTACAAGAGATGTAAAGATAAAAACTTATGATTTCAATATAAATCAAAATTTAAGAGGTATTCATGATCTTAATCTTGACCTCTGAACTTCACATTTTTCTTTTATTTCAACACTTTAATTCTTCGTCGGATCATGAAACCCAGAAATTAAAAGTAACATCAATCTTTCGTTTTGAAAATATGGCAAGTTCACTTTATCCTAAAAATATCTCAACAGCTTCATGATTTTATCATTTCTACTAGCCAACGAGTGAAAACACAATCCAACACATACCCACGTAAGAAAATCTGAAATTATGATGATTTAAAGCATAAATTTCACAAAATCAGTAATCCCAACTTAGGTTTCGCAGGAACAATCGAAATTCCATGCAGAAAACCCAAAAAAAAAAAAAAAAATTAAGAAGAGAGAGAGAGAGAGAGAGACAAACCGAGAGGGTGATCCAATTTGAAGGAGTTTTTGGCCATGACGAAGCTTCTACTGCGACTGCTCTCTGAGATTTTCAAACATCGAAAGAACATAACACACAGAGATCAGTCCTAGAAAGAGAAGAAACCAAAACGGAATTCAGAAGCCCTAATAACCATACCGAGACAAAAAGGAAAAGAGAAAAGATCTCAAATTAGGGTTTCGTGTCGATCGATTGAAAACAATCTTGGCTATCAAAATCAACACGAAATCGAAAGAAAGGAGGGATTGCCTGTGGAACAAGAAAACCGCGTCTCAATTTCTCTCTTCAACACTTTTACTTTCCTTAATTAAATTTAAAAGCTGTTTAAAATAACTCTTTTTAATTAAATAATATATATAGACATTATACAATACGGATTTCTGTATCAAAAGTTTGGTACAGAAATCTCTCACGATGCCATGTGGCACTAAGTTTGGGGCCCACTAATCCACGAATGTTTGGCCCACTCTTTGGAGGACTAGACACAGAAAATCAGCTTCATTGGTGAGTTCTAGCCATTAGATTTTGCGCAACATTTTATCATGGGCTTCAAACCAACCCATAGGCCTGATCATTAAGCCCATGAGAAAAAAGTGCTCAAATCCAACGGCTAGATATCACAATCATCCTATTTTTGGTGTATCAGTGACCAAAGTGTGGGCCAAACGTTCATCGGGTCAATGGACCCGAAAGAATGTGTAGGACTTTGAGGGACTTCCGTATCGAAATTTTGATACAGAATATCAACTTTAACGGACGTCAGTGTGAGCCACGTGGCACGTTCGAGAGGTCACTTACCGCATGGATTTTTTCACATCTCTAGGTGGACCCTACAGGCCAAAAATCAGGCTGATTAGTGATTTCTAGCCATTGGATTGGAATCTCATGGGTTTTATCAGACTGAATTTTGTACGTAGGTCGGTCGACTCGGTCCAACTAGGGATGGAAGTAGTCTCTGAAAATGCGCCATGTGGCTCATACTAGGGTCCGTCGTCAAAGATTGACTCTCTGTATCATAGAAGGACTCTTCTTTAATTGACAACTATGTACACTTACGTGTTTGCGGCAGGATCAGTATACAAGTGGACAAAACTGGAGGTTTGTGACTGATCATTCCTAAGGGTCCCACTAGTTAGGATAATCACAGCCATTGGATCTTTTTTTTTTTTTGTAATCAACAGCCATTGGATTCTAAACACTCTAAGAACATACACAATTTATCTCCAATAGTAACCATCTTTGTCGAGGAGATATAATTGGTGGGACGCATCAACGCTCGTCTGAAGTCTGAATAGTTCCAAGTGTTGGTAACTGGAAACCTCTTGGAAGGGAGTATTTGGTAGTAGCTATAAGTCAATTCTGAATTGCCTACGACCCTAAATAGGGATACTCTTTGTTTGGCTTCACGCTTTAACCTTTAGGGCTTAAGCGTATTACTGTAGATGGCATCGACGATCCAACAGGCCCTAGGTTAATAATTAAACATGCATTACCACGTTTGGAATCTGGATTGCATATATATGTTAGGACTGCAACTTGGGCAGGTTAGGTTGGGTTGGGGCTCAACCCGAACCCGACCCAACCTTCAAATTAGTGAGCCCAAGCCCGAGCCCTACCCCCACCCGACGTCGGGCCTGAGAAACTCAAAACTAGAAGGGAAGAATTTTACAAATTCTCACAATTTGTTTTTCTTTTTTTACTTAAACTATTCTAAAATGTCACTTATTATTGAAAATAACAAAAAAATTATCATCTTGCATGGGAGTTCAAAATAACTTCCTTTAACACGTCGAAACCTATCTCCTCATGCATAGCACATAATACACGCTAACCGAATTTAATGGGTGTATGGTTGTAAGTTTCAAGTTGTGCATCGCCAGTTTAATCAAGGACCACGGAATACACTTATCCACAAAAAGGGCACTTATTTACTTGTTTTACACTTTTTCCTAGCGCGTTAAGCGGGACAAGGATATTCTTATCCCCCACAAGAATATCCCCGGCCCCCTCAACCATTCAACTAGAAATGTCCTTAGCAATTAAGTTACGGTTTATTATTAATTACTAAGATAATCTTATTTTATGGAAATTTTAAGATTAAAAATAAAAAAAACTTAAAAAAGTAAAAAAAATCTGAAGGGATTATCCATAAATTTGTCTCTTAATATGATGTGAACCTTGTGTCTTCGAGAGTCCGTCGTAACCAAAAACAAAGTCATGGTTTGAAACAGTTCTTCATAGGACTTTGATGGGATGGTCATTTGTTACGTCAATGAGTGAAGCCCACGTGGGTGAAGACTCAAATATTTAGTGATTTAATCATTATCTTTAGATTCTCGAGAGTATCTTCTCTAGAACCAACCTATCGTACCAAGAACCCGTTAAGCTGGTCGTGATCAAGGAAAACCTACCAATAATATAGCATTTGTATCATGGTTTTAAATTTCGTCACCGCCTTCGGTGAGTACCAAAATTTCTGAAACACAGCTTTCTCAAGCGAAATCCACTGAAATTTAAAATTTTGCCTGAAATTTTATCGGAAATTTCGATTTTGGACCTCACCAAAATGGTTACCGAAACCAAAATTTAAAACCTTTATTTGTATATTGACAGTTTTCTAGAGGTGCAAGAGGGATGTATCCATTTAGGATCGATATCTGAGGACTCAATGGTGATTTTGCTTTGATAAAGCGAATGCCCAATACTATCAGCCATGGTTGGATTTCACAAAATTCAGCCAGATTAATAATTTATATCTATTGGATTAGAGTCCTTTTTAACTGCTGATTTTTTATATGTAAGCCCACCTAGTGATGGACCAAAACATCCATATGATCAATGTCCTCCAAGAGTATTCCACGTCGCCCACGCCGTGATCCATTATAAACCTACTTTTTTATTGTCTTAGCTGATTTGAGAGGAAGTTTTTATTTTTTAGGTCGGCTGCATTTATTGAGGTTGTAGGGGTGACGTGTGTGTCTTTAGCGTCGGAAGATATAAGCACCCAGCGAAATGATAAGTTAAAACAATACAAATGATGAAAAGTAGAGATATTATAGGAACAAAAATGTCCAAGGAACGCGGCCCGTTCGTTATAAGTAGTATAGATACATTCGCAAGCTTCAAAATATGATTTTTAACGTATTTTGGTTTTTCGTAAGGACCAGGCTTGAGGGACTTGCCTTTTTGCACTTCTCTTTTTCACTCGTGCTCTCAGCCATCGATTTTGAGAATCCACACCAGAGTTTTCTGGATTCCGAGAATCTAACAACCACCGTTGGATTCTCAAAATCCAAGACTGAGAGCACGAGTGCAAAAAGACGAGTCCCTGATCCCGATCCTTTCCACTAACAACATGGATGATTAACCCACCCCTTATTGGATATACAAACCAAAAATCACCTTGATTGGTTCTCTCTAGCCAGAGATTTTAGTACATGTTAGGTTAATTTGATTCTAACGGTTTGGTTCAAGCATGCTTTTTGGGCAGTAAATCCAATGGCTAAAAATCATCAATCGGGTTGATTTTTAGTGTGTTTATCCACGCAGCCATGTCCAAAATATGATCTACGTAAGGCCATGAGAGTCCTTTGCATGGGACTGCAATAGGAATATTCCTCTGCATCTAAATTTTTTTTCGCAAGTCTTTATCATAAAAAATAGTTGTTAAATAAAGATTTTCTATTATATCTATCACTATTATAAAGTCAAAACCGGGTTGCCATCCACGCAAGCTTCACAATATCTATTCTACTTATTACCCAAACCATCCCCCGGTTTGCTAGGTGTTGTAGTTTTTCTATGTTAAAAAGACATATGTAACCCTTAAGCTCATGAAATGCAATCTCCTAGAAATAAAATAAGCAACTTCCTCTCACGTCAGCCGAGACAACTAAAAAAATCGTATGTTTTATGATAGACCACAGTGTGAATCACGTGGAAAACACACGCTTAGACGACAATGATCGTATGGATGTTTGGTCCATCCCTAGGTAGACCTACATACCAAAAATCAGCCTGATTAGTGATTTCCAACCTTTTGATCTGAGTACCCCAAATAATGTTCAAAATTCATGCTTAAAAATAAATCATGAACACGACTCTAATCCAAGGGATAGAAATTACTAATTAGCCTGAATTTTGGTACATAGACCGAACTAGGGATGGTCCAAAGATCCGTGGTCTCTAAGAGCGTGTGTCATGTATCTCATATTGTGGTTCCTCATCATAATATAATCATCAGAGTTCTATGCTGTAGCCAACCTCCCTCAACCTACTCAACTCATTAATGAGCTCAACTTCTTAATTATTTTACATGTCATTCAATGATTTTGAACCTTTGGATCTTTATACACAAAATAATGCTCAAAATCTACAATTAAAAATCAGCCCTTATAAACAACTCCAATCGAATGCAAATCACTAATCAGGCTGATTTGTTGCATGCAGGTCCACCTCAGATGGGCCAAACATCCATACCGTCGGTGATCTCTATGATTGTGCCATGTGTGATTACAAAATATTAAAAATAATGTCAAGTGTATGGTGCATGTGCTTCCCACGTGGCGTCCCCTAATAGAGAGCTAAAAGTTTTTAATTAATATAATAGAGATTGATATATTAAATATAGAAATGCATATTAATGAGTTAAGCTATTAGGTCTTAATAATTTAGAGTTTTCATTTTTTTAGTACTAAAATGATTCCACTTAATTATAGAAAAGGAGTAGAACTTTGCTGACCGACGATACCGGACCACAGTATGAGCCATGTGGCTCACTCTTAGATACCAGTGACCGTACGATCTCTAAGTGGACTTACATACTAAAAATAAGTCTTATTATTAAAAATAAGTCTGATTATTGATTTATAAGCGTTGGATTGTAGTCGTTTTCATGGGTATATTTTTAACCATAATTGGAGCATTATTTGGGGTACAAAGATCCAAAGATTTGTGGCTGATTTTTGGAATGGAGGTCCACCTAGGGATGGACTAAACATCCACGTGCTATGTGTGGTCTCTGAAAGTCTGCCACGTGGCTCTTACTGAGGTCCTCATCAAACGGTGCTGTCCGTCGGCAAAGATCTACTCGAGAGAGCACTTTCAGCAAGAAGCCAAGAATAAGATCTTTTCAAAAAAACAAAAAAAAAAAAAGCAAAAGCCTGTTATAATGGTCATCGGGGGTCCACCCACACAAATCCCAAAGACCATCAAATGGTATGGATCTTAGGAAGAATGTTGTCCTCGGGATAATAGTATTATTTTTCAGATAGCAAATGCTTAGGAAAGGTCGTCTATGGATTGTACGATCCTGATCGACAGCTATGTCAAAGATTCTTTCATGTGTCTTCACCATCGCCTTTACTTATATTCTCTTATTATCAATCTGTCATAGAAACCTAAGATCTAACTCTTATAAACATTAAATTCAGTATATCATACTTGCACACATAGAACACAAATGATATATATGTCCCATCCAGGAGATCTCCTTCAAAATTTCATATGATCGAACGGTCAGGTTTATAACAATCCAAGAGGTAGGAGTGTGTGACCAATAGGATGGATGTTTCCCTGTATAAACCATCTATAAGTTTAGAACACGTGCATCACCTTATGTCGGTGATACTCACATTATAGATTAATCTTAACATCAATGCTTACATATGGTTAAGGAAAATGCTGTCAGCATCAGGAGGACATCTTCCACCTACGTACAGTCTGGTCCGTTCGATGATCTCGAGAATCTTGTGATGTGCATCACGGTACCATGGGAAGGAGACTGACAACAACATTATGATTGTTGGCTATATTTATCATATGTCATGCTATTGGTCAAGTGGGCCTTTTTTGGTTTTCATCAACCTCTCATTTCATCAAATCACATGGGCTAATGTGACTTTTTCGATTTTATAATTTTCTTTTCCAACAGTTTTTTTTTTTTTTTTTACTCCAAAATACTGTGGCTTGAGTTGTCGTAATTTTCAGATGGGTACAGCCACTCTCTCTCTCTCCCCCTCTTCCGTTTTTTTTTAAGGGGGGGATGACAAAAAAGCCACCCTCACATTTGGGCATTGGAAGACCCAAACCAATACAGCAAAAGCACCTCAGTGGTAAAAGTGCGGAAAGCTTAAGTCTTAACCTTTAGGATCCTAATATTCCACCATGCTTCCAAGGCCGACGTCCACGATGGCCCACTCTGAGGTGGCTTTCACTCTAGTACTCCTATTTTCTCACTTTTTGTGACTAAATCCCCAATATTTTTTCCGATACTCTTATTTTCAATTTTTTTTTGAGTGAGCCCTTGGGTACCGATAGCCCTTTCCTCAGGTCGCCTCTCCCGTGACGTGGGGTTGGCTCTGGTATAACCAATACACCAAAAGCACCTAGGTGATAGAGGTGCAAAAAGTTTAAGTCTTAACCTTTAGGATCGTAACAAGTACCCACTTCATTTTCTCCAACTAGTACTATATTTGGCACAGCATGCTCCAATGGTGCGTGCCAAAAAATTTTTTTTTTTTTTTCAATTTGAAAAAGTTATGTGGCTCATGCTTTTTAGAGTCATTTGGGAGCATTGGTATGGGCCATATGTAAAATAAAATACAAGGGTCAAAATGGTAAAAAAGAAGAAAATAAATAGGAATTTACAAAACAGTTGGCATGTGCTATAATTTGGCACACCAAATGGCACTGCACTAGGAGAATAATTTTTTGTTCGCTGTGCCAAATTTGGCATTGGCACGGAGAAATGGCACTCCGTTGGAGATGCTCATAGTGGTGGTGACCGTATGGTATTGCACTAGGGGAATATTTTTTTGTTCTCTGTGCCAAATTTTGCATTGGCACGGAGAAATGGCACTCCGTTGGAGATGCTCTTAGTGGTGGTGACCGTTGGAAAGATTGGTGACCCTAAAAAATAGAAGAAGAATAGGAGGAGGCCACCGCTGCTACCAACTAAGTACCTCTCTCTCTCTCCCTCTCCCCGTCCTTCTCTCTCTCTCTGTCTCTCCTTCTCGGCCTCGGCAGCCCAAGATCGAGTGTGCTGCTGTGTGTGTAGGCACACGGCCCGGGCTGCCGAGGCTGAGAAAAAGAGGCCAAGAGGGACAGAGAGAGGGAATGAGAGAAGCAAAGGAGAGAGAGGGAGAGGTAGAGATAGGGAGAGCAAGAGAGAGTGGAGAGGAAGAGGGACCGACACGAAGGTCCTCCCCCTCTTCTTCTTCTTCTTCTTCTTCTCATGTGCTTGTTCCCTGTATTTTTTATTTTATTTTATGTTTTGGTGGGTGGGTGTTAAGAGTGACTTGAGTGTAGCGAGATAGGGAGGATTTTAGGTGGGTTTAGTGAGTAAGTGGGTTTACTGAGCGAAAACACGGGTGTCAATATCCCATCCGCAAAAGACCCTTACCAGAAAAGCCCTTACAAAATTGCAAGTGCATTCCACTAGTCCAAAAAATAATGCAAAAGAGTGGCTTATTAGAAACTTACGAGTTACGACAATGAAAAAGGCTTGATTTGGATGTGGGACCCTTTAAATGGAGAGACCCCACACGTTGCACGCGCTCCACGCGTACGGTCCAAATCAAAGAAAACACATATTCCATTACTCTTTACTGCTACTTGCTACGACCCATATAATTACAAGACTCTTCACAGGTTACTTGGCCTCCATCTGCGCACGTAGTAACGCTAATGGAATCAGCCTCCGAAACGTGATGTTATTTCAGGTGTTGTCACTAATCTAAGCGTCACCTCTGTGGGCCCATGGCAGCATCATGGCTTATTCTACAAAGTAGCCCTCCCATCACGCTGTACTACTAATAGCCACCCCAAACTTCATTAAAGGCACCGTGAAGAATGCAGACAACAGTCACAACGCCACCCGTCTCTCTCTCCCTCTCCCCTTCCTCTTCTCCATCCTTTGGGTGAAGCTTCGACATGTCGTGTACACACGGTGCACGATAGGAACAAGAATGATCATCAACATGGATCAGTGCTATTCGGCGCCGTCTACACCAGAACACCACTGCGAGGAGCGTTCGAGCATGAGGAGGAGATGTGTCGCCATAGCAAAGGAGCAGAGGTCTAGGTTCTACATTCTCAGGAAATGTGTGGTAATTTTACTGTGCTGGCACAAGTATGGGAAGTATTAGGAGGTCTTTGACTTGAAGTGACAAGAATTCGTCGACCATCTGATCTTGATCACCCAATACATGTCCCCCACCTACTAAAGAATCAACGCAATTCCATATTGAAGGCTTCTGCATCTCATCACCGAACGATCATGATGAAAAATATGCTCGAATGTTAGTACGCAAAAATATGCTCGAATCCAATGGCTAGCAATTACCCCATTAAACAATTTCTAGAAGCAAAGAAGGGGTTTGGTTTATACTTTGTAATGTTTGTGTAATTATTTTATTTTAATGGAGATGGTTTTCCTCTTGTATGGAACTGTATTGATTATCTTGGCACGAGTAGGGACTCAGGGACGAACTTGTATTCAGAGTAGAACTTTGCTGACCGATGCCGGATCAAAATATGAGCCACGTGGCATATTCTTAGAGATTTATAACCGTATGGATGTTTGGCCCAACCTTAGATGGACATACAGACCAAAAATTAGTCTGATTAGTGCTATTGAAGCGTTAGATTGGAGTTGTTTTCATGGGTTGATTTTTAACTGTAGAATTTGAGCATTATTGACCATTATTTGGGTACAAACATCCAAAGATTTGAAATCACTAATCTGGCTCATTTTTTAGTTTGTATAGGTCCACCTAGGGATTGGCCAAACATCCATATGGTCAGAGACCTCTAAGAGTGTTCCACGTGGCTCATATCATTGTAGGTCAGCAACTTTGTGAGTTCTAGCCGTTTGGATTGGAGTCGTTTCATGGGTTAATTTTAAACCGTGGGATTAAAGCAGAAACGAATCTGGCATCTATGGAGCCCACGTGAGAACCTTCCCAGCTCGAAGTGAAACAATAACACGAGGAACAGAGTGAGTTTTCTATGGTCAACATACGATCAAACTCGTTCCAGTGGAGCTATCAGATGAAAATAGATACTCGACCCTTAAGTAAAATCCGTGGGATTCAAGCATTATTTAGGGTAATCAGATCCAACAGATAAAAATTGCCAATCAGGTTGATTTTTGGTCTGTATGTCTACATGGGTATGGACACGTGGCTCATATGGACGCTCGTGATCGTCCTTGGCAAAACTGAACTTTTTAACTTTCAAATGCTGACCTCCCATCAAGATGTACTGTGATGAGTTGACAAGTCAAATAGAAGACATGTACCAACTTTTGTTTCTACGTGGGGCGTGTCTCTCATTTGGCAGTGGGATTGTCTCTCCCTCTCTCGTTTAAACTTTAAACATTAAAAATTAAAATCAAATGTGGAGGTGGGACCCACGTGATTTAATTAAAGAATATTCCAAATGATGTAGACCCCACTCTTCCGCATATAGTCCTCAATATTAAGTTCCCACTTATTAATGTTCGCTGTCCACCAGCAACAGAGTAAAACTTCTGTCACAAACGGATTGCAAATCACACAAACACAGCCAATGAGTTCTCGGCACGTACACCTAAAAAGCAAAAGCAATGGGTACGTTGCAAAGCACTTGTGTACGTGCCGAGAACTCATTCGCTTGTGATTGTGTGATTTACAATTTCGTGTGATAGAAGTTTTACTCCCAGTAACAGTTTACTCGCGCGCTTCTAGACTGCTGGGACCAATTTTCTTTGCTCTCTTCTGTCTAAATGATATAGGGTAAAATGGTCATTAAAATTTTATAATTCTTCGCCACCGCCACACAGTAACGGTTCGGTCGGTTCCTGCTGATCTGTCGAACCATAGTGCAAGAGATCTAACATCTACGAGGTAAAACAGGTAAAATAACTATTTTACCTTTTGCAGCATGGTTTAAGAAACGGCCGTTATAACAGAAACGGACCTCCCCCATTACGTTACATACCATTTTAACGTTCAGAAAATAACGGCCGCTATTTTATGAGTTAAAAAAATGCCCGATATTTCTCTTATTTTCTGTTATTTTCCGTTACATATTTTGCTGAAATTTTTAAGTCAAATTTTAAATTCGATGTTTTCCATTTTTTTTTTTCATTTTTTCCATGGTCCCGTGCGTTACGGGCTACTTCCCGGTTTTTCCTGCTTCTTCTATTGGCCAATACCCTAACCCGTACATATTTTCTTTTTTTTTTTTTGCTGTTAACCGTGGGGTAGCATATTTCAAATAACATCAAGGAGGAAAATCTCTGATAATTAAAAACACACAAAACTCCAACAAAGGGGTGGTGTCTAGTCATTATCGGATTTATGAGAAACTTGTTTAACACCCTACATTTAGGAATCTACTCCCCCGTCAAAGTATCAAACTGCATGATCGCATTTAATAGTCGTACCTCGCCCCATTCAAGTGGGACTGGGAATCCATCTAAAATATCCAAAAAATGTGTTCCATTAAAACAATTTTTTGATCAAAATTGAATGATCCATATGAATACAAGAGCAATAATAGAGAGAAAAAGGTCTATTTATCGGATGATTAATTAAATCTAAGACGGTTAACGGATATTATTTACGAGGTCAATTTTTAGCTTAGAGAGGTAAAACCGATTCAACACCTCGAATGCCCGACTTGAATGGCCGACTATCTGTTCATATAGTGTGAACTAGGAAGTCAGCAACTCAAGTCGGGTTGGGGGGACCGGTGAGAGAGAGAGAGAGAGAGAATTAGGGCAGAGCTTTCGCGGGTTGTATATCATTTCCGCTCAAAATCCCCCAACCCATTGTGTGCACGGATCGCAAGTGGACACGTGGATGGTTAATTACAGTGTGGTAATTTTTTGGCACAAATTCATCGAATCGAATATGAGCATATCCGATGGATATATTGAATCAGTATTCAAATTCGAATCTAATTAACTTATCAGATATCAGACAATAACCAATTCCTCCAATAAGTAAATCGAATATATTTATACAACGTATCGGATTCGGTTTTATCGAATTGGATATCTAATTTTTTTTTTAATAATATATGATTATTTGAATATGGATTCAAATTTGGATTTGAATTTTCGACTATCCACACCCCTAAGGGTGTAAACCGGCCGAGACGAGCTGGCCACGCCTCAATCCAAATCCCAAGCCCAGGCTTGGCCCTTAAGTTTGCCTAGCCGCTGGCCATATACTACAAACCGGGCCAAGATGAAATCCAATAGTGAACCCCGTGTAGGAAATTTCCTACACGGTCCCTGCTGAACCATAGTGGGATTCAAGCAATCCACGGTCTACGAGGTAAAATAACTATTTTCATCACCTTCTGCAGTCATTAGCTCGTCGGCCATGGATCTCTTAAATCCATTGGCCAATGGCCTAACCCCGTGGGGTATTATTTTTCCAACTTCAACGAGGAGTGCTCTAGTCATTATTGGATTTATGACAAACTTTTCTCACACCCTACATTTTGGAATCTACTTCCCATCAAACTTCATGATCGCATTTAATAGTTGTACCTTGCCCCCATTCAAGTGGGAGTGTGTTCTTATTCAACTAAAATATCCAAAAATGGGAAAGTTTTTTAGGCCAAATTGAATGATCTTTACGAACCAACTAGCTAGTTGTATTCTTTTCAATGGACAGAGGGGTAAAACCGGCCCAACACCTCAAATGCCCGACTTGAACAACCGACAACTTATTCGTATAGTGTATCAAGTCGGGTTGGGGGGTCTGGTGAGAGAGAAAGAGAGAAAGAGAGAGAGAGAATTAGGGCAGAGCTTCCATGGGTTGCATATATTTTTTGATCAGGATTTTTCCTTCAATGAACGAGGGTCCTTATTTATAGGGAAGTGAGTTAGGAGAGACTTAGCATATTTAATTGTCTAAAATGATCGAAATATAGTTGCTCGAGAGGTAGTTATGTACCCTCTAATGTGTGCAGAAAGCTTCATTCAACCCATTTCTTATCATTCTACTTGTGTAAATCTCGGGTACCAACCTACGTATGTATGGGATGTCTTGCCTGTAACAAATACAAGCATCCCATTGAGAGTAGGTACCATCAAGAGTATGGTTGTACCAGGATGGACTACCTAATGTTTTGCCTATTTATAAGTATATTTATATAGTTCGATTAGTCTCACTAAGCAATCTTTGTCTCTAGATCAAATTATCATAAGAGAATGTATCTGTCAATTTCCTTCAATATCTCAATTGGTATTTGTAGTTTTCTAATTTTTTTTTGGGAAAACAACATAATAACAATAAGTTTAGAATAATAAGTGCCGGGAACCTGATCCGAGATTCCGAATGTCTTAATACCACTAAAGCAGGAATGTTTCGCGAAATTAATTGACTAGATAAATATGGATTTTAAAAACCAAAACATAATGCTATGGATTGCTAAAAAGAAAATGCTACATTTGCCATTGGAAACATCACTTCTCGTCCGACTTACATGTGTTAAGCGTGCTGCCAGGGTTCATCCTAAGTCATAAGATTCATAGTTGCATTACTTAATGCTAAATAAATACATTTTTCATCATTTTTTTCCTTTTTTTTCTTGGTAGGTACCTCTCTCACCTTACCAAACACCATTTCATTTCTTGAAAACGAAATTCGAGAATGACGTATATGATGAAAATCATATAAACAATATGGGGTGATTGTGAGATCAAATGAATTCGTTAATTAAACTTCTAATTTAATTAATTAAATGCATTAGAAGAGGAAAGTGAACCTCTAAGGCTGAATTTAGGGTAAGCTTAAAGACTGTAGTAAGCCAGTTTGTAAGCACTTATAAGAAAATTTATGTATTTGGTAAAACTTAAAAAAGCACTTTTTTAAAACCCAATAAACTCCCAAATCATCATAAGTAGAAGTCATTCAAAATTTTTAGTTCCTTTGCCACCATTTTTACCAAAACCATAGAATGACTTTTTAAGAAAAGACGCAATTTTCTTGTACCATTGGGGAAGCACTAAAGATAAGCTTTAAGCTTATCCAAACGCAGCCTAAAATTTTTGAAGTGATAAACCACAATGCACATTTGGCTCCCACAAAATTGCCAAAACTACAAAGAACTTTTCTAGACCAAGTAACCATTTTGTTACCCATGGCTGGCTCGATAGGTGGTAAACATGGCAGACTTATGATTGATCAATTTTGATAATCTAAACCATGGTTGAAAGCAGTCCACACAATCAATGGTTGAGATCAACATTTAGAAAAAAAAAAAAAAAGGGTCAGGTTAACAAACTACTGAGTACCAGCAGGTACCAAGTACCAACATCCGTCCCCCACCTCATAAATACAAATTAAAAGCTCCAGGTTTGTAAGTTCATTGTTTCCAACTTTTAAATAAATATTCCAACCTCCTTTCCTGTTGGGTCGTTGGGGAATTCAATGCAGCTTCTTGAAAGCCACCCCATCTGCCACATCTCTCTTAAATAGATTCTCATGGGACATCTCCCCCCCTCCCTCCCTCCCTCCCCCACATATCCACTCTTCTCCTCTTGATTTCCTCACTTTCTTCCTTCTTTTGCTTCTTAATTTCCAGGTATATCTCTTTCTCTTTCTTCTTGTTTATTTGCCAAAATCAGTATTTTTGTGTGTTTGGGACTAGTTTTTAGTTCTGACTTATTGGTGTTTTTTTACTAACCAGATCAAATAAACCGGTGTGGAGGTTGTGGATTAGTTTAACGGGATATTGGTCCGGTTCAATTAGAAAGCAGTGCTCGTATGTTTCGGGCTCTGTTATTTGATTGAGCCGTGCCAATATCACGTGCCACTGTTCTTGATCATCATACCTTCTTTCCGTCGGATGGACCGATGTTTCGCTTTGAAGGTAGTTCATGTTGCATCAATATTCCATTTTCTATTTATACTGAAATTTGCTTTACTACTTGGCTTAGTTTTCCGCTCTACTATCACCTAGGTGCTTTTGGAATATTGGTTAGGTTCCTAACATTTAGTATCAGAGCCCAACCCCACCTCATGGGTTCAAGTCATGGAAGGGGCTATTGACTTATAAAGAAGCTTTCTTCACACTTGCACCCACAAGGAAAAAAAAAGTTGACATATGGTCTCGTAAGCTAATTCCATCATCCTCGATGGAGTTGGGCACTCTGAACCGTAGATGTTGCCAAGTTACACATCAACCTGGACCATTCAATTGGTGGGTCATAGCACAAAAATTATGCTTAACCCTCTAGCGGATGGACTTTTTTCTACTGACGTTGACTGCATTTTCTTGCAAGGTCTAGCTCCTGCTATAATATATGGTCAAGTTCATCTGATTGGCATATTTTTGGGTTATGGTCCATACAAAATTTGGAGAAACGATCAATTGAATGGTTTGGATTGATGCATTGGTAGGCCCCATATGAAATGTGGACTGCTACCTTCATTGAGAATGATGTAACCAGCGAAGTGTTCGTGAGGTTACTAATACCATTGGTTCTGCAACCAATGGTGTTCTCTTTATGGTAGTTGATGGGTCCCAACCTGCCAAATTTCTAGACCAAAAAGATGAACCAAAATGGATGTTTCTGACCATCTGATTTTGTTGCATCTTTTTGGCCTGAAAAAAATATGGGGTCCAGGCAATGGGGTTAGAGCACTACTCTGCAATACGTGTAGCAAAAAGAATGCAAGAAATCAAGATTGATAATCCAAGGGTGATCATGAGATCGTTCTTAGTACAGGGGGTATATACAAAGTGCTGCCATCTCATTTGTGTGGAAGGTAGCAAGGTAGGTAGGTAAGATGGGTTGGAAAAATATCCTCCAGGCTTTATTTACTTTTTACGCTATAAGGTCCATCACTTTTCAACAAAGTGGTTCTTGGTAGGTACACCATCTGTCTTTAACGCGTTAAAGATCATTGAAGGAGATCCAAACCAACTAATTTTAGTTCTAAAATTCTCTCTGCAAATTTATCTTATTCTGTTTGTTTGGTTTTGTGGGGTTCCAACAAATTTTTGTTTCTTTGATGATACACTACATTGTATAGATCAAACAAATGATCCAACGTACCCTTTTGCTCGATGATCGCCATCTGTGATTCCGATAGGTTGAGATAACTAGTCCAATTATATGGTGGGCCATTCTAACCACCTGATCTATGGACTTCAAGTTCTTATTATAAAACCAGATAAAAAGAATACCAGCTGAGATCAAGTGAACCTTACAATGCACATTGTATATGCCACAATGTAAGTTTTGGGCTTATCACAATGTCACATTTGGCTCCAATTAGTCTCAATAATATTGGTAGATTTTTCTTATTTATTTTGTAATTTCCAAGAACTCGGAGAAACAAGAATTTGTCGAAAATGGCTCCTAAGTTACCAGTGTAATTCAAATTATCCTGAAATGATTCACATGTAGATACTCACCGAAAGAAAAATCCGCACAAACCATGACCCTTCAACATTTCTATGGTAATACTAGAAAGACCAACTTCCCACCTATCAACATGATCCCTCTAATTCCTCTCTTCCTCCACTCCTTTAGAAGGAATAGAAGGAGGCTCAAACTTGCTGAAAACCCTATAAGCTGATATCAAAGATAATGCAAAGAAGCAGAAAAGAGCAAAGGTATGGAGAATCA
Source organism: Euptelea pleiosperma (assembly GCA_035048495.1). Classification (NCBI taxonomy): domain Eukaryota; kingdom Viridiplantae; phylum Streptophyta; class Magnoliopsida; order Ranunculales; family Eupteleaceae; genus Euptelea; species Euptelea pleiosperma. The sequence continues at coordinate 7,088,591 of CM068545.1, forward strand.
AAGCCACCTTCACTCTACTGCAGAACCTTCCATAGGAACTACAAGCTTCACTCCATGAGACAGTCCTATCACCATTGTAAACCAAGTAAAGTATCTCTACAACTGCAGCCCCTGATGTTACCATTAAATAAGATACAACCTGCTCAAAAATACCCACCACCCAAAAAATAAAAAAGATTAAGACAAGCAAAAAAGAAAAAAAAAATGAGTAAATATATTGATGCTATGCATCAATGAGCTTAAGCTTGGTGCTGCCTTTAGGGTTTAGGGTTTAGGCTGCATTATGCATTAATTCAGACTCTAATTGTACACAGTATGTATGAGCTATATCACAAAATCCATGCCGATCATCAAGTGACTTAAGCACACAATCTAGAGCTAAAACTTGAATGGATGAAAACAAATTGTGGCTAAGAGAAGGCTACGTGAAAGATTGCTTAGTCAGTATGATGTTTGCACTATATTATATCCAAGAGGTAGCCTACTGATTATAGAAACCACCAATCTCTATGTTGATCAGCATAACATACATATTTTCAGTTTTTGCGAACTTCTTTAAAATAGAGATTAAGAGGTTTAACAGGAACCTGGTCGGAAACGAAGAAAATCCAAGCTTTGGTTAATAAGCATCTGAGCCAAGAGGCAACAGCAGCAACAAGGGCATAGCCAGCAGAGATAGCATTGATGCAAACCATGTACCTGTAAAACAAAAATAATTATCTATTTAAAAGAAACACAAAAGAAAGTAATATAGGCTGAGATGTATCACCTACTTGAGTCCTGTGAGTTTGCTGAACTCAAGCTTCCCATAGCTACTACTGTCCTGCTTGTTAGTCACTGTTACCCATATGGATGCAGCACTGAGAGGTATCACAGAGAGCCTGAGAAAGAAATCTAGGAATTTAAGGATTTGGAGATGATTTGTGAATGTGGGTTGGTTTTCAGAGACATTTCTCATCTTTCAAAGTATAGCAAGACACAATTACTCACTGTAACATGGACATGAGACTGAAAAATGGATAAGGGAAGGTGGAGAGAGAGAGAGAGAGAGATAGAGACTATTTGTAAAATGGATATGGGAAAGTGGGATAGGAATTATTTGCTGTGGGTTGTTGAATTGAAAAGGAATGGTTGAATATAGAGTAGAGTCTATTACATGGAGCATCTTTAGTGGGGGGTGGGTGTGCTTTTTCCAGTACAATAATCATGTCGGATTTGTTTGTATTATCTAAAGAAAAGTTGGTATGATTTGTAGCACATGGTTTAAAAGCTCATTTTTCAATACTTAGAAAGAAAGCTTTACCATTTAGCTTGATTATGAGCACTCCATGTTTGAAATCTCATAACTGGGTGTGTCTCTGTATCTTAGTGTCACAGGTGCATCCTTTGATTCAATGCATCATTTTACATGACTGACTCACCCTGGTCGATTCGTCTTGGGGAACTCAATTCGAGTCGCCCTCGATAGAAACTCAACCGAGCCAAATGAATATGCACAACCCGAAATCGAATGAGTTGTGCAACAAAATTAAATCCTCTGAGTTGCACACTTTCATGGATATTGGATTAAGCTGAAATATTGAAAAATAAATAAAGAGCAATTTTACATACCGAAAAACAAAGAGCAATTATATTGTCTCACCAAATGCACTGTGATGAGATCAATAAAGGGGATGCGATCGATGTTTTGCTGTTTATGTTTTTTTTTTTTTTTTAAGTTGTAAAAAAGAAAAAAGAAAAAAAAAATCAGCTAGTCACCCTGATTCAGGTGAGTCAAATCAAAGTTTAGAAAGAGCCGTCACTCAGATTGTGGTTGAGTTGTGTCATTACTGCATATCAGACCGAGTTAAATGGAAATTGTCATGGCATTTTTGAAGGATCACTGATTACACCGAGTCAAGTATTCATGTAGAAGCGAGTCGAATCCGAATCACGCGTGTCCCAACCTTGATTTTATAGCTTCAAGTTGAAGGAAAGAAATCATCAAAAGAAAGCATCTTCATCATCATCTAAGTTGCAATTATGAAAAGAGAGAACTCATGGCAGCCAAAGGGAAAATCCACCAACTTATGTAAACAAAAGGCAGCAAAAGCTACCCTAAATATTGGCAATTATTATGGAGCTCAGTAGCCATGACAGTAACTTACAAAATGGCCCTCCAAGCATTTAAAGAATGGGTGGTGACAGTCTTGCTTCCTTTCTCTGCTAAGGGGTCAATCTCTTCTGCTAAAATGGAAACGGCCCCCCAGTAGCAAGGCGTCTCTCTCTGTAATTCTACATTGTGATATTACATACATTATCTATACCTAATAAATCAGAAGACTCCCACACCATCTGCTTTCTCAAACCTATCCTTCCTAAGTTTGGAAGGCTGCTGCTGCTGCTGCTGCCTCTCAGAAAACCGCACTCCACAGAGCATTCTCACCTTCTCCGCACCGCCGATGAACCTCCTTGATCCTCTCAGCAGACTTACAAATCCCACTACAGCTCCAGTCGAATGAAGCAACACAGATGTTGCCTGCCTGAGCCTTCCACTCGCAATCTGTGGTAATTAGTCATATCACCAACTCATAGTCACACAAATCTGTCTAGTTAACTAATACACAGTTTTTTTCTATGGGAAAATATATTGTGGTGCCAGTTCCACAAGGTAGGTGGAGCTGGCTGTCATAGACCATGCATGTGGCTCATCGACTCAATTCATCCAGAAAGTTAAAAGATGGACACGCCTAAGCCACCTATTGATCTTGGCCCTGATTGAACCGGTCTTACAATTGAAGTATAAAAAATTGGGGTTGATGAATCAGTAGGACGTGTGTGTGTGTGTGTGTTCTTCTGTTTTCGAAATATGACAAGATTTTTAAAATTCTGTGACAGCCCAATTACAAAAGATTTTGGCTGTTGAGATACTTTTGGTGTGAAAAAGGGTATGATGTCAAAGAATACCCTCCAGACAAATTGACGCAACCACCTCTGTGCTCAGGTATTGCCACATTCAGTTTCCAAACTAAACAAAAGAATGTTAAGAAAAATATGAGGTTAGGTAGAGCTCAAGGATAGTCTTCCACCAGCATAGCCATACAAGTGGCATATGAGTGGAAGGCCGAGACCCAGCATTTAACAGGTCCTGCCTAGTAGACCGACTGGGCCAAAATCTGACCTGATTGGATCATCCTAACTATTTGTTTTATAACCATTTTCTTGGACCATTGTTTGCCGTATCTTTTTCTGTCCTTCCAGAAACAAAGACATGAAATGGTTACAATCATAAGATTAGTTGATTTTTGGCATGCAATATTCTCAAGTTCTAAGTGTCATCAATATGCCACTGGTAAACCGCATTTACGGTTTATGTCAGTGAGACTTTAGATTTCCTCATTCATTTTTTTTAAACTTGATGAAAATTACTGTTTCTTGAAACACATATTCTTTGATTTATAGCTGCACAACAGTACCAAAATTTCATGAGAAATTAGAACTTTACCAGGTGGAGTACCACAACATAGTCTCCTGTCATCAATGTGCTTCACATCTAAGCCAATAAACCAAGCTCCCAATGAAACATCCTCATTTGCGTACTTGTGTAGCACATGCCTGTGATGATCACATATAATAACCATCAAATTGGACGGTAGAATACCTTCTGGTCCCAATAAACAAATTACATTTTTTCTATAAGAGAAAAGTAGACCCTTACTGGTTTATGGATATATAAGTAGCCAAATCTTTTGAAATGGCATATAGCTGACCAGTAGCATGACGGAAATATTTGTTCCCCTCCTCACCAAATTTCCAATACTCAGGTTCGTGGTATCTCACTCCCCTATTCATGGCATGGGAAAATTAGGAGCTAAAATTTAACAATTTCTCACCAATCAAGTGGCTGAACCATTTTAAGACAGATTGGCTTACTTTTGAGCAAGAACAGGACCGGATTTCATGCATCCAATGTACACCCGCGGCTTCGATCGGTGTCTAGCTAGAGTTGTTCCAAGTGTTGCTGCAGTAATTTGAAAGCAGATGGAATCAATCTGACCAAGGAACAGTATAAATAGACTACAACAACAAAGATTTTTCAATGGACCAGTACACATTTATTTCTCACACTAAAGCACAATCAAATACCCCTCATAAAGAGAAAATTCGCCTTTTTCTTAAAATATGTCAAAATAATTATATATTATATACATAAAATTTGAGAAAATTCAATTTCGTCAATCGTGGTACGTTTCTGAAATTGGCACATTTCTACAGTATGGGTACCCATGTTATAGAGTAAGTCATCCAATTGATAGCCACTATGTAACAAGGACACGGATACGTGTCGGTGTCCAATAAAGCTACGAGATGTTTGACAAAGTGCCTTCAAGAAGGCCGAAATGTTGACACGTATTTACACATGTATTATAATATAATACTTCAGTTAGAAAATTTAAAAATATATGAAAAGTAAAAGAAAATATTTCCATACACCATAGAGCTATTCCAACTTAATAAATAAGTAGATTTATAAGCAGGAAGACTATCAAACAACAATAACTGTGTTTAACAGATTAATAGTGTATGGAGGATGGAACACACCAGGTTTGTTTTAGCAATCACTATTTTATAAATAAATAAAAATCATTAAAATAAAGGGTGACACGGCTGTACGTGTGAAGATGTGTGTTGGGACAAATCAAACATGTATCGACAAACTTAATAGAGTGTGGACAGCCTTGTTTTAGAAGTCATTGTTTTATAAAAATCATTATAATAAAGGATGATACCGCTCTACATGTAGGATGAGTCTCGGGACGTTTTGTCACGTATCAACATTTACATAAATTATCTTTGATATTTATTTATCATGAATGATTTATAAATCGTCGTTTTGTTAAAAAGAAAATTAAAATAAAGGTATTTGAGTCAAACATTTGGACATTAAAACGTCTTTATTCACAATTCTTTTGTTCTCGAAAGAAAAAAGGGGAAAATTGGAACTTTTCACATATTATATAACAGGCTTCGGATACAGTAAATAGTTGAAATCTTTTACCTATATTTACATGGACATCATCATCAACCTTGATGTAGAAATCTGCATCCCACAAAGCAACAGCCGTTGCAAAATATACCCTTGTCTTGGCCGATAGTTCGAGGTACCCTTCAACATGTTCCTGCTCATATATTATATACACACAAACAGGTGACAGCTGCTTAAATGTTTTTTCCATATCAACAAATGAAAAATGCTATTAAAGAGATTTTGTCTGTCTGCGCGAATTTATTTAAAATAGAGACACAGCAATAGAGGACAAGATAGAAATGCATTACCAGCCTCAGGAAATCTCCATGCTTTCTGTCCTCTGCCTCAACAGCTTTGTCAAGAATACCACCTGATGTAGCACTGGTAATGACAAGTACAGTTGACTAAAATTAGTCTCTACTTTCTTGAAATTAGAAGTCTATGGTCATAATTTTCAGGGAGAGTCAATGTATACAAATTACCATTGGCAGAAGAAGAAATATCATTGATGTGTGCTTTGTGCATACCCACAGAGTTTCATCAAATTCGTATTCCTTGATACTTATAATTTACAAGGGGATTGGTCATACTTAACAAATGAGATCAGCATCAGACTGAAAGAAATGTTATTGTGCATATACATTAGAAAGATGCAAAAGGGGCTCCTTTTTATTTACAACATAATGAGGTCAGATTTTTCTCTGCTAGAGATTAAGGATAGTGACATGAAGGAATATCTGTTCGTAATTGGATGAAGACCCTTTAAGGATCCAGCTGACTCCACATCATGCCAACCATGTAAGAACCTTGGGAGAGAGTTTTAATTGAGATTGTTGTGTTATAAGGCTGCGCTGTGGCACCTGAAACACTATTTATCAGCTTCACATTTTCAGGAGAGTGATTTCTCATCCAGAAATAGCTGGCGAAAGTCCAACTAGCAGTTTACCAGTCCTGTATAACAAGGGGCCCATGGGTCAGCCGGGCTCAGTTCCCAGAAGAACTTTTCTGCCTTGAGTATTTCTTGCTAAACGTGCACGGCCAAAACTTGAGCAACAGTAGGCCCAAAATCCTGCCATTTAGCACCCTCTTTTCGACTCACTTTTGACTCTTACCAAAAAAATCCATTCAATAATAATTTCTAATGGAGCATATATAATCTAATAATATATTCCTACCATTCTGATTGAGTCTAAATTGGCTACTATCTCAATTACCAGGCATTCTAACCAAGGCTTCAGGATGCACAGTAATCAGCACATTTATTAGAGAAAGAAACAAACAAGAACAGGAAGAACGCAAGATAAATTACAACAAAACAAGAAGAGAGAACTCCAACAAAGTCTGACTTCATAATTTAAAATTTCACTATTGATGTATCCTTACAAAGCTCACCTGAACAGATCTTAAAAGAACTCCAAATCGAACCGAATCACAGCCATTAACTTACAAAATAAAAGGTATATTTCTATTTTATTTAATTTTGCTTCTATAAATTACAAAATTATTAGAAAAAAAATGACAGAGAAAATACATGAGTTAGGGAATAGTGTTCCCTATACAGAAGCTATGTTGCATGGATTTTTCTAAACAGTTGAAGTAACCATGTTGAACACATGTCAGAGTCTGACACAACAAACTCTAGCAAGACATTTCAAAATTTTGTTTAGTTTTTTTCTTTCCTTACTTTCAAGATACTAATTAACAATTTCCATAAGATATGAGTTCTACCTTTTACAATTGAAGTTTTCTATGCAACATATATAACATTACACATATCTATTCGCTTGTCTATAAGTATCTCTATATAACCAAACAGGTAAATTGTCTCCCCACTTATACCCCCTCTTATCGGCTTCACAAAGGATGGCTGAGATCTTATCAACCCAAATGGACGATGGATCTTAGCCACTCACACCCGATTTTGGTAAATACTTTGTCGGGGAGTGCCGAGGGCACGGGTCACCCACTAGTATCATACAAATCATAAGATATTCTATCACATTATTCACTAATATCCTTATTATTATGTTAAAAAAAACTTTTTTCATATTATTAAAAGTATACTGCTGAGTTTATGAATCCTTTTTTAAAGTTTCGCTGAGTCGGACACTCTGCACCCATGTCGGACTCTGAGACTTGTACCCGTATCAATGCAACACGGTACAGAAAAGTAAGGTCTATTTACATCCCTTTTGGCCAACAAGTCAGCTAAATTGTTAAGGCTCCTAGGGATACACTTTATAATCTTTTTGATTTTCTATAAGGGGCCTTCTTTCTGATCCTTGGACCTAACAAAAATGTACCTTTTAATTCCTTTCGCTTACTAAACGTCCTACTTTCTAGTTCTTTGGCATACTTAAAATTCCTGCTTTCTAATGCTCTTGACATACTAAAAATCCCTATTTAGAATTATTTTGACCTCTTAATAGTGGCTGGAAATTTCACCCGTTTCTTTCTACTAAGCTTAAATCTCTGTCTTGCCTTTGACCCCAATCATGCAACTACGATCAACCATAGTTAAGGCTTTCTCGTAACTCACTGCTATATGCAGGATGATGGCTGCATCTCATGTGGTTTTATGGCACTATAATCACACACTATAGTTGCACAAGATATTTAGATGCATTAATGGTTCAGACTTCAGACCTGCTGCAATACTATGTTAGCAAATTTCGACACAAATGGCCTAGTTTTCTACCTCCACATCTATAGAAGCAATTTTGATAAATGCCCTGGACAATAAATTGCCCAATTTAATTGAATTTCTCTTGTGTATACTTGGATCAACAAATTAAATTATTCAAGTCATCCCATCCAATTGAAATGCTTTGTCTGTTGCAACTTCCTTCAAGTTGGCAAACATTTTACAACTTGCATCTTTTTCCACAATTTTTCTTTACTCAAAAGATAAACACCTTCACATTCTTTTTGATAAGTAAAGAATAACACCTTCACATTTTTTATAGCTAACCAAGGCATACAACTCGTTATGATAGGAGCGAAAATTAGCAACGGAATCAGGGAATAACTCAGGATAATAACACACAACTTCCTCATTGTAGCTCTACTTGAGTAACCAAATGCAAATTTCTGCTTCAAACGGCATTCAGGATACGGTAACAAATAGTAGCATAAATGCAATTACTCTGCAGTTCCCCATGAAATTGCTTGGTCCTTACGAAAAATCTTCAATAATAATGCACCATATTCAGTAGTAATGCACCTACACGATAGTCAATTATGAGTTTCCCCAGATGCAGTCACCACAAAATCTACACATCTTGGGATGTTATTTGGGTATGAGCCAATCTATTACGAAATAAGCTAGCTAGCAGCTTTCAACAGCTAATGCAGCTTGATTGACAGCTTAGAGCAGCAAATTAAAGGACACACGTAAGTATTTAACAGAATAAAAATAAATAAATAAATATAAACAGAACCTCATTTAAATACATTGTAAATGATGTGTTGAGGTCACAAGCTATGAGGCTTACGGGTAGTGAAAGCAGCGTACCAGTATGGAGGTTGCTTCTGATGGTGGGGATGAATGTAGCCTTGTGACATGTAAAAATGTAATATATAAAGATACAGGTTGACACTCAGACAAGAAACCGGATGACAGTTATTTAATATGGGGAGGTGTAAAAATCCGAGATCAAAGGAAAGTGCCAGAAACATTGTTCAAGTTAAACTTGGATCCTCAGGTGTCAGTTTTTCAATTGGAGGTGGTTGTCGCTTGTAGGCTGGGCCATGGAGATTATCAAATACCCTTGCCAATATTCTTAATATTCTCAAATGAAGATTATCTCTTTCATCATTGCTCCAGGAGGAAAATAAGATAGTTTACTCAATGGCTAATGATGCGAATGAGGCATTCTTTGTGTAGTAAGACTTCAAGCTAAATCATGTAGCTTTATTTTATTTTTTGGATCTCCCCTTCTTTGTGTATATAACTTCTATTTGTCAATAAAGCTGTAACCTTATCCAGATGTACTTATAATTATTAAGTACTCCTCCCTCTTTTAGACCTAATAATTTGCTAACTACATCAAAAACCGCAATGAGAAAGTGAGATAATAAATCACTAAAATCCATAGTCTTCTTCCAAGCATAAACAGCGAAGCTTAAAAAGAAACTTTTTTAGAGGAAACAGCTTAGCATGTTAAATCAAAATAAATAGATTCAAACATGAGATAAGAGAAAGATCATCTTCAAAAGTAATTTAAATTCCCACCTGTGACCAATAACAAAGCGAACGATGATGCCCTTCTCTTCCTCCAGCTTCTTTCTTTTCTCACCTATTTTAGATTTTTTTACAAGAACCGGGTTTCCATTAATCAGATTCAACCAAGCAACTGAAATAGTATAAGCAGAAACCACAAGAGTAAAAAAGCAGGGGATCTGTCTACAGACCTTGTGGCATCCAAGTAGCACGAACTGAATCTCTTCGTTTCCGGCTGCTAAAGGCAGTATTAATTCCTATAACCATTTGATATTTCCTTTTCTTAGTCGACTCAGTAACCTTAAGGTCTTCTGATATAGGAGAGCCATTGAGAATAGACTCCTGTGCGGCCCTTGCAGCAGCTAATTCCATCTCTAAATTTGAAATTGTTTTATCCAGTGTTCTGCATTTCATATTTGGGTCGTAAGCTTGGCAGCAGGACTTAAAGATTAAAATAGAGTACCATATCTCAGTGAGATCCAGTTACAACAGTCATAATCTTAACTTACTGTATTGCATGATGAGTCTTTGAAACTTCCCCTAGAATGTCCTTGGGTTCATGCTTTACAACTTTCTGATGGAAACAAAAGGAACGACATAATTTACAAACACAATAAAGCTTTATAAGGAGATATAAAATCAAAGAATGAAAATAAAACCAAATATAGTTGTGTACTTGTCTCAGTTCGCTAGCACCTGGTAGCATGTTTTAATACTCCAAACATCTGCTACAAATTCAAGCTAAATTAAAGCAACACAATAATGGGATAAGGTACTAACAAGTCTTGGGTCACAACCATCCGAAACTAGCTTTAGCTTTTCATCCTCTGTCCCAGTTGTCCTTGTTATACCTTTAGTCTCAGGAACTGTCCACATTCTGTTAACAAAAATATTGATTAATATGACACACATATACCAACAACTTGCTGCCTCAACACATAACTTTTAACAATGCTTATCTTACAAAGGTCAAATAAAAAGTTAAAAAATGAAATCATTGAGGCTGATAATTTTATTTTTTTAACAATAAAAGAAATTTTTAATAAAATTTATTAAGTATTAGCAGGTTAAACAATATCAGAAAATACCAATTAAGAAAAATAAGAAATCAATACATTCAATAACTAATTTTGATGTGAAATCAGCTGGGTTTAGAGACAAACAGTAAAGGACAGAAATGGCTCAGTTGAGATAACATGAGGTGCCAATGAACCCATAGATTTTTTTGGAAAAAAACAGGCTAACCCTCTCAACAAGGACTTCCGAAGTCCCAGATACCAGAAGAAGAAAAAAAGATCACAATTTGACCAAATATAGCACATGTTCAGGGCCTGTCCTGCTTAGAGATGGGGAAATGGGAAAAAGTGTAAGAAATTGTATCATGGTTTCAGCCAGTATACGGATTAACGAAGTTGGCCCCAACAATTTTTGACAAAATAGGAGACATTGACAATTTTTAATAAGATGACAATGGAAAATAGACATGAAAGAAGTGCACTGGAATTTCAACTTGAACTGACCCTGATCTGAAGCTATAATATCCAAAATTCAAGCACCGTAGCAGCAATCACCACGAAACTCAAACCTGAATTTATGGGATTTGGATTCAAACCATATATCCCAATTCCGATCCATCCCAATACGTGCATTGACTTGGAAAAATGTCCATATACGGTGGGTAAAACAAAGAAAGAAAAATGTCATGAACTAATAAGACCCAACCAAAAACACAATCACTATCAGCACATCAAAATTCTTAAAAATCAGTGATACCCAGTTCACAAAAACATAGAGATCAACCAACCAGTAGAACCATATAAAAATAGAAAAGGAAAGGAATTTGTAAGAAAAGACCCACAAATTGTCCTTAACAGACCTCTCAATTCATCAAATTCACTGATACCCACTTTACAAAAATGCATAAATCACCCAACCAATCAAATAATACATGTAAGAACAAATTAAAAACAGGAAAAGAGAGAAATTTGGAATAAATGAACCCTAATTTTCCTTTAAGAAACCTCCCAATTCATCAAAATCACAGCTACCCACTTCACAAAAATGCATAAAATCAACCAACCAATCAAATTCCACATGTAAAAACACACAAGAAACAGGAAAATTTTGAAATTTAAAAAGAAGTAAAAAAAAAAAAAAAAACCTGTTAGTGAAGAGCATTCCAGCACAAAAACTGCCAAGACAAAGCAAAAGGGCCCAATTCCTGGACACGACGCTCCTTGAAGGTGGCTCTCCTACTCTGCTCTTAAAAGACATTTTTGTTCTTCTGTTCTCTCATTCAACCAGTAAATTCCTCAAAGAAAAACCCATATCGAATCCAGAAATAAGTCAATCAGAAAACCCAGAAACAGATTCGAAGAACCATGTCCTCAGAACTTAGAACCAAGACCAGCTTTAGAGTGAGTTCTGAGAATCGGAATTTGATTCAGAGCAGAGACAGGGAGAGACCAAGGCTTCTGGTTTCTTATAATTTTTCCGTTTTTCTTCTCTCTTTCTGTGCAGGCAGAGAAGAGATGCTTCTCTCTCTCTCTCCCTCCCTCTTTGTGCAGGCAGGGAAGAAATGCAAGTAAGAAGACCCACCAACTGCCCCGTTCATCTATCAAATTACCGACAAACCCTCCTTAGCAAACCTCCCCATATTAAATGACCCTGGTCTTGCTCTGCAGCACAGTGGAAGTCCAAAATGACAGAAATGCCCTTATACTATTTGTTCGTTAACCTCAAGCTCAAACAACTGATTAGGGTACCAATAATCCATCCCCAATTTCAAGAGTAAACCTTCGCTCACTGCATGCTGTGACCGAAGCCGATCACATCACACAATACTAGCCACGTGGCACACTCTTAAAGGTCTCTGACCGTATGGATGTTTGGCCAGTCCCTTGGTGGACCTGCAAACCAAAAATCAGCCTGATTAGTGATTTACAACGTTTGGATCTTTGCTCCCAAATAACACTCAATAATGCTCAATTTACTATGGTTAAAATCGACCCATGAAAACAACTTCAATCCAACGCTTATAAATCACTGATCATGTCTATTTTTGGTTAGCAGGTCCACCTAGTGATTGGCCAAACATCCATACGGTCAGCGTCCACTAAAAATGTACCACATGGCTCATACTGTGCAGTGATTAGCATCACTCACATCATGCAGTGAGCGAAGGTTTACTCCAATTTCAATGGACACCCAGCCTTGGCATAAGACATTGAGTAGAACTTTGCTGACGGACTTCCATCATCGATGAGATGAGCCACAGTATAAGCCATGTGGCACACTCTTAGAGATCGCTGATGGTATGGATGTTCGACCCAACCCTAAGTAGACCTTTTTATTTGGCTCAGGCTACGAGGACCAAGGATGAAAGTCTCGGGATCGAAGGTTGGATCGGTAGGCTCTGATCCCGATCCAGATCGGTCCGATACGGAACAGGATCAGCCATCTTGCCCCGAGACGGTGTGAAAATCCTTAAGAAAACAGAGAACTCGGGCGAGACAGAGCATGGTATGGATCGGATCGGTGGGCTCCGATCCCGATCCAAATCGCCCGAGACTTTGAACCATGACGAGGACACACTCTTGGAGATCACTGATTGTATGGATGTTCCACTACCCAACCCTAGGTGGACCTTTTTTTGGGGCTCAGGCTCCAAGGACCCCCTTTATCTGATGAGTAAAACTTCTGTCACACGAAATTGTAAATCACACAAAACACAGCCAGTGAGTTCTCGGCGGCACGTACACAAGTGCTTTTGCAACGTACCCATGTGCTTTTGCTTTTTAGGTGTACGTGCCCGAGAACTCATTGGCTGTGTTTTGTGTGATTTGCAATCCCACTGTGATGAAAGTTTTACTCTTATCTGACCCCTCTCGATGTTTGTGCACTCGGCCGTAGATTTCACAAATCCAATGGTGGCTGTCAGCATCAAAAAAGTGATGCCACCTCGGTGCTAGCAACCACCATTGGATCCAACAGTCGAGTACACCAACACGAGAGGGGTTAGTAAAAAAAGGAGTCCCCTGAGCCCGACCCTTTATTTTTGAAATGGCATCAGGAAGCTATCTAGGAGGGAAGTCTAATCAAGTTAAGGTTGACCCAAAAGAACGAGTCCTACGGACAATAGTATAAGCTGTAGTATCTCTTTGTTTTCTTTTTATTTTGACTTCCTATCAATATCACATAGAAGCTGAAAGGACCACTACTCCCTAAACCTAAAATCTAAAAAATGTAAGGATATTAGAGTCATTTGATCAGCAATTCTATTAAATCCTCCATAAACCTAGGGACCCAAATGAGTTCTCTCTCCTTAAGTGTTTGCCTTTTTCTCGTTACAATTCAAATTTAACTCATTTTCCTTAGATTTCTCCCTTTTTTTTTCTTTAATAAAGAGACACATAGTTTAAAGTCTAGTCTAAAATGAATATGTGAAGTAGACTAAGTTATAAAGGCTTTCTTGTACACATGGGGCACATGTAGAGAACATGACAGACTTAATTGATCCCCCCTTTAAGGTCAAATATCTACCACATTAGGTTGAGTGGTTGTAAACTTCCAATATGTACTCCTTTTTATATACCAGCTGTCATCTGAAAGTCTTCTATTAGATCTAACGGTTGTGATCAACTAATCTAATTGAATTTTTGACCTAGGAGATCTCTTTGGAGGGGTGCCATCAGATGGGGTCCAATCCAACCCTTTTTGTCTATGCAGCACATGTACTTGCCCCACACTCAAATGGCTCACATATACGCTGTATTACCCACACATTGCTTGCGTCCCTACAGCCCATCTTCATGGTGGGTCCCCTGTTCCCAACAACCTACTTATACGCCACGTGTACTAAGAAACTTAAGTTTGTTTCTTGGATTTCGGTCTCAATTTTTATGGATTTACTACTCGAGTTATAAGAGGCACGTGCTGAGGTCTGGCATCGTAGACACCTGGCGGTCTTCCATTGGTTGAGTTTCTTGATAGCCTGTCTCTCTGTTGAGTAAAACTTCAGTCACAACAAAGTTGCAAATCACACAATCACAGCCAATGACTTCTCGGCACGTACACCTCAAAGAAGAAGCGAATGGGTACGTTGAAAACACTTGTGTACGTGCCGAGAACTCATTGGCTTGTGATTGTGTGATTTACAATTTGTTGTGATAGAAGTTTTACTCCTCTCTGTTTATAATCCACGTTACAGTGCCCATTTTCTCTCACGTGGATTTCTGGAAAAGTCTGCTTAAGTTGGGTCCGACATCATAAGGTGCTGACACGTGTCATAATGTTTTACTCTTTGCTTCTCTGAAACTCCTTGCCCTGCCAACAACCCACGGGACCGTCCCGTACAATTGGTGCGAGGTCATTTTCGTCATCTGATTTTCTTACTTGGAAACATGCGTCTCGGGCTTTAACCCTTTAACCGAGTGTTAATAAAAAGATGGGTCAGGATCGGGGACAACCATTTTGGCGGACCCACATAGAAGATGAATCAATGGCTGCTTTTTGGTGAGGATGATCTCCTCACCATATAGATCACCCCAACAAAAAATAAGCCTATTCTGAAATTTCTAACCCCATCAAATGTGGTTTTCAAGTTACACAGTACAAATCGATGGTCCATAATACGATTATCGGAATGATTTGAATTTTTGTGAAAATGGTCTCCTCACCATAGAGGATCATCTTCACCAAATTTCAGACAATGATTCATCTTCTATGTGGGTCCGCCAAATGGTTAGAAATGAAAATAGTAAATAATGAATAAAATTTTGTAAAAAATTGGATTGGCTCTGAAACCTAGAAGGTCACCCAATTGGTCGGTTTGGACGCAATGGGATCAATCAGATTTAGCAAATAGAATTTTATTTGTTTAATTATAATAATATTTTGTTTGTAAGATTGGTGCAGGAACTTTAGATGTACTAATTACAATATGTAACATTCATTGAGCTTCGATTCTGAGAATCCAACGGTGGTTGTCAGTCTTTGTCACTTTGAAGTTCAAGTATTATAAATAGGCCCACCTAAATCCTTGTTATATCATTCCCGTGCAAGTAATAGCAAAAGAAACAGGTTCAACGGACCTGAATTTTTACACTTAAATTTTCACCAAAGCTCTTGGGCGCTGATTCCGAGGATCCAATGGTGATTTTGCTTTGGCAAAATTGAGTCCCAGCTTAGCACTATCAACCACCAATGGATTCTCGCGATCCAGGGACGAGATTTTCAGTGACAATTCATGTGAAAAAATTTAGTTCTGCGGATCCTGACCCATAGCAAAAAAATAAAAAGGGGTACATTTGGTGCCAACAAATAAACAATCAAAATTCTTCAAAGGTAAGAACAAGGAAAGAAGATAAAGAAGGGCCATCCTTGAAGAATTATTCTCCTCAAGTCCATGGAAACTTGTTTGGTTGCAATGTTAACTCTACATATCGAAATTTCGTCCAAGTTCAGGGAATCCATATATTTGCACCAACTGATGTTGAGAGAAGTTCAAAACGTGCCTCCAGCCAACCCCCGTAAAATCATTCCAAACAAGTGACAAAAATAGTTGTTATATAAATGGTTTAAAAACGGCCGTTGTAACGAAATTAATGGTTGTTATTTTCCGTTGCAACGAAAATAATGACTGTTATTTTCTGAAAAAAAAATATTAAAAAAAAGTCCATTTCTCCGTTATTTTCCATTATAAATTTTATTGAAAATTTGAAATTCAAATATTGAATTTTAGCACAGTTATTTTACGTTATTTCTTTTATTTTTCTCATTTTTCATTTTTGCCCCCATGCATTACAATCCGTTATAACAGCACATCTAAAACCCATAAAGTTTTTTGTAGGATTTATACTCTTTGAACAATGACAAAAAGACATCTCTATGCACCATGACTAAATCCATGGAGCCCGGTCCATGTGATTATTACTCTTATTTGAATTAATTCTCACAACGTACTATGGTTTTACATGTAAGTAGGGGTGTCAATGGTCGGTTCCGTTTCGGCCAGAACCTAAACAAGTGGATCCAGTACCAATAAATATCCGGTTCTCTCCCATCCCGGTATTGGGTACCCATGTGCTTTATGAAAACTATATGAATAAAAAAATTTCCATAATATTTTTTAAAAAGGTTGACATCTTAAACACTACTATCCATTCGGTTCAGATCAAGAACTGAAACTTATTACATACTTTGGTTCCAGGTCGTCATCAGTTTTGGGTCTTTTTAGGCTCAATTCTGAAATAACTAGTCCCAGAACCTAGATAAACAAGATCATTTCCTATTGGGTATATATTGACGGGTCAGGTTCAGCGACACATATTTTCACACAAAAATATCGTCGGGGGCCAATATATAAATTAAAAGCTTTAGAATGGGATGATTTTTGGTGAGGAGATCACCCTCACAAAAATTCAAATCATTCTGATATTCGTACCATAGTTTAGAAGTTGAAGAATTATGGACCGTCTATTTTTTACCATTAACTTGAAACCCATATTTGATGGTGTTACAAATTTCAGAATGAGCTGATTTTTTGTAGGGGTGATCTATAAATCATCCTCACCAAAAAAAAAAACAGCCATTGATTTATCTTCCATGTGGGTACACCAAAATTGTGTGTAAAAAAATATGTCCGCTGAGCCTGACCCCTACAGTCTTTTAAGAGTGGTTGCGTCGGTATTCGGGTGCAAGTACTATCCATCAAATTTTAAATTTTTTGTTTATGCAATAGAACCATCCAAAAGTGTTACCACCATAAACCTACATCAAGAAGAATCATGCAATACCGACAGCGAGCACAATTGAAGGCCGTAGGATTCATATATCACAAAAAATAAGTAGATTGGGAAGTAATATGTACCTTTCAATATACCCTTGGAAGAGTAGGGAATAATTAGCATTTGGATTTGGTTGTTGGCTTGTCACCAACATTTTACCAAACTCCATAAACTATAGATAGATAGATAGATTCTTGAAATCCACGGCTGAGCACACGAACACCAGGAGGGTCAGAAAAATGAGGTCCCATGAGCCCGACCCATAAAAGAAAAATACGTGGGATTAAAAGGATTCGTTGCTTGGGAGAGGAGTCGCTGTCGCTTTACTACACCATACACCACAACTCACTCTTTCTCACTATTTTCTCTCTCTTTAAGCAACACAAAGCGGCCACTCCACCTGCCTGATATTTCGCTTTTCTACCACTTGTTAAAGCGCTTCTATATCTCAACCTCTTTCTCAGTCAAACATGGTTAAAGACTAAAGAGAGATATGGCCATTATAAGTGTATCATTGCTTCTCTTTTTTTATATTTATTCCACTAAAAAGATGGTTTCTCTAAATGGGTCATTTTGTTGTTTGATCAGTCTTACAAATGGGTCTTCCCTTCAACATCTCCTTGGTCCACATTCAACCCGATTATACAATCGCAACCATCGGATCTATCATCGTATTTTATATGGTTGAGGAAAAGTATGTGACTTGATATATCATGAGGTTCTAATCCATTGATCAAATTGACTTTACATATATAGTGAGTTCTAACCCCCTCATGTGCATGGTTCAAAATCTCGGGATTGGTGGGCGCCAATTCTGTTGTGAAAACCCTAGTATTGTTCATTTTCGTGGGGGCTGGGATACCGAACCCAATCCCGATCCCGATCGGGCCGAGACTTCAAACTATGCTCAATTGTAGTGTGCCATGTCTTATGATATCAAGTGAGTCTATCTAGAGCTACACCCATTAACCGCATGGATGATTATCCCACCCCTTAGTAGACATACATACAAAAAATCAGCTTGTTTGATGATTTTTAGCCGTTGGTTTTAGCACTCAAAACAATGGTTCAATTCAACGGTTATAAACATGACTTAAAAAGTACATATTCACTATGTTGCAAATGTTCAACAATCTATTTGCATACATGATGAGATAGTTCTCTTATATATAAACAACTATTTTAAAAATTAGTTAGGTAAGAAACTCCAATTTTGTTATATACTAGTGGGTGACCTGTGTCCACGGCATTCCCCGACAAATCCGTTTTGTGAAAAAAACGTCCGCTAAATCAGTTTAATTCCGACAAATCCGTTTTGTGAAAAAAACGTCCGCTAAATTTTTTTCAAGCTGTGTTTGGGTGTGAAATGAAGGCCCTGCTTGGTTCAATGCATATCGGATGCAATGCACCCACTTGCCATGGTTTTGGGATTACACTTGATTGGTTGGGGGCGTGCAAATGACTTGTTGTCCAGGTGGTTGCCAAGCCCTTGCAAATTCTTAAAAAAATGGTTGCAACATGTGCATCCCAAAAATCGTGGTAAATGACTGCAATACAACTTACCACATTTGCACTCAGGTGCAAAATGCATTCTAGTGCAGCGAACCAAGCATGGCCGAAATGTAGGCCTTGCTTGGTTCAATTCATCCACTTGCCACGGTTTTGGGATTAGGGGGTGTGCAAATGAGTTGACGTTGAAGCAGCGGCGGAGCCAGTAAGGGGCGGGGGGCACGTGCCCCCCTCAACTTTCAAAATCCCTTAAAAATTAAATTTTTTTTCTTTCAAAAGTACCTTAATGCCCCTACTCATTTAAAAAAACTATTAAAGTGCCCACTCACACACCATCTATTCTACTTATTAACAATTTTTTTCATTATTTGTATTCAAAGGGGCATTTTAGTCTTTGCATATATAGTTGGATTTCAGCGCATTAAATTTTTCTGTCTTCCAGTGAAAAAATTTAGATTTTAACATTTTTTAAAGGACATCCAGGCCTTATCTATATATGTCACGTGGAAACTGTTAAGAGATCTATAACCGTAGGGATGTTTGAAACACCCCTAAATGGCTTTGTAGACCAAAAATCAGCAGGATTGGTAGTTTCTAGCCATTGGATTTGAATCTTTTACATTGGTTGAATTTCAACCTTGGATTCAAAATTATTTTCGGTACCGAGTTTCAATGCTTAGAAAATACCAATCAAAATGATTTTTGGTCTGTAGGTCCATCTAAGGATGTTTCAAACATCAGTATGATCATAAATCTCTAAGAGTATCGCATGATGTATAGGTGCGGCCACCTGCATATAGAAAATTGATAAATATAAAAAAATTCTCTCATCCAGCTGTAGCTTTGAGCATTATTACAAGGGCAAAACTTTGACGATGATATCCCACAGTGTGAGCCACATGGAGCATTATTAGAGGACAATGACCCCATGGATGTTTGACCCGTCCCTAGCTAGATGTACATAACAGAAATCAGCATGATTAGTGATTTTCATCAATTGGATCTAAGTACCTCAAATAATGTTCAAATTCTACGGTTGAAAACAATCCATGAACAAGACTCTAATCCAAAAGATAGAAACTACAAATCAGGATGAATTTTGGTAGGTAGGTTTACCTAGGGATGGGTGCATCGCACGTGGCATGATTGTTACAAAGAATGTGCCTCCCCTTGACTGCTGCGGTCCAAGTGGTTGCCAAGTCCTTGCAAATAAGGATTTAGATTTTAATGGATTTTGTACAGCAGTAACAGAGATCCTTTGCTATGGTGGTCGTCGGCTATGGCCACCGACCATATCGACTAGGTGGTGGCGGAGAGAAAGACAGAAAATTTTTGGGTGAGAAAATAAGTCTCGAGGTGAGATTCTCATTTCTCATCGGTTCGCGATTTTTAGTGGAATCAGAAAAGTCAAAGTGTTCATTTGACTATGTAATTTTTCCTTCTGAATAATGTTCAGCGGTGGTTCAAACCATGATTTAAAAGCGGTCGTTATAATGGATTTGGACCTCCTCCGTTATGTTACGTACTGTTAAAATGCCAAAAAAATAACGGCTGAAATGGAAAAATTTGTGAAAAAGGCTGTTTGAAATTTTGAGTTTTGAATTTCGGGCAAACTACTTTTCTTTTATTTCTCGTAATTTTCCATTTCTGCCCCTGAGCATTACAGTTCGTTATAACGGCGAAAAAAATGGTAACATACCCAGTCCGTTATACCGTTATAACGGCCCCTTTTAAACCTTGGTTCAAACAGTCCAATTTATATGAAGATTTTAAAACTCATCGAGTCAACTTGGGATTTTACCAAGTCAGCTTGACTAAATTTTATTTGAGGTTGACTTGGGCTACTAACTCAATTAGTAGCCGCTGAGTCAACTTGGATTTCGACCAAGTTATAACGGCCCCTCGTATTTTTATTTTTATATTTTTGATAACAAAACAAATCTACTTTATGAAGGAAACAAGTTTAATACATTAATCCACATTTTCAATACAATTATAACCACTTAATAATTTTTCATGCCATTTCTTTCATATTTTCAAAAATACCTCAAAATAATTACTTAATTATTTTTCAGGCCATTTCTTCTAAATTTCCTTAACAACTCCTTAAAGAATAGCTTAATTACCTTTGATGTCATTTCATCCATGACAAGTCAAAAAAACAAGTCTTTGGAGCTTGTTCCATTTGCAATAACAGTCCTTTGGAACAACAACCGAAGCCCAATCGATCACCAGAATATCAATCTCTTCTTCTTTCTTTTCTTCACCTCAATCTTTATCTCTGTAACCTGTTCCTCCATCGGTTCTGCTTATTCATCTTCAGGCTGCCGCATTCCAATAATTTGATGTTGAACTCGAACTCCCCGTCTGGGGTCTTGTCCAGAACGGAAGGTTTAAAAAATGACTTATCTATTTTACTTATTAATGGACAAAGACCCTAGTACGTTAGATCATCTCCAAGAGGGGCTTCTTATTTTTTAAAACAATTTAGGCCAGGGTAGGGAGTCCGGCTTATATAACTTCAAAAGACTCATTTTTTTCCCTACTCTTGAAAAAATGAGTCATTGGAAGAAAATAGTCATTACATATCTTTTGAAAAATAAATAATTTTATTGAAAAAGCGGATTTGACGAGTTTGTTTGACTCCCTGCAGTCTAAGGAGTCGAATGTAGTCTCTAAAATAAAGTGATTTGAGGATTGTTTTTGAACAACTTTTTTCCCCCACTACTCTCTATTCTAATGAAAAGTAGTGATTAAGGAAAGATGCTCTTTCTTACGCTATTTTCTCTATGTATTTCTAGAAATACCCTTAGTTTTACTTCTTTTATTTAATTTAATTTAATTTACTCTCTTTAGAGGGGATTTTTTTTATGCCAAAGCATACGTCACCCCTGTATAAGTACATGGTCACCCCCACTCATTCAATGTTCAAATATTATTAAAATAAAATTAAAAAAAATTCTTATTTCTAATATGACCCTCAAATTCTTTAAATTTACAAACATCTTTCTACTTTTTACTTTATAAAGGTGCTTTAGTCATTCAACATTTTCATATTTCAACTCAACTAAAAGCAATTATTGAACTCTTATATGGCACCTTAATTTTGTCCCCACAAAAAAAAATTTGATGATGGTGTCCATTGTCCAAGTTGATGATGAACCCACAATGTGAGCCATGTGGCACACTGTAAGAGACTAATGACCTTATGGATGTTTGGCCCATCCTTAGATGGACTTTTGTAACAAAAATTTAGTAGTTATTTATAACTTCTAATTAATCTGACTATTTCAGCACCCTAAATACTGGAGAAATCCACAGTTAAAAATGAACCATGAAAAAGACTAATACAATGGAGAGAAATTACTAATCATGATATGTAGTTTTGATACGTAGGTCCAACCAAGGTTTAAAGGAGGTGGTTTTAACGGTAAAACAGACTGGGGGTGTTACCGTTTAAATGGCCGTTAAAACGAATTGAAACGGCCAGGGGCAAAAATGAAAAAAAAATGGAATTAAACGGATTTTAACGGAAAAAATGGCGCTGAAATTCAAATTTTTAAATTTGAAAATTAAAAAAAAATAGAATTTAACGGAATTAAATGGATTTAAAAACAGTTTTTTTCACAAAATTTTTTAGAATTAAACGGCTGTTTAAACGATTTTAACAGCCGTTAAAACAAAAAACGGCCGTTTTATTCAAAACAGATAAAACATGTTTAAACGGTTTTAAAAGAAACGGGCTTGGGGCGTTTCCGTTTATACGGCCGTTTTTTAAACCAAGGGTCCAACTAGGGATGGGCCAAACATCTATATGGTCAGTGGTCTCTGCGAGTGTGACACGTGTAAGGTGCTGCCACGCCTAAGGTATTCCATCACACTTGTCGTTCCTGTGGTGTTTTTAATTTGAAAAAGCCCCTCGTCTTGCTAAAATTTATAAAATAACCCCTTTAAAATGTACTTTCGAAATTTGGTAACCAAAGTGCAAACGCACATGCCGCCCGCAAGTTTTATTAAGACAAGCAGTTTTTCAACCGACGTACTGCAAAGCAAATTATGATTCCACTCCTGATTTGTATCACGTGTGCGATGTATGATAAAATGAGCTATGTGGCACATTTTTAGAGGACAATTACCGTACGGATGTTTGGCCAACACCTAGACCTGCAAACCAAAATTTAACCTGATTAGAGATTTCTAAGCGTTGGATTGGAGTCCTTATCATGGGTTGATTTTAACGGTGAGAATTTGAGCATTCTCGGGTACAAGGATCCAAAGGTTTGAAATCACTAATCAGGCTTATTTTTGGTTTGAAGGACCATCTAGGGATTGGCCAAACATCCATACGGTTACCATCCTTTAAGAGCTCACATTGTGTGGAATAAAACTTTGATGACTGGTCCTGTCATCAAGGCCGATGACAGGGCACAATATGGGCCACGTGGAATACTTTTAGAGGACTCTGACCGTATGGATGTTTGGTCAATCATTAGGTTGACCTACAAACCAAAAATCAGCCCTATTAGTGATTTCTAGGCGTTGGATTGGAATTATTTTCATGAGTTGATTTTAACAGTGGGAAACTTGAGCATTATTGACCATTATTTACAAAGATCCAAAGGATTGAAATCACAAATCAAGCTGATTTTTTGTTCGTAGGTCCATATAGGGATTGGAAAAACATCCATACGGTCAGAGTCCTCTAAGAGTATGCCAAATGGCTCCTATTGCACCCTGTCATCGGCCTTGATGACAGAGCCCTGTCATCAAAGTCTTACTCTATTGTGTGTGGTCAGCGGCTTTGCTGACTTGATGGTCAGCAAAGTTATACTCGGACCGCCCACAATATAAGCCACGTAGCACATTTTTAGAGGATGCTGATTAGTGATTTCTAGGCGTTGGATTGCAATCATTTTCATAGGTTGAATTTAATAGTGGGAATTTTAGCAATATTAACCATTATTTTGGGTACAAGGATCCAAAGGTTAGAAATCACTAATCAAGCTGATTTTTTATTTGTAAGCCCATCTTAGGATTGGCCAAAATCCATATGGTCAGCGTCCTCTTAAAATGTGCCACCTGGGTGGCCAGCAAAGTTTTATTCGTTCAGGTACGTCTTTAAGTACAGACGCAGCGGTAGCACTTTCTTAGTGACCACTGAACGTACAGATACTCAAATTCCCACGGTTAATATCAACCCATGATAATGACTTTAATCCAATGCTTAGAAATCAGTAAATCAGGTTTACTTTAGGTTTGTAGGTACAGTCAGTGTCCTCTAAGAGTATGCCATTTGGCTCATATTGTGGACGGTCAGGACTACGGTCTGGGCAATTTTTACTCCTCAAACGAAGGCCTGATTGGTGATTTCTAGCAATTTAATCTCATCATCATCATCATTATCATCTCCTCCGCCACATAGTGTTTTTGTATAAACTACATTAGGGTTAAGCCTCAAGTTTACAGCAGGTGAAAAAATCTTGTCAAATCCTTTACATAGATCTTCATACCCTAAATAATGCTCAAATCGACGGTTAAAAATGTACTAACAAAAAAGACTTAAATCTAATGGATAGAAATCACCCATCAGGCAGAGTTTTGGTCTTCAAGTCCTCCAAAGGATGGGCTAAATGTTCAAGCAGACGGTGGTCTCTAACTGCTTGGTTCAATGCAAATCAGATGAAATGCACTCACTTGCCACCACGGTTTTGGGATTACAAGTGATTGGTTGGAGACGTACAAGTGGGTTCCAAGCCCTTACAAACTCTTGAAGAGAATGGATGCAAACATGTGCAGCCCAAAAACTGTGGTAAGTGACCAACTCATGGCATTTGCACCGGGGAGCAAAATGCATCTGGAGTGCAGCGGGGATCGTGTGGTATATAGCAGATAATGTTTTTTGAAGTGTTTGAAGCAGCGGTCATGTGATTGCGCGCCACATATACCCATGGTTACTTTTTTATAAAGACTTTAAAATCAAAGTCTAAACCATAGGTATACGTGGCACTCAATCATTGGGCACATAATACTGCTTCAAAATTCATGCCGTTTCAAGAGCAAAACTGGACCCCGTCGATTTAAAAGTATGCAAACATTGTCGGCACTTGGATGTCCATTAGAAACCATATTATTTCGATATTTTCAAAAAAAATTAAAAACACGATTTTCAATAAAAATGTTTTGTTGCTGCAATTCGTTCGTGTATCACACTGGCCGTGGTCGTGACTCATGTCTACGGTCCCTGTCACTCTATACGCTGTATGGTGCATCTTCTTGGTGCGCCCAGGTTTGGTCCAACGTTTGCTAAGCATCTCTTTCACGAGCCATTACCAACAGGGATGTAATGGGCTAACCCATGAGAGGTTTAAGATCAACTGAAAATTGATATAAAAAAATAAATAAATAAAGCTCACGATCATCCCATTTAAATCTGGCCAACATAAGGCTATCAACGTAGCGAGTTTGGGTGTTACGATCCTAAAGGTTAAGACATCCTAAAGGTTAAGACTTAAACTTTTTGCACCTCTATCACATAGGTGCGTTTGGAGTATTAGTTTAGGTGCCTTAACATTTGGTATCAAAGCCGACCCCACGTCATGGATTCAAGTCACAGGAGGAAGGAACTACCTGAGAAAAGGGCTACTTGGTGGCTCATTCAAAACAAAAAAAATAGGGCTACCAGAAAAAATGTCAAGGCTCGCTTATAAAAAGGTAGAAAATAAGGCTATCGGAGTGAAAGCCGCCTCAGATTGGGACGCCGTGGACGATAGCATTTGTACATTCATCTATTATTATTATAAAGCGAGAACCGGAGTTGGGCACACCCCCGCGCCACACTCCCACACAAAAGTAAAAAAAAATTACAGCAACCCTTCTTGACCACATAATTACTTCCCATGCCACAAATCAAACTAATTAGTCTCTTTATTTTCAAAGGTAAAACCTTCCCTCCTTAAATGCCCTTTTATTGTTCAGTTTGTCCGCCCATGAAGGACAATAGTATAAGACACATGGCACACTCTTAGAGACCACTGACCTTATGGATGTTTGTACCATCCTTAGGTGGACCTATATACCAAATATCTGTCTGATTAGTGATTTCAAACCTTTGGATATGAGTACCCCAAATAATTCTTGAAATCTATAGTTAAAAATTAATCCATGAAAACGCCTCTAATCAAACTAATCAAATCCTTAAAAATTATTAATCACGTTGATTTTAGGAATGGGCCAAACATCGATACGATCAATGATTTCTATGAGTGTGCCATGTGTAAGGTGTAGTGTTCTCCTCCTTAATAATAAAAAAAGACAAAATCATTTTTATTTAATATTATAAATATTTTATTAATTATTAATAATATGAGATTCAATTAAGGTAGATCCTGAATCCAAGAAGCAATCTGTGTCAAAATATCACCAAAATTCCGGGGATGACCTTTCCCAAGAACCTTCCATTGCCGGCTGATTCATGATTCTCTCGTTGTCATAGGCGCAACGTTAGTGCGTGGCAAAGATTTGACTCTTAAAAAAGGGAAGAGATAGACATGTGTGCATCAATCCAAGCCGTCCAATGACTACGCTACCTATCTCACGATCCAACAATCTACCCATCAAATACTCGTTTTCCATATTGTCATCCCAACTTGTTTTAATTTAAACGACACTCAAACAAAATGTTAAACATAATTTAGTCGGTGAAATAGTTTTCAGTATGGCCCACCCTCAAAAGATAACTAAAATATCAACGGGCTGGATTGATGAACACGTGATGCGCATGTCCTTCACATCCTTTAAAGCCCGAGTCCCACTAAAGAAAAGTCACTTCTCCGGTTCTCCCTCCTCTCTCTCTCTCTCTCTCTCTGCACTTCCAAGTTCCATCAATGGCAGCAGCTCTCCTCCATTTCACCAGCAACACACGCCTCCCTTCTCTTTCTAGATGCAGACTCCACCGTCCATCACCAATATACAGACCGATGAAGGTCACTATGTCCCACAAACAAACTTACTGGGCCTCAATAAACGCTGATATAGAGGCCCACCTTGAACAGGCCATCCCCATACGCCCACCTCTCTCTGTCTTTGAACCCATGCACCATCTAGTCTTCACTGCCCCAAGAAGCATGGCCCCAGCCTTATGCATCGCAGCGTGCGAGGTTGTTGGAGGACAAAGAGATCAAGCCCTTGCAGCTGCCTCTGCGCTTCACCTCATGCATGCCGCCTCATTCACCCATGAGAACCTTCCATTAACAGACCGGCCAAAGACCAAGCCCAAGATCCATCATGTCTTCAACCCCAACATCGAGCTTCTCACTGGCGACGGCATCTTACCATTCGGGTACGAATTGTTGGCCAGATCGGACGATCCGACCATCAATAATTCAGAAAGGGTTTTAAGAGTGATCGTTGAGATTTCACGTACAATGGGTTCACAAGGGATGGTAGCTGGTCAGTATTGGCAAATGCGGTGTACTGGGTCAGATGGTGATGAATCATGCGAGGTGGGATGGGTCGATCATGTGAGCAAGAAGAAGGAAGGTGAACTGTACGCATGTAGCGCTGCATGTGGGGCCATCTTAGGAGGGGGTAGTGAGGAGGAGATAGAGAAATTGAGACAGTATGGACTGTATGTAGGGATGATACACGGGATGATGTTGAATGGGGTTGGAAAAGAGGAGGATGAGGAATTGGTGGAAGGGTTCAGATCTTTAGCTCTCAGGGAATTGGAAGGTTTCAAAGATAGAAATATTGAGACCATCTCTATCCTTAGGGATGCAAGTTTTTGCAAGATTTAGGGGTTTGCTGTTCATGTATGAAGATATGTGACATGGGAATGACATAAATGTGTTTTAATTTGTGTGGATAATTAAGAAATTATTGTTTAGAAACATGATATTATGAGTAGGAAATAGTAAGAAGGGGAGGGCTTTTTTTTATTTTTTTGGCAATGGGAGAAGAGTGATAAGGTAGCTGGATGACATTATAGGCTTTAATTAGTGATGTATTAATTTATTTGGGTATTTTAGTAATGTTTACGGGTCGGGCCCAGGAGCCCCCTCCCCTTTTGTGCCCCCCTTTGGGAGTTGGCTCTCGGCCGTGGATTCTAAGGATCCAATGATGGTTGATAGCCCTGAGCTGGCATTCACTTCCCTTTTTGTGCTCAGCCGTGTATTCCGAGAATCCAACTGTGGTTGATGTCGCTGAGGGGGCACGAAAAGGCGGTTCTCAGAGCCTGAGGGAGGACGAAAAGGGGGTCCTCGCCGAAAGCCCGACTCCTAAGAGGCCATGAGAGCCCTCCGCATCCAAAGTCCTCCCCATCTAAATTTTTTCCCTCTTTTTGTGCCCCCTCTCAGGAGGCTGGCTCTCGTCCGTGGATTCTAAGAATACAATGGTGGTTGATATCCCTGAGCTGGCATTCACTTCCCTTTTTGTGCACCCTCTTGGGAGTCGGGCTCTTAGTCGTGGATTCCAAGAATCCAACGGTAGTTTATAGCGCTGAGGGGGCATGATAAGGGAGCATTCACCTTAGAGCCCAAGGGAGTACAAAAAGGGGGTCCTCAAGCTCTTAGTCATGGATTCCAAGAATCCAACGGTAGTTTATAGCGATCGAGAGCCAGATTCTCAAGAGGGGGCACGAAAAGGGGGTAATCGGAGCCTGGGCCTTTAGTAATAACCCCTATGAAATTTGAGAGTATTTAGTAATGGGTTGGGCTCCGCTGACAGCTCTAAAATGACAGGATTTTGTACAGGACACAAATATGTGCCATATGGCACACTCTTAAGAGGACTCTGACCGTATGGATACTTGTCCAATCCCTAGATAGACCTACAAACCAAAATTCAGCTTGATTAGTGATTTCTAGGCATTTATACTTTCAAACTTTAGTGATTTCTAGGTACCTACAATCCCTAGGTATCCTTTATACTTTCAAACTTTAGGATTACCCCTTGACCTACCTAGTTTAAGTTTTTAACAGTGGTTGACTTAAGTTACAACGGACCTAAATCACGTGTCATTAGTATTATACTAGGAATTAAAAGCCCGTGCTAAGCACTGGCACAATAAACATAGAATATTACATAAAAAAAAAATTTTGATTTTTTCAAAAAAGTATCTTATAAAAAAAAAAAAAAGTTTGATTATTATTGATTTCTAACCTTTTGGATCTTAGTACAACTAGTAATCAGCCAATTTATTATTGATTTATAACATATAGATTGAGTACCCAAAAAATAATGCTTGATTCCACAATTAAAAATAAACCCATTGAAATAACTATAATCTAATAGTTAAGAATTAATAATCAGGGTAATTTATGCGCTGTAAGTCCACTTAGGGATTGGCCAAATATACATCCGGGTTGCTAAGAGTGTGTGACATGGGTAATACATTATTGACGAACTTTATCATCAAAGATTTACTCCAAAGTCGTGCTATCCCACGAATTATCCCACCAAAAATATCTATTGAGGTTATTAACCTTTGGATTCAAGATTAGACTTTAGAAATTGAAAGCTAACATATATATCACTTTAACTCCCCAAACAACATTACTAAATAGCATTAATCACATAACCATCCATTTTCCAAATGTCTATCATTACTTTTACACTTTCGTGTAAAACTCTTCTCCACACTTGGGTGCAACCCCAATAATGAATTTCAAGTCAAATATGATAAATATCTCCTCATAGGATATTATCATTTTTAAATATTTCAACAGAAGTTTGTAACTTAAAAAAGCGAATATTGATGAGTTATAAAAACATTGCAGAATGGTGAAAGGTGTAGATTGCGGAGAATAAAAGAGAAGACGTAGGAGTAGGGAAGAAGAATTTAAAGAATTTGAATGTTATTGGAAACGTACATGGTTGCTAAATAAAAAAGGAGACATGAAAAGAAGCTGATAGAGTTTGAAGCATTTTAAAAGCTTTGAGAAGATGAGACATTTTTGCAAAGAGGAAATAATGATTTTTGAAAGAGAAAATTAAGAATAAATTAATAAATTTAATTAAGATTGAGAGAAATGGGTATATATAAGAATGCTATTGGAAAGAGAATACATATGAGATAAAGAGCTTTGGGAAGATGAGACATTTTTAGAAAGAGTAAATAATGACTTTTGAAATAGGAAACTAAAAATAAATTATAAATTTTAATTCAGATAGAGAGAGATGGGTATGAATTGGAAACAAAGAGTACTAACTTTTGGTTATCCCATTGCATATTAATGTTATTAGAATTTTTTTTAATAAATTTTAAACAGTGGGATGCATTTTGGGAAACAAAGAGTTTGGTTTTAAAATTTTGAAATACCCATAAAAGTTTCATCCATAATTCAAAGCGGCGAAGGGTATTTTTGAAAAACCTATGAAAAAAAGGAGAGAGCACCACGTTAACAGGACTCTGCTTTAACATAGATGATATATATATATATATATATATATATATATATATATATATATATATATATATATATATATATATATATATATAATAAATTATTTTCTTATTGTGATAAGTGGCCATGAAGTTAATTGATGTACTAAGTGTCACTTGGAATTTGGAGGATGGTTGTATCAAAATTCTGATTAAAAATATACTTCAATCCATTTCCAGGACTTGATTATATTTGGGGTAGATATATCCATTCCATTTTTTGATTGGCATGCTTCAGCGTGAACACATTTTTATTGATTAAGCAAAATATGTATACATCTAATATAAAATAAAAGTACATATCCTTAAAAAAATTAAGATAGAAGCAACTGTTGCATAAAAAAAATTCACTTTTTTGCAAAAACAACAATGTAAACCTTGAATCAATTAGGTACATTATTTTTTAAACTCTAATTAACACATGATAATTCATGATTGCCAATGGATTTTTAACTTATGGGATTTCGAACCGTGGACATCTTCCAATATGTTGGTTTGATTACCAATGTATCTATTACAACGTGATACATGTAGATAAATAATGAAGAGAGTTGAAGTCATTCAATTCTTTGCAAAGTGTAATGTGTCTATAAAAAGGAGAGGGGAATTTGTTAATTTGTTGGGTTTTCTTCCAATAAATAAAAAAGATTGAGATGAACTAAAATAATAGTTTTAACGATAAATATATATAAATAGTTTGGTCACGAGTAAAAATAATTATTCATATTGGGCCCACAAAAAAATGTTTTATCTACCAATTTTATATGAAATTTAACATATAGGAATGGACAACTCAACAACATATTAGTAGATTACCAATTTTACCATGGTCAACGATGATGTTAATCAACCACTTTGGACCATTCAATATAGGTCTGCTCCTTCGTTGTTAACAATTTCTCATTATTATGATTATGAAGGCTAAAACTCATGTTCCTAAAAATGCTCTCCCAAATCACAAGAGTGGTTTCATTGTGATTCAGCTAAAGATTCTTGAAATTCTGCATCGAAGGTAGAAAATGATGGTGAACACATTGACGAATGAGAAGTTTGTGGAGACAAAGATCTTGGTAATCCCAACCCCCTCAGCTTAATGGACATTTTGAATAGCTCGTAAAATCAAATCGGTTGGCAAAGTAGTCGAGGATGTCATTTCCAGCAAAGATGGTAGAGATGTGTGCCCAAGGGTAGAAGGGGATCTCGTGGTGGTGGAACAAACTCATATTCTTTTTGAGAAACATTTTTGTTGCTGCATTTTTTTGCTTCCAAGAAATAATACTTATATGAGATATGGGAGTTGAAAAGATTTTAGGTGTAGTAGAGAGATTTTTGAAGTTTTGTAACTGTAAGAAAGTTAAAGGTTTTGTAACCGTAGATGGAAAATGATGTTTGGGAAGATAGATTAAAGAGGTTCGAAAATTTAAGACACATTTAAAGAATATATAATTTATTTAGGGCTGTGGAATTTGAACCATTAAGAGGTTCAGAGGAAGAGACATTTTTGGTTTAAGATGAGAGAGGATGTTAAGGGCTGTTTTTGAAAAAACAGTGCAAAAAAGATGGAGAAAGCGTCACCTAAGCAGGGCTGAGCTTTAGTATAGATAATAGATTTGCAATATTATGGTCCTTTTCATAGATGCATTAATATGTATCACGTGTTAATGTTAGTCGAATGAGGGGGTATTACTAATTACTTTCAAATTTAAGGGGATGTTACTAAAATAGCTAATTTATGTTAAGGTTGTTATAGGGTCACCCCTCGTTGGACACTTAAAATGTAAAACAAAGTGGAAAAACCGGTTGGCATGGTCTCCCAATCTTATTAGGTACACGTGTTACATTTTAATTGGTGTTGGATACTTTTTGTGTCTAGATGTTGGAAACTCCAATAATCCTTTAGGTCACGTTTCACATATTTTAGTGGTGTTGGATACTTTTTGTGTCCAACCTTGTTTGGCACTACAATTATCCTTTATTTTAATCTCACTTTTCCAATTTTAACCTTACTCTCTGCTAGTGGGAGACATCTTTTATTTCTTGTCATTTTCATCCAATATTTAATTTGTGTATTATTAACTTTATCCCAACCAACAAAAGGGAGACGTATATTGGTAGTTTCAACACCCTCCAGGTGCGCAACACCATTCAAAATGTGCCAGCAGTTGGGCACCATATGGACCCCGGACATACGATCTCCGCTCATCCATAACCAAATGGTGATCATATGGTCCGGGGTCATATCCGACCGGATGACTAGGGGGCACTGAGTGAAACTTGTGTATTTTTCGTTTGTTGCTTCTTCTTGTTGTTTTATGAAAAAAAAATATTTGTTTCTGAAGCAGCGTGAGTGAAAGTTGGTGGGACAATTAAATTCTAGATTTTAATTGACGGGCGTCAGGCCTGTCTCTACCTTAAGGCCATTAAGGTGGTCGCCTAAGGCCCCTTGGTGAGAGACGGCCCCAGTCCAGGACCTACATAGCCACATTTTTTTGGGCCAGCTAACCACATGATTTTTAGCTCACCCGGGTCCCTTTTTGGATATACAAACAAAAAATCACTTGATGTTATCTCTGGCTATAGATTTTTTTGGACATGATTCTAGTCGTTGGATTCAAGCATGACTCAGCGCCATTGGCGTCAGGCCCGTCTCTACCCTATGGCCATTAAGGCGGTCGCCTAAGGCCCCTTGGTGAGAGACGGCCCCCAGTCCGGGTCCTAAGTAGCACATTTTTTTAGGCCCGTTAACCACATGATTTTTAACTCACCCCTTTTTGGATATACAAACAAAAAATCAACTTGATTGGTTATCTCTGGCCATAGATTTTAATACTTTTTAGGACATGATTCTAGTCGTTGGATTCAAGCATGTTTTTTGAGTAGTAAATCCAATGACTACCCTTAACTTACTTCGCCGTGTTTGACTGCTAATTGGCATGGTAAGTGATGAGCCGAATGATTCAGTGTTTTCCTGAATCATTCGGCTCAGACGCTAGTGCTGTCGATCTAAATTAAACCATTACATATTTAAATTTGACATCCGCTGTAATTACTCTGACGCCAACTCAACCCTATCCTTCTTAATTGTTTAAATCTTGGATCCCAAATCTGATAGTCCTTAAGAACCGTCTGATCTGTATGCCATTGATTAATTGTAAGAGTCGCGCTACCCCACGGACAACCGGACAAAAATTTGTGCGGTTGAGGCCATTGACCATGGGCCACGGGGCAATAACTATTTTATTATTGGGACCCTCGTTAAGATCTCTTGAATCCAATGGTCAATGACATACCTGAACCGAACATCTTTTTATCCGGTTATCCGTGGGGTAGCATTTTCCGAATTGTAATCCTCGGCTTTTCTTTGATCGACGTATTCCAGAAGGAAAAAGATGTAACAAGGTATGCCTGAAACTGTTCATTTGCGGAAGCGGCATTTTTGGTAGTCACCGCTGCCATCTGGGCCCACTGACTGCTTAGATGTTTACCCACCCCTTGGTGGATATACATACCAAAAATCACCTTGATTGGTAATCTATAACCATTAGATTTTAACACTTTTTAGCACCATTTAATGCGTTCTTATAGCCGTTGAATACAACCATTTTTTGAGTACTAAAACCAACGGTTACAATTCATTAAACAAGCTGATTTTTTGTATGAATATCTATTAAAAGGTGGGCTAAACATCCATGCGGTCAGTGGGCCCAGATGGCAGTGGTGACTACCAAAAATGCCGCTTCCGCAAATGAAAAGATCTCAGGTATACCTTGTTACATCACAACCCTTCCAGAATTACCACCACGAATCTTGACTTGACTTATCAAAAAAAAAATGAATTTCTTGATTCGACTTATAATAATTGACTTAAACTTATCAAAAAAAATTATTGACTTGACTTCTTATAATAAGGGATAGCGGCTATTTTTAGTCTGTAGGTCCACCTAGGGATTGGCCTAACATCCGTATGTCAGCGTCCTCTGAGAGTGTGCAGCGTGGCTCATATTGTGGGTGGTCAACAACTTTGCTGACTGGCAACGGTCAGCAAAGTTCTACTCAGTCGGGGTGGGACAACCTTGTGGCCATCCACATTAAATGGGAAAAAATTTTGATGCAGACCGTCATTGCAGAGGAGTCTCGGTAGCCCATTTTTTGGGCCCACTGAGTGAATGGATGTTTAGCTCGCTGCCCACACCTTCGTGGATAAATCAACCCGATTGATTATCTCTAGTCATTAGATTCTAGCACTTTTTTTACGCCTGATTCTAGCTGTTGGTTCAAGCCGTACAGGCTGAATTTTGGTTTGTAGGTCCACCTAGGGATTGGCCAAACATCCATACGGTCAGAGTACTCTAAGAGTTTGCCATGTGGCACATATTTGTGTCCTGTAAAGAATCTTGTCATTTTAGGGCTGTCAACGGAGCCCTACCCTTTTTTTTCTGGTTACAAGATACAATGTCTAGTAATTATCAATCAAGCTGATTTTTCATTTTTGGTATGCATATATACCCACCAAGGGGTGGAGTAAACATCCATGTGGTCAGTAGGCCCAGAAAAAGTGCTACGAAGGGCCATGGGAGTCTTTTGCGTCTAAAACATTTTCCAACTAAATGATCTTGTGGCATCTGTCACCCAGGGCCGTCTCGATACAAGTTGAGGCCCAAGGCGAAAACTCTATAGAAGGACTTTTTATATTTAATATATTAATATATATGATATTATTAATTAAAAAATTAAACTCTATATTATTGAAAATATTTATATAAAAACTATTCTTGATAATCCAAAAACTACGGAAAAAAATTTAGATGCGGAGGACTCTCGTAGCCCTACGTGGATCATTCTTTGGGTTGAATGGGCCCAATGACTACATGGATGTTCTGGATAAACACATTAAAAATCAGCTCGATTGATGATTTCTACCAATTGGATTTACTACCCAAAAAAATATGTTTGAATCCAACAGCTAGAATCATGTCTTAAAAAATACTAAAATGTATGGCTAGAGATAATCAATGAGGTTGATTTTTGGTTTGTATATCCAATAAGAGAGGTGGCCTAAAAATCCATGTGGTTAGTGGGCCTGGGCTGGGGGCCTTCTCTCACCAAAGGGCCTTAGGTGACCGGCTAAATGGCCTTAAGGTAGAGCCGGCTCTGCTGTCACCATGGATCCTGAAACCCATATTGAGTACAAAGAGGCTTTATGATGCAGTGCAATTAGCGGATGATTACTTGGAGCAATTTGATCAGAAAAAGGCCAAATGTGCACCTTAACATCAAATAACCATAACTTTGCATTATATACACACACACGCACACGATCGTATCGACGATGCATCGTCATTGTTGTCAATTTCAGAGAGAAAAGAAGACTAAGAAATGAGTCAAATCTCGGTTTAAAAGTTGTCTTTGTTATTTTTAACAAGTTTTTCTGTTTCGAGTTCTGAAATGTCTTTTAAGTTTTGATTTACTTTAAGTCTTCGTTAATAATTTTAAGAGTAGTTCGAGAGTTTTAGTTGAAAATGAAAACTTTCCAATTTTAGTAATTTTACTCAAGGTTTTAAAAGGGACCGTTGTAACTGTATATCGGGCTAGGGGCATTACTGTTTTTTCCGTTATAACGAATTGTAATGCAGAGGAGCAAAACCGAAAAAAGGGGGGAAATAGAAAATAACGGAAAATAAAACAGAAGAAAGGATGATAAAATTCAAATTTTGAATTTCAAATTTTCAATAAAATTTGTAACGGAAAATATGAAAAATAATGGCCATTTTTTTCTGAGCATTTAAATAGTTAATAATGTAACGGGGTAGGTCCAAATCCATTATAGCGGCCATTATTTCTGTTATAACAGCCATTTTTTAAACCATGATTTTACTATTTCAGAGAAGTTGAATTTTTTTAGCTATAAAATTATTATTGTAATTAGGACTTTAGATAATTGATTGATTTTTAGTTGAATTGAGAAGACATTTCTCTTGTTTATTTTTTATACTTTTTTGGTTTTTTTTTTTTCTCATGCCAAAGATACTTGGGCCTCTTAGAGTACCCAAGTAATCCCACGGGGCAGGTGTGTACCCCTTCTCCACGGCTAGGTAAAACCGGGATAATTCGAATGACATAATCTCAAACATACATCTATGGAATGAATATACTTAGGGAACTATTTGCACTCCACAAATTCCATAAGCACCCCATTTGGGTATTTTTTGGACGAAATGCCCTTAGACAAAAAAAAAAAGCCCAAGCACCCCTCTTTGTCCTTCCCTCTCCACCTCTCTCTCTCTCTCTAATGAGCCCCACGGCACTGCACTACCGTAGACCAATTAGAGAAAGAGAGAGAGAGAGAGACGTACTTGTGGTGGTGGCGGCGATAGCAATGGCGGCGACATCCTCCTCTTGCTTCTTCTTCTTCTTCTTCTTTCTGTTTTGGTTTTTTTTTTTTTGAAGGGTGAGAGACAGAAGTGGAGAGGGAGGGACGAAGAGGGGTATTGGTTTTTTTTTCTGGTCTAAGGACATTTTCGGGCAAAAGCACCCATATGGGGGTGCTTACGAAATTTGTGGAGTGCATATAGAATTACCCATATACTTATTATCTAAGCAAAAGTAAACTTGTAGAACTAAAATTTTATATAATACTTTAGTTTTGAACTGAAAATTAATAACCTTGATTAGAACCTCCCTTAGGGATTCGGACTCAGCGCC
Organism: Euptelea pleiosperma; assembly: GCA_035048495.1. Classification (NCBI taxonomy): domain Eukaryota; kingdom Viridiplantae; phylum Streptophyta; class Magnoliopsida; order Ranunculales; family Eupteleaceae; genus Euptelea; species Euptelea pleiosperma. The sequence goes on from CM068545.1 coordinate 7,125,259, forward strand.
AAGGATTTCGAGAATTCCACGGTGGTTGATAGCACTGAGCTGACATTCACTTTAAATAAAACGTCAGCTCAGTGCTATCAACCACCATCGGACTCTCGAAATTCACCGGCGCCGAATCCACCTCCCGAGGAGGTAAAAAAAGGAGGAGTTCTTGACCCCGACCCATATTCTAAATGTTGATATCAGGAAAAGTGACATATTTGCATAGTAGAGACTCTGGACAATTAGGTTCTACTTGAAGGGAGAAAAAATTTGGAGCTGTCAAATGTGGCACGATGTGATTGGCCACTGCTTCAAAAATTTTCTATAGAATTTGGGTTTCTGTTACAGTTCTGGTACTTTTTTTTACCATATTGCAAAAAAATTAACCATTTTCTTTAAAGAAATGATCAAACGTTGGCCATGCACACCACATGGCACTGTTCCGAGCTACTAACTCAAGAATGATTGCCCACCCCTTGATGAACTTACATACGGAAGTCAGTTTGATTGGTGATGATCTCTAGCAATTCAATCAGTGTACAAAAAATGCTGGAATAATGACTAGAGATCATCAATATCCACCCCTTTAAACTGACAGTTGGCACTCTCTTTGGGCCCACCGACTCATGGATGTTTGGCATGCACACCTCTTGATTGACTTAAATACTAAAAATTAGCATGAGTAGCGATTTCAAGCCATTAGATTCTAGAAATTTTTTTTTTAGGGACTTAAATCCAACTGATAAAGGATATATACCATTTAGCTAGGATGATTGTCTGTGTAACATGGAAGGATGAGTGGGCCTAGAAGAGTGTGCCACATGACAATTTAATAGGGGCCAGGTGGAAATGGAAAGCTGATTGCTCGTTGGCATTACCTGTACACTTGACATGTTCCCTGTCGTTTTTTACTTTAAGAACTTTGAACTTTTTATAAAACAGTCTCAGTCTCTATGTACATGATTACCTATCATGGTGATTTTTGGTGTATATCCAAAAAAAGGTGGGGTCAGTGGGGTCAGTGGGCTCAGATGGCAGCAGTGGGTAACAAAAATGGTGCTAGCTGTCGACAAATGAGCTCCAACTTGTCACCTACCCTTTTTAGAAAACAGTCTCGTCATGGTTTTAGGGGTATCTGTCAAGTGCACAAGTGTAAAGTGTTAATCATTGAGATGAGTCGTTTGCAGTTTGCACACATGAGAGAGATTTTGTCCTTAGGGTCGTGATGTAACAAGGTATACCTGAGATCTTTTCATTTGCGGAAGCGGCTTTTTCGGTAGTCACCACTGCCATCTGGGCCCACTGACCGCATGGATGTTTAGCCCACCCTTTAATAGACATTCATACCAAAAATCAGCTTGTTTAATGATTTTTAGCCGTTGGTTTTAGTACTCAAAAGATGGTTGTATTCAACGGCTATAAGAACGCCTTAAATGGTGCTAAAAAGTGTTAAAATCTAATGGTTATAAATTACCAATCAAGATGATTTTTGGTATGTATATCCACCAAGGGGTGAGATAAACATCCAAGCGGTCAGTGGGCCCAGATGGCAGCGGTGACAACCAAAAATGCCGCTTCCGCAAATGAACAGTTTCAGGCATACCTTGTTACATCTTTTTCCTTTTGTCCTTATTTTTTATTGGGTCGTGATGTAACAAGGTATACCTGAGATCTTTTCATTTGCGGAAACGGCATTTTTGGTAGTCACCGCTGTCATCTGGACCCACTAACTGCATGGATGTTTAGCCCACACCTTAGTAGTCCTTCACACAAAAAATCAGCTTGTTTGATGATTTGTAGCCGTTGGTTTTAGTACTAAAACAAATGGTTGCATTCAACGGCTTTAAAAACGCCTTAAAAATACAAAAAAGTGCTAAAATGCAATGGTTATAGATTACCAATCAGGGTGATTTTTGGTGTGTATATCACCAAGGGGTGGGATAAACATCCATGCGGTCAGTGGGCCCAGATGACAGATGTGGGTAACCAAAATCCTGCTTCCGCATTTCAAACAGTTTCAGGCATACCTTGTTACATCTTTTCCTATTTTATTTTTCTTCAAAAAGTTTAGCAGTACCTTACTTAGCTAGGAGAAAAAACTCACTGGTCCGGGGTCCTTCAAACTTTAAAGGTCTCCTCATTTTGTTTGATAGGTACGCTTTGTTAACCACCCTTAACAAACTAACCAAGGGTTAACGTGGGTTGGGTTTAGGCCTTGGTACGTGTCAGACTCTCCCCCCCACCAAAAAAAATCTAAACGCACCTCACACTCTCTCACAGCCACGGTTGAGCTGGTCGTGGGCCACACAGTACCACGGTGGTTCATTTGTCAAATAATTTGCCATGTTTGCTCTAGAGTGGACGTAAATGTTTGTGGTGTCACAAATATGAACTTTTTAAGTAATTTCTTTTATTATTTTATTGAATTTTCGTGGGAATGATTATAAGAGGACAAGCTATGAGGATTAGAGCCATAGTGATGATACCACTACCTTTATCATAGAAAATCAGTGGCCCCACTGGCTCATCACTCTGGATAGACCAGATAATCTCAACCAAGGTTTTTAAGGAGTCGTTATAAAGGTATAACGGACTGGCAGTGTTACCGTTTTTCCGTTATAACGGCCATTATAATGAATTGTAACGCACAAAAAACATGGGAAATAACAAAAAATAATAATACTAAAATTCAAAATTTGAATTTCATAAGGGAAAATATAAAATAACGGTCTTCTTTCACAAAAAATTTCATAAAATAAAAGCCATTATTTTCATAAAAACGACCTTTATTTTCTAAAGGTTAAACAATTCATAACGTAATGGGGTAGGTTTGAATCCGACCGTAGTTTTTGTTATAACAGTCGTTTAAACCATGATCTTAACCATTCCATGATGATCTTTCTCTTCACACATTCACTTAGGTGGTGTTTGGTAAATTAAGTTATCAGATCTAAAAGCTTAAAGTGCTTAAGGTCTGATAGCTTAATGACTTATGTTTGAAATAGATTGTTTGGTAAAGGTCTTAAGTCTTAAAATTGAGTCAAGGGCATTGTGGATATTTTAAAATATTTATTAAGACACTTTGGAAAGTTTTTAAAAGAGAGTTTTGAGAAAAGGGCATTGTTGGTATTAAAAAGAAATTAAGAATCTTTTAAAGATTCTTTCACTTAAGTCAATAAGTGAAGGGAGGGTCGTTTTTTTGCTTTTGACTGAATCTCAATGATTTTGTTGATAAGTGATGAGAATAAGATTTTTATAGACGCCACTTATTCATCAAAATCACTTTTCATCCCATTCAACATAAGATGTGAGAACTAGTTTTACCAAAGGCCACCTTACTTTCACTTGCATATCTTTAGCCACCAATTCAACTCATGATCAGATGGGTCAGATTGATTAATCTCGATGAAAATTTGCGACCATGATATATCTAAGGCCAATGAAAGTCATGGCCATCATGGTGTTATTATTGTTATGTTTTGTGGAACCTGATGGTTCTAGAGACGTATCCGTTGTCATCAGACGGCCATACCTCAATTTTCACGAGACGGTCATTCATTGTATTGTGAGCATTTCTTTTGCATCAGAACATAGTGGAATCGATGTGAGTCCGTGGACGTACCACGATCTTGAGCGACAAATATAATACCATACAACCTGAGTGTCGGCCATGGAATAAATAAAGATGGAAGACAAAGAGATACAAACTATCCAAGGTGTATCATCTAAAATATTTTTTAGAAAAAGTCAGTGAAAACGGCTACATGCGACATAAATTTAGTACAACATGGCCCACGTACAAGAATATTTGAACGTATCCGTTGTCATCAGACGGCCTCACATTTCCCATGAGGAAATCAATTTAAAGATGCAGAATCACATAAAGGAGATTCTGCTCCCTCTTATAAGCTATAATAAGATTCACAAACAATTTTTTATCAAAAAATTAAAAAATTAAAAAAAAAAAAAATCACAAAAACAAACAGAGAAGAAGATTATTTTAATTACAGAAAAAAAAAAAACTAAGAAGAAGATTAATTGAATTACATTTATACCTATTTTACAGCCATGGTGGTAGGTGGGGCTCCTTTATACCCAAAGAACACACCAAGGAGAACCCAAATTACATAATCAAAGAGGCTGCCAAAGGATATAAAACAGAAAGTCCCACCAATAAGGCAGCTCTTACCACTTACAAAATTTATACAAGATTTCAAAAAAAAAAAAAAAAAAAATTTACATAAACCCCAAATCATTATGATGATGATGATGATGTTGTTGTGTTTATTCCAGGAAGCCAGTTCTAGTGAGAACAGCATTCCTCACCTTGCTGAGATCTCTGCCTTTAAGTGTCCTCCCAACACCTTCACACACAGAAAAAGAAGAAATCTGACTCCTTGCCATCTTTTTAGCAATCCATTCATGTGGGGGGACTTTGTCATTATCATCATCGCCATCATCATCATCATTGTTGAAATCATCTTCAACATTACCATCACTATCATCATCATCATCGTCATCAGCCCATGAACTATGAGAGCCCTTTGATTTCTTTCTATAGATCTTTGACCAGTCAGGTATATTTACAGGTGCTGATTGCTGAACAACCTTGGCTTCACGAGCGGAAGGATTATTAGCTCTTGGGATCATTCTTGAAGCAGTTGGGAAGCGCCTTGGAGTAGAATCAGAGGAGAGGTCTTTAGATTTTCTAACATTGGGACTGGTGTCTCTTGTCTCCTTCACAACAGCCCATACATCCTCTTCATTAAAATCTTCATTCCTCATTGATCTCGAACCACTACTACCATTGTTAATGAAAAATCCATACCTGTCTGCCATTGATGACTACTCTAAAGACCCCAAATTCACCGAAAAGTCACAGCTTTTTATAGATTTCTCAAATGGGTATTTCACAAAGGCCACAATTACAGAATCCTTTGCTTGAAAAACCTCCAAAAAATCACAGATTTTTCAGAGATTTCTCAAATGAGTATTTCACAGAAGCCCAAACCCACAGTGAGAAAAAGGGGACAGAAACTGTGGAAGCCCAGATTTTTCATTTCCCTTGTCACGCTTGAGTGCTTGACAGATTTCCCAAATGGGTTATCTGCAAAACCCACAAAATCAAAAAAAAAAAAATTTTAAAAAAACTTTGGAGATGGGTTTTGTCCTACAATAGGAGAAAAGGAAAAGAAAGTGATGGGATGACAAGAAGAAAGCAATTTCTTCTATGTTCCCCCTCAATCCTTACCATGAAACAGAAAGTGGTTCAGTAATGGAAGATCCATAAGCACGCAGAAAGCGAAGGGTAATGTAATGAACTCACAAGAACCCCATCTTCATATCCCTCCCTAAAAAAAACGTCAAAACGTGTGTTTTTTCTTCTACTCTTCGATGAAAAGACTGAATTTTGATTGGAAAGGCTAGAAGAAGAGATTGGTCTGACCTGTTTTACTGAATTCCAGAACTTTATACTTCTACGGCATTAACCAGAGAAAGGATTCTCTAAGAGTAAAGAACAGCTTCAGAGGTGCTTGGGGTGAATTTTCTTTCTCTTTCTTCTATGCTTCCGTTGCTTCGTGAGTTTTTGAGATGCTGATTTATTAAGAGAGTATGAAAGAGGGAGAGAGTGTGATGGAGACTGCAGAGGCAGAGACGTTTCCGGGGGATGTATGTAGACACGTGAAAACATAGGTGAAACGTTTCGTAAAAGACAAATGATATTTTAGAACTACGTGGAAGCCGCCCACGTGGCCCACATTAGGGTTTATTTTCATTTAAGAAATTTTCTTCAATCTTTTCGAAAGGCAAAAAGATGTATACCTCACGCCGATTTTTGTTACTCACCGCTGCCATCTGGGCCCACTGACCACTTGGATGTTTAGCCCACCCTTGGTGGTGATATACGCAATAAAAAAACACCTTGATTGGTAATCTTTAACATTAGATTTTAGTACTTTTTAAACCGTGATTATAGCCGTTCGATTCAACAGTTGATTTGAATACTAAAACAAACGGTTAAAAATCATCAAACAAACTGATTTTTGGTATGAATGTCTACTAAGGGGTTGGCTAAAACATCCATGCGGTTAGTGGGCCAGATGGCAGCTGTGAGTAACAAAAATCATGCTTCCTCACCCAAAAAGTGTGAGGTATCACGACACTTTCCAAAGTCGACGAAACCTTCCAAATGTGGTCGCGTACACAACATGACAAAATTTACTGTATTTAACACAAATTTTTTGCACGTGTGGCATATTTGGGACTACCTTGTGCAAAATTTAAGAAGAGTCCTGTAAAAATGACATTGCACTATCATCGAGGCCGATGACAGCGCGCAATATGAACCACATGCGACAATCTTATAGGACTCTGACCATCTGGATGTTTTTCCAATCCCTAGGTGGACCTACAAACCAAAAATCAGCTTGATTAGTGATTTTAAACCTTTGGATCTTTGTAACTCAAAAATAATCAATAATGCTCAAATTCACACGGGTAAAATCAACCCATGAAAAGAACTCCAATCCAACGCCTGATAAGGCTGATTTGGTTTTTGGTCGTAGGTCCACTTTGGCCAAACATCCATACGGTCAGTCCTATAAGAGTGCCACATGGCTCATATTGCAAGCTGTCATCAAAGTCATAGGACAAGGTCTTTATTCCATAACTATGGGCGGCACGTGCAATGACGTGAGTTATATATGGCTTCATCAATGTTGATGACGAACTATAGTATGAGCCACGTGGCACACTATTATAGACCACTGACTGTATGGATGTTTAGCCCATCGCTAGTTGTACTTACAAACCAAAATTCAACTTGATTAGTACCTTCTATATGTTGGATTACAGTCATTTTCATGGTTTAGTTTTAACCATGGATTTCGAGTATTATTTGGAGTATTCAGACCCTAAGGTTGGAGATCACTGATCAGGATATTTTTTGGTATTTAGTCTACTTAGGGATGAACCGAACATCCATACGGTTGGTGGTCTCTAAGAGTGAGTCACGTGGCTTACAGTGTCGTCCCACATCAATGTTTTGCTCCTTGGGTGAGTGTCTCAAGCCTGCGTCATCGCCCACTACGGTTTTGGTTTTATAATAGTATAGAGTCTGTAGACTATAGAGATAGATAAATGCAGATGAATCTGCAAGCTACCGGATACAGCTGGCAGTACAACTCCTGACCTGAGTGCAGTTTTGCTCACGAACATATTTGCTCAAGGACGAGCATCAACCTCATATTAGCCACGTGTCACATTATTAAGGATCACCCTATGGATGTTTGGCCATCCTTGGGTAAACCTACGTACCAAAAATCATCGTTATTAGTGATTTCTAATAGTTACATCTGCGTAGTGCGTACTCCAAATAGCGGTTGAATCACACGGATAAAAATCAGCCCATTAAAAAGACTAAAATCATATGGCTAGAAATCACCAATTAGGTTGATTTTTGGGTTAAGATGGCCAAACATCCATACGGCCAGTGGTCTCTTTGAGTATGCCACGTGGCTCATGGATTTTCGTGAGGAAAACTAGACTACCTACTCCTCGGGTAGACCTTGGACGACACCTAGATCAGCGAGTCGCTGTTGACTTCAACCAATATGAGCCATGTGGCAATTCTTAAGAGGACACTGACCGTATGGATGTTTGGCCAATTACTAACTAGACCTGCAAACCAAAAATCAGCCTGATTAGTGATTTCAAACCTTCGGATCTTTGTACCCAAATAATGCTCCAATTCTTGCGGTTAATATCAACCCATGAAAATAGCTTGAATCCAACTCTTAGAAATCACTGATTAGGCTGTGTTTTAGTTTGTAGGTTCATCTAGTGATTGGGCAAATATCCATACGGTTAGGAATATGTCACGTGGTTCATATTGGCTGCAGTCAGCGACACCGCTGACTGCTCGTGTCAGCGACAGTTTACTCCCCAATGCTTGACCGAAAAGGCAGCCAACAGTTTAGGGCGTGCGGCACACAGCGCGGCTTGGCCCTCTTGTCAAATCATGCAGATGGACGGCTCTTGTTTTATTTGCCGTCAGTATTTTATCGGGGGGAAACAACCATACGACAAGTTGTGTCCAACAGTGTGCAACGTGACTAGAATAGACGTTGGGGAGCGTCGGTCAGCAAACGTAATGATCATCGTCACTATAATTCAGAATATTCTCTTCCAAATCGTGTGGGTCCTACGTCCACATTCGGTGATTCTGGCCGCAATACCTTTCGCTGGCTTACTGTGCAAGCTGATTTTTTTTTCGGAAGCTCCTCAATATTTGACGAGAGAACATTCTAAAAAGTGGCATGGCCCACCTCTTCGTGTATTGATGGATGGCCTTTGTGTTGCATGACGTTCCTTCGGTCACGCAATAAAAATTTTACATCTTAGGCTTGTTCAGCTGATCGTCCTTGAAAGTCACACGACACATATCTCGAAGATTATTCAACAGTCTTGATCCTAAAGTCGATGATACCGTAATATTGTCCTCATTTTCATGAGGAAATGGACAATTTTGCCATTTTAAAAAATTACTGTTTGTCAATTTGAGTCAATAGTCATAAACAGTGGACCAAGGCAGACGCGGGCTAAGTTAGTTTTTTCAAATTGTGCGAGTCATATGGCACATTATTAGAGGCACATTATTAGAGGCCACTGACCGTATGGATGTCAAAGTTCAAAGATAACATGGGGGTATGTCAAAAAATCCCAAAAAAAAATTACTCATTCTCAGCTAGAAACGATTTAACGACGGATGTCCATCATCAACATTGATAACAGATCATAGTGTGAGTCATATGGCACACTGGTCCTTCAAGCCATTGCTTTCTAGCATTATCTATGTAAATAAATAAAGAGTTTCCGGCAAGGAAATAAGGATTTAATTTCATGTTGTAAATTTACATTTCAATCAAGAGAGAGAGAGAGAGAGAGAGAGAGAGAGAGAGAGAGGGTTCAAACATTCCGTCACTTCACACATTCCGTCACCTTTGTCTCACTCTCACCTTCTCCATTGAGAAAACCACTCTCGTTACTCTGCTCCGGAACCCAACCAGCCTTGGGATACCATCTTGGCGTTATTTCTTCACGGAAATTGACTCTAGAAGGTGGTAATCCCATAAATAAAACTTCCTTAATATTATTTAATATTCCTTTATCATATGGATTGGGAGAATTTATATAACGTTGTCGGAAATTCTCGTACGCCGTCTGCGCATTGAAAAACAAATCACACTATTCACTAGACCAAATCAAGGTTTAAAAGGGGCCGTTATAAAGGTATAAAGGACTAGGGGTGTTACCGTTTTTTCCGATACAACGGCCGTTATAACAAATTGTAACGCTCAGGGGTGAAAACCGAAAATAATGGAAAAAAATGGTGCTGAAATTCAGGTTTTGAATTTGAAATTTCAATTTCAATTTTTCAGAAACAGAAAATAACGGAACATAACAGCCGTATTTTTCACAAAAAATTTCAGAAAATAGCTGCCGTAATGGCAGTTATTTTTTCAGCGTTGTATAGGTACATAACGTTACGGTAAGGTCCGTTTCCATTATAACGGCCATTATTTTCGCTATAATGGCCATTTTTTAAACCATGTTAGTAACAACATAAACGGTTTGATCAATGAGTATTTCGGCCCAATATTGATGAGATATCGATAGACCGACCTGGTTTTGCATAATTAGATACACGTGGAAGCTGGTGAGGCCACCAAGAAACCATATCGCAACAAAACTAAACCACGCCAATGCAAGAGTTTCCGGGCAACCCTTCAATGTCCTAAACAGTCCCATTCCAGTCTCCGACATTCTTCTATTGATTCGCCGGCATGAGAAGGCGAATACGTAGGTAAAGAAAATTAAGGCCGAGGATATGAACGTCAAGAAAAATCGGTAGTTCCGCTGCATGTGAAAAACATCGGTATCGCAGTTATATATATACATGTGTGTTCACGTGTATGTGCAAGTGTGTAGCAAGGGAATAGGAGTCGGAAATGTATATATATGTAGGTGTCCATGTTTGATGTTACGTACGTACCAGTCCGATGCATTGACCGATCCACGGGCAATGGTGATCGAATTTCTCGACGCAGTTATCGCAAATGGCGCAGTGGCAGCTCCGTGGCGGACGGAATATCTTGCAAATCCGGCAATATTTTTGTTTTACTTCAACCCCATTAACTCTCACACTCTTGCTCCTGAGCCCCTCACTGGTACCAACTTCCTCTAACAATGATCCATCATTTCTGGGAATAATTCCTGGATCTATTGCACTAACCGTGATCAAGTTTACAAGAACCTACAAAAAAAATTAAATTAAATTAAATTACCAACACAAAATAGGGAATGATTCAAGGCAAGGTTTTAAATCGGCCGAAGGCCGTTATAACGGGTCACACCAGTTATTAATATTTCATTATTTTTCAAAAAATCCCAAAAATGTTAAAAAATAAATGATTTTTTTCAAAATAACGGTCGTCATTTCTGTCATAACGGATATCCCATTTTCTCAGATTTTTGTGTTATTTTCAAAATAACGTAATGGAGTTGGGGCGTTTTAAAACCATTATTCGAGGTTTGTCAATAATGCATGGTTACGTTGTTTGCATTTGATGTGCACACTATCTGATCATGATCATGATCATACAGTGGACCACATCGCAGACATCGTGACGCTCAATCATCTACATATCCCTTTTTTTCTTTTTCTTTCTTAGTAGATTTTTTGCATGTGTACTAACAATTACTGTTAAAATCACAGAAAAAGTGATTATGAGACCGGTATGCTTTGATAAATCGTTTCCGACGTAAACGCAAAAAATCCAACTCGAAAGAACAATAGAAATCGTAGTCAAGAGGAACCCTTTTGGATCCGGGCCACAGATGAGCCGTCCTCTGAAGAAAAATACCTGCATTTGATATAAACAAAAAATATCAGGGACTAATAAAATCGAAATTTACGTAAGAAAAAAAGAAGATATTATGACCTATCCGTTCATATTGTATTAATTTCTCCATTTGCCGTCGATCTTACTTTTAAATAAATTCCTAAATTCGAATCTATACAAACAAATTTGAATTAATTTTTGGTGGGAAAAATATCTCCAATACAATTTATGAAAAATGCAAAGACTATTGTACCAATAGTAAATAAATAGAAATACATTTTTCCCTGGCCAAACATGGTAAGTTCTGGTTCTTTCCAAGCCCCCGCCGAATCGTGGGCATCGATCCCGCTTGATGTTCTTACCCCCTGTTGGATTATCATACCAAACAGTGCGAAATTCCTCACCCTCGCCGCACACCGTAATTTCAAGGTCCGATCCCTTCGACGTGTCCGTGTTCCTTAGCGACGGAGATCGGTGACCATCAACTACAGATTTGAACTCAGGATTATCGGTTTGGGGGATTATTTCCATGGTCTCTGAAGCTTTACTACTTGTTCCTGGTGGTTTGTTGATGGAAGCCATTGAATTCCAATTGAAAAGTGTGTTTTTTTCTTCTATTTGTTTTTTTCACAAGTAAACAAGAAAATTTGACGGTTGGAAATCAAATGGTAATTGTAACTAACTTTTGAAACTGAAAAGTGGTAACTTCCCTTCGTAACCTCGTATCTTCGTTGTAGAAAGAGTCCGGCTTGCCTCACCCATTTGGTTGAGGAGATGCCTCAACCTCCAATCATACTGTGACATGTGGAGGGGAGGGCAAGGGCTACCTGAATGGTAGGTTACATGTCTATAAATAGCTTTTTCTTGTGTTTTTTTTTTACTGTAATACTCAGTCAAAAGTAAATAAATGCTTACCTTTTTTAATTTTTTCCCTATTTTCTTTACTTTCTAAGTTCTGAAGAGAACCTGTCCATGAGAACAAAAGATGATTAACGATTTGGAGTAAAACTTCTGTCACGGCTGGCAGGTCACAACCCACGATACGAACCACGTGGCACACTATTAGAGGACGCTGACTACATGGATGTCTGTCCAGTCCCTCGATGGACCTGCAAACCAAAAATCAGCCTGATTAGTTATTTAGAACCTTAGGATCTTTGCATCCAAATAATGCTCAAATTCCTACGGTTAAAATCAACCCATGAAAATAACTTCAATCCAACGCTTAGAAATCACTGATCAGGCTGATTTCTGGTTTGCAGGTCCATCGAGGGACTGGCCAAACATCCATATGGTCAGTGCCCTGTTATAGTATGCCACGTGGCTCGTATTGTGGGTTGTGGTCACAACCCGTTGTGACAAGTGTTACTCTTTTCTTGGGTATTTTGTCAAATATCTGACATATTCCATTGAAGTGGCTACATCCCGGTAAACCATTTGAACAAAAATTCGATGAGCCACGTTGATCTTGGCATTTGATTCGTAGAGATGGATCAATGCAATTTTTTGGGTGGGGTTCCCGTGACCAATATTTTTTACCAACACCTTGGTGTACCCTCATAGAAGATGAATCAATGGCTGATTTTTGGTGAAAATGATCTATATGGTGAGGAGATCATCCTCACAAAAATTCAAATCATCCTGATATTCATAAACTGGTTCAGAAGTTGAAGAATTATGGAACGTCGATTTTTACCTTGTAACTTGAAAACCACATGTAATGGGGTTAGAAACTTCAGAATGGGCTAATTTTTTGTTGGGGTTATCTATATGGTGAGGAGATCATCTCACCAAAAAGCAGCCATTGATTCATCCTCTATGAGGGTACACCAAGGTGTTGGTCAAAAATGTTGGTCACCGGAACCGCCCTTTCCACATAGATATTGGAACCAAACCCGTGTTTGATCGCTGGACAATGGGTCCCTTAACCTTTTCGAAGATTAAAAATTTAAAACTATTGGAACACGCTTTGAGCAAGAAGGGTAAGGTGTATTTGTCAGGTCGTGAGTGCCCATTTTTAGTACAATTGTTAGGTATATCGACTGTTGCTCCATCCCAAGATGACCTCCAAGAACACTCTTAAAGCTTGCATTCCTCAACTTCTGTCCAAACTCCGAAAACACCATTTCCAACACCACTTAGGTAAGGAACAGGGAAGGAGAGAGAGAGAGAGCATAACGTTGACGAGGGAAAACCCTTGTACATTGGGTTGACAAGGGAGAGAAAACAAAAAGAAGTGCAGAAAGATTAAGACAGAAAACAGCAGAGACGGAGAGAGAAAAAAAAGGAAAGCAAATAAATTATGAACTAAATAAGAGAGAATGGAAACCTATATACTAACGAAAACTAATTCCGCCGGTTCCCCTTGATCTCCCCTCCACATGTCACAGTTGTAGAAAATAAAAGTTGGCTCTTCTCTCTTACCGTACTTTCATCAAAATCAAACGGTCCATTTGATTTCGTAGTCAAGATGAATGAGACGCACCAATGATCATAAGCAGCGATCATGCGCCAATGATCGCAAGCCACATATACCCATGGTCACTTTTTAAAAGGTTTTTTTAAAGCCAAATCCTACACCCCAGGTATATGTGGCGTGTGATCATTGGGCGTATAATGGCCGCATCGAAAATCCTGCCGCTTCAAAAAAATTCTCGATGAGAATCTACACAAATGTTTTTTTGTCGGATCGATGGAAAACATAAGCCACTTGATCGATGAACTTTTGACCTATCACCACCGTCCATTGATTGATCATAAGTCATGGCAAGGATGGTCCACGATCATCCTCTTGGTACTACTCGATAGATGTCGTCCATCCAAGGCATGGCCACTTGATTGGATGCTCGGGCTGAATGGCATGCCCTAACAAAAGTTCGAGAAGGAAAAAAGTTCGAGTATAATTCAGTTCCAAGCTTTAAAAATTCGAGCAACAATTCGCCCAAAAATTCGATGAACGGCAAAAGTTCGTAACTATATTTATTCGTATTTAATTCGTCTATAATCCAAAGATTTGATATTAAAAATTCGCAACCAAAATATAAAAGTGTAACTTAGAGGATATAAAAGTTGACAACCGTTGATGGGTCCCCCCTCAACTAGTGGACAAATGGTTAATCTGGGTTTTTGTAGGGACGTGTTTGTAGTTAAATTAGAAATTAAAAGTAAAATGTGGTTACTGGGTATGACAGTGTGGGTCCAACTCTGAGAGAGAGAGAGAGAGAGAGAGAATTGCTGGTGGTAAGTTGTCAGAAACTCGGTGGTCCAATAGGGAGAAAGAGAGAGTACTAACCTAATTGGCAGCTGGCGACATTGTAGACTAGAGTTGAAACTTGCAGGTGAAGTCGTGTGGTGGGGGTAGCAGTGTGTACAAAGTGGGAGATGGAATGAAGGAAAGAGACGAGAGCAAAAGGGTATAAGGTCTATTATTTATATTTTTCGTGAACCCCTATAAATTCACAAATTATTCATATTTTTTTATGTGTTCGTCTGTATAGTATGAGTACCAACTAAAAGTGATTAATTTGCAAATTTAAATGTCACCCACTCTAACCGATGTAGGCAACTCCTGCATTTTTAGAGAGTTATGTTTTTTTTTTTGTTCGAGGGCTCGGCGCTCCTGTGGGAGCCAGAGAAGGAAACCGACAATTTATCTGCACTCGCTAAAATCATAGCCAATCCCAAGACAACTTAACAGGGGTCTGGTATCAATCGACACCGTGCAAACCTACACTTGTTACCAAGCACCATTTTTAAGTGTGTGATTAGGCTTGAAGCCTTGCAATTCTATGGATAACATTTATGTCCATGCCCTGTAAATTGTAAAGAATCAGGAAAAAATACTTCCCACAAAATTTTCGTCCAAGATCATGGGCCTACATTATTTCCATTCTAAACTAAATTTTGATTACAAGAAATGGATAACCCATTTCAACACTGTCGGTAGCGACCATTATTCGTACTAGGCAATTAAATGCAGCCGTTCGAGCTTTCGGATAAATAAAAGTGAATTCATATCTAAACCTGTACAAACCAATCGCAGGGTGAGATCTACTTGCCCCTCGCCCAAAATGTCCAAGTGCTGATTGGTTTCCTGCCTTACTTGCGGGCCGCATAATAGAGTTCCATGTAGTCTAGTGCGGGCCTGTTCCAAGACCAGTCTTGCTCCATCACCTGCTTGCATAACGAGTTAAACCAGTCCCGCCCATCGTACCAGGAAGAGATTGCTCTGAAAAAATCATTTTATAAACATAATCAGTTTTTTACCCACCCCCACACACTCAAGAGCACCATAAAATTTGCTTATGTAATTCCTTATGAAGACATACGCATCGACAGAAGACAGCTCTAAACAGAGTCGAATGGCAAAACAGGACTCCTGCTGCTGACCCCAATAAGGGATGCTTGATGAGGATGATGACAATGACAAATAGTTATTGCCATATGTGGTTATATTTTACCTTTAAATAATTAGTCGGGTGGAGACCCACACACCATTCAACTGACCCATCTCAAAGATCTCCTTGGCCAAAAATTGAACTCATCAGGTGATTCTAACAGTTGGTTCTCTAAACATTTTCTGGACCCTTAGCCATGTTTCTGACATGTTTGAAAGAATTCTATTCAAATAAAAAAAATGCAAGATTGAAAAGTTACAATCACCCAATCAGCTCAATTTCAATTTCGGAGATCTTTTAACTGGAGCCAATCAAACAATGGGGTTCCATACCCCTGCATGTGCAGCACAAGTACCTGTAATCATTGGTAGTCATCCACCTAGTATACTCAACGAATACCCTCCTGTTTCCTCTTCATCTCATAATTATAATAACCAACCAAGAAATTTGAATATTGCAAAAAATACTAATAGAGAAAATAGAAAACACAACCACATCTACTCACCTACTTACCAGATAAAATGTTAAATCAATGGAACTACATTTACTCACCTATTGAGAGCATAATCAACACCACCAGAATCAGCTCCATCAAAACTGAATCCATTTGGTTCAAGACCTTGTGCTTGAGCTCTCTCTTTGTCATGGTCAACATCGAATACAGTATCGTAAAGCCCTGTGAGGAAAAAACAATGTAACTGTGGACCGTCGCCTACTTTCTTTTACCAATGCCAAATAGATGGCAAATAGAAATATTTGAGACACGTTTGCTGCAAACATCCTAGATAACTTAACCTTATATTTCTAACTTAAGAATAAGTATGACGGGATTTGGAATTACCTATATCAAAAGTATGTTTGCTAGCCTTCCAGTCTAATATGTGTTTCTATTCAGAATGCTCGCTTTGAATTCCAATGACCTTGAGAAGCTTCAATTGGACTTTTGTGGAGTGGTAGAGTGAAGAAGAAATTTCGTTTTGTGATGTGGAAGTTAGTATGTTGACCTAAGAAATTTTGATGGTTTCAGCTTGAGGAGGTTTTTTTATGAAAGGCTTGAGGTGGTTGACAGTATTGAATATGCTTCTTAGGAATTAGTTGCGGCATTTTAACAAGGGAGATAATGCTTTATGGAGAGTATGTTCACAAGCACAGTTGGGTTTTCGGGAGGTTACTTCTTTGTATGAGGCAGGTATTTGGAAAGGAATTATGAACATTCGCAAGGGATTTGCTAAAGGTAATAGTTCCAAGATGGGGAATGGTGAGATTGTTAGAATTTGGGAATGGGTGTGAAGTTGGTAAGCTTAGTGATGTTTGTCACCGGCTCTATAGGTTGGACCCCACTGATGTATTAACGGTGAATAACTACTTCATGACAAGGAATGAAGAGGTGGTTTGGTATCCACTATTTAGAGGAACTTGTTGGAATAAAAAAAATTGAGGAGACTGTTGAACATCTCCAACATTTAGAAGAAGTCCACATTTCCACTGATAAGGAAGATGAAAGTGTTTGGAAAGAGGACCCAAAAGGTGAATTCTCCATCCACTTTTTTTTATGAGCCCTTCCCTTTTTGGGAAAGGTAGTGGGCCTTGAGAAAATTTGAAAGAAGCCTGTGCCTCCTAGAGTTGAAGTTTTTATGTGGACAGTCGTGTTGGACACAGTCCTAACTATGGACCATCTTATCCATGGGAGAACGAAGTTCCCAAACAGATATATCATGTGCAAGGAGCATGAGGAAAATGTTAACCATTACAAATTTGCTTGACAGTTGTGGAGCCCCTTCCTCGTTGTTTGGCATTTATTGGGTGTTCCCAAAGATATTGGAGATGTTCTACCTTCTTGGTATAGTGAGCCATTAGGAGTTCATAGGAAGATTCGTAGAAAGATCCTTCTGTGCATTATTTTCGGGTATTTGGAAAGAACAAAATAGAAGGATCTTTGAAGAGACTATAGTAGACCTTTGCCAGAAGTATAGGATGACTGTTGGTGGAATGGTAATCATTTTGAAAATCTTCCATGGTATCAAAATGGGGGACTTTTCTTGTAATGGGGAGTTAATAAAATTGGAGACCAATTGATAGCATTCATTCATTTTGTTCAATATTTCCCCTATTTCCTTTTGGGAATGCTTTTCCCTATCTATGTATAATTTCCAGTATTTAACATAATATAAAACAATCTTTTTACATTTCAAAAAAAGCAATAGAGGACTTCAGATGCATATTGGCCTTTAACAGTGGCATGTATAGCATATAATCGACAGAAGAACACTGCAGATAATAGAATGCTCCCCCATCATTTTCCTTAAAAATACTGTACCCTTCTATCATTGAGAACATAATGTACGCACCTCCTGTTTTACGAACAATGGGTATTGAACCATATCTCATTGCAGTAAGTTGGGTTAATCCACATGGCTCAAAAATTGATGGTACTAGAATGAAATCTGCACCCGCATATATCTATCAGGAAAAAAATGGAAGTTAGTACTAATGGTGTTAAATCATGAATATTGAAGTGATATTCACATCCTTAAGCAAATACAGAATGACTCCAATTTAATCAGCGAGAACATACCAAGTGTGAAAGAGGCTCATCATAGGTTAAACAAAGGCGTGCACGATCAGCATGCGAAGAGTGCAAATGATTTGCCAAATTCACAAAATCATTCTGTATGCGAGGATCTGGAGCTGAACCTAGCAATACAACCTGCCATCAACATTATTTTGCATTGATGTAGATAATTGAATGACGACATTCACTCCTTAACAAGCACCCATTTAATTACACCAGAGTCTAGACTATTATATAAACAAGACTTTTGCATCAATGACAGACAAATGTGCTGCCCTTGACACTTGACCATATCTCTGCACCATACATTTGCCTCGCCACACCTATGCATCAATCCAGACAACAATAGTTGGCCCAGTCTAGGATGGGCTATAGCTTATATATAATATTCATCATATCTTAACTGTTCATTCAAGAGAAAGAGAGAAAGAACTGGGATCTGTAAAATATATTGGCAACATCAAACAGAGAAGATTGTATAAGTGGTACAATTTTTATTATGGCCCATCTAGATTCTAGACACCAAGCAAACAGTCAGGACTACTGCATAGGTGGACAATGTGTAGGTACAGCGAGAGAAGTCAAAATTTCCGTGTATTTCACAGGCGTGACCACTTCCCCTAAATGATATATATATGTATATATGAGTCAGGATCGGGGGACAACAATTTCATACAACATTTTTGACAACAAAAATTGGCACAGGCCAATGTATAAATTAGAAGTCTTGGAGTGGGGTGATTTTCGGCGAGGATGGTCTCTATAATGAGGAGATCATCTTCACAAAAATTCAAATCAATCTGATATTCGTAGATCAGTTTACAAGTTGAAGAATTATCGGCCGTCTATATTTATCTTTAACTTGAAAACCACATTGGATGGGGTTAGAAATTTCAGAATGTGCTGATTTTTTGTAGGGGTAATCTATATGATGAGGAGATCATCCTCACCAAAAATCAGCTATTGATTCATCTTCCATGTGGGTACGCCAAAATTGTTGTAAGAAATGTTGTATGAAATTGTTGTCCCCGATCCTGACCCTATATATATATATATATATATATATATATATAGAGAGAGAGAGAGAGAGAGAGAGAGAGAGAGAGAGAGAGAGAGAGAACCTGTCCATTGCGTTCAAGGGTGCGCCAAATAGCATGCTTGATGAGGTGAATTCCTTTCTGAACAGTTAAGCGAGTGATGATTCCTACTAATGGGAATTCAGATCTCCTCAAACCAAGCCGTTGCTGCAAGGCTTCTTTGGCGGCCCTTTTCCCCTCGACAACATTGTCTGAAGTGTAAGATATCTGGAATGACAAGTATCATATACTTGTATCATGAAAGGACTAGTGGAAGAAGTGACCAAACAGTCTTGACATATATATTTTCTCAGTTTACAATAAGTACAAGATAGACGTGGATAACTTGGTTCCATCTTGGAATTTCGAAAGCACTTATACTAAGGAATGGGTCCTAGAAAATATCTTAGAAACATTACACCAAGTTAGCGTCATGTTAACCTGGTATAGAGCAGTAAAAATGTGGCTGAAGTGAGCACATAAACTAAAAATACATAACCCTAGCATCCCACATAAGAGTCAAGGGAAACTAGTTTGCATCTTTTATGACTCTTCATATTTTTTGCTCAGTCATTACAAACACACATACAACTATGCCCATGTCTTTCTCGAAATCATATGGCTAGACCATCATCACAAAACCTTGAATGAAAGCTTTTCAAACCAATTCCCTTAATTTCTAAGTTCAGAACCCATAGCACCCCACTGTTGAACCCTCCTGTTAGTCTATCTTATTCTCTCTTTGTTTTATGCGGTAAGTTTCCTCTCTTTTTCTTTTTCTTTTTCTTTTTCTTTTTCTTTTCCTTTTTTGTTCCATAAACTTCCTTTTATCTCCTCCCTCATTTTCATCTTGATATTCGTCTGCTCCATGTAGCAATCCTTTCTATTGTGCCCATGTGAACAACCATGCTCTAATAGCTAAGAAAAATGATCAAACTCAAGATCTGTCCTTCAGACAGCAATTTGCAGTCCACAATACCCATCACTTTCCCATGTTGGTATTATCAGAATGAAACATGTTCATACCATGGATGAATTGCCAAAATAATTACCAAAGGGATAAACAAGGAAGAGTTTAACCTCGTTGTGGCAAAGATAGCATGATGTATAATTTTATACATATATGCCACTTGGAGGAAGAAATCTTGAGTCAATAGCCCAGGCCTAGGGCATTTCGATTCTGTGTTATGTTAACTCGTGGATACATTGAAATCAGTACATGGTGTAGATTAATTCCATAGACTCCAAATGGAGGGGGGATTTGACTAGAAACACATTACTTCAGGACCTTCATACACTCCCATGTCCTAAAAATCTTGAAAAAGAAAAAAAAAATTGTAAACTACTTACAGGAATAAATTTGTCGTTGTATGGATCCCAGATATCTGGATCAATCCCATTTAAAATACCATGGAACTTGTGCAGATGAGGAGCAATTACTGGATTTCTGGAAACCTCCTTTGAATAAGTGTGGGATACCTGCAGAAAAGCTTACATAAATAACTAAGATGCAATAAGTAATGGCAATAATGTTACAAAAACACATTACATACAAAGTTTTTTGGCACCAGCTTCTCAATTGTGCAGCAACATCAAGTTCTTCCCTTATATACAACAATGATAGGATTGAAACTAAAGAAAGTACCAGAAGGAATACAGAAATGGACTAATAATTCAAACCATTTAAGAACTCTACAAGGTTGTAAGGACTAAAGCATTCTCGAAGATGTGTGATGAAGTTTGGATCACAAATAACTCAGTTTAACTAAGAAACTTGACTTTGACAAATAGGTCACTTCAAGTTAACCATCAACAAGTAGTAAGTCGCCAAGACAAATAATTCCTAGTTTATAACTCAAGTCAGAGTGATGCTTCCTCAAAAATCAAGATTTAGTGGTGAATAAATCTTAAGCTATCAAAATGGATATTTGCAACACTTGACAAGAAAGACATTTCCTTATGAAGCAAAATAGTTGGGACCACAGACCAGACTTGAAAGAAAACTATTAAAAAAAAATTCCAAGCAACTAACCATGATAGAGACCTATGTAACAAAGACACAAACACTTGTCGGTGTCCAACACTGACACTGAGTGTCAAACATGCTGACCCCCACAAACTGAATACAATTGACACGTCCATACAGTTCCTTCCTTATACTGAAAGATGTGTCTTTTAAATAATTTAGTCCATGTTAAGTATTCAATATGGAAAGATGTATTTAGATTAAGCTAATATACATTAAAATCACATAATCCATATATAAAATAATAGCTGAAAACAAAATATTTGAATAAATTAAGATTTGTTTGAAAAGGTGTGTCGGCATGTGTCCGACACGTGAGTATGGAAAGGTGTCCAACACGGCAAATTCTTAGAAAACAGAGTGTCTTTGTTATATAGATAGAGACCTTTCACAAAGGAAAGTGAATGCATATAAGTAGACACCAAAGATACATCAAAAAGTCTCATCAAAATAAGCACAAGACTCCAAAATGCCAAATATATTCAAGCTTTGAAGGAGAAACATAGATACTAACAGTTGTAGCCTTGTCTGAGTATTTCATTGCTTTCCCAATGAGCTGGGCGCCAAATTCAAGGTTATGAATCGTGAAGACAACCCGAGCTTTACTGAGACCATAATGCACATAATGGTCCTTAAATAACCACGCAACAGGTGCACTAGACCAATCATGGCAATGTATAACATCCTGCCAAAGGTGTAAACCGTCAATTAAGATATGCATCCTTGAGAATAATGAAAACACAGACTAAATGTAACCATGGTTCAAATCCCCTTCCGTCTTGGCTGAGATGTCTCGTTTTGGTAGAGTATCAAGACGATACGGAGGGGAATGCATCGTCTCGTAACAAAAGCCTAATTTAAGCATTAAAATTGATTTATAACCTTATTTTCATAAAATATTGTATTTTGTAGCACGTATAAATGCTAAAAAACAAATTGTAGCCTAATTACGCCTTAAAAATGGTTTAATCTTATTAAAACATTTATTGTTTTTTCCTTTATTCCGTTCTGCCTCGATCGACATCTCAGGTTACCGAGACAATGAAACGGAACAATATTTAAACCTTGAATGTAACATAACTTACCGTTTAAAATATATGTCTATACAGACCAAAAAAACCCAATGATATTACTATTTGTGATTTCTTACAGATCTCACATGAAAATAATAATAAGTATCTTTTCACTTGCTAAAAGGAAAACATTACCAAATTAAATACTGCCCATATTGGTAAATGAATGAGTCGACTGGAAGAAGTGTCAATGGCAACAACTACGCGAAATGAGTAAAATCATAAATCTTACAGGATGGAATCCACTTTGGAGTAGAAACTCGAGACTAGCATGGCAAAAGAAACCAAATCTTTCTGCATCATTCCTACAACCGTATATGCACCCCGCCCAAAACAGTCTGCAAAGAAAGAGAAATGCCTCATAAATTCCCATAATGCTGATTTGTTGTATAATAACTGAAATTTATCAATACAATGACCAACAAACAAAGGTAAATTGTGCAGAACATACAACTATAAATACTTTCAAAGAGATACACATATGAATATGCACAAAAGGAGGAACACATGTATTTAACAATTTGTTGTTAACTCAATCTTGGGAGTTGGGACCCTACTCAGTAAACCGGAACAAGATGGGCGAGTTGCCCCCATCTTAAACAAGACCTTAACACGTTTATCATTTTGGATTCAAAAAATTAGAATCTAAAGAGAATGATGACAACAATCAGTAAGTTCAATAACGTTGGAATTTGGTGACAGAGAAAGTTCTTTTTCCCTTCAAAGTTATGTTATATGCTCCACTAGCCTAGTTTCACACAGGAAATTGTAGAACCATGAAGACCTCACCAAGGCACGTTAGACATGGCTCAAACAAGCTCTAAGAACGAGTTCTACCAGAGACACGAGACACTTACCCATAAGGGAATGACGAGTCAAACGACTGCTGACGTCAATCAAATGAAAAGGGACGTCAGCAGTGCATCTTGCTTAAGACTCTCAATACATCGATCTGGATCTAACCTGACTCTGATACCAAGTTGATTTGTGGAGTTATAGGGTTAATGGAGAGAAAGAGTAAGAGAGAAGAGAAGAGTCGAGAGGAAAAGAGATGTTGGTGAGTCTATTTTCTCACTCACACTAACTGATATATCTATGATAGAGATTACCCAAATTACCCTTAAGGGGTACAGAACAACAAAGCGGGACAGAAAAAAGACAAATTAGTCTCCATAGGTGGCAGGACACAAAACCACACAATTACAACAGCCTGAACATGGATGGGTCTCTCACTGACGACCATGATGGTTATGGGGGCATTATTAGAGACCACATGGGGGTGTCTCTTGTTGCTCTTGCAGGAGGATGTGCCCTTCAAAATATCCTTTTACATGAGCTTATGGAGGTGGAACAAGTTCTCATCCTAGCTTGAGAGGAATATCAAGAACATCAAAGTCTTGCTTAATTCCAAAGTGGCAATCGAATGCCTTCACAAAGCTATCAATTGGCCTTTGCAAGCTCCGTTTTGTTTGAAGTGTATAGACAAGATTAAAATGGCTTTTGATTTTATTCCTTTCATTTTGACTATAAGGAAACTGTTAGGGCAGTGGACTTCCTTGCATCTTTTTGTCATAGGTTGATGAGGTAACTATTTAGCCGAGTGCTTTCCTTAGCTATCTTACCAAGTTTATTGTGGAAGACTCTAGTGGTTGTAAATACTTAGGGGGTCCACCTAATCCCAAAGCTTCCCACCATCCCCCAACCAAAATAAAATTCATTAGAATAAGTGCCCAACTTGCACTGACTTAAAGGTCAACTTACCCTTCAAGAAAGTAACAAAAACAAAATGAAGTCAAAAGAAAACTAATTATCATTAATGAAGAGAACAATATATAATCTATTCCATAATGCATGTTTGTAAAGCTATAGGAGAAATACATATACCCATATGAATTAGTAGGTTCACTTGAAGCAAATAGCAATTGCAACATTAAGCCCTAGAAATTTAAGTGAGCAATAGAAGTAAGAGTGGGCAACAGGAATACTACATTACCCATTTTGAGGCTCCAAAAAGTAGACAGAAAGGCCTTCCACCTTTCCAGACCAAACTTTTATTTCAGTCCCACCCCAAGAATAGCTTCGATGAAATTGAAAGTCCTTCACCTACCCACAATACAGATATGTATCTTCGGTAAACTAAGACAAATTATTAATTATAAGAAATAAACTTAACAAAAGATATAGGGGAAGCAACGACATCAGCGATAGATGTTAAAAAATACACGACTATGTGCAAAATCATGAATATGTGTTAACAATCATCCAAGTGACAACTTTTATAAGACTAGTTAACACAACTACAGTGCCCATCACAAAAAATTATTCATTTCATTATTTTAATAAAAGATTGAAGTGTGAATCATTTAAAGAAAGCAGAAAGAAATCTGTAAATATTTCCACAAGCTATTTAAAACAATGAGAAAGAAGACTATCATAATCAATATAAACATGAAACAACAAAAGGTGTTACTTCTAGTCCATTTCTTTCAACACATGGCCTCACAGCTACAATGAAACCAGATAATATGGTGGCTAACTCCAAATCAGTTTTTAATCTAATCAGAAGTTAGAGGGCTACTGGTCAAGAGACAGCATGGACCACAACAATAAGAATTACACAAAAGGCATTAATTAGTTGGTTTAGATTCAAGTTAAGTTTCTGTTATGAGTATTACAGGTGCCTAAGTGAGGGACAACCATTTTCTCAAATTCTTCAATTTCAGTGAAAGATCATCATATTGCTATACCATGATTCCCAGATAGTTCCAGTAGCCTTTTGTATCCATATCAACAAAATTCAATACGGGTAATAGACTAATAGTACAGGATACCGCATGGATACTCCTAGGATACAACTATATCATGTCTTATTGTATTATTGGTTATTTTCTTAATTCCTATGGATTTTCCTATTTGGTGGATAGGACACCTGAAACCATATCCCAATATGGGTAACATAGTTTTTGGGATGTGTACTTATCGCACTAAGAAGAAAAACAACAGGAAAATTTGAAGAGTGATAATAACCTAAATCTCAAGTACCATTTAGTTGCATCTTATTACATACCTACTTCAACCCAAAAGAGTAACTCCAGAGAAGCCTCAACTACAATATATAAGAATTGCGAAGAGTTTGTTTATTTCAAGAAGAATATAATGTAGAACAATCTACATTTAAATGCGAGACACAAAACTCCAGCACAAGCAACAACATGAAATTTCTGAAGTCTAAGATTAAAGCAATAGATTTGAAGCTTACATTGCTAAGGTTCAAACAGTCATACTTTGGAAGAATTATGTCAACATTATGGCCTAAATCTTGAACAGCACGGGAAAGACTTGTGACAACATCTCCAAGGCCTCCCACCTGCAACAAAGTTGAACATGAATCAGCAAAATGAAAATATACAAGAACATATAAGTAGACTTATACAGTGGATTGCGAATGCTGATTGTATATTATTTATTCACATATTTTGGATATGTTCCCTGAAATATATAAGATTTATTTCTATAAAAGCCTTCAATTAGGAGCTTAAATCATGCTTTTGCTCTAGGCCAAAATACAGAATTTTAACAAAAAACATGTATTTTAGTGAGGCGTGCGCCTGATGCGCATGGAGCCCAGTCTAAGGCATGCACCTTGAGCACATAGTCACAAAGTCGGAATTCAACAATAAATTGGCAAGGGGTCAAGTCGGGAAAATTCGGTAAAAATCAACAAAATTCTAAAAGATATATCATGGCATATTTCAAGTTAGAAATGTATTTTTAACAAAACACATTTATCTGATGAAAATCACATCTATAATTCCATAATAATAAGTCATAACTCATAAGCATGATTCATCATTCATAATAAAAATTCCAAAATCGGCAAAATTGAAATTAGAAGGGGAAATTTTTTTTTAAAAAATGGTCTCAGCCAATTAATCGGCAAAATCGGCGATTGATTCGTGAATTCAAAAAATCGGAGATTTTTTGCAATATTTTGAAAAAAAATCAGAGATTTTTGTGACTAGGCTTGAGCATAGAGCGCGCCTTACTAAACATGTCTCGCCTTGACCCTTCTAAGCCGCTTTAGGTGCGCATTGACTACAGAGATAGTAACAGAAACTGACCTTTGCAATGGGGGCCATTTCTACAGACACGTGCACGATATGCATTGGTGGCTCCTTTGCAACTCCTCCAAACACAGGTAAGTGGTAGTCCATTCCATTTTTGTTGTCATAAATTCCACCATCTTCCTTCTCGGAGAAAACAAAGTCCATCATGTATGCATCCAGTGGAACCTTGACTACAAGTAAACACATTATTTCACAGTTATATCAACGAAGAGATGATAATATATAGTTATATACTTACATTAGAAACCAGAATGGCAGTCCAACTATAGTGGCAATAGGATATGAGCCTACATGTCGCATAATCTGTGCAAGAAATTGCATGAACATTCCCATTGGTCTCATAGCAGGTGTATGTGGGTTGAAAATGCAAAAACAATGAGTAATGGATTTGAGAAATTTATTAAGCTGGAAAGCCAGAGTTCTCGTCATTATTATTTTATAAACCCCCATGCTGAGATAGCCCTTTTGTCTTTGAAAGATGATTTTGTGTGAACATTCCCAAGTTCATTGCTTGCATGACAGGCATATGCGAGGTCAATAAATGCAAAAAACAGTTTTAGTTATGTGGATTTGAGAAATTTATTAAGATGGATCACCAGAGTTCTCATCCTTTCTATTTTACAAATCCTCGTGCTGAGGTCGCCCATTTGTCTTTTAAGGATGAATTATTCATGGATTGTCTTCATAGGATATTGCAAAGTATGCATCAGAACGAAACATTCTTCACAATTCTACTCTGTAAAACTAGGTAACTAATTTATCACAGTGTAACATTCGCAAGAGAAAAGAAGTTTCAAGGTAGTTGCTAACGAATGAAAGTTTAATTCAACCCAAAGAAAATTTTGAAGTATCCACCTTGCTTGGCTTTAGAATATCCTTCAAATTTCTCCAAAGAACTATAAGTCTGAATGTATCATTAAACTCTACATAATCGCAACAAAGGGATCAGAAGTATTGGTGATAAACCTCACCTGTAGCTTTGACATGAGAACCAATATCTGCAGGCATCATTTTCTGAGGGGGTAATGGGCCATTGCGGTGGGTCCAACGGTTAAAAGAGCATCTAAACCAAACTTCAGGTTTTCCATTGAGAACCGTATTGGAAGGATTGTAGAAAACTGTAACAGTGCTTCCTGCTTGGACATCAAGAGGCTCGGTATAGACTATATGCTTTTGAGACAGAAGAAACGTTTTCATGGTTCTTTCCTTAGTTTCAGCTTTCATGCGTGCTGTTCTTTCAGCCTGAAAAAACAAGCACATGAGAAGAGAGGGGAGAGGGCGGGGGGATGAGTGAAAGCCACATAAAAAATAAAGCTGCAGTTGAACAGAAAAGGAAACCTAAGGTACCCATCCTCTAGATCACAAAAATAGTCTACAAACGACACACTAGTCCACATGGCACATGTGCAATGTGGATATAACACCCAATGTGGGTCGCATCCCACTGAACATGTGCCGTGTATATGAATAGACCATCCTTACAGTCTCCCTGATTGGTTCTTCAGGTATCCTCATGCAGTTGAAAAAGAATCACACTGGATGCTTCTATAAAATTGAATGGAGATAATTACACCTTCAGTCTCTTTTTTTTACGGTGCACTATGGCTATAAATACCCACCATGATTCAAAGTTAAACTGACCTTTGCACGTATAGCCTCTTCTCTTAACTTTCTCTCCTCCTGAAGCTTCCGAAATAATTGATGTTCTTCTTCAACCCAATACAGATCTTCAGGTATGCAATTTGGGACAATAGCATGGAAATCTTGACGCTGATTGTTATCATACAGAGTGGCACTCCCAGGAGGCCCATCGGCAAAAACCCAATCCAAGACAAGGGCTCGATCAGGTACAAGAACTACAGAAGACAAAATATGCATCAGCTACACTCAGAGGTTGATCAAAAGAAGTATATTGTACAATAGGTGTACTACAAATTTGTTACTATCACTCAACTAAATGTAAATATGAATATTTACTCGCAGCCATTTAAAAATGAACAAAGTAACCTGATACTTTTATTCAAATTGAAAATGTCAGTATATGATGAGACGGCATTCATGTTTATGACTGTGAGTTTGAGAGCAATTGCTTGTAAAGTAACTATGTGCTCAGAGATTGTTGGTTTCACAAAACTCACTTGGGTTAAAAGCATAGTTGGAAAACTCAGCAAAGTCATATCAT
This sequence comes from Euptelea pleiosperma, assembly GCA_035048495.1. Lineage (NCBI taxonomy): Eukaryota > Viridiplantae > Streptophyta > Magnoliopsida > Ranunculales > Eupteleaceae > Euptelea > Euptelea pleiosperma. The sequence goes on from CM068545.1 coordinate 7,153,598, forward strand.
GAAAAATCGTTTCTTCAGCACTAACCAAAAGGTGAGGCGACTCACTTAGGCTTGAAATCCCCAACCTGGCAAAGTTTTACCAAGTGTTTGCATGAATTGCAAATCGAATGAGTCAAAAGTGACTCAGCTTAGTCACGGCATATATCATCAAAGGGGATACAACAGCAAGATTTGTTTTTGATACAACAACAAGATTATTTTATATATTTTTAAAATGCTTAATTATTTCTCACATTTATTAAAAATTCAAAATGAATCATACAAATCAAGTCTAGTAATACTAAAATCAAGTTCCTAAACTGGCCCACACATAAAGTCACAAGTCAAGAAACATAGAAAACCCACAGAATAACAAAAACTTATTTACAGATTAGGATTTCACAATTGTCATAGCCATGACTAATACAAACAAACAAGTCCAAACAAGCATGTGACCTTACTTAGGCCATCAGTGTATGCAAGCTTGGACTACTACCACATGCTTATAAGAATGTCATATGTTAGTTCTCTTAGTTTATTTCCATTGGAGTTTATATTATATAGATGGGCTGTATGTAGAGTGTTGGACCCATATGTTCTATTAAGGTAAGTGGGCCCACACCACCTAAGTGAATAGTATATGTATTAAGATAAGGAGGCCGAACTACCCTAGTTCGTGACTCTCTCTCTCTTTCTCTCTTCTCTTATCTTCTCTTTTTCTCTCAAACCTTAGGACTTTACTTCTAACATGGTATCAGAGCATATTTTATCCTAAGAACCCTAGTCCTTCCGTCTTTCCCATCCTTTCTTCTTCTCCTTCATCTTCTTCAAGTGGGAATAAAGTTTCTAAGGTTTTTGATACAAACAAAAACTTTTGAGATTATTTGTTTGAGGTTTGTTTACACCTAGCCAGATGTGGACCCAGATTATACTACTGATTTATTATGAGATTGGGAACCCTACTAGCATACACATCAGTCAAAAATATAGTAGGGATAGATGAGAAAATGAGAAGGAACTGTATATATATATATTAGGGCGAATAGAAGGGTCGGTTAATTCTAAAATAGATCGCATATTTATGTGCTATCTAGTGGTATGAAACGCTGCAAGAACCATATGATATTGTCAGTTATCATAGAATTTCGATTTCTTCTGAGGAACTCACTATGATGCATGTTGATCGAGATTAGCCGAGGGTAAAATTGCACACTTGATAGGCAGTAGACACGAGAGCATGATGGTTACCTCTACACTGGAGTTCCTTTGGATCCATGGAATTTTTGTAGTCGTCAAACATTTGGTCGACCTAATAATTAAGGCTACCAGCGACCTAAGCCAGAAATGTGGATACAGCTTCTAACCCACACCAGATTAGCTAAATGTGTCAATGGCAACTCCCAAGCTGAAAAATTAGGACAGGTGAAGATCAAACGGCCCACGCAAAAAGGCTAACAATGCAAGTCCAAATCAGTGAATTATTGGACTACTACTAAGACCGGGGCGGATAAACCAGTAGTAACTTAACGTAGTTTCTCTACATTATGCATCATCACTTACTGTTATTTATAGTTATCCTAATGAACTGGTTGTATAATTTTTTTTATGTTCATTTGTTTTAGTAGTAACCCTTAAGGTAAGAACGGGAATTGAACCCAGGTCTTTAGGTACAACCCCCAAAATACCTGACCAACTGACTGTATGATTTGAGATTACAAATTATATGTCGTTGATATTATCCATCTGATTTCAGTTCCAATATACTATTGTTTTAAATATAAAAATTCATTCATAATTTTGTTTCAAAAATAGTAATTGAATGTTAATTAACTATTCAAATTACTATGATATGATTTATCATTTCTGTTTATACGTCTGTTTTTCCTTAGATGAAATCATGTGATAATGGTATATATGTAGTTCCTGACGATCAGGAAAAGTTCCTAGAGAAGTAATGGTATATACGTAGATCTTTTGGAGTGGAGATGACTCGGTGATACTGAGATCACCAATACTTTTATTTTGTTATATTTTATTATCTCAGAATTATTGTACATATTCTTTTAATACATATACAGCTATATGTATACCATCATACTCCGACTATTCATGTTCATATCTTCTCTTATATATATGAAATAAACGACATGTCTGGAAATTCAATATAATCATTTTATTTAAATTGCTAATAACTAATTCAACTGAATGGTAAAATAATCAAAAGCAACACATGCAGTATGACCCTATCTGATTACAAGAGTCTGAAGTTATCATTATAGCTTCGGAGCCTAGTAATTATATGGAATGAAGATTAGCTAGGTTAGTAGTTCTCCCTCAGATTCCGTATCAGGAATTGGGACGTGCCAAAATGCGCGAAAACGTAATTTGCACACAAGAATGTTTTATGTGCCACATTTGCATAAGATCCAAACAGACCCTTGTAGTAAATCCCATTCTTAGTATCCATTGTAAATCACATTTTGCAATTGTTTAGAAAGGGGCTAGGAGTGTCTGTTACGAATTTTGGAAGTTATTTAGATGTTGGAAGTCTAATTACTTCTTTATTTGAATTAGGATTAGGAAACTTGTTTTCCAAGTCAATTTAGATGCTGTTAGAGGTCTAAATGATGGGTAAAAACTGTGTCATGAATGTTGTTTTTTTGTCGATGTTATTGAGTTTTGGTTGAGTTGGATAAAGTATCTAATAGAAGATTTTTATTGAGATAAATTCATTTTTTGCATGTGAGCTGCATTTTCCTATCAAGTTAGTGTGTTGATTGTGATTTATGTTCATGGGTTTATTGTTGTTTGCTACTGTGTTAAAGTAATTCAGGCATGTCCTACATCATATTGTATGCCCAAGTGGTCATGGAATACCACACTCAATACTATATCTTTGCTGAACAAATACATATAAACTGGTATACCAAGTTCAAGACACAATTTGTAGTCACACATACCATGAGCATACCACCAGTCACCATCCTTTCTTGAGGAGCAGACAAGCCTTCCAATGATAGACACCCCATCCTTCCAATTATTGTGCCCCCCGTGAATCCAGAGTTCCTTAGCATGAGCAAGCGGACCAAAGCTCCTGTTGTAATATAATCTAACCAAGTCCTCACCTTTAAACTCACTAGGCTCCACATGCCACACATTATCAACAGACCCCACAGCCTTTTTCATTATTTGATGTAACATTTCCCGTCTCTTTTCAGTCTCCGCCCTTGCCTGCGCTCTATCAGCTTCACTTGCAGCCTTCTCTGCTTCTATTAGCCGTTGCTCTTCTGCTTGTCTTTCCCTCTCAGCTTGCTCTGCAGCAAGTTTCTCAAGTTCCCTTCGTTTCTCTTCAAGCAAGAATTCTTCAAAGGCAAATGCATTCATTCCACCTTCCACATGTACAAAAAAATCTTTTCTGTCATTATTCTCGTAGACACTTCCCCCATTGAAGAACACGAAATCCATCTTGTATGCCTCCTTAGGAACATATACCCGGCATGACCACCAATCTCCTTTGAATTCAGTCTTGTTCAACTTTATGGTAAAAGATTTCCATTTCCAATCATTAAAGGCTCCCATGATCAAAACATCTGGTTCGTTCTTCAAAGCAGAGAAGCCCCTGTTTAGGAAAACTTCTATCTCTTGGTCAGGTTTCACCACCTGGGGATAAACAAACATTTTATTCCCTCTTGAAAAGTTCTCCTCAGCAAGATCTTCAATCACCTGTTTGTATATATGGGCATCCATATCCAACTTCAATTGCACTGAAGACTCCTCCACATCTGGCTCTTTAACCACTAAAGTTTCACGCTCATCAAGTAATTCGGATTCCTCTAACTTAGTTTCACTTGCATTCTCATCAGTCTCAGCAAGAGTTTCTTTTTCCTCTATGCCACTACTCTTAATCACATCCGACCACTTTCTTGCTAATGCTGTTCCATCTACCTTGTCCTCAATTTCTCTCTTGGTAAGAATATCCGGTTTCTGCAACTCAGACACATCTTCATCAATTCTGGCAATTCTTCCATTGTCCTCTATTTCATTGCTCTTAACCACAGCCGACTTTTTGCTTGTTGATAATATACTGTCATCTTTGTTTTCAACTTCAACCCTGTTTTCTTTTTCTTTCTTTCCAGGAGAAATTTCAGTTTCCTGTTCTTCACCAGTGTCAACTTTCATTTCAGCTAAATTCTTGCTAGACCCAGTATAGTCACTAGATGTGGAAGTTTTTGAACCGTCTTTTTCTCTATTATCACTTTGATCCCTCTTCTGAGTGCTCGTTTCAACTGGTGTTTTTGGAATGAATCCCTTAGGAGCAGAACCTTTCGTCCTGGGAACCGGACCTTTTCTTGGTTTCCTCCTCGAGTATTCTACAAATTATAATTAGAAGTTAAAACCACTCAATTAGTGAGAACAATGGACTTCAATCTGTACCACAATACCTATCAAGGAGAAATAATTAATTAATTTACTGACCTGCACTTGTGATGATACGATTAGAAACCCCAATTCCCGAGTTTTCTTTGCACCAAGGAGATGACTGAAGTGAATGGATTAAAAAAAATTTAAAAACTAATACAAGAAAAGGAGAAATAAGAGAGGTGCTACCAAATACAGTACGTAATCAGGTTATCTGTCTATGATCACTATAAAAATTTGACAGTCTTTAGTGATCACTTATATCGGTCATTCTACACTAACCAAAATGTAAACAAATATTCCGCCACAATTAAATTGACTGGAATCCAAAAAACGGATTAAGTTTAACTCACATGCAAAACAGAGATTTTATTTGAAAAATATACACTCAAGGACTAACCCAACTCTTAAAAATAGCAAATTTATACTGTATGTATAAGGAAAAATAATTAGAGGTGTGATACCCAATATAGCCCTTAAATCATATTAACTGTCTAGACTAACTGCAAAATATCAGGGACTCAGGATCTTCTGTGATCACGCAAATCATCCAATCTACACAACCCACAAATCATGAAAGAATTGAAAGAAACCCAGTAAATTGAAGTTCATGTACAAAACAGAGATTTTACTTTAAAACCTCCATTAAGCTATAATCCAACTCCGAAAAGAGTAAAATAATTTAATAAAATTTCAAATAATAATTCAATCTTCAGACAAAAGAAATCACAACTAGTCCATTTCTGAAGTTTAAAAATTTCATATCCATTTCTGAATAAAATAAACTGAAGAATCACAGTACTCGCCACTAATTCACTGAAAACTTAAACAGTCATTAATAAGAAAATACAAATAACCCATTTGCGTTTCAAAATCAATCTAAGTAAATACCAAAAACCAACCATTTATGTTTCAAAATCAATCACAATAAATAAACCCAATCATGTTTCAAAATAAATCCCATTTCCTTCTACTAAAGAATCCGACAACTTAATAATCTATGGATAAAAATAAACAGAAGAATCCATTTGTGATTCAAAATCAATCATAGCAATCAAGCCAATAAAAAAAAAGAACAATAAAAATTAAAAAAAAGGAGAGAAATCGAATTACTTGTGAAGATGGATTTGTTCTTCTATGAGAGAAGAACCCAAGAAACGGCTTGATCTTCAAGTGGGTTTTCTCAGGGAAGAATCTTCTGCAACAAACTGGTCTTTGTACTTGCAAAGCAACCTCCATTGTTGCTCCAGAATGTCTGTTTCACCGATTTTCTTCTGCTCCACAAATGCTATCAGACCTTGGATCGACCTCTATCTCTGTGCATAGATAAATAACAAAATATTTAACAAAACAGAAGAAAAATAAGTGTAAAATATATAACAGTCCGCTCTGCTGATAACACTTGTAGCTTCTTCAGCCTTCGCGATTCTGAGCCTTAAATATTGTGTAAACCATACACGGAAATTATAGGACTATAAAAGCATCTCTACCGTCCGATCTTAGCAGGTAAACATAAATCCAAAATGATAAATTGATAATGGGACCCAGATTGACCGTCAGATTGTCTGATCAATATACTTTTATGCAGTGAGGAGGAAGGTTTGGTTCGATCATGATTAAAAAATAAATTAGGCTGTGTAGATCTTGCTTATACACTGAGTTCTCTGTATAAATATACAGAGAATGACTCCTTATTTATTACTCATTTATCGCTTTTCTAGTTGGTCTATTTTTCAGAGGCTAACTTTGCGCTATAGCTTTGACAACGATAACTTAATCCGGAGCTGACACGTGTCATATCAATGCATGATGCCACTTTGCTCCGAGGATTAGCTAAGTTGAAAAAGTGGGCCTTTCTCTGAAAAGGAGATTTGGTCGTTTTTTATTGGATATACGTGTCAATCGGTCGGTTGGTAGATCAACCTAAGGATGACAGCTTCCTTAGAAGGACACCAAGTTTAGGTGTCACACACAACTTGTGCAAAGATTTATATGGGAGTTCACAGTGATCACGTTGTTTTCTTCTTGGATTTATTTGTTTTCAACAACTAATTAATAAAATTAATTTGCATTTTGGTTGATCAACAAATTAACAATCCACGTCGGGTTTTACGACGAATGGTAGCAAGCAGTCCCTTAATGGAGTTGCACAGATGCAAACCCGCAAAAATAGTCGAGAAAAAAAATATATATTTTAATTCAAAGGTATGGATTTTAAATTTTCAAGGCAGTTTTCTTGTCTTAGTGGAGTTGCACAGATGCGAACCTGCAAAAGACAAGAAAACTGCCTTGAAATTTTGAAATCTATACCTTTGATTTAAAATATATATATATATATTTTTTGACTTTTTGCGGGTTTTGCATATGTGCAACTCCATTTTTGCGGGGTTCCCATCTGTGCAACTCCACTAAGGGACTGCTTGATAGCATTCCTTCCACGGGTTTCTTTTGGATTATCAATATGATAAGATAATTCATTAATACATCAAAAATTGTCTTAAGAAATTATTTTTTTTTTGTCATTACGGCAACATAGCCGCCTTCCAAATTAAGGAAAAATCATATAAATTGAGTGAATTATCCCCACATTGATGGAGAGTTTGGATGCGCAAAATATCCCGTCTTCATACTGTTTTGTTCAAGAGAAGGATAAACATTCATATGGATCCAGCTCATTATGTGATCTCATGAAATTAGCAAGCTAATGCCCAAAATTGGATGAGTAAAAGATATTCGAAGTCCTCCAATTGGATTCAACAAAGTGTAATTGGAAAAATTGAATTGAGACTGGTCATTGAATCGGTGGACTGACTGGTTCGGGGGTTCAACCGGTTGGTTAAACGGACTATTTTGCTAATTTGATTTTTTATATAACTAATAATGACAAATATTGGTTGATGCTAATCTAGACCGTTTTCGTGACGGTTTTACCAATTTTCCAGTTCAACCGGCCAGCTAGTCCAATCTGAGTTTCAAAACACTACTGAAACCAACTCAAATCGTGGTGCAAAGAAACAGCAATAGTGAATCCAACCATGGTTTAAAAAACGGCCGTTTAAACGGTAACGCCCCAAGCCCGTTTCCATTAAAATCGTTTGAAGACATTTTGACGCTTTAAATTTAACGGTCGTTTTTTGTTTTAACGGCCGTTAAAACCGTTTAAATGGCTATTAATTTTTTATTTTTTTTTTGAAATTTTGAATTTCAACTCCATTTTTTCCGTTAAAATCTTTTTTTTTTTTCATTTTTGCCCCTAGCCATTTCAATCCGTTTTGACAGCTGTTTAAATGGTTTAAACGGTAACAGCCCCAGTCCGTTAAACCGTTAAAACAACCTCCTTTAAACCTTGAATCCAACAACAAACTTAGGGCAGAGTTTACTGTGCATACATTCAGCTGAGTTTGTGGCATTTCGCCCGACACTCAACTCATTAAAGGGCATGTTAGGGGGGGTATTATTAGTTTGACATATCTATAATCCTAAGGATGGATCGAATTAGTGCATTTTCGAAGATGTTGAAATGCTTAAAAAGGCTTTGCATGTATGTATGTATGTGTGGGTTGGAATATGTTGACACATTCACATAATGACACGGTCGTGGAGCCCACATGGAGATGAGCTAAGGGTTGATATTTTGTGAGAATGGTCTACTCATCATTGAGATCATCCTCATGAGATATCAACCATATCTGAAATTTCTAACCCTATTACATGTGAAGTTAAAGTTAATAGTGAAAATAGACAAATTTTTCAACTTGCATTCCACTTTTCATAAGACTTCAAATGTCGGAAGGAGCTATTTTTGGTGAGGATGATCTCCATGTGCACCCTAAAACCGTGTGTCATTATATGTGTCACAAAACTATGTGTCAACCTATCACAACATATATACTGTATGTATATATGTAAGGGTCTTTTTGAGACACTCGTAGCCTTAGACAAGCATATGTTCTTTTCCGTACCAGACAAGCTTATGTTCTATTATCAGGGTTCCGAATCATTGCAATTTATAGGAAGGCTTTATTGAAACACAATCATAGCATTAGGCAAGAAGTATGTGGTGTTTGTTATTACAATTTCAACGAGTTTGAATGCTTAAAATAATGCCCTTGGAATGTGCATACATATCTATAGACTTCCATTAACACAATGATGATATATCATTGGATATGCATGTATTTTTATTGGTAAATTGACACTTGCATTTTCTAGCAAGTTCAAATGGACCAAAAATTCATCTGAAAGCCCACATAATATCTTATGGGTTTACTGAGCGAAAACGCGGGTGCCACTTGTCGTAGTACTAGACAAGTGTAATGGCTTAAGTGGTTGCAATCCAACTAGTCTGAATGATTAAAAAAAAAAAAAAAGCATTAAGAAAGCCCAAAACAGTATATTGGGTTTCTTTTGAACATAGCCATATGACCCATGTTAGGGTTGCAACTCAAGCAGGTTAAGTTCCATTTGGGACCAACCCGAGCTTCAAACTACTCAATCCAACTCAAGATCCACTTTGAGATGCTCAGTTCAAGTCCAACCGCAGCTCTATATATATACTAGGGGAACGCCTCGTGGCATCTTACGTGTGGCAACACCTTACACATGGCACATATTTAGAGACCACTGACCGTATAGATGTTTTTCCCATCTTTATGTGGACCTACCTACGAAAATTCATCCTGAATAGCAATTTCTATCAATTAGATTATAGTCTTTTTTATGGTCTGTTTTCAATCGTAGATTTTTAACATTACTATGAGGTGCATTTTGGCCAATGACACCACCATTCACGTGCAACTGACCGTATAGGTGTTTTGCCCATCTCTAGGTGGACCTACCTACGAAAATTCATCCTAATTACCAATGAATTTTGACACCATTAATGATGGGCCATATTATAAGCCACGTGGCCCAATCTTAGAGATCACTGACTGTATGGATGCTTTTCCCATCCCTAGTTGGACTTACACATCAAAATTCATCCTGATCAATAATTTATAACTGAGCTTTTTCTTGATTTATTCGTAATCGTGGATTTGGATCATTATGATCCAAAGGTTGGAAAATCACTAATCCGTTACATTTTGTTTCGTACCGCGGGATGGTAATAGGGCCGCGGATGTGATGGCATCAAAGTCAAAAACACTTAACTCACCCATAGTATGTGGGACACTTCCTATCCAGCCTGGTTAGTTTTAGTGCTAAGGGATGATATAGACCATAGTGATGTATATTCTGCTCTGTTATCTAATGAAAGAGCTTAATTACAAAAAAAAAAAAAAAAAAAAAGGGTTTATTTTTGTTATATAAGTCCATCTAGGGATGGACCAAACATCCATATGGTCAATAACCTCTGATAATGTGACACGTGTTTTACATTGTGAGTCCATCGTTAACTTTGATGATGAACTTCATCATCTAAATTTTTCTAGTCAAAGAGTTTAAGTGGCACGTCAGAATGCAATAATTGCTTGCACAGTTGAGTTGAAATGTGAAAGTATTGAATGACCAAAGTACCCTTGTTAAATTAAAAAAAATTCAAAAACTAAAATAAGTACTTTTTTTTTCAATTTAAAGAACTTGAGGGCATACTAGAAATAAGGATTTATTTTACTTTTTTTAACATTGAACGAGCTGCAGGGTGACGTGTTCTCTGACACCAAAAATATCGAAAAGCCCCTGTCAAGCAAATAAAAGGAAGAAAAGAAAAGTAGCAAGAATAAGGACATTTGTGGGATATTGGGAGTTTAGCGTGAGACATGCCAGAAGGGCCTTCGCATTTTAAATAGTAGAATATATATATTACGAATGTCTATTTAGGCTTGGACTGCAAGACCAATTAGCAAGGCAAAGTAGGTTGTACTGCCCATTGGATAAACCGGAGAGCTCCGTCCATGGTATATGGTCGCAACACTGGGGAAGTCTTAAACCTAGACCTCCCACAAAGGGGAAGGTACACATATACCCTGAGGCATCGGGATACAAGTTGAGGCCTAAGGCGAAAACTCCATATAAGGCCTTTTTTATTATATTAATACATATAGTTAAATTAAAAAAAATTATACTCTATATTATTGAAAATCTTTATATAAAACTTTTCTCGATAATCAAAAACTAAGGAAAAAATTCAGATTTGGAGGACTCTCGTGGCCGGCCCTACATAGATCATTTTTTGGGCCTAATGACTGCATGGATGTTCAGCCCATTAGTAGATAAACACACTAAAAATCAGCTTGATTGATGATTTCTGACCATTGGATTTACTACCCAAAAAACATGCTTGATTCCAACGGCTAGATCATGTCCTAAAAAGTACTTAAATCTATGGCTAAAGATAATCAATCAAGTTGATTTTTGGTTTGTATATCCAATAAGGAATGGGCTAAAAATCCATGTGGCTAGTGGGACTTGGGCTGGGGTTCCACCCTTGAGACCTGACCAAACTTAAGCGATGCTCAACCCCAGCCCGAGCCCAATTTTTTCTAAAAAAATTCACCCCCCTTTAGGGGTGTAAATTTGGCCCATGGCTCGACCTGTTTATTTTGGCCCCAGTCTGGACTATGGCCTGGTCCGACCTGCTAGTATGTTTGGCCCGGCCTGCTAAGCATCTGGGTCGGGCTTTGGAGTTGAGCCCATGGCCTCACCCAACCTGTGAAGAGAGCTTTGGTGGCTGGGCCAGCCGCATGGCCCGTCATATCAGGTCACACGGCCGGTCGCTAAGCCAACCCCCTCTCCCCAAATTTTGATTTTTAAAGCCCCCCTCCCCAAAAATTTGATTTTTAAAGTTCCCCTAAAAATATCGAATTTTTCCCTTCCTCTGTGTACGACAACTATTTTTTAATTAATTAATTATTTATTATTGCTTTTTTGAAACCAGGTGTGAGCTTGGCTGGTGGGCCGGCCGGGCTTTACTTTTTCCACTAGCGTAGTCCCTCCTTGCCTGCTTCGGCCCAGCCTACCCTCCATAATTTTTGAGCGTTTTTTTTTTGTAAGGTTTTAGTGGGTCCCAAATGATCCAAGCCCCAAAATCGACTGAGTCTATACCAGTCAATTTTTTGGGCTTTGGGCCGGGCTCAAATAGAGAGGCCTTTGGCCTGGCCCATATAAATTCGGACTGGGATTGGCCAGCCTGAAACCTGGAAAAAACCCAATAACTCAGGCCTGGTAGCCGGAATGTACACCCTCGGATACATAGACTTGACAACTTGGTTGGGTCTCGGTTCATCTATTCCGGCATGGTTTATTGATACTTGACCCAAAGCCGACAAATGTCAACCCACTCTCGCAGTCGGTTCTCGCACTATATGCGCACCCATGCGCATTTTAGAAACTACTCGTCCGCAAACCACTGTTCTTTCTCTTCAAACTGTGCTCAAAACAGGGAAGAGACCAAAATCAGCAGACAAGCGAAGAACAAGAAGTAAACACACAGAGACATAGAAAACCAACAGAAAGGAATACCAAACACCGAACATGGAAAACAAAGAGAAGATCAGGATCGTTGTTTTCTCCATCGCTTGTTTGGCTGCAATCTCCATCTTCGCAACCGCACATTATCGAAGACGTCGAAAACAAAAAGGTTCTTCAACCATCTGCTACTTAGAAACGGATCCAAAACCACAAAATACCTTCAAACGCGTCTTAGCTGATAACTCATACACTCCATTCAAACACTTGAAGCGAAACGAAGGTACATTTGTTTTCTGTCCATCTCCATAGATTTGAGTTGCAGAAACCCTAGCTAACTAAATTTAGTAATACTTTTATCAGAGAAATCTCCGAACTCGCATCCATACGAGGAGGATATTACATTTCTGTTGAACAATCCTCAGATTGAGGTCTTCAGCTTCGTTACTGGTAAGGTAGATTTGGAAATGAGTGCTTCTTACGTTTGGGTAGACACGGAGTCTCAGTTAAAGGAGCTTGTAGAGGTTTTGAGTAAGGAAAGAGTCTTTGCTGTGGATACGGAGCAGCATAGTTTACGCTCGTTCCTAGGGTTTACGGCTCTGATGCAGGTATATTCTCGAACAGTGTCTTTGAAGGATTATAAGAGTCGATATAATTTTTGAAATTTGAACAGATTTCCACTCATAAGGAAGATTATCTAGTGGATACGATTGCTCTGCACGATGTAATGGGTGTTCTTCGCCCTATTCTTGCCGATCCTAATATTTGTAAGGTACCAGTCTTTATGTTTATTTTTGTTTCATTCGAATCCAATCAGTACTTCACTGCTGTTTATTTATTCTGGATTATATCTATAAACAACAACCAAATTGTGTAGTGACTAGTGATTGAGAAAATGAGAATAAAATACTTTGAAGAGATGCCGGAAGACTAGCAGAGCGGCAGAGTCTCCTGTATCAGTAAATCTGCTTGTAATTGCATAATGTAAGTAGTGTCTCTAGTTACAGGTGCTTTCAGAGAACCTACTGTGAGTTTATATAATTCCACCTCAATGCCAGCCGTTGGATATGGGAATGGTGACGTCATGAAAAAGGGGTGTGATGCCATTATTCCCATATCCAGTCGTTGAGGTGGTATTATATTAACGTACCATCGGGAGGGTCACATCAGTGTCCTTAACATATATAGATCAAAATAGAAGCTTGAAAAATATGATGCTTAGACATAGATGCTATAGTTGTTAGGCTGGAGGGATTTGTAGCAGAAACTCTACATCATTCTGCTTTTGATACCTTGAAACACATTTATATAATGGTTGCATTTTTTATCAAATGTAATCATTTACAAGATCCAAAATGTCAACTAAACCTAGATATTTAGGAAAAAAAGTCAAATGCTTTCAAAAACAACTACCATTTGTAGTGTAATAAACATGTTAATATTACTGTGTTTTGTAGTTCCATTATGAGTGGAGTTCATTTGGTGCAATGTTACAAGTTCCAAGGTAATTTATTAAGGGATTGACAAAATTATTTCTGATGTAGGTCTTTCATGGTTCTGATAATGACATTCTCTGGCTTCAAAGAGACTTCCATATTTATGTTGTGAACTTATTTGACACTGCAAAGGTAAGTGTCAATGTTCTGATGCTATCAAATATTGTGTTCGATTGCTTGTGAAACATACATTGTTTTGGAGCTCCAATTTGTTAAAAATGGCCCTATATTAAGAGAATCAAGCAGATCGGATAACTAGCATCTTATTTGCCACCAAATAACATGAGAACTCTGTATTGTGAAAGAAACAACAAAACCCTCCAGATATGGAAGTGTAGCACCAGAATCTGTATCGTGTTGGACTCCAACACAGGTACTTTGTTAGTTTAGAAGAAACCATACAACATAGTTTGCCACCCTATTCAACTTCTACGGAATCTTCTTTGGAAACTCTGGTCTAATAGGAACTAGAGGTGTTTCTAAAGATGTCTGAGGTGAGATTTTAAGTTGTGCTTATGGAGAAGAGCAAATATTGCTTACCTTTCTAGAGTTTAGCCAAGTTTCAGGTAGAAACTGTATAAAGAGAGAATCTTATTATTCCAGAGGAACTTTCTTGGCTAAAGGTTTGCATATTTTGGTTTTCTTTTAATAAAGTTTTATTACTTATTCAAATAATACAAAACACAAATTTTAAAAAAAAGAAAAAAGAAAAAACTGAACTTCAACTGATGTGGTATTTTGTCAGTTTTTTCTCTTCTCCTAAAATCATAGACATCCATCTTGTTTGAATGAGTATTTCCCCCCAAATTATAGATACTTTGCATTCACATGATTGTCTGACATCTAACTCATCCCCAATTTGGTTTTTGATATTGTCCTCGCAGGCGTGTGATGTGCTGTCAAAACCGCATAAATCTTTGGCATATTTACTTGAGACATACTGTGGTGTAGCCACAAACAAAATGTTACAGGTTCGGCATAGAGTTTGTCTTACTCTTATGCATTTTTATGATTATCATCAGACCTTCTGTCATTACTATATGATGATCCAACTTTAATTTTCTGAAGCAGGGAACAATTTATGCATATTTTTCTTGTATGCGTGTTCTCCCATGCACACATGCCTGTCTGTGGGTGTGTGTATGAAAAGGTGTCTTCATGTGCATATGCATCTATATGTGTGTCTGTGTGGGCGTGTAGGTTTGTTGTGTGGATGTGTATAAGTGCATGTGTTTATGCCCACTGAGTAGGTATCCATGCAATTGTGCATCTCTCTTGTGCTGTGTGAATGCACACATCTCCGCATTGTATAATACAATTTGATTCAACATATTTATATTCTCCACTCTGCCTAATTCTTATCTTGATAATTGTTGCAATCTGTAGTTTGAAAATTTGAATTGGGATTCCTTGAGGTATTCATGATAGATAGGTTTAGTCCTGCTTTGTTGATTTTTTTGCTAACGAAAAGTAGGATCTGAGTTTCCAGGTAGTCTTTCTGTGTACACGTGACATACATACATACATACATACATACATATATATTTTGTTTGCAATTGGCTAACACTGGAAGGTCCACTTTAGAATATCAATCGCTTGCTATATGATACAGCTCTGAAAAGCTTAAACTTAGATAATTCAATTAATTGGTAGTCTTCTGAAATGTTTTGATTTTACATGTTAGCAGAGAAGTTATTTTTTCTCATTTGTTGTCTTTCGGAATTACAGCGTGAAGACTGGAGACTGCGTCCACTGTCAGGAGAAATGGTCCAATATGCTCGTGCTGATGCTCACTATCTGTTGTATATTGCAGATTGTCTAGCCTCTGAGCTCAAAACACAGGACAATGGTATGCCCTTTTTGCTTGTGTTAACTTTGTCTCTTAATAAAGCTTAGGTGGTTGCTTCATAACTATAAACATGAAGACATTGCATGAAGTGGATAAACCATTAATTAGTTTTACTCGAGCGCATAACCTTTTCTTCTACCACTTAATAATGGCCATTATTTGATGCTTTATTGCAGTTATTTCTCATTTATTATTTTTTTGGTCCTGAAGAAAACACCCATTAAATGTGGTTAAACCATTAATGATGACAGTTATTTACTGTCGCAATGGGAGTCAATATAATATAGTGAACATCAAATATGTTGTGTCTAATGTATCGGCTACCTTATCAGTTCCATTTTTAGATTGATTTTCAAAGAATTGACTTAAATTGTCATCTGTGCTGCAAGAAAAATGAGGTAGAGGTTTATTTTTCTAACCTAAGAATGTGGTCTTCGATGGAAATAAATTTTGGGAAACCAGTTACCCTGTTATGGTCTGTTTCTGCATTTATTTCTTCAACTGTTCGTACTCTGTTCTCCGTTCGATTTCTTTGGCACTAGTTATTGTTTGTCCTTTCAGTGGGCAACTTGTCATTATCATGATGATGAATTCTGCATACATTTTCTTCATAGCATCGAATTTCTGAAGATAATAATGTCTCAGAAAATTCAGCTTGTCTCGGTGACAAGTTCCATTTTGTTCTCGAGGCTAGCCGGCGTTCAAATATGGTCTGTTTGCAACTTTACACAAAAGAGATTGAAGCGTCTCCTGGAGACTCTGCTGCAGCATCAATAATGTCACGTTATTTGAATGGTCAAGGAGGTGTTCCATCGAAATATTGTGAAACAAAGGTGTGCGTGTATGTGCTTTGATTGTTTCTGAGGTATCACCTTAATAGAATTTCATATTTCTAAACTGCTGCTTTTCATTTTTCAATGGATTTTACTCAATTTCAGGAGCTTGTGGGTCGATTGTGCATGTGGAGAGATTTAATGGTTAGTTCTAACCTACACAAAGACACAAGTCTCCTGATTGTGGACTAGCTTTATTACCATGGAAAAATTTGAAGCTTATCACTCTGACTTGATAACAGGTGTTCATGTCCTCTGCGACAAATATATTTGATATTTTTTTTAGCATTTACATTTTTCGAGACTTTCAAACTATGATAAAAACATTAATTTCTTGTGAGAAGTTATATCTCTCGAAAGGTTCACAATAATATTATCTTATTTTCAAGAGAGTTTGATGGGTTTTATTTAGTGTAAATGTCAACATTTCTAATACGTCATATATTTTTTCTATATTTCTCCTTTTTCTAATATTTGTGGTTTTCTTAAGTATTTAACTACTGAAGTAATAGCTGTAACTCATGGCATATGATGCCATGATTTGCCCATTTTTGCCTTATTATTTTGGTGTTTGGAAAATAAACCTGCTATCATGTTGCCAAAATACTAGGACGATTTTTTGCTCTGTGCGAGTCCTAATAGTGATGGGCATGATGCTTTCATTATATCTGCAGAGGTAGTTATTTAAGCATGGCTTGGTCAAATCTAAATGCCATGATTTGTCCATTTTTGCCTTATTATTTTGGTTTTTGGAAAATAAACCTGCTATCATGTTTCCAAAATACTAGGACAATTGTTTTGCTTTGTGTGAGTCCTAATAGTGATGAGCATGGTGCTTTCATTATATCTGCGGAGGTAGTTACTTAAGCACGGATTGGTCAAATCTGGCTGCCATTTCTTATTGCATTATTGGTTTATTTTTTGTTTTAGTCACTATAAAGAATCTTGACTTTTTGTGATTTGACTGGTGTTACTATTTTTTTACGAGGATGCAGAAGACTTTGGGCCGGGGACAGAAGATTTCACTTTGTAAAGAACCACCAATATTACAAGGATATTTGAGCAATTATGAAATTAAGATTCCTCATCTACTAAAGATCACTTTATAATTCTAGGTTTTCAAAAGTGGAAAGAGAAAAAATGTCAATATAATCCTTGTTGTACTACCAAATATGCCTCCTCTTTAAGTCAAGGTTTCATATTTCTATCCTCCCTACAAAGATAAAAGGCGACAATTTGAATATTTCTATATACCCGACAAAAAGAAAAAGTGAGAGTTTGAGAAGACAAGGAAACTAGATGCAGGAATCCTAGAATGGCTAAAGTTAATGGTTGAGCAATGATCGAGAACTTAATGGAAGTAGAATGAACTGAAATATCTGAAGATTTATGTACCTGTCTCAGGCTTTAAAAATTAAATAATGCAAGCTTGATGATGTAAAATTTGGTAATTAGGGCAACCATGCTTGCTGTATTTTAAGATTGTTTTTATGATTTGTGTGAATTGCTTCCATTACCATCATTTGAGACATCCTTTCAATATTGTGTCTGTAGAATAAAGGCTTGCTAAAAGCAAAATATCTACATGGGTTCGATATATTGTTCTGTTTCTTTCAGTATTTCCACCTGTTCTCTTGTGATGGTGAAACACTCCAAACCACATTTCAATTTGCTATACTTACTGCTTAGTTCATGGACTTCCTTTCAGGCTCGTGTGCATGATGAAAGTTTGAGATATGTATTATCAGATCAAGCTATTGTTGCTCTTGCGTCTAAAGTTCCAATGACACCAACAGAATTATATGACGCCATATCTGAAGCTGATTTGGATTTGGATTCTTTCTGTGTTGGTGCCTCTCTCCCTTCTCCATCCCCTGTTGTTTGTAGTCATCTAGAGGATTTCTGTTATCTCCTCCAAGACAAGATGGGCAACCTAGATGATGTTTTTGTAAGAATCCTCCAAAAGCATCTGGGCCCAAATGGGAATTGTCCACTCTCTATTTATAACTATGCTTTATTATCTAAATCCAACTTGAAACCAACAAATGGTTTGTCGTCCAAACAAAATGGAGGTAAAACTGCCAAGCGGGTTGGTCGAAAGGCTTCTAGAGAGCTGTTCGTACAAAAGTTTTCCTGCAAATCTCCTGTTTATCATAATTGTAGGATTTATGCAAGTGATGGTCGATTGCTTTGTTATTGTGATCGCAGAAAGCTTGAGTGGTAAGTGTTACCCTTCTTGTCTACCTCAGATCTCAGCTACCCATGTTTGGCACTTATTATCTACCCATTACAGGTATCTTCGTCGAGATCTGGCGAAACTTGTTGATAAAGATCCTCCAGCTATAATGCTTCTTTTTGAACCCAAGGGTCGTCCAGAAGATGAAGACAATGACTTCTATATCCAAAGTAAAAAAAATATATGTGTTGGTTGTGGTGAAAGGAACCACTATTTACGCTACCGAATAATACCCTCGTGCTACAGAATGCACTTTCCTGAGCATTTGAAAAGCCACCGTTCTCATGATATTGTCCTTCTTTGTGTGGACTGTCATGAAATTGCTCATTCTGCTGCAGAGAAGCATAAGAAACAGATAGCTGCAGAATTTGGAATCCCTCTTTTCATTAGAAAAGTAGTTGATTCAAGTCAAGATGAACTTATACCTGGGAAATCTAGATCTGTGGTGAACCTTGAGGAAGCAGGTGTGTCTCCTTTGCAGTTACGAACAGCAGCTATGGCTCTTTTACGCCATGGACCGAGAATGCCATCAAAACGCCACGATGAGCTGACCCAGGTGAGAAAGCATTTACATAATGCTTTATTATAGCTGAGTATTATCAAAGGTAATCACTAACTGTAAGTGGAATATAAGGACACATGGCACACATGTTGTGGGTCAGGAGTCCCCATCTAGTGGGTCCTGTGTAGGAGGTCCCATAAGGTAAAAATTGATCAGATTATCTGATTGCGACGAGCAGACTTTCCTGGACCCATTGGGCAGGTTCTCGTTGGCTGTCCTAAAGAATGTTTTAGGCGTGATTCAGTTTTTTTCATGTCTTTGCAGATTGTCATGAAATATTTTGGAGGGAGGGAAATATCGGAGGAAGATCTTGAAAGAGCTTTATTAGTTGGTATGAGTCCTCATGAGAGAAGAAGACTTGAGAAGAAAAGAGGGTTGTCTTTCAAACATTCTTCAGGGAGTATCCTTTCAAATAAAGCCCATGAGAATAATACCGATAGCATGGGCATGTATGCTCATGCAGAAACTTCAGAAATTGATATTATGAATGGTGCACAAACTCCTAAAGAAGCAAAGTATAGCAAACAAGAAGACATAAATCTTTCTGAGGAAATAGATACTGGTGTGAGAGATACCTCTATATGTTGTGATTTAGAGGTTAATGGGGAAACTTCCACAATGGGTAATGAGGATCTGAACTGTGATAAAAGGGGAATCTCTGAGAGGGAGAATGTTTGCATTTTGGGTACTGATGAAGACCATGAAAGTGGAAGACCATCAGATGGAATCAATAAGTTTTGTGGTCCTAGATCTCATGGAACGGCTCCTAAATACAACCAAAAGTTATCATTGTTAGGACATGGACCACACGGGAAACAAGTTGTGGATCATCTACTAAAGGAGTATGGGGAAGATGGCATTAGTCAATTTTGTCAAACGTGGAGACAAGTCTTTGTGGAGGCCATTCATCCTCGTTTCTTACCTGCTGGTTGGGATGTAATGCACAGGTATGCTTGTCCTACTTTTCATCTTGTTTCTATATGGCCTACTCTTCTGCTTCAACCAATGATGCATAATAATGATAATTCTGCACTCTCTTTATTCTTAGCTGTTCTTCGCTGGGATTGAGTTGATCTCCATCTTCTAGGCATATTAATGATATGCCAATAATTTCTGTTGTTAAAAGATTATTTTTTGAAGTGAAATAGATTCAATTTTCTTTAACTAATGAAGAAATACTACAACAACGATGTATGATCAGAAATAGATCTACACACAGATTGATTGAAGTGTTATAATCTATTATATTTGTATCCACTATAATGTTATTGTTTTCTTGGACAATGACTGTGTGAAATGTTTTGAATAAAAAAAGAAGTATTGAGAGACTAGTTTGGGGAAAAAAAGAAAGAAAGAAAGTATACAGAAGCATGAGTACAAGAAAAATCCTGTATGTACACGTGGTTCCAACTTAAAAGTCTATGGAAATCTACATGATAGTCCACGAACTTCTCCAGCTTCAGGTTTTATTCCTTGTCCATGGAATATGATCTTTCTTATGGAGTTAGGAAGAAGTGCAAACCACTAAGGTTGGGGTTTATTTTCTTATTTGTCGTTTGCACCTTCGTGGCTATTCTCAGTGCTTACCTGGTCGGGAAGCTGAACTCCTGATTCTCACATCAGCAAGTCAAATTGTGTCAGATTCTTCAGATATTCTGATACTTTGCTATGCATGAGTCAAACAAATTTACCATTTACCCCTTGTTTCGCAATTTCAAAATGATGTGTCCTTCGTTTGAGTGCATAGCAGCATGTAAATATTGGATATATGGACCCAACTTAAAGACCTTTTTAAAAGTAAGAAGGTTGAAATATTTCCATCCCCAGTATGGATGCAATAGAAGTTGAGAATTTGAAGTTTATTGAAATTCCAACCCTGCAAAATCATGTAATCTGGAGGGGTAACTAGACAATTGGGAGAACAATTGAAAAGATGTGTTTAATTGATGAATGGGCCGAGGAGGAGTTTTAGCTTCTTATGAACTGATCTTTTGTTTTTTTGAATGCCATCTTGAGGGGTGTCTCATCTTTGATGCACTGAATAGATTTCACGGTTATATCATATTAACATGCAGGTCTGATATTTTAATGTAGCAAATGCCAATGATTTTTATTTTTATTTTATTTTGTGTGAAATGGATTGTTTTTCTACTCGATCTATGATAAATTTACTCACAAGATGGCTTACTAGATCTTATATTGGTTTTTGTTTTAAAAACATAGTTTAAGATTCACTTTTAACATCAAAACTTCTGACCACTACTCACTTTCCAGACGACACAGCCAGCACCATGACTTTCGGGAGCTGTTTGGTCAAACCTGCTGGTTCAATTTTTTGGTTGTTGGTAAATGTGTGGAACTCATTTTTTGGGCCCCACTTTTTCTGTTTTTTTGCCTTTAGCACCATTTTCTGGGGCACCTTTTGATTTTGAAAAGATTGTTGGTATGTGAACTATCAGGTTTGACCCCTGATAGCCCAATTCACATTTTCCTAACTGGCTGCTAGGTCGGGGTTTTGACCCACCCAACCCCAACCTCTTCTCTCTGGGCCAAAGGAAAGAGCAAAATCTTTTACTATAGGGCTGTGATATGGCCTGTTAAGTTCTCTCAAAAATGATGCATATTAGCATACTACCCATTAAAATCCTGTTAAAGTTGTCGTTTGATATTGTGTTAATGTAGATGATGTTTTTCAATCTCTGAATACATAATAGACATTTTCTCAATTTACAGAAACAATAGCAACTGAATGTTGGTTCTTTTGCGCAAAGGATTTGACATTGGAACACTATTTTTGCCAGTGGTAGACGGGACTTCGGTGAATACAGTGTATATTATCCCACTAACAAAGCTTCAGGTACAGTTTAAGTGTTAAATGGCGGCAGATCAGATTATGCTCCAAGGTGAGGGGTGCACAACACAGATCAGACCATGAAGTTAATTATGCTTGGATAATGTTTAACTTAATTCGAACAGCGGATGTGTTGTTTTTTTCGCATCCAAATTTTGAAGGATTGTCAGATAAGATGGACGCAAGGTTTAAAATAACAAAAATAATAAGGTCCATGATGGTGGACCTCAACTGTTATTCACCATTGCAAATGGTCAAAGCTGTTATAATGGTGTACTCTTTGTAACTTATCAGTATTTTGGTATTAAATTTGACATACTTAAACTTCTGTTTTGAAAAAAATAATATAACAGGGTATGATTTGTGAGGCCGTATAACACCCTTTTTAATGGTTAGCTGCTTATTTAACAGGCCATCTTGTTCCATCCAAAATTTATGCAGCACGAGGGTTTGAGGGTCCAATGGGACATCAGATCCATCTTCAAAAGAACGTCTGAGCACCTCATTTAAGCGGACTTTGGCGCCAAGGCAGTGCAGTGCATCACCTGATCATAATTGCATGGTGATGCAACAGCTATAGCACCAACTTATGCTGTGATCGTGCAGTATTGAATAACACCACAATTTCATCCATTAAGATCTAACTAGGGGAATGCTACGTGCTATGCATGTGCACTTTACACGTGGCTTACTCTTAGAGATCACTGACCATATAGATGTTTGGCCCATCCCTTGGTGAATCTACGTACCAAAATTCATTCTGATTAGAATTTCTATCCATTGGATTATTCTTTTTCATACTTTGCGTTTAACCGTGGATTTTGAACGTTATTTGGAAGAAATGACACTATTAGACCACCGACCATATGGATGTTTAGCATATCTTAGGTGGACCTACATGCAAAAAAGTCAACCTGATTAGTTATTTCTAAGCATTCAATTGGAGTCGTTTTCATGGGTTAATTTTTAACCGAGGAATTTGAGCACCACTATTTAGCACATAACTCGAGATACATTATTAGTCAATGACAATGACACCAAACACATTCATTGACCATGTGATCATTAGGCTTTTAACAATGGAGTAAAACTTGTGTCACAAGATGTTGTGATGGAACACGATCACAGCACTCAATACGAGCCACGTGGCACATTATCAGAGATCTTTGACCGTATGGATGTTTGACCAGTCCCTCCGAGGACCTACAACCAAAAATCAGCCTGATTAGTGATTTACAACCTTTGGATTTATGCACCCAAATAACGCTCAATAATGCTCAAATTCCTACCGTTAAAATCAACCCATGAAAACAACTTCAATAGAATCAGTTAGAAATCACTAATCAAGCTGATTTTTTGTGTACTAGTCCACCGAGGGACTGCCCAAACATCCATACAGTCGTTGTCCTCTAATAGTATACCACGTGGCTCGTATTAAGTGCTGTGACCGTGTTTGGTCACAACATCTTGTGACACAAGTTTTACTCTTACCAATGGGGATAGTACGGAAAATTTTAATTTTCCTTTTTTTTGCAATAATTGAATTTTGACACCAGCCGTTCGGTAAGAGTGTTCTCAAATCCAAAGGAAGGTCTTACTCATCTAACACCACAGCACAGGAAAAGATACAAGTAGTAGCTAGCTAGTAGATCATATTCCTTTCGTCAATGAGTGTATCTTTGGAGATAACAATCCTTAGTTTAAAGACTCGATGGGACTTGAACAATAGAGCTCTTACACGTTGATGCCACATGGCACTCTTAGAGACCACTGACCGAATGGAGGTTCGGTCCATCCCTAGGTGGACCTACATACTAGAACTCTTCCGAATTAGTAATTTCTATCCGTTGAATTAGTCTTTTCTTGATTTATGTTTAATTGTGAATTTTGAGCATTATGATCCAAAGGTTAGTAATCACTAATCAAACTGATTGTCGTCATGCAAGTCCACTTAGAGATGGGCCAAATATCCATATGGTTCACTTCTAATAGTGTGCCACGTGGCTCACACCATGGTTCGTCATCAACGTTGATGATGACATCCGTCATCAAATGTTCTTTTTGAGAGAGTTCATGCCCCACGTTGCATTTCAAAAATGCTCTCAGATTTAATTGAAAAACCAAAATTATGTAATGACCAAAGAACCCCTATATATTTTTTTTGAGAATTCATGGAATTCAAGATACATTCTAGGAATAAAGAATTTTTATTTTTTTTATCAGAAGATGAGCAGTTGACGCATACGCATTAAATGCGATGATAAGTAAAGACTTAAAGAACTCTGTTAATAAAAAGAATTTTAGGAAAAGAAAGATGCAAAACATGGGCAATTTGGGAATACCCAGGATTGCCAACGTAGCCTTCGTCCATTAATGAGTAAAATAGATGTAGAGTACCTTTGTATGAACCATTTATGCTGCCACAAAGTATCTGATAGGCACCATTACCTAGATATCCTAGATACTCTCTGACCTCACATCTCTCTAATGTAGATTTCTAATGTAGCTGTTGTATTAAATCAGGTGCCATACAAAAGAAAACTTCAGCTATTTTTTGAGCTTTAAGAAAACTTCAGCTATGAAGAGACGTACCTGGAGATTCAAAAGACAGTTATTGTTACTGTGGTACCTTTTGAGGAAAATAATACCATTGTCACACTGCATTCTGCCACAAGTATTTTAAAGGGCCTCTAATATGGACCAGGAATAGTATAAACTCATTAGTTCCCTTTCCTTTCTCTTTTGGTTTCTTTTCTTTCCATTCCCAGCCCCCCAAAATGTAGTTATTGGGCCAACCCCCGTGTCTGATCTAATTACCTGGTCATGCCTGTCAATTGACACCCAAAAGTTTTGTCGCAGAAAGCAAATGATTGGAACACAGACTTGCTAAAGCTGTATGATGTTGACCTGTACCATCTTACAAACAAAGTGATCTGCAAATTGAACACACGAGCGAAGAGTTATGCACCTGAACAGAATTTATTGAGGAACTTCTGCCTCCCGACGAGAAGGTGGGGAACATACCAGTTACTATAACGCCAACAATTGAGACTTGTGATCAATGCCGTTAAAGATGAAAGTCCCAGACATAGGAACAAATTGGCTCGTGATAAGCTGTAAAGGGCAAGCTAACAAATGAGATCTTAGTAGCACTTTGAGCGCATGTAATGCTTGCTTATATAGATAGATAGAAAAAACCTTGATCACTTCTTGTGATGCGATCCCCCCTATGAAGGCAGCCACCGCATGGAGCTCTGCACCACCAAATCGGCACATCTCATTAATTAGGTCCTCGGTCAAGGTTGACCCGTTGCAACCCAAGTCGCTTAGTATGCCAACAGCTATAGTCTTCAATCGAGATATATCCTCATCCATTTCACTGGGATATCATCAATAAAGTTAGGAACTAGTAGGTGGTCGGTTTCACGTGTAAATCTTTCAAGAAATTAAACTTCATGTAGTTAGTAACAGTATCAGGCAATACCCATCAAAAACACCAGGAAATCTGTTGTAGTTGGTAGCAAATCGATCAACAGCTCTGAGTAGAATATAGAACCCAACAGCAATGCTGCCACACAAATAAACAGCAATCCACAAGCTGTAATCAATTGTGAAGTAATGAATATCCAAAAAAGATTAAACAAACAAGTGTGAAGAAAGGATTTTAAGAGCAGTTGCCGTCCATGGTATTATGGTTATGAACTTTATGAGCTTTTGAATATCCAACTTCCACAAGCTGGAGGTTTCTATCTCATTATTAAAAAAATAAAAAAGCCAAATATTCTATGATGGCATTGAGGATTCAAGCAAACAGACAGGAACACAAAATGAAGAATCTAACTGATTTCTGTCATTAAAGTAAACAAAGAAAAGGATGATTTACAAAAACCTAGTTAATTTATTGATGTTGATGGATTTAAAACATGGACTACCATAATAGGGATTATTTCATTTTCTGAACATTAATGGAGAATATATCCAAATAAGAAAAGTGGTACAAGGGTGAAAGATGATTAGGGAATTGAATAACCAAGCTACAAAAAGGGTGCAACATGGTTCAAAGTTTCGGCCGAAACCAAAACATTTCTTCCGTTTCGTTTCGGTTTTGCTATAGGACGAAACTACATACATTTCAGTTGGTTTCATCTGAAATGGAACGATACTTCATCTTATGTGTAAATTTGCACTAGCATTTCGTTTTAGTTTCATGAAGTTTCATCCGAAACTAACGATACTTCCGATACGTTTCGGTATCGCCCATGAACGATGCTGTGTACTTTGAACCATGGCAAAAGCTCCTTGTCTAGCAAGGGAGAAACATTTTTTATTATTTATGTTAGTGATCTTCACAGAATGACAATAATGCCCCTGCAGGGCTAAAGACAGAAAATAAGGTGTAAAGAAGAGAAACACAAACAAACAAACCCTAGTCTGCTAAACAAGTTCTACCAAGCTATGATACCCAAATACTTCAAAATGGGTGCCGTATCCATGTCGGATACTTCCATTTTAAGTGTAAATGCCGTATCCACACCGTGTCGGTCCCGTATCCTTGCCGTATCCGGGTAACATAGCTACCAAGACTCACCCACAAGCTGGTGCAAAGATGTCAATCATGCTTAGCTTATTATGCATCCACCAAAGTGCCGCCCTCTGTCTACAGCCTTTGTAAAAACATTTGCGTACTAGTTATCAGAAATAATGTAAGATGCGGAGACAATTCCAAAAGCCACCTTTTCTCTTAAGAAGTGATAATCAACTTCAGTGTAAATGGTCCTCTTAAGGTTGACAGGATTTGACACAATATGGATTGCAGCGACTGTCAGAAAGTGCTTCACAGAGAAGGAACCTTGAAACCCAACTCTTCTATATTTTCAGTAACAGAAACTAACAATTTAACAAGTTCCATGAGCTGTAACTCTACACTCAGTCTTGGAACTTGATCTGCCAACAACTATTTGTTTTTTTATTTTTCCAAGTTACTTCAACAAATGTACACTGGAGGAGGGAACAACAATCAAATGCGAATCCTGCCCAATCTGCATTAGCAAACCTAGAAATTCCAAATCCCTGTGTCGATTATAAAGCCATGCCCAGGGTTCACTTAAGATATCGGAGTATCCCAAATACTGCTTCAAGGTGGTTAGTTAGTGGAATGTGCATGAATTGGCTTACTAAGCTTAGAACAAGTGATGTCTGGCCATGTAATAGTTAGACATATAGTCTTCCAACTAACCTCTGATAAACTCCAGGGTCTATAAGAAGATCACTATCCTCAGCACCCATATAATGGTTCTGCTCAACTAGAGAATCGATCGGACGAGAACAGAATTTTTTCATGACCCAAATCTTTGATGTCAAAGACCTTACCAAGGATGATCTTCCACTCCCAAGCGGCCAACATATCATCACCAGTGGCAACTATGTTGTCCACATACACTTGCATTAGTTGTTCAATTATCATCTCTTCGAACAAAAAAGGTTTGATTGGAATCACACATTTTGTATCCCCTACTTTGGAAAGATTGATCATACGATCGGACCAAGCTCTCGGAGATTGTTTCAGTCCATAAATGGCTTTCCTCAATTACACACCTTTCAGACTCCTTCCAAAAAAGAAAAGCCAGGAATTGTAACCATATAAACTTCTTATGATAAGTGGAGGAAAGCCTTTTTTTCAATCTAGTAGCTAACCCAAATTAGCAGCAACATATAGAAGAATTCGAACAGAACTGAGTTCACCATGGGAGCAAACATTTCCTGATAGTCCAAAGTACAAACCCAAAGCTTGCATAAACCCCTTGGCAACAACTCTAAACTTGTAACGATCAATAGTACCATCCAAAGTGTAAACCTACTTGCGTCCAACAAATTGTTTTTTGCCCTCCAACCAAGTTTATCAATTCCACCAATATTTTTTTGTTGATAAATAGAAAATTTATTGAGAAAGGGAGAGAAGAATCCCCAAGGAACTACAAGGGAAAATAATTGAAAAAAACTCACTATATTACAACCCAAAACGGAATGAAACAAACAAGCTTAACTACTTGAAAACTACTCCCTCCCATATGAAAACGAAATCATCGAAGTGGAACCCCTTGAACTCACAGATCGCTGAAGACCAACATAAGACCCCTTTAATCCTTAGAAAAACTGAATCAAACTCTTCTTCCTTGTCTATAAAAATACAACTGTTCCATTCTTTCCAACTAACCCAACTCACTGCAAAGGGGAAAAGCCTCCATATAATACGACCTTGAGAAGAAAGAGCGCCAAAATAGCCCTCGAACTATTAGGGTGACAACTGGGCACAGTCCAATAGATGCCAAACATGGAGAAAAACATACCACACCTCCCTAGCAACTTGGTAATGTTTGAGCAAATGGGTAACCGTTGCCTTGTTGGATTTACACATGACCCACCTTATTAAGTGATCCACAGTAAGGATTTTTTCAAGACACGCAATACAAACGAAAAAGGCCACGTTTGATGGACTAGGACTTTTTCCAAGTCATCTTCGCAAGAAACAAAGAGGACCCGGATGAAGAGAGCATGGAATAGAAAGAACTGACCGAAAACTCGCCTTTAGAATCCCACTTCCAAAATATGGTATTGGCATCAAAAGAAGATATATGAGCACTACCAATACAAACTAGAAGAGCAGCAAGATCATTCATCTCCCAATCATTTAAGTTTCTTCTAAACCCCAAGTTCCATGAAGTATCTCTACCAAAATCCTTCTCCAGAGCTTTCATTTCCTCAACCATAGCCTTCTTCTACATCGGATGAGCAAGAGCCTCATCTAAACTACATGGAACCTACATAACTGAAATTGCAACAAAGGCTCTTGCGAAATATTTCCAATCCCAATGGGGTCGATAGGAAAGACAACATATAGTTGAAATATGCATTATTTCACGAAATGAACAGTAAATATCGATGAACAGTAACATTTTTACCCAAACATAGTATAAAACTGCATTATTTTGGTGAAAATATTTCGAGCGAACGAATTATTTCGAGCCAACTAATATTTTGACCCAAACATAGTAAATCCTTCTAAATTCAATTTTGTTTTGCAACACTTTTCATTCTTAATCCATCCTAGACCAAAAAACAACCATTCCACTTTGATTATGTGTTTGAAACCTTATAATTGATCACAGAGTGGATCAAAATGAAATTTGAGGATCTTTAATTTTAAAGTACCAATGAATGCTTTAATTAAAATCAATTTGTGTTGTAGATTCCTATTAGAAAGAGAGTTTAGAGATGAAAAACCCCAATTTCCTTTGTTTTCACCCTAAATGTCCATGATTGCAGGGATATTCATATTGGTCGTCAAGAAAACAAGTCCATTTTTTTATATATAAATGCAGCAACAATAAAGGCAAAGTCACCTGTAATCCTCATCAGTCAAATACTTCTGCAACTCTGGTAGAATAGGAGAATTAAACTCATCCTCAATGAGGCGGTATCTACATACCTGCGCAAGTAGCCATTTAGCATTCAGAAAATAAGATCTCAATAAAAGACACTGCTGCACCACAATTATTCTCCAAAGTTGACTATGTTCCCACACTCTTAACCACTGGTTCAAAGTGACTGGTTTCGTCCATGGGCGAAACCGAAATGTATGTTACTATGTTAGAGAAACAAAGGACTTGTAGCTGGTACAAACACAACTTTTCAGAAGAGCTAGGACATCAAAGCAATGAATTTCAGGGAATTAACTTGCAAATGCCTGCTCAATTTAAGTGTTAATCTGGCCAGTCAGTCACGTCTTTCACTTGACTTAGTTAGGATCAATAATCTAGTAATACATGGTCACTGAAGTTGCAGTGTTTATCACTAAAATCAATATGCTGTTTACAGATATTGAGGGAACTTTAAAATAGGGACTAAATGCTCCAAATTGGACTCCTGGAACTCATCGTTCAGATATTAGACCATTAACAGCTAACATGGACGATGGCCTGAAATAAAGAGAGATACAACATCATACAAGTATGAGTTTATGCAAGGATTTCAATGGAAAGGTAGGGTAGTGCGAAAAGGTATGGTAGAAATTTTTATGGGCGAAATTTATCAGACTCTCGGGGGGAATATGTCTTGAAGCAATCAACTCCATGAGGCAAAACTTTTTACTCAAATACCCGGTTGAGAAAGCATTTGATGCATTGAAAAGCTTTATCCAAGATCTACAACAGTTATCTCATGACTTTCGATGAGATATGACATTTTTGCTCAAAATTTGTGTTAGAAACTTGTGTAATGGTAGTGACGAGTTTAAGGATATTTTAGTCACTTTAAGAATAGATTTAGGTTAGTTTAAATCAATGGCCCAGATTAGTTTCTTTGTCCTTAAGTTAACTTTTAAGATTTATTTTCCTATAAATAATTGTTAAAAGATTATTGTAAAAAAGACTGGATTATTGAATGGGATTGCTAGGATTAGCACGCTGCATGAGCTTTCTAGGGGTTTTCACCCTAGGAAAATCTTAGCAGTGTGTTGGTTTGAACTCGCCCGTGTTAATGCCCTGATACTATCTAATATTTTTTTCTGCAAATTATCACTTTATATATAGTTGTATACAACATTATATAAGTGTAAGCTTATGGAAAGGTAGGGTAAATTTTGATCAGACGTGCATAAAAAGATTGAGAGAGGGATCTCTTGGGGTAATGTGCCCTGAGACTATCTGATACTTTTCTTTCAAGTTTGAACTTCATGTAATTTGTTAGGAATATGAAATAATAGTCAAAACCCAAAGCAAGAAAATTTTCATTAGCAAGGAGGTATATAGTTAGTTGTACACCAAATCGCACACCATAGTTTCTATAGATCAAAAGATTTACCTTGAGCTTTCTTGCATTTTTACAGAAGCTTTTTATGTTCGTCTTTGAAATGGCATCTGGTTCTCTACCAATTCTCTTCAGAATATCCCTCACCCGTTGCTCAAGTGTGAGGATGTCCGCCTCAGCCTTAGCCTGGTAAATCTTCTGCAAATTTACATAGTATCTGCAAATAGTTGACATAACCGTCTATCACTATCACAAGATAATATATCAGCGACTTCCTTGAAAGATTTAGAGCGTCACTAACTGCACATCCAGTCACTTACTCTGTTAAAGATGTCATATCCGGAATTGATCCCTCAAGAGGTCCCTCCCCTTCGCCTTCATTGGCAATGAATTCCTGCAATGGGTGGAAAGGAAGTGTAGGTTTATACCATTTCTTAAACGTAAATCACAGGAAAGTAAGAAAATGTGGCAGGTCATGATTAACAATAAACTGAAATGATTGGATGTTAAAACAATGGATGAAAATAAGGAAGTTATAAATAGTTAAAACCACTACATCATGAAGAATAATAGCTTCTTGTTAAATCACTGGAAGTTTTGTTTTGCATCCCTATTCATAAATTATGGATGAAAGTATTGTCTCCAAGGGCTTGGCTACCTAATCTGGAGCTGATTCTACAATCCCTACTCTGACCAGGATAAGTCAGACCAAAATCACAAAGTTCAATATTAAATAATCAGCATATGACAGTCAAGTAGTTCTATAATATTGAAATGAAACTCAAGTGTAATGGATATATAGAGAGATAGTTAACTATAGAAATCACTACCTTTAAAGCTGCCACCATTACCCAAAAATCTGATGAAGTAGAATCGACTTCAGCAGACCTATCATCGATTATTTGGCGCAGATTTGAACCTGGAATGCAAGCAGGAAATTTGTTAACAGTAGGTAGACATAATAAGCGTATAAATATACATATTTTTTGATAGATTATTATCCACGTATAATTGTTTTTGACCAAGTAGTTCACGAATGATATCTGTCCCAAGAATGAGAATAGTGCCCATAGGGGGATTATGCATTTATGCATCTCATTGCTAGATATTACCTTGAATTCAAGAAATTGGAAAGCAAACTTATATTAGGGTGTTTTTCCTAAATTCTCTACAAACAGAAAAACGACGGATTTTATTTTTCAAGCACAGAGTATAGTGAAATCCTCTCCGGATATCCTTCCCCAAACAAAGTGATTCCCCTAGTTAGAAGGGGATGGTCGTTCTTTCCAAAAAAAAAAAAAAAAAAACCCTAAAATGAGCATAAGATACAAATTGGAAGGTAGTTGCACTGCATTGGAGGCACACATTCCCAAGGACGACCTAGTACATAAAGTGCATACCTCCAGTTCACTACACTTTCCCCTCTTATGTCACAAGGCATCCCTCATTTACACTTCTGATAATGCTGGCAGGAACTAACCACGATCCTTGAAAAGGATATGCAGTATTATATTTATCACCTGTTTTTCTCTCAACAGTATTCACTCACGAGTCAACACACTCTAAAAGTGCATCTTCATATCCAGTCTCATTGCCTTCATCCAATATATACTAGTTCCTCTTCATCAACCTAGTTAAGCAATAACTTGACTCAGGCTGCTTCATCATATTTTAATGTGTAGACTGTTTCGTGCTTCCATATCTCCATATCCAACTGGAGGTATGACGCTGTCTTTGCTAATTAGCTCTTCTTACTTTTGTTTATTCGTAACATAAATTATTTTAGTGCTGGATTTTAACATGTAGAATGTTTATACAAGATTTTCCATATCTCCATATCTACAAGATTTTCCCACCTATAAGGTCAAGTTCCGCTTGTTAAAATGAAAAGGCAATTTTGGGCTGAAACAAAGCCCCCATGGTTTGGCTCTCCAAGTTAAGGAAAAAGCAGTTGTTTGGGACACAATGTGATTAGTTGATCTTAATTCTGACTCCAGTGAATCTGATTTTTTTTTTTTGTGTGTGTGTAATCCAACCATCTATTCATTAAGTGGAAATCCCAGCATCTCTAGAGCCAAAAAGGGCCAACCAGGGATGTGGGGATGTCCACACAAAAGAAGAGGTCCAAATTTAGCCTTACTGGCTATAAGGTTTGTAGCTACATTAAATTTCCGAAATGCAAAACAAAACGAACACCTTCCAAATGATCAGCCAAGTGAAGCATATCGACACAGATGGCAGATGAACGCCAACCCAAAAAGAAATTTTTAACCGATAGCTGAGCCATAAGATTATGGGCGTCAGACTACCGAAAAACGAATACTAGCTGCTACCGCCTTCTCTATGCCCCCCCATTTCAGAGCCTGTGCTTCAGCTTCTTCCACTGAGTTTGCCATGGCTTTACAACCTCGTGCCAAGCACCATTTGAGTTTAATTTGTGCCAGCTTGTGGGAGGAGGGGTCCAATTTTCCATTGATCAAATCGGGGAAGAAGATGTCCATGAACTGGGAAGAATATAGGACCCAATGAATTGTCGCACCTTCAAAGGATTGCCCCTAGACGAGGAGATCTAGTCGTTTCTCATCAACCATATTATCCAAAGGAGAGAGCAGCAATAAGCCACACGATAAACCTCAAAATCATCCTTGAAGTTGCTAAGATGAAGAAGATCAAAAAAACTAGGAATGAGCCCTGGAAAGGTTCAAGACAGAGGAGAAGCAAACCACAATCTAGTAGCCTCTGGATGGAGGAGAGCGTGGATATCATCTTCCATGGGATGACCACGTTGAGGGAATTCCGGGTTAATATTTGGGATTTGATAGGGCAACTTAGCTTTTGTTGGAAGGATGCCACGCAGTAGCTTCCAAACGAACATTTGGCACCGGAAGGGCACCCTGATCTTCCAAATAGCTATCCACGGGTTGAAAGGGGAGGATGGGAGAGAGATTGGTAGCAGAGAATGGGGAAGACAATTAAAATTTGACCTGGTGCAGAATTTTCCTTTGTTGTCCAAAATCCACAACCATCTATCAACAAAAGGGTTGCTAACAGTGAGAATAACTCTTGCTTCATTCAGACTAAATAGTTTCCGAATCAAAGGCTCATTCCAAGATTTGTCATGGAGAATCAACTCCTCAACTCTGAGGATCGAACAATCTAGAGGGCAGATAGGAGTGAAGAGGTGATTTGGCTTCTCGAGGATCAGTCCAAATATCAGTGTCCTGCCCATTGCCAATAAGCTTGACGAAATGAGATTTAAAAGTGTCTCTGGCCTTGAGTATACTGTGCCAAATCCAAGGATCCCCAGGCTTGAGCTGAGCTTCCAAAATGGAGGATCTGAGAAAATGCTTGCTTTAAGAGTGTTGGTCAGAAGGGAGTGAGGATCCGAGAAGGCTTTCCAAACGTTTTTTAGCTAGGAGAGCTAATTAGTATCGTGGAATTTCGAAAGCCCAATCCTCCCATAGCCTTTGGAGCACATCAGGATCCCCAATTGGCCAAGTGAAGAGACTTCTTTTGAGATCCTTCAATTCACCATGGAATGTAAACAAAAGGTTTTGAATAAGACACAAGAATCCATGACAAGGATTTATCGCCTAATCTTTCTCTTATCCATAGAGAGATTGATTAAAAAAAAAAGGCAACAAAAGGCTCGACTGAGATATGAATGGGTCAACTAGCTAATCCTCTCAATGGACATTGGAAGTAATTAAAACTCAGGTCTAATTTGCCGTAACTGCTCCATTCCTTTATTGAGTAGACTTGATGTTATTTTGGCTCTATGGTCTGAGTACTATAAATGGTATTTACCACATAATAATAGAGAAAAAAGACACGTGGCACACATGACGGGGATGGGAACTACCATAAAATGGAACCTAAGGAGATCCTCTATGTCCAAAATCAATATCATTAGATGATTGCAACATATGATCTATAAACATTCTTCTGTAATGTTCAATGCGTTTTCGACAATACAAAAGAATGAAATGGTATGGAATGTTACAATCATCGAATCTAGTTATTCTTTTACTTATCCAAAAAAAGAAAAAAAATCTTGTTGATCTTTTCACTAGGTATACTTATCAAAAGAAAAAAAAAGCTAGGTCACCTAAGTGAAACCCATTGATTGGTGGAACCTTTCATCATGTATGTGCACCACATGTCCTAATATTCTTGCTCCATTCTTTATCCATGTTTGTCGCTATCTTCCTACTATAATATGATATCTTTCGGTAGAAGTAGAAAAGAGATGGATTTCAGTCTACTTCTTTCCAATCGTTATGCACATAAATGGATGTATTGGAAACATTAGTTATAAACAACACTTCATAATTTCTAGAATTTAACACTTATTGAGTAACTGATGACATAACAGAGTTATATGCATAACTACCCAGGGTTATTAGCCTCCAAGATAGGGGTGTGTTATTCCCTATTCTGGTCGAGATCGAGGACTTGCCGTCGGCGGAGGAGAACACTGGTACCTGTTGCTCCCACTGCAAGCAATGGAGCAGGTCAGATGAAGGTGATGTGGCACCGTCTTATCCACGTGGCGACTTGAGGAGGGGTACCTTGGGCAATGGAGACGTACAGTTGCCGTGGAGTCACGACTCTATTGGTGTATGGAGGGACGTAGGAGTGAAGGATCACACCTGGCATAGAGCGGATGCGAAAGCTCTATGTTATCTTGTTAATTCTTTTGAATTTAAACAGGGGGAGTCACGTGAGGGTATCAGGGAGCGGGGTTACGTGGCGGATTCTGAGAGGATTCAACCTGCTGACCGTCCAGATAAAGCAGGGAGTGAGGGACAGCAGGCAAAGAGAGAGAACCAAGTAACCCGCTCGAAGTCGACAGGACATGTACGGGGAGGTCTCTTCGGGCAGCACTTCTGATGCGATACGACCGGTCGGTGCATCATCGTGGCCCCGGGATGGATGGACACATCTCACATAAAAAACGTCGGAGGGGTCATGTTAAGGATCAGGACCATAGGGATACATCCCCTGCGAAGTACCGTAACGCTTCCACCCTTTATTCCTTGCGATCGCATCCTACGGGTGATTTTGTGGGAGACTCATACTTGGAGTGCCATAGCGCACAGGGTATTAAAACTTTTGGCGATAAGAGACCTTCCACTGCTCTCACTGGGTCAGTAGGGAGTTTTGGCTACCGTAAGGAGGGAAGGAAATCGTCCTCACCCTCAGAACCGGACAAAGATAATCCACAACAGCACAGACCGAGACACCCTCCCACTTGAGGCCCAGATGCCAGAATCAGCTAGAAATCGATGCATAGTGTTGACGATGACCTTGCAAGGGCTTCACCTCACCCGACTTTCGTTACGGTTTCGGCTCCATCAGCGGTGGTAGATATCTTGAGGGAGGGAAGACTAGTAGAATACGTCTGCTCTGAAGGTGAGCCAGGAACAGAAGCAACCAAGGATGTGGACAGTCGCACGAATGAAGACCTGATGGACTCGGTATCCAGTGAAGAGAGGGAACCCACTGACACGGAGCCAGCCCTCTCAGAATGCTCTCTATTCAGGGGGGAGGAATACTTCCAGCACTCCATGCTTCCGAATACAATTCCCTGGAACCGCTGGAATGAGAACAGTAACCAGTTGGGATCCTCAACCATGCCAGCTGATGAACTTGACCCGACTGATACAGACGGTGAAGGCAGTTGGTCAACGGAAAGATACATTAGGTTTGAAAAGGCTATAGGGGTTAACCTACGAAGGCGTGGAAGATAAGATGAAGGTGTTATTCAGTAAAATTGACACCCTAGGCAAGGACAATTGCATTCCAGAAGCTCCTGTATTGAACTGTGAATGGAATCAAGAGAATCAATCCCCCAATTGTAGCAAGAGTCAACTAGAGTCAGACGCTTTGGCCAACTCATCCACCTACCCATCCTACGGAAGCACGGACCCAGCAGGGGAGACCCAGAATGTTAGTAGGGCTAGCAAAACAAGGGGCAAGCATAAAAGGGAACTGAGTAAGCTGGTGAGCAACATCAATTATGACAGGAAGACTGAGGAGAGGAGAAACAGGAGGAACACCCGGGTCAACATCCAGTCTTAATGAAGCTTAGAATTCTTTCATGGAATGTGAGAGGGCTGGGGAGTAGGGAGAAAAGAATGGCAGTCCGATTCTGATTAGAAAATGGAATCCGGACCTTATGGTTCTTCAGGAAACTAAATTAGGCAATATGTAAGACAAAACAGTCGGTGATGTGTGTGGCAAAAGGGGTTATGGTTGGAAGGATATCCCAGCTATTGGGTCTTCGGGAGGCATGGTGGTAGTGTGGGACACTGAAGTCTTGAAGGTTGAAGATGTGTTAATTGGGGGCTTTTCTATTTCAATCCTATGCAAGGGCATCGATGACAATTTCGCTTGGGTTTTCTCTGGGGTGTATGGCCCAAACGATAGGCAAATGCGGAACCATTTCGGGGAGGAGTTGGAGGGAGTGCACGGTTTGTGGAACCACCCTTGGTGTGTAGGCGGGGATTTTAACGTCATTAGATTCTTGCATGAGAAGAGTGGGAGAAGTGGTAACAGAATCACGACTAGTATGAGGGATTTCTCCAACTTCGTCGACAGAAACAAGCTTTTGGATCTTCCTCTAGACGGAGCAAAATTTACATGGTTTAACCACCAGGAGATTCCTACATTGTGTAGACTGGATAGATTTCTTATCTCGAGCAGTTGGGAGACCCATTTTCCTGAGGTCAGTCAGATTGCGATTCCTAAGCCGAATTCCGACCACTGCCCGATCATCCTTGACTGTGGAGGTATCAGAAGGAGACCCTCTCCGTTTCGTTTTGAATTGATGTGGATGCAAGAGCCATCCTTCATGAACAAAGTGGAGGAGTGGTGGAATTCGTTTGAATTCACAGGTAAGGTTGGGTTCATTTTCTGGAGCAAGCTTAAAGCCCTCAAAAAGCACTTGAGGGAGTGGAACGTAGAGGTTTTTGGGAGAGTAGATAAGAAGATGAAGGTTGTGCTTGAGGAGATTGCTGGGTTGGATAAGGAGGAGGAAGCTCCTCTTTCGAGTGCAGATTTTAGCAAGAGGGTGGAATTGAAAAAGGAGTACCTATCCCTAGCCCGAATGGAAGAGATCAGTTGGAAGCAAAAATCCAGGGTGAGATGGCTTAAAGAAGGGGACAGAAATACGAAATTCTTCCATAAGGTGACCAATGCTAGAAGAAGGGCCAAGAATATTTCTCAGCTAAGGGTGGGCGGGTTGATAGTTGAAGGAGAAGATGGTATAAGGGACGCTATAGTTAACTTTTATGCTAACCTGTATACGGATCCTATGGTGGTCAGACCGAAGTTGGATGGGATTGAATTTGACAGGATTGACGAAGATCAAGGTAGGGGGTTGGAAAAACCTTTTGGCGAGGAGAAAGTTCTGGCTGCTATCAAATCATTAGGTGGTGACAAGGCTCCAGGTCCAGATGGTTTCCCTATGGCTTTCTTCTCCCGATGCTGGTTTATTGTGGGGAAAGACTTTATGCGAGTTATGAAAGAGTTCTATCAAGAGTCATGGCTAGATTGGAGAGCTAATTCCACTTTCCTTTGCCTGATCCCCAAAAAAGGAGCCGAATCCATTGTCGATTTTCGACCCATTAGCTTGATAAGTAGCACTTACAAAATCATAGCTAAGATTTTAGCTACCAGATTGAGAGGGGTGTTGGGACACATTATCTCTGCTTTCCAAGGAGCTTTTATGAGTGGCCGTCAGATTCTGGACGGAGTTCTCATAGCCAACGAGGCCATTGACTTCAGAATCCGCGTCAGGGATCCGGGCATTATGTGCAAAGTCGATTTGGAAAAGGCGTACGACCACGTCAGCTGGTCTTTTCTAGATTACTTGTTGGATCGTATGGGTTTTGGTGCCAGATGGAGAAGGTGGATTCGTAGATGCATATCTACCGCCCGTTTTTCAATTTTAGTTAATGGTGCTCCGGCGGGTTTCTTTAGAAGCTCTAGAGGGATCCGTCAGGGAGACCCCCTCTCCCCTTTCTTGTTCCTTATCGTGGCTGAAGCTCCAAGCAGGATGGCTTCCAAAGCAATTTCTGAAGGTTATATGGAAAGATGGAAAGTAGGTCAGGAGGGTCCTACTATCTCTCACTTACAATTTGCAAACGACACCATCTTTTTCTTAAAGGACTCGCAGAGGCAAGCTCAAGTCTTGAGAGGTATTATTCGCTGTTTTGAAGTGGTCTCTGGCCTCCAAGTTAACTTATCTAAAAGTGAAGTTTTCGGGGTGGGTAGCTTGGATATGGTGGCAGATTGCCTTGGATGTAAGAAGGGGAAGCTTCCTACAGTCTATCTAGGTCTTCCGCTTGGCGCTAGTTATAGATCCAAGAGTATATGGGATCCGGTTATTGAGCGTTCCAGAAAAGACTAACATCGTGGAAGAAGACTTATCTCTCTAAGGGAGGCCGCCTCACTTTGGTGAAGAGTACTTTCTCTAATTTGCCTATCTACTTCATGTCCATGTTCTCTATACCTATGGGGGTTGCTAAGCGCATAGAAAGCATCATTAGAAATTTCTTCTGAGATGACAAGGAAGACAAACACAAGTTTCACCTAGTTAGCTGGTCCAAAATTTGTAGCTCCAAAGAAGAGGGAGGGCTTGGAGTTCGCCACATCAAAACTATGAATAATGCCCTTCTTGGTAAATGGCTTTGAAGATTTGGCATAGAGAGGGATAGCCTTTGGCGTAGGGTGATCTCGGCTAAGCAGGGCGAAAACCTTCATGGATGGGAGAGTAGAATGCCTACCTCTACGTATGGCACAGGGGTGTGGAAAGGCATTTCTAAGATGATTGGTGATATTAGAAATGGCAGCACTTTCAAGGTGGGCAACGGCAACAAAACTCGTTTTTGGGAAGACAGATGGTGTGGAGAACGATCTCTTAAGGAGTTTCCTCTATTTTTTGCCCTTTTGAACCGTAAAAGGGAGTCAGTTAGTGCAATCTCTTCCATAGAGGGTGGTACTCTTGCTTGGGACCTAGGTTTAAGAAGGAGGCTTAACGATTGGGAGATGGAGGATCTTGCCCCATTGATGCGCCGCCTTAAAGGTGTCACGCTTTCGGTTAGAGAAGAAGACAAAAGGTGGTGGATCAAAGATTCGAAGAGTAGTTTCTCAGTCAAATCATTCTACAACATGCTCAGGGGCCCAACACAATCCTGCTTCCCAGCTAGACGTATTTGGTCTACTTTCATTCCTTCTAAAGTTATCTTCTTCGGTTGGTGTGAGATGCTGGATAAGATCCTTTCAGTGGAAAATCTTAGGAAACGTGGGATCCAGATTCCTAGCAGATGTATTCTTTGCTGGGGCGACGAAGAAACTACCAACCACTTGCTTATCCACTGCCAGGTGTCAAAGAGCATTTGGGATCGTTTCCTATGCCTTTTCAAGATCTCCTGGGCTTTCCCCAGGTCCGTGCTTGACACTTTTGTTGGTTGGCAGGCCGCAGCTTTCTCTCCAAGTGGGCGTAAGTTGTGGAGGATTCTTCCTTTCGCGATTTGCTGGGAGTTATAGAAGGAACGTAATCGGCGTACTTTTGAAGACAAAGAGGCCCAAGTAGAAGAAATCGTTCTGAATATCAAGGCTACTTTATACCATTGGGGTTCCATTATTTCCGAGCTGCAAGGTTTCAGATTTGAGGATTATGTTTTCCGATGGGAGCGTTTGATGTTGTAGCTTTTTGCTTTTTTCTCGTTCTTGCTTGGGGCCCTGCTTTTGATTCCGTTTTGGTTTTTCTCTTTCGTTGTATAGTTTTTTGAGGCCTTCTCAGCCCCCTTTAATATATATCTTTTACCCATCAAAAAAAAAAAATACTTACTAATGCCTCGAGGAGTGGAGACTTTGAATGAGGCATCGATAGCTTCTTTATAGTTATCTTCATCTACAGCAATCATCCTGGCTCTCAGAAGATCCTACAATTTCAGGACGCTCCTAGAATTAAATTATGAGAGAAGTATGAAGAGAGTAAACAAACAGGTCAGACAGGGAGAAATGTGTACCTTAAACTCCTTTTTCTCTTCCCTGGTTGACGGCAGGCAACCACCGTGTGCACTGGCCCACTCTTCCACCATTTTAACAAGAATGACAACGTATGGTGTGTGCTTATGGACAACAGGATCTGTTGCATTTAAGTCAATGGTTTCTGCAAACCTATGGTAGTTTAACACACGATCAGCAACTTAAATGTTAAAATCACAAAATAACTTGTTTGGGCAAAAGAAGATAAGAGGTTGCAAGGAGCAACAACTATTGTTAGCTTATACAAAGCTAGTAGTTGTACCGCTTGAGCTCAGGCCAGGGATTATTTAGACGAAGATCATCCAGGAAATGATCGGGCTTTGACTCAATCACAGTGTGTTCCTGCCACATGCACAAGTAGTGAAATCAATGCCCCTTGTGCATATTAGTTCCAAGCTACTTCATCAGTGTAATAATAATTATAAGAAGAGAAATCTGAATATCATACAAAATAATTACATAAACAGAATGTTAAGACAAATGGCATACATAAACAGGGACAGAACAATGGTCTCACCTAGGCCAAGAGTAAGCCCATGGACCATCATAACTATCGAATCTACCAAATCTTTTGGATCAAAAAGAAAAAATTGGGGAATCTACATAAAAAATCTATAGTTCGGATCACTGCAATCTTCTGATCAGGTTGATATCTAACCCAGGAGACATCCTAGGTAGGGGTCATTTATACTGTCCCTATGCAGGTGCACCATATGTGATATTATTTCTTTATTGAAACTAGAAAGTAGAAACTACAATTTCGAATGCAGCCTATAGATTTAGCCTTTCAGGAATGCCAAAATCATAATGCCCCAGCTATATACTTACATCACATTACCTTCAAACTAATCCGCACAAAGCCTGTTAGGCCATATGAGCGAGCGAATATCAAGATAACATTTGCCTGCCTACAGATTCCATCCAGCTTCAGCATAGACGCTTCCACCAACTGATAATGCAACACGAGAAGGAACTCCATCAAATATTTTGCGGGCAAGAGAATCAAGATAACAAATAGAGTTTTTGTAGATTTTGTATACAGAAACAAACATTCAGGGAAGCCAAAGAAAAAAAAATGAAAGTGGGAATTAAACTGTGATACAGATAATAGGAAGGCTAAAATATACAAAATCAGAACAACATACTGGTTCACAAATAACACAACATCATATAACAATGTGACTTCTAGCGAACCCCTATCTCATGCAAACTAATGTTCTAAGGTCTTTCACAATTACACATAAATACTTGTTATATCCACCTTGGTTCAGTTTTGCAACAGTTTTCAAATAATCAACAACTACAGAAGGCCCCTAGCTTGTGGTTGTCTTCCTCTCGGTGTATGGGAATTTACTAAGGATGCCTCTTGGGCACCCCAAAACCTAAAATTTGGGAACACGAACACCATTATGATCCTCACTTTTAGAAAAAGAAAAGAAAAGAAAGAACGGTGTAATACGAGTAATAACATAAAACAAAGAGGAATGCTAGCAAGGAAAGCATTTAATGCATTGAACAGCTGCAAACAAGCCTTTGACCAGGGAAAGGGAGAATTCCTACTACCGCTGGCAGGCCAGCCGGGCCGTGAGCGCGGTGGGAACGGGCTTCCCAAAAAGCCAGCCCGGGCCGGGGTCAGCATAGAATGAAGGGGACGGCCCTAATGTTGTGTTGGCAAAGCCAACTTCTTCAGCCGCTGGCGGAGAAAAGCGGACGTGGGGACTCGGGTCGGGGCGCAGCGTGACTAAGAGAGCCATTCCATTTAAGGCGAGACAGAATGGGCTAGCATGAGCGGTCTGCTGTCCGAGCCAATTAGTCAGACAATGACTATATCACTTATTAGATTGGTATTAACTGCATATCCCGGAATGGAATGGGGTGGAATTTTTTCTGCATTGCATCTGTGAAACGCAATTAATCCATTGCTTGCTAGCATTCTGCATTCCTCTCAAACAAAGGAATAAAGACTTGAAACCTATTTGCAAAGAATCAGCCCATAGATGAAAAGATGTAAAACAGAGCTCATGCCCTGACCTTCTGTGTCAAGAGACTTGTACAGTTGTATTGCACACATGTCCGTGTCAACAGGGCTAGACACAGTTAATTTTCATGGTCCTTACATCAGGAAAGAACAAGGAGAACAATGCAACTTAAGAGCCACGTAGGTCCTCCAACTAAATCAATTTGACCAACATTTATCTTATTTGTTGGGGTTTACAAGTATCTTTGTACTCTTTTACAGTATAATGTCCATCTTGCGCATTGAGAAAAAAAAACCGGAATTGGATTCAGAACAAGCCAAGCATTGTTATTCTTTCTCCAAGAATTTAGCTGAAAACCTCTGAATGCATAAATACTAAGTCAATCAAGAAGTTTTATGGTGAAGGCACCTGTTTAGCATTCTGAAGAAAAAAATTTGGCAATGCAAACACAACCTTGAGGATGTACTTATAGTTATAGAAATCAAACTCAACCAAGCTAGTATAGCATATGCCTTAAGTAATATGAGAGATTTTTGTCCACAAAGTCAATAATTTCCAAGAGGCTTAAATTGTGTGTAACCAAAAGAGGATATATCCAAACATAAAATTCTGTACAGCGGTACCTGAGTTGCTATGACCAAAGTAAACTGAGAAAAAAAAGATGGATTTGTTTCAATCAATGCCTCTGGAGACTCCTCTACAAACTTGGCTTTAACAGCATCATTTAG
The DNA here is from genome assembly GCA_035048495.1 of Euptelea pleiosperma. Classification (NCBI taxonomy): domain Eukaryota; kingdom Viridiplantae; phylum Streptophyta; class Magnoliopsida; order Ranunculales; family Eupteleaceae; genus Euptelea; species Euptelea pleiosperma. Next base: position 7,196,801 of record CM068545.1, read on the forward strand.
CTCTTGCAAAAATGCACATACACATTTTGCCTTTGATTGCCCAACGCTTGATTCATCCACTGCCCATATCATGAGTAAGATAAGTACAGAAAAAAATAAAAATTGGTGAGCAACGCGAAATTACTGAATGGAGATAAGAAAATACCCATAAAGTTGTTTCCAAGGTCGCCTGCCTCGACTTTAGATCCATCAATGACTGTGATACTTCCAACTCCACCAAGAACAAGATTTTTCAATGTTTCAGAACCAGTAGGACCACAATTAAGTAAGCAAATGCTAGCTTTCTCAAGGGCTGCCTGTCCTTGCTCTCCCCAGATTCTGCAATTGCAATTAAAAAATTAACTTTGGAAGATAAGCAATAGAAAATAACAAGCTTATGAAATTGCTGTAATTCTATTCCCAATCGTTTGTAAACTACTTGATCAATGTGGTGTGTATTTGTGTAGTAACCAGAGTTTTATTTTAAATAAAATCTCATAACATAAATGGATGATATTAACCAAATGAACATTCTTCTGACAAACCAGTCTTGAGAAATGCACTTCTACGGATACTAATTAGCTATATGCTTGAAAGAACAGGTTCTATCTGAACAAACTTTTCGAGCACAACACCTCTTAATTCTTTGTCATTGAAAAGAACTGAAGCTTGGGTGAAGAAATGTTTTAATGCCGCTCAAAGAAACATTAAGATTGCTTTACACAGTCTCATATTTCCCTTTACAAATTGTACTTGGTTGCATCAATGGAGAACAATCGTCCATGGAATGAAGGACAAATTTTCTAGAAATGACATTCTCTCTTTCGCAACAAAGGGACACCCCAATATCTTAAAAACCAGCCATATTGGACAAACATGTCGGATACACACCAATGCAACTACTAGGGATTTTTTTTTAAATTTATCTTTTCTCATCTTTTTGGTACTATGTATGTAATATTCAATAAGATTCCATTGAGTTATATGCGTATGATCTACCATTTGTCCAAGAAGACATCTTCCAACATTATTCATTATGTTGGGTTTTCCAAGGTCACCGTTTCCGATGCCTTGTAGTGGAGTCAAAGTCACCTCAGCTACCACTCATGCCATACTTTTCAACACAAATCTTAATACTTTGTTCATTAGTAATTCGAAACTGATACTTGAGATACAAAATCTACTAACCCAATACTATTATATTCGAATAGTAAATAGAAGCGTTTGAGACATTCTAGCAAGACTATCTCACTTAATCTTCTAAAAGCTTTCAAGATTATTTATATATTACGAGTACCGAGAAAGATTAAATTGTGACATTACAGACATATATTAGAACTAATTTTTCATATATCCATCAATAAAACATCTCAGATTTCCATTTTTCGTAAGGAAATCATTACCGATATACAAAACCTGCTGTAACCCAAGTATTTGAACAGATTCACTCATGTAATTTCAGAACCGAGCATTGGTACCTAAGAAAACCCTAGCGAAGCAGAAATTGGTTGGAAGTTGAGTGAGTGAAGAACTACTCTACAGTTAGGGCAAAAGGAGATGCCCCAAAATGTTCAGTGGCATATTGGTCATTTAACGAAAAGAGGTGGGGGATAAGTACCTGAGCTGTCGATCGTATTTCGTCTTGGGCTCCGCCATTGTTGCTTGTGACGTAGTGTTGATGAGAGAGAAAGCTTGAAGAGGGCTTTAATGGCGGAGAGCGCTTTTTTGCTTGCTTGTTAGCAACGCAGAGTGCTGAGGAAGAGGTAGAGTTTAAAAGAATGAAAAATGAGGGAGGGTATTTTGGTCACAACACAATAATTTTGTCTCTTTTTCTTCTTTTCCATATCTAAAAGCGAAAATACATGCTGAACCGAGTAAAACTCCGCTGACCGCCACAACATGAGCCACGTGGCACATTTTTAGAGGACACTGACCTAGGTTTAGCAATTTGGCCAGTGATGGGCCTGGCTGAGACAGCCAGAGAATGAGTCGGACCAGGCTGCGGGCCGAGCCTGGTCGAAATAAAGAAGCCCCAAGCAGGGTTGGTGGGCTGGGCTGGGCCGGGCCTAATTTTTAAAAAATTGAAAAAAGAAAACATAACTCTTTTTGGAGATTCAACATTAGTCTGTCCCTTGATGGCTTTCGTTCCCAGCGACGTGAACATGGAACTAAAACGACCATCTCTATATAACAAAACAGGAAGTTGTCTCCCCACTTATACCCCCTCTTATCTATTTAGATAAAGAAGGGCTGAGATCTTATCCCCCAAATAGATGGTGGATCTCAGCCATTCACACCCAATTTTGACAAACGCTTCGTTGGAGAGTGCCGTGGGCACTGGCAACCCACTATCTATATAACAAGTGACAGTGGTTGTCTTATACCCTTATTATCTTATATGGCTTCAATAATGAGTGGCTAAGATCCACTATGCTTCATATCGATGGCTGAGATTAACTCCCATCCGATTTTGACAAACACTTTGTCGGAAAGTACCGCGGGCACGGGCCACCAACGCATATAACAAGACAACTCAGTTGTATTCTCTTATCTTATCCATCCATCTAATGTGGACGGTTAGATAAAGAGTGGTTGAGATCAAATCCATCGATCTAATGTGGACGGTTAGATTTCAGCCACTCAATCCACCTCATTTGACCTCAATTTATTCAGAATTTGAATTTCAACACCATTATTTTTCGTTATTTCTGTTATTTTTCTATTTCTCCCTCTGTGCGTTACAATCCGTTATAATGGAAAAAACGGTAACACCCCAGTCCGTTATACCGTTTGAGTGCGAAGACACCCAATTTTTGCAAACGCTTTTGTCGGAGAGTGCCGTGGCACGGGCCATTTACTATTCTATATAACAAAATAATTTAGTTGTCTCCCTACTTATACCTCCTCTTAATTATAAGCACCAACAAAGAAGGGCCGAGATCTAATCCTCCCCCAAATGGACGGTGGATCTCCGCCACTCACCTGATTTGGGCAAATTCTTTGTCGAGGAGTGCCAATGGCACGGGGCACCCACTAGTCTATATAACAAAACAGGGAGTTGTCTCCCCACTTATACCCCCTCTTATCTGTTTAGACAAAGAAGGGCCGAGATCTTATCCCTCAAATGACGGTGGATCTCAGCCTCTCACACCCAATTTTGGCAAATGCTTTGTTGGAGAGTGCCGAGGGCACGGACCACCCACTATCTAAATCTATATAACAAAACAAGACGGTTGTCTCCCCCTCTTATCCGGCTTCATAAAGGATGGCCGAGATCTTATCACACCAAATGGACGGTGGATCTCAGCCACTCACACCCAATTTTGACAAACGCTTTGTCGATGAGTGTCGTGGGCACAAGTCACCTACTATTTACCTACATATAAGGAATGAAATGGGTTGGATTTACATATAGTCCAAGGGTCAGGCTCAAGAGCCCCACTTTTTATGCCTCGAGAGGGGTGTTACCATTAAAACGGATTGAAACGGCCAAGGGCAAAAATAGGTTTTAACGGATTTTAATGATTTTAACGGAAAAAAGTGGTGCTGAAACTCAAAATTTAAAAATTAAAAAAAAAAAGAATTTAACGGAAATTTAATGGTTTTCTTATACCCCTCTTATCTTATATGGCTTCGATAATGAGTGGCTGAGGTCCACTATGCTTCATATCGATGGCTGAGATTAACTCCCACCCGATTTTGACAAACACTTTGTTGGAAAGTGCCGCGGCACGGGCCACCCACGTATATATCAAGACAACTCAGTTGTATTCTCTTATCTTATCCATCCATCTAATGTGGACGGTTATATAAAGAGTGGTTGAGATCAAATCCATCGATCTAATGTGGACGGTTAGATTTCAGCCACTCAATCCATCTTATTTGACTTCAATTTATTCAAAATTTAAATTTCAACACCGTTATTTTTTGTTATTTCTGTTATTTTTCCATTTCTCCCTCTGTGCGTTACAATCCATTATAATGGAAAAAACGGTAACACCCCAGTCCGTTATACCGTTTGAGTGCCGAAGGCACCCAATTTTTGCAAACGCTTTTGTCGGAGAGTGCCGTGGGCATGGGACATTTACTATTCTATATAACAAAACACATTGGTTGTCTCCCTACTTATACCTCCTCTTATAAGCATCAACAAAGAAGGGCCGAGATCTAATCCTCCGCCAAATGTACGGTGGATCTCCGCCACTCACCTGATTTTGGCAAATTCTTTGTCGAGGAGTGACGATGGCACGGGGCACCCACTAGTCTATATAACAAAACAGGATGGTTGTCTCCCCCTCTTATCCGGCTTCATAAAGGATTGCTGAGATCTTATCACACCAAATGGATGGTGGATCTCAGCCACTCACACCCAATTTTGACAAATGCTTTGTCAATGAGTGCTGTGGGCACGGGTCACCTACTATTTACCTACATATAAGGAATGAAATGGGTTGGATTTACATATAGCCCAAGGGTCAGGCTCAAGAGCCCTACTTTTTATGCCTCGGCAGGGGTGTTATCGTTAAAACGGATTGAAACGGTCATGGGCAAAAATAGAAAAATGGATTTTAATGGAAAAAAGTGGTGCTGAAATTCAAATTTTAAAATTTGAAATTTAAAAATTAAAAATTAAAAAAAAATAGAATTTAAGAGAAATTTAATGATTTTCTTATACCCCTCTTATCTTATATGGCTTCAATAATGAGTGGCTGAGATCCACTATGCTTCATATCGATGGCTGAGATTAACTCCTACCCGATTTTGACAAACACTTTGTTAGAAAGTGCCTCGGGCACCCACGCATATATCAAGACAACTCAGTTGTATTCTCTTATCTTATCCATCGATCTAATGTGGACGGTTAGATTTCAGCCACTCAATCCGCCTCATTTGACCTCAATTTATTCAAAATTTAAATTTCAACACCGTTATTTTTTGTCATTTATGTTATTTTCCCATTTCTCCCTCTATGCGTTACAATCCGTTAGAACAGCCGTTATAATGGAAAAACTGGTAACACACCAGTCCGTTATACCGTTTGAGTACTGAAGGCACCCAATTTTTGCAAACGCTTTTGTCGGAGAGTGCCGTGGGCATGGGCCATTTACTATTCTATATAACAAAACACATTGGTTGTCTCCCTACTTATACCTCCTCTTATAAGCATCAACAAAGAAGGGCCGAGATCTAATCCTCCCCCAAATGGACGGTGGATCTCCGCCACTCACCTAATTTTGGCAAATTCTTTGTCGAGGAGTGCCGATGCCACGGGGCACCCACTGGTATTCTATAAGTCCCAAAGATGTCTCTTGATTGCAGAATATATTTTTAGCATGTAGGTTTGTATAGCTCCGGACTGCATCTGTTAGGGTGCTCATACTCATCTAGTTTGTGGACAAGGATGAATCTTGTGAGCTGGAAGATGTGGAACTTGACGTCGGACCCCTCGATGTCAATGTCCTGAAACGTGATGGCGAGGTAACCGGCTAGTGGAAGAGGAGTAAGAGGAAGAGGAAGAGGCGGCGACTCCAAATCCCATGAACCTTTCTTTCTTCAAACTCGAAGAAGAAGGAGGTTCCGAACTCCGCATCTCAAGTTGGAGTTGTGAGGAGGTGGGGATAGAATGTCGACTCTTTTGCCTTTTATTATTGGGTCGGGCTCCGTTGACAGATCTAAAATGACAGGTAAAATGACAGGGCACAATATAAGCCAGGTGGCACACTGTTACAGGACTCTGACCGTACGGATGTTTGTCCTATCCCATGGTGGACCGACAAACCAAAATTCAACCTGATTAGTGATTTATAAGTGTTGCATCTTTGAACCTCAATACTACTCAAATTCCCACAGTTGAGATCAGCCCATGAAAATAAGTCCAATCCAAAGCCTATAAATCAATAATTATGCTGATTTTAGGTTTGTAGGTCCACCATGGGATAGGATAAACATCCATACGGTCAGAGTCCTATAACAGTGTGCTAAGTGGCTTCTATTGTGTCCCTGTCATTTTAGATCTGTCAACGAAGCCCGACCCTTTATTATTTATTTCGGTGTTGCAACTTGCAACGGGTTTCGAAAATGGACGGGATATTGGCACCCGCGTTTTCGCTCAGTAAACCCAAAAATCCCCCTCCCTCCTTTTTCACTCATCACACCCATAAATTAAAAAAAAAACCCAAAAAAACTGAAAAAAAAAATGAGGAGGAGGACGCCGCCGCTACCACCGCCGCAGGTACGTCTCTCCTTCTCTCTCTCTCTCTCTCTCTCTCTCTCTCTCTCTCTCTCTCTCTCTCTCTCTCTCTCTCTCTCTCTCTCTCTCTCTTCTGGGCTGCACCGGCAGCCCCCGAGGCCGAGTGTGGAATGCCTCACTCGGCAGCCTAGAATTGAGAGAGAGAGAGAATGAGAGACGTACCTGCGGCGGTGGCGGCGTCCTCCTCCTCCTCCTCCTTCTTCTTCTTCTTTTTTTTTTTTTGAATGAGTGTGATGAGTGATGGGTTTACTGAGCGAAAACGCGGGTGCCAATATCCCCGTTTACTTCATTATTTTAGCGGGTCACAAAATAGGGCTGCATCGGTTGGGGCACGCCATTCACACAACCTTCACACGGCACTCATCTCCACACCTTGTAGAGAATTTTTTTGATCGATCATTTTTTTTTTATCCGGGAGTCCAGCCGCACATATAAACATCACATTAAACTCTCTTAGGGATCTATGACTGAACAAAAGTTTGAAACATCTATAGATAGACCAGCAGACGAAAAATCTGCCATATGATAGTTTCTAACCATTGGATTTGAATCATTTTTTATTCCAATTGAAGATAATCTATCGCAATTCGGTCGTAATATTAGAAGATCTATCACATTCACAAAATTTTTATGAGATCCATAAACTTAAAGAAACACAATCCATATGGCCTCTCCATTACCAATGGTTTTGGTTCACAAAAATTTTGTTCATCTTAGAGAAAATCCGACCCATAACCTGAATAGGTTTGAATCCAGAGCTCAATATGGGCCTACAGTGTGGTCCATACCAATCCGGGGTTCTACAAATAACCCCATAATCATGCCTATGGTCCCTCCCACTTCACTTATACCCACTTATATTGGGGACATTCTAAGTACAAAGCAGCTCAATCAATGAGCATTTAAGGCGATAACCCATGTCAGATTTGTAAGTTTGGTTGCAAAGTATTCTTAAACTTACTTAGGAAATTGCTGAGAGCTCTCATTGCGCCACTGCGGAGAGTATAAAAATGTGCCACATGACACACTTTTTTCGGCCCATTGACCCATGAATGAGTGGCCCACTCCTTGATGGACCTACACGCAAAAAATCAGCTTGATGGGTGATCTCTAATCATTGGATTCGAGCATTTTTCATGGGTGATTTCTAGCACTAGATTCAAGAATTTTTTTTGGGATGTTCTAGATCGAGTAATTATTGGGCAATTTCCTATACGTCAAGAATATGCTGCCTGGTTTGTGGCCAAGTGGCAACATTATTACGTGGCACCAAAATAAGTATACGCTGGGTAACATGTGTGTGCACTACAGAACGCTCCCTGTATGCAGGGCCGTCTCTACCATAAGGCCAATAAAGCGGTCGCCTTAGGTCCTAGGCAAGAGAAGGCCCCCACCAAGGTGAGAGAAGGCCCAGCCCACTAACTGCATGGATGTTTACCCCAATCCTAGTTGGATATACAAACCAAGAATTAACCTGATTAGTTATCTCTAGCCATAGATTTTAGTACTATTTAGAATTGATTCTGCTAGCCATTGGATTCAAGCATGATTTTTGAGTAATAAATCCAATGATCAGAAACATCAACCAAGCTGATTTTTAGTGTTTTTGCCACCAATAGGTGGGTTGAATATTCACACAGTCATTAGGTCCAAAAAATAATCTATGTAGGGCCGCGAAAGTCTTCTGCATGGACTGCAACTCTGGGAGTCATCTGCATTTAAATATTTTTATGTAGCTTTTGATTATCATGAATAGTTGTTAAATAAGATCTTCTATGATATAGAGAGTTAAAATTTTGCCTCATATGGAGTTTTAGCCTTAGGCCTCAACTTGCATCGATACAGCCCTACCTGTATGTGATGAGCTTTATTGCCATATGACACACACCTTGGCACCAACTGGCCTCTTGAGCTTTTAGCCCACGCATTAAGTGAACCCATACCTCAAAAAAGAAAATTATAGTGTCCAACACAAATAAAGTTGCATCACATATACATATGGTTTAAAATCTCAGAATGTCTTGTACGAAATATTTTGGATTTTAAGAGAACCGAAACAAAAAATGCATATATTCGGTTTAATTTGTTTTGGGTTGTTTTGTAATGTCTCGATTTGTTTCGCCGAGATAAACAAGATATTATGATACAATCTGGTACATTCACAAAAAAATAACTATTATTTTAAAGCGTATTTATGTATTAAATGCATGATTTTGAAAATATTTTGGAATGTTTCAATGTTTTAAAACTTGCCGAGTCAACTCGAAATAAACTTGAACCGGATAAACAACAGGTTTGGTGTGCTATTTTTCCGAAAAAAAAAAAAAACAAGTTTGGTTGCGTTGTTTTTTAATTGACGCACCAAACAAGTTTTTTGAACACCTGCTCAACACAAAATCAACCAAATATTATAAATTCTACTTATAAAAAGATGCTATTTATATATTATTATTAATATATTACTCGAGTTGAGTTACTTCGGGTGGAGTTCGAGTCTTCGAGTTAACTCAACTCGGTAGACTTTCGGGTCTCGTCTTCGAGTTTTGAAACACAGGAATGTTTTGCCTATTTCACATTTTTTGTCATTTTTCAATATCTTGAGAATGCTTTGTTTCGTTTGGGAATATGTTTCGATTTTTTCACTTGACCAAACATTCCTTCCAAATGAGATTTTAAACCCTGCATCCTAAAATATCTAGAGACCTTGCCAACCACTTTTCCCTCTTTTATTGCATGTTTTGTTTTTCAAAGTAGCCCCAGTCAGCCTGTGATCACAATAGCGTCAGCCTGGACCTAGTTTTGGCTATTGGATGGAGTCCATGAATCATGACTCGGGAAATAATTCGCTGGTCCCCGTCCAATGCAAAAAAGTCTGACACGTACATCAAGGCCGAAACTCAACCCATGTTAATGGTTCGTTGGTTAAGGCCTAAGGGTGGTTAGCAAAGGGTACATGTCAAACATTTTGGGAGGGGACTTCAAAGTCCAAGCGAATTTTTTTCCCCCAATGTGTCTCCTCTACGGCGATTCCTGATTCATGGCAATTGGATGGAGTCCTATGGGCCTACCCCAAAACTAGTTCCAAGTCCATATAAGAGCCTTCATGTGGACAACATCTTAAATGTCCAATTAAAGATAGTCAATACTGCATGGATTAGATGGTTAGGATTCTTTGTAGCCAATCGAAGGGCTGTAAAAATGAATAGGTCAGTCAATGAAGTTCGGTGTTATTTATGGCTAAAACACAGAATCATTAATGTTATGCACAAAGTCAAGGTCAAAATCAAAGAAAAAAAAGAAAGAAAATATTCAATCAAACGAGACCTCTGGACGAGGATATCAGAATTTTGTATGGCTGCAAACATGCAATCTGCATGGTGATGAAGTCAACAGTTCCGTGTGGATAGTTAGACTTTTGTGTGTGTGTGGTGGTCGGCCACCTCGTGGATATAAGTCATAACCTAAAATGTCAAAAAGATCCACTTTTTGGCCCGAGACTAAACAGTTAATAATGGAAGCTTTGAGCCTTGAGGTGGAGAAAATTGTTGTTCCTAGCGTTTTTTAATCCGGATGTCCGGGCTACACTTAAAACCCCATGTGGCACACTCTTAGAGGCCAATGACTGTATAAATGTATGGTCCATCCCTAGGTGAACCCACATACCAAAAATCAGCCCTATCGGCGGTTTATAACCACTAGATTTTTTGTCTTTTTCATGGGAACATTATTTTGAGGTACTCAAATCTTCTAGAAATCACCAATCAGGCTGATTTTAATTTGGTCATTAGTCCTATTTGAGGATGGACCAAACATCCATAAGGTCAATGGTCTAAGAGTGCCACGCGGTGCTTTTGAGTGCAAACAAACGGACCAGAGCAAAAAATTCCTCCTTGGGGTGGGCCACTGATTGCGTGGCATGAGTCCATTAAATGTATATGCCAAATCTATTCTACTTATTAACGGATGAAAGGTGCACTTGTGTTACTAACGCAACACAATGTCCCTATGTTGCTTCTTTCATTTTATTTTTTTAGACCACATATTAGGGGTGTTTTAGTCTTTGCCAAACTTTTACTTTCACACTCAATGTGAATGCATAAACGAGTGCACGCGTTGAAAATATATATCTTAGCACTTTTTTCATATTCCAGGCCGCACCTCTAAATGCCACGGAATACTAGCTATTAGAGATCCGTGACCATACAATGTTTAAAACATCCCTTGGTGGCCCTGCAGATCAAAAGTCAGTCGATCTTCCATTGGATTTGAATCTTTTTCATGGGTTGAATTTCAACCGTGGATTCAAAAATTATTTTGGGTAATGAAATTCAATGCCTACAAAACACCAATCAAACTTATTTTTGTTCTACATGTCGACCCAAAGGGTTGTTTCAAACATAGATAAGATCATAAATCTCAAGGAGTGTGCCATGTAGAGCTTTTAAAGTACTGCCCGATGCCCGAATAAAAAAATGCCAACATAAATTTTCTCCCTCTCCATGACACTCTCACCGGACTCTTATCCAAGGTTTAAAAAACGGCCGTTAGAACGAAAATAACGGTCGCTATAACAGATTCGGACCTACCCCATTATGTTATAGACTGTTAAAATGCCCAAAAAATAATGGCCGTTATAACAAAAATAACGGCCATTATTGTTCTGTTATAACAAAAATAACAACCATTATTTTCTGAAAAATTTTGTGAAAAAAACGGCCGTTATTTTAGTTTTTTTTTCTTGTTATTTTTTCCGTTATATTTCATTTTTCCATTTTTGGAAATTCAAATTTTAAAATTTCAGCACCATTTTTTCCGTTTTTTTCCCATTTTTTTTTCATTTTTGCCCATGAGCATTTTTTCCGTTATAACAGTAACCACCCCGGTCCGTTATAACGGTCCCTTTTAAACCTTGCACTTATCATCAACGTGGAAAACGACCACAGTGTGAGCCACGTAACACACTATTAGAGGCTACTTTGTGAAAATATCTTTTTTACGAGAAAATTTATGAAGCAGTGGAATTTTGAAGAAGCGGCCAATCACATAGTGCCACAATCAGTTGAACAGCAGATAGTGGCGCCATGTGATTGGCCACTACTTCGCTGCTTCAAAAACTCTCCTTTTTTACTCCTAAATGCATAAAAAATACACCAATCAAGTTGATTCTTGGAGTGTAGGTCTACTAAGAGGTGGACCAAACATCCATAAGGTCTCTTGAAGAGAGTAAAACTTGTGTCACAAGATGTTGTGATGGAAGCCGGTCACAGCACACAATACGAACCACGTGGCATACTATTAGAGGATCATGACCGTATGGATGTTTGGCCAGTCCCCCCGGTGGACCAGTACACAAAAAATCAGGCCGATTAGTAATTTTTTACCGATTCAATTGAAGTTCTTTTCATGGGTTGATTTTAACAGTAGGAATTTGAGCATTATTGAGCGTTATTTGGGTGCAAAATTCCAAAGGTTGTAAATCACTAATCTGGCTGATTTTTGGTTTGTAGGTCCACCGAGGGACTGGCCAAACATCCATACGGTCAGCACCCTCTGATCGTGTGCCATGTGGCTCATATAGGGTGCTGTGACTGGCTTCCGTCACAACATCCTGTGACACAAGTTTTACTCTCCTGGAAGATGACCGCGGTAGAAAAATGTTTACAAATGCCTCATGGCACACTTTTAGAGACGGCTCAAAGATTTTTTTTTTTCTTGCCCTTCTTTGCTTTGATAAAGCAAAGGAGTCAATGGCGGCCGGCTGAGTTTAAGGTGGAAAACGAGTTTCTCTTCCCACGTAACTCGCTACGGTTCAAAAAGTCTAAAAATCGTCAAAATCATTTATTCAGTTTGCTTCTCCTCAACTGTACAGAAGTGGGGGTCCCTTGAGCCCGACCCTCTATAAAAAGAGGGCCGGGTTTATAGCTCATTGACAACTTCTTCCCTGCTCTAAGCACCCAGCCTCGATAATGGAGTTATTAATTCGCTTCCTGCCCAACCTTATCTTGTGTTTGTGCATGGCGCCACTAAGTTTCGTGGATTCTCTTACCACCACCACCACTGGGAACGAGACGGATCGATTCTCATTGCTCGCCTTCAAGAACAGGATAATAACTCAGGATCCACTAGGAACACTGAGTTCGTGGAACGATTCTCTCCACTTTTGTGAGTGGCGAGGGATTACATGTGATCGTCAGCAACAAAGAGTCATCATCTTAGATCTACAGTCCCAAAGTTTGGTAGGTTCCATATCTCCCTACATAGGAAACCTTACCTTCCTTACTGTCCTTAATCTCCAAAACAACAGCTTCAATGGTGTAATCCCTCAAGAAATTGGTCGTTTGTTCCACCTACAAGATTTACTTCTGAACAATAATTCTTTAGGAGGGAAAATTCCAGTCAATATATCCCAATGTTCCAATCTCAAAAACCTCAGTTTTTCTTACAACAGCCTCGAAGGGAAAATTCCAGTAGAGCTAGGCTTCTTGTCCAAACTCACCACATTGAATCTTTCCAGCAACAATCTATCAGGAGAGATCCCACCTTCTTTGGGAAACCTTTCATCTCTTTACTGTCTTTATCTTCCATACAATACTTTGGAGGGAAGTATTCCTGGTTCTCTAGGCTTGCTGACACGCTTAAAATTTCTTGCACTTGGTATAAATAAGCTGTCAGGTATGTTTCCACCCTCATTTTACAACATTTCATCTCTTAATATACTTTCCATTGCAAATAACCAACTCCATGGAAGTCTTCCCTCGGATATAGGCATCACTCTTCCGAATGTTTATCGATTTTCCATGGGAATGAACCAGTTTACTGGAACTATTCCAGTTTCGTTGTCCAACGCTTCGAAGATTGGAATACTTGATATCAATGCAAACAACTTCTTTGGTTCAGTCCCTAATAATCTAGGAGTCTTGCAGGATCTCTATAGGCTAAGTGTGGCTTCTAATAATCTCGGAAGTGGGGAAGCTGATGACTTGAAATTTCTCAATTCTTTAACCAATTGCTCCAGTTTGGGAATATTGCGTATAAACAACAATCGTTTTGGAGGTGTGTTACCCAATTCTATCACCAATCTCTCAACCACACTCATAAGCCTGGAGTTGGGAGGAAATCAAATATCTGGAAGTATCCCTTCTGGTATTCAAAACCTTGTGAACTTAAGTAAATTGAGCATGGAGCAAAACCTTTTCACAGGTAGTATCCCTATTGATATTGGGAAGCTTAATAAGCTAAAAGAATTGAATTTATCTGGAAATAGATTGTCGGGACAAATCCCATCCTCCCTAGGCAATTTCACTCAATTGACTGAACTCTCTTTAGCAGAGAATAACTTAAGTGGGAGCATTCCTTCAAGTCTACAGTACTGTAAATTTCTGCAATTCTTGGATCTTTCTCAAAATAATCTGAATGGAACCATACCTGAACAAGTTATTGGTCTTTCCTCACTATCAATTTCTCTCAATTTATCTCATAACGCCATTACTGGTTCTCTTCCATTGGAAGTGGGTCAGTTGAAAAATCTTGGGGTGTTGGATATCTCTGAGAACAATTTATCTGGTGAAATCCCCAATACACTAGGTGATTGTTGGAGATTAGAACAAGTTCATATGGAGGGCAACTTCTTTCATGGAAGCATTCCTCTATCTTTGACTACTTTGAAGGGTCTTCGAGATTTCGATCTTTCGCACAACAATTTGTCAGGCCGAATTCCAAAATACTTAGAGACGCTTCCATCATTGCTAAACTTAAATCTTTCTTTCAACCACCTAGAGGGTGAGGTACCAAGGGAAGGAGTCTTTAGAAATGCCAGTGCAATTTTACTTGTTGGAAACAGTGGGCTTTGTGGTGGTATCCCTGCACTACAGTTGCCTGCTTGCCCCATCCAAGAGCTAAAAAATGGGGGTCAGTCTCTTTCTTTCAAAGTTGTAATCATGATTACTATTGGGGTTGTATGTTTAGTAGTGATGATCTCTTTTCTCACTCTTTACTGGAGAAGAAACTCGAGAAAGAAACCACCTTCCACATCTTCCTTAGGTGATCATTTCTATTTAAGGGTTTCTTATGAAGAGCTCCTTAAAGCGACTGGTGGATTCGCTTTAGCCAATTTGATTGGTGTCGGAAGTTTTGGCTCTGTGTACAGAGGAATTCTTCGTCAAAATGAAAAACCTGTTGCCGTGAAGGTACTCAAGCTTCAAGAACGAGGGGCTTCCAAGAGTTTCATGACTGAATGCCAAGCCTTGAGAAAAATCCGGCATAGAAATCTCTTAAAGATCATAACTTCTTGCTCAAGTGTGGATTTTCAAGGGAATGATTTCAAAGCTCTGGTTTTCGAGTTCATGACTAATGGGAGTCTAGAAAATTGGTTGCATCCAAGTGTAGATGGTGAGATACAAGCAAGAAATTTAAGCTTTGAACAAAGATTAAACATAGCAATTGATGTTGCTTCTGCATTGGATTATCTTCATCACCACTGCCAAACACCGATTGTTCATTGTGATCTAAAGCCAAGTAATGTTCTTCTTGATGAAGACTTAACTGCTCATGTGGGTGATTTTGGGTTGGCCAAGTTTCTTTCCATGGCTTCCAACAATTTTGGTGAAGACCAAACCGGTTCGGTTGCAATAAAGGGTTCTATCGGATACGTTGCTCCAGGTATGTTTTTTATTCATTTTTATTGTTTCTACCTTTTAAGTGGCTCAAATCAAGGTTTAAAGGAGGCCGTTTTAACGGTATAACGGACTGGGGGTGTTACCGTTAAACGGCTGTTAAAACTGTTAAAACGGATTGTAACGGCTAGGGGCAAAAAAGGAAAAAAAATAGATTTTAACGGAAAAAACAGATTTAATGGCAGTTTTTTCCACAAAATTTTATAGAATTTAATTAACAGCCATTTAAACGGCGGCAGTTAAAACGAAAAAATGGCTGTTAAATTCAGTGTCAAAACGGGTTTTAACGATTTTTACGGTAATGGACTTGGGGCGTTACTGTTTAAATGGCCCTTAAAACCATTTAAACGGCTGTTTTCAAAACCATGGCTCAAAAATAGCTTGGCTAAACTTGAATTGTGCACAAAATGTAAAATAATTAGTCAGCACATTGACCACTACGTGTTATGTCGGGCCGAGTCCTGAAACGTTCCTGGGACCCATGTAGCTTGGTCTATGCCTGGCCTGGCCCAACTCGAGCCTTGAAATATCTGGCCCAAGGGTGAATAGGATTATAACATTATAAACAAGGCTCAGGCTCCGAGGACTCCCTTTTTCTGACCCCTCTTGGTGTTCATGCGCTTGGCCGTGGATTTCAAGAATCCAACGGTTGGTGGCGCTGACAACCACAGTTGAATTCTTGAAATCGACCGGGAGCACACAAACACCAAGAGGGATCAGAAAAAAGGGGGTCCCCTGAGCCCGACCCTATAAACAATTCTCTTTCTTTTAGAATTTCAATAGTATCTAAATTGCATATTGGTTCCTTTTATTATAGCGGTTCTAAGTAGCTAGAATATGAATATACGTTGCAGAGTACGGAATGGGTAGTGCAGTTTCTATAGCAGGGGATGTGTACAGCTATGGCATCCTTTTGTTGGAGATTTTCATGGGAAAGAGACCAACTGATGACATGTTTAAGGATGGTCTTAGCCTACATAACTTCTGTAAGATGGTCTTGTCCGAGCAAGTGATGGAGATTGTAGATTCGCGTATGCTGTTAGAAGTAGAACATGATGAAGCTAGCAAGAATACAGAAAATTGGAGAGACACAAGGGATAAAATGCAGGTATGCTTTGCTTCCATAATTCGAATCGGAGTTGCATGTTCCGCAGAATCACCGGGTGACCGAATGGACATTAATGATGTTGTTGTGGAATTGCACATGATTAAGGATGCTTTTCTTGGGGTTGGGATCCATGCAATGAAATAGGTGAAAGCACATTTTACCTTATTAATTATTAAGAGAATTCTAGAGTTGTGCATGATCAACCGTTCTTATATCCTTTACCATTCGATCTATCGCACATCGTTTGGACGGACATGAAGAATTTGGTGAATTGCAGAGAAAAATTTGTAGAATAGACGGTTAGGATCATCTAATCAAGCCAATAGTGGCCTAGCATATATATGTGTGGAACATATAGAATGGTGTGTGTATTGTATCATTTATCATAAACCTTTATTATGACAAAATACTTTCCTTTTTTTACTTCTTGTGCCTTAAATTTGTAGATGGATGGATTTGATCTCAACCACTCTTTATCTTATGAAATCAGATAAGATAAGAGATAAGACAACTCCCCTTTTTTTTATATAGATTATTTTTTTAGTTGTCAAGTGGTTGTATATTTGTGCTCTGTATCATCTTTACAATATACTAAAAGTACATCTGGACATATATATTACCTAATTGAATATCCTACAGCAGACGGGTTTCCTGGAGTTCCACTCAGAACTCTTCTCAGGACTGGCAGAATTTTTATTTACATATGGCAGCAGAGGTGGTGTGCTCGCCCGAGGGCAGTAGAGGTAGCAGTCATGATGTGGATAAGGGCACTATCCACATATGGCTGCCCTTCACATTGCGGCTAACTTGGTGTTTTACGAGAGAACCAAACACATTGAGTTGGATTGCCATCTTGTTAGAGAACCCGTCAACAAGGATTCCTTCGTAACTCATATTTTCCACAAATCACCAAAGAGCTGACATCTTCATCAAATCTTTGAGCAAAGTTTAATTATTGTTCTTATCATTCAAGTTAGGCATTCACAACATCCATGCTCCAACTTCAGGGAAGTGTTGGATGATAGCTCATAGTTAGCTACTTCACCCGCGCCAACACTACTCCAGTACACGCGGTTCTACACATTTTTATTTATCAGGCTGATTTTTGGTTTGTAGGTCCACCTAAGGATTGGCCAAACATCCATATGGTCAGAGTCCTCTAAGAGTATTCCACGTGGCTCGTATTGTGTCCTATAACAGTGAGGGTCACCCCTCCGCCACTGGTCAGGAGCATCCGAAGGGCATGATGCTAAGGTCAAGGTCCATCCAGGAGGTGGCTCACGAATAGAAGATTCCAGTTCAATGATTCGGTGAGTAAAACTTGCATGACGGCCAACCTCATATAAGCACTGACCGCCACAATATGAACATGTGGCACATTTTTAGAGAACGTTGACCTTATGTATGTTTGGCTGGTCCTGGTCCGGGATACCTTCAAACTTTGAAGGTTCTCCTCCAAAAATGTATGACACGTACTTCAAGGCATAAACCCAACCACTTAACCCATTGGTTAGAGTAAAACTTCTATCACAGCCTTCTAACAGATGCTCACGCACAATGAAAATCACAGGCCACGTGGCACACTGCTAGTCAGGGCCGGCTCTACCTTAAGGCCACTAAGGCGGTCGCCTAAGGCCCCTTGGTGAGAGAAGGCCCCAGTCTTGGTCCCACTAAAAACATGGATTTTTAGCCCACCTATTATTTAGTATACAAAGAAAAAATCAGCCGGCTGATTGATTATCTCTAGACATAGATTTTAGTAGTTTTTAGCAAGGTTTAAAGAGGCAGTTTTAACTGTTAAACAGACTGGGGGCGTTACCGTTTAAACGGCCGTTAAAACGGATTGAAGCGATCAGGGGCAAAAATGAAAAAAAAATGGAATTAAATGGATTTTAACGGTTTTAACGGAAAAAGTGGCTCTGAAATTCAAATTTTGAAATTTGAAAATTAAAAAAAAAAAAGGAATTTAACGGATTTAAATGGAAATTAAATGGATTTTAACGGAATTAAATAGTTTTAACGGCCGTTTTTTTCACAAAATTTTTCAAAATTAAACGGCTGTTTAAACGATTTTAACGGCCGTTAAAACAAAAAAACGGCCCTTTTTTTCAAAACCGATAAAACGTGTTTAAACGGTTTTAACGGAAACGGGCTTGGGGTGTTACCGTTTAAACGGCCGCTAAAACCATTTAAATGGCTGTTTTTAAAACCATGGTTTTAAAAACGGTTGTTTGAACAGTAACGCCCCAAGCCCGTTTTCATTAAAACTGTTTAAACACGTTTTTATCGATTTTGAATAAAACAGCCATTTTTTTTTGTTTTAACGGCCGTTAAAATCGTTTAAACAGCTGTTTGATTCTAAAAAATTTTGTGAAAAAAATGGTCGTTAAATCCGTTTAATTTTCGTTAAATTTCTTTTTTTTTTTTTTTTTTTAATTTCAAATTTTGAATTTCAGCACCATTTTTTCCGTTAAAAATCTGTTAAAATCTATTTTTTTTCCATTTTTGCCCCTGGCCGTTTCAATCCGTCTTAAAATGGTAACGCCCCAGTCCGTTTAACCGTTAAAACAGCCTCCTTTAAACCTTGGTTTTTAGGACATGATTCTAGCCGTTGGATTCAAGCATATTTTTTGGGTAGTAAATCCAATGGCTAGAAATCATTAATCAAGCTGATTTTTAGTGTGTTTATCCACCAATAGGTGGGCTGAACATCCACGCAATCACTAGGCCCAAATAGTGATCTAATTAGGGACACGAGAGTCCTCTGCATTGACTGCAACGAGACTCCTTTGCATCTAAATTTTTTTATAGTTGATAATCAATTTTTTGTATTTGTTGATTATCAAGAATAGTTTTTATATAAAGATTTTCAATAATATAAAGAGTTTAATTTTTTAATTAATACCATAAATATTAACATATTAGGCCTCAACTTGCATCGAGCCGGCCCTGCTCCTAGTGGATGCTGACTGTATGGATGTTAGGCCAGTCCCTCAATAGACCTCTAAACCAAAAATCAGCCTGATTAGTGATTTACAACCTTTGGATCTTTGCACCAAAAATAATGCTCGAATTCTTACTATTAAAATCAACCCACGAAAATAACTTCAATCGAATCGCTTAGAAATCACAAATCAGGCTTATTTTTGGTTTAGAGGTCGAATGAGGGACTGGCCAAACATCCATACAGTCAGCGTAGACTAAGAGTGTGCCACGTAAACCGTGAATTTCATATATATTGTGACAAGCATATGTTAGAAGACTGTGATAGAAGTTTTACTCGTTGGTTAGTTGGTTAAAGGTGGTTAACAACAGGTACGTGTCAGACATTTTGTCCTTCGTGTTTGTCCTTAGATGATCGGCTAGGATTTTGTTTGTTTTCTCTTGGCTGTTCCTCATTAAAAGTCAATTAAAATTTAGAACCATGGTTTTGAAAACGGCCAACTGTTTAAACTGCAACGCCCCAAGCCCGTTTCAGTTAAAACCGTTTAAACACGCTTTAACACTTTTGAATTTAACGGCCTTTTTTTTGTTTTAACGGCAGTTAAAATCGTTTAAACATCCGTTAAATTGTGAAAAAAAAATGGTCCTTAAATCTGTTAAAATTCGTTAAATTCTGTTTTTTTTTTTTTTATTATTTTCAAATTTCAAATTTTGAATTTCAGCGCCATTTTTTCCGTTTTTTCCATTAAATCCGTTTAATTCCGTTTTTTTTTCATTTTTGCCCCTGGCTGTTTCAATCCGTTTAGACAGTAGTGCCCCCAGTCCGTTTAACCGTTAAAACGGCCTCCTTTAAAGCTTCTTTAGAACTTCTGTTTTTCCTTCCCCAAGTTTAAGTCAAACCTTAACCGTTGGAAAAGGTATTTCCGTAGATTTGTATAAAAACTGTGTGCTTTCAATATGTTTGCCTCTTAGGAGCTACTATTCAGATTTCAGACTAAATAGGGAGGGAGGTCTGGGTTTTAGTTCATTCACAACTATTTTCCCGATTTTTTCCAACAGCCTCAACGATGGAGGAGGTACCATTTTCGAGCTCAAGGATACTGCCATAGTGGTCATTTCCTCTCCTAGTCATCTTGCTTCTGTGCTTCTTGTCCTTGATTCCATTTAGCTCGACAAATTCTCTTCCTCCCAAAACCACCATTGCTTTGACCTTTGGTGGGAATGAGACTGACCGGCTCGCATCGCTCGCCTTCAAGGATGGAATAACTGAGGATCCATTCGGAGCACTAAGTTCGTGGAACAATTCTCTCCATTTTTGTGACTGGCAAGGGGTTGGATGCGGTCGTCGGCATCGAAGGGTCACCATCTTGAACTTAGAATCCCAACGGCTGTTGGGGTCCATATCTCCCTACATAGGAAATCTTACCTTCCTTAGAAGGCTTATTCTCCAACAAAACAGCTTCTATGGTCAAATCCCTCAAGAACTTGGTCGTTTATTCCGTTTACAAGATTTAAGTCTGAGGAATAATTCAGTAGGAGAGGAAATTCCAGCCAATATATCTCGATGCTTTAATCTCATGTACCCCAGTTTTTCTCGAAACAAACTTCTAGGGAAAATCCCCATGGAGATGGGTTACATATGGAGGGTACGTAACTTCTTTCAAGGAAACATTCCACTATCTCTGAGGACTTTGAGAGGTCTTCGAGATTTAGATCTTTCACGCAACAACTTGTCAGGTTTGATTCCTAAATATTTAGAGACGATTTCCTCTTTGGAGAATTTAAATCTTTCATTCAACCATCTTGAGGGTGAGGTACCAAAAGAAGGAGTCTTTAGCAATGCAAGTGGAATAGCTATCATTGGAAATCATAAGCTTTGTAGTGGTATCCCTGAACTGCGATTGAATGTTTGTTCCATCCAAGACACCAAAAACCAAGGGCAATTTCTGTCTTTCAAAGTTATAATCATGATACCTATTGTGGTTGTATGTTAAACCTTGGTAACATCTTTTCTTTATCTTTATTGGAGAAGAAAATCAAGAAAGAAATCTCTTTCTACATCTTCTTTGGGTGATTGGTATTTAAGGGTTTCTTATAAAGAGCTCCTTAAAGCGACTGGTGGATTCGCTTCAGCCAATTTGATTGGTGTCGGAAGTTTTGGCTCCGTATACAGGGGAATTCTCCATGAAGATGAAACACATGTTGCAGTAAAGGTACTCAACCTTCAACAACGAGGGGCTTTCAAAAGTTTTATGGCTGAATGCAAAGCCTTGACAAAAATTCGACATCGAAATCTCCTCAAGATCATAACTTCTTGCTCGAGTGTGGATTTTCAAGGTAATGATTTCAAAGCTCTAGTTTACAAGTTCATGCCAAATGGGAGTCTAGAAAATTGGTTGCATCCAAGTGTAGATGGTCAGCAACAATCAAGGAATTTGAGCTTCGGGCAAAGAGTGAACATTGCAATTGATGTTGCTTCTGCATTGGATTATCTTCACCACCATTGCCAAACACCAATTGTTCATTGTGATATGAAGCCAAGCAATGTTCTTCTTGATGAGGACTTAACTGCGCATGTGGGTGACTTTGGATTGGCCAAGTTCCTTTCTAAGTTTTCCAAGAATTTTGGAGCAGACCAAACCAGTTCGTTTGTAATAAAGGGATCCATCGGATATGTTGCTCCAGGTATGAATTTTTCATTCTTCTCTTTATTCTTGAATTTTTGACCTACTTTGCAAACATTTGATTATCAAATATATGGCTACAAACGTTTTTCCTGCAAACTACGCAAGATACTAATAAGCAGGGCCTAAATTTGTAAAAATAGAAAATTAAACTAACATTTACCTTGCATAATATACCTTTTAGGAACAGATTATCTGCCTGAAACTTCAGAGGATGTTAAGATGGGTTTTCTTGGCATGTGCAATGCTAATATCTTTTGAAATTCGAATCGTCTCCCTCCAATTGGGCCACGGGATGACAATGCTCATGTTAGGGGCACACCCGTAATGCCATACGTCCCACCTTTTTCCTAACAAGTCCATTGAATTTTTTATATTTGACAAATTGCAGAGTACGGAATTGGTAACGAAGTGTCTACACAAGGGGATGTGTACACTTATGGCATCCTTCTGTTGGAGATGTTCACGGGAAAGAGACCAACTGATGACATGTTTAAGGATGGTCTAAGCCTTCATAACTTCTCTAAGAAGGCCTTGCCTGAGCATGTTATGGAGATTCTGGATCCGCGTCTGCTGTTCGAAGAAGGATGTGATGAAGCTATCAATAACATGGGACAGTGGAGAGACATTACTAGTCGTAAAATGTGGGAATGCTTGGCTTCCGTAGCTCGAATTGGAGTTGCATGTTCTACAGAATCACCAGGTGATCGAATGGAAGTCAATGATGTGATCGTGGAATTGCGTGCGATTAAGGATGTGTTTCTTGGGGTTGGGATTCATGGAGAGAGACAAAACGGGCTGCAATTAGTAGGCGAAGGAACATTAAACCATAGTAGTTGTTAAGACTAACTAGTGTAAACCATATAATCGTAATGTTGTAGCTGTTAACACATAATATGTGCAACGGAAAAAGGTTCCAAATTTCTGTAGACCATATGCCAAATTTCTGTAGAATAGAATGTTAGGATCATTCAATGAGCCAATATTTGGCCTAGCAGATCTCTTTGATAGGCTATGTAGAAGATAAGCATGCTAGCAGCCTAACAGGCATTAGCTTCAATAACTACAAGACTGGTAATGTAATACCTCATCCAAACCATTTAACAGCATCTACAAGCAAAACACAATTACAACAACAAACCCATTGTTGAAAGCCAAATTAGAAATCAGATAATCACCACAATCTAGAGGTAACTTCATATTTTGCAGTGAGAAGATATTAAACCCTAACAATAGATGAAGTCCCTCAGTTGGACTCATCTACAATCAAAGAAAATTACCTCATTCAACATAATAATCACAACTGAGGACTCAGTCGGCTACAGTTTTAAAACCCATTAACACTTAATGGACTGAACAAGTACATTCTACCCAAATTCTGCTCATTAACTAAATTACAAAGCAATCCAAAATGATCAAGGGATTAAGATGCAACACAACTGATAATGTCAATGTTTCATGTTTAGCTTGCTTCTAATGCAAATTCCTGAAAGAGAGTTGAACATCCATAAGTTAAGAATCCAAATGGGCATACCTGAGTCTAAGCAAAACCTGCAGGTATACTTGAGTCTGTTCATAATCGGAACTACTCAAAACATGTTTCATTAGTTGAACAATAGTGAACGCAGGAATAAACCAAAGTGAACAGGAATTTATACATATAGAAGGTTTAACAGCAAATGAAGGCTTAACACCAAAAGAAACTGAACCAAAAAGAACAGAAAACAGGATTAGATGGTCAAATGCCTGGTGAGATTAACATCTATGATAAACTGCTTATTATCCAAGGAAGAATTACTCAAAATCATCAGACCATTACAATGAACTCGCAATTGAATTATTAGCCCCCCCTCCTAACCCATTCCAGATTTTCCTTCAGTGTTCACTGTGAATCAAAATCAATAATTCAAACAAAAAAAGTATTGACCAAAAAAAAAAAAAATTCAAACAAAAAAAGATTAAAAATCAACCTAAATAGGAAAAGGTACTCCAGAAATGGGCTGAAATCTAAGGGAAAAACAAGAAGATACCATTATATTCCCTACTACAACCCCAGATCCACATTCCACCCACAACCCATATGGAATGGGTGGAATGTGG
Organism: Euptelea pleiosperma; assembly: GCA_035048495.1. Lineage (NCBI taxonomy): Eukaryota > Viridiplantae > Streptophyta > Magnoliopsida > Ranunculales > Eupteleaceae > Euptelea > Euptelea pleiosperma. Next base: position 7,220,537 of record CM068545.1, read on the forward strand.
ATCTGGGGTGTCCCACCCGGACGTAATTACGTTGCAATGCGGTCTAGAATCCTTTGTATTGCAGAGTCAAGTCAGGAGCATCTAACGGGCATGATGCTAAGGTCATAGCCCATCCAGAAGGTGGCTCACGAATAGAAGACTCCCGGTGGCTGACTCGCTGGGTCTTAAGCATGAATGGCAGGGGAAAAACTAGTATGCAACCAAGTCTCCTTAAGCAGGGTTAACAGGTGGTTTGATTGCAAATACAAAAGAATCGGTCCAATCAATTGAGCAGAACCGCCCACAATTGAGCCACGAGGCATATTCTTAGCAATTTCTGACTCTGTATATATGTTTGGCCCAACCCTTGATGGACATACAGACCAAAAATTAATCTGGTTAGTGATTCATTAGTGTTGGATTGGAGTCGTTTTCATGTGTTGATTTTTAACTGTGGAATTTGAGCTTTATTGACCATTATCTGGGTACTAAGATTTAAAGGTTTGAAATCAATAATCGATTTTTGGTTTGTAGGTCCACCTAAGGATCAGCGTCCTCTAAAAGAGGGGCACTAAACTAAAACTAAGGAGAAAATTTTTGAAGCGGCCAACCACCCTCAGCTTCTGGCTAACTACCTCAGCTTCCACTTGTAATAAAACTATGGCGACTTTGCAGAATTGTCTCCAGTGTCCATATTTAAAAAAAAATATGCCCATTATTAATGTTATTGACTATGAGCACAAATATTAAATTTAGGGTAGGGCTCGGGGGACACCCATTTTTTGACACCCAGTTTGGCGTACCCACATAAAATTAGATGAATCAATGGCTGATTTTTGGTGAGGATGATCATCCTCACCATATAGATTCCCCTAACAAAAATCAGCCCATTCTGAAATTTCTAACCCCATCAAATGTGGTTTTCAAGTTACACGGTAAAAATAATGGCCCATAATTGTTCAACTTCTAAACCAGTATGAATATCAAAATGATTTAAATTTTTTGAGAATGATCTCCTCGCCATAAAGATCATCCTCACAAAAAATCAGCCAATGATTCGTCATCTATATGGGTAATGCCAAAATTGGTGTAAAAAATGGGTGTCCCCTGAGCCCGACCCTTAAATTTTTTATTTTTTGGACTACCAGATATTAATCACACGAAAGGGAATTACAACCTAGTATAGATTCTACCAATGCATGTTAGGAAACCGGCTTGAGCAAGACATTATTAACTCAACTTTCTTATTTCTAAAGAAGTTCATAAGTTTTTACCCCAATAGTGGTACTAAATGCAGAGTACGGAATGGGCAGCCAAGTGTCTCCACTCTCCACAAGGTGATGTATACAGTTTTGGGATCCTTCTATTGGAGATGATCACGGGAAAGAGACCAACACATGACATGTTTAAGAATGGTCTAAGCCTTCATAACTTCTGTAAGATGGTCTTGTCCGAGCAAGCGATGGAGATTGTGGATCCACGTTTGCTGTTAGATGAAGAACATGATGAAGCTATCAACAACTCAGAAAATTGTAGAGTCGCAGAAGGTAAGATGCGGGAATGCTTGACTTCCATAATTCGAATCGGAGTTGCGTGGTCTACAGAATCACCAACACTGACCGAAGGGATATCAATGATGCTGTTGTGGAATTGCTGTGATTAAAGATGTGTTTCTTGGGGTTGGGATCCACGGAGAGAGACAAAATAGGCTGTTGTTAGCAGGTGAATCTTACGTTGGTAATAATTAAGAGAAATTTAAACTGGAAACAACATCTGAACCTGAATGTCATACACCTTTCACTTGTTCCGAGTAAAACTTTTGTCACAACGTGGCACACTATTAGAGGGCTCTGACCGTATGGATGTTTGGTCAGTCCGTCGGTGGACCTGCAAACCAAAAGTCAGGCTGATTAGAACCTTTGGATCTTTGCACCCAAATGACGCTCAATAATGCTCAAATTCCTACGGTTAAAATCAACCCATAAAAATAACTTCAATCCAACGCTTAGAAATCACTGATGTCTGATTTACTGTTTAGAGCTGCCACCAATCTCGAAAGCAAATAAGAATGGTCCAATACATGTATGTTCAGTTTATAAGTTATAACAATGAACACTTGGACCTCTTGGCCGCAATATCAATCACTGAACTTCTGCGTAGCAGTGAAACATTGGATCATTCAATTAGCAGTCAAGCACGGCTCAGTTCCCTCACCCACTCTTACGGTGGCACCGCTGGATCATTTAATTAGCAGTCAAGCGACAACCGCGGGAGTAAAACTTACCTGACCACCAGTGGTCTGGTAGCTATCAGACCACACACAAGTTGTTGGACGCGTGTCCACTGTACGGTTGCAAGTCGCATCGGCACGAGCCACTCCGAACTCGCCTCCTCCTCTGGTTAACTGGTAAGTTAAAAAAAAAGGTAAGTTTAACAAAAATTCCGAGTAAGACTTTGATGACAGCGCCAAGTCATCAAGGCCGATGACAGGGTGCAATAGAAGGCACGTGACATACTCTTAGAGGACTCTAACCGTATGGATATTTTTCAAATCCCGATATGGACATACAAACAAAAAATCAGCTTGATTTGTGAATTCAAACATTTGGATCTTTGCATCTCAAATAATGGTCAATAATGATCAAATTTCACACGGTTAAAATCAACCCATGAAAACAATTCCAATCCAACACATAGAAATCACTAATCGGGCTGATTTTAGGTTTGTAGGTCCACTTAATGATTGGCCAAACATCCATACGGTCAGAGTCCTCTAAGAGTGTTCCACGTGGCTCATATTGTGCCCTATCATCGGCCTTGATGACTGGACCCTGTCATCAAAGTTTTATTAAAAAATCCTTATTCCTGTTGGAAAAAGATGTAACAAGGTATGCCTGAAACTGTTTCAAATGCGGAAGCACGATTTTGTAACTCACCACTGTCATTTGAGCCCACTAACCGCATGGATGTTTATCCCAAGTAAAACTTCTGTCACAATCGGATTGCAAATCACACAAATACAGCCAATGAATTCTCGGCACGGTGCACCTAAAAAGCAAAAGCACATGGGTACGTTGCAAAGCACTTGTGTACGTGCCGAGAACTCTTTGGCTTGTGATTGTGTAATTTACAATTTCGTGTGATAGAAGCTATAGTCGTTTATCCCACCCCTTGATGGATATACAGACCAAAAATCAACCTGATTGGTAATCTATAACCATTAGATTTTAACACTTTTTAGCACCTTATAAAGCGTTCTTATAGCCGTTGAATGCAACCATTTTCTGAGTACTAATAACAACGGCTAAAAATTATTAAACAAGCTGATTTTTGGTATGAATGCCTATTAACGGGTGGGCTAAACATCCATACGGTCAGTGGGCCCAAATGGCAGCGGTGACCCGCTTCCGCAAATGAAAAGATCTCAGGTATACCTTGTTACATCAGGAACCTTCCCTGTTCCAGAATCCCCGCCAAGCAAAAATCATTATCCCGCCAACTCGTGGGTAATGGGGAAGCTCTTCAGAAGATTTCTCCTCATCTTCTCCGGGTATTTCTCCGTTGTTCCTGGGAGGTAAGTTAAAAAAAAAATAGATTAGAATTTCTGGAGTCAGGGACTCAGGATTGGGCCTGGGACAACTATTTTTGACAACCATTTTGGCGGACACACATAGAAGATGAATCAATGGCTGATTTTTGGTGAGGAGGAGAGATGTATAGACTGGAGAGATTTTTGTTTTGCAGGACACCGGTGATAAAGGGAAGACATTTACAGCTTATTGAGTAAAGCTTCTGCAACACAATCTGAGCCACGTGGCACGCTCTAAGTGGAAGCTTACCGTATGGAAGTTTGGGCAGTCCCTCAATGGACCTGCAAGCCAAAAATCAGCGTGATTAGTGATTTACAACCTTTGGATCTTTGCATCCAAATAACGCTCAATAATGCTAAAATTCCAACGGTGAAAATCAACCCAGGAAAATAATTACTATCCAACGCTTAGCAACTAATGATCAGGTTTAGTTTTGGGTTGTAGTTCTACCTAGTGATTGGCCAAACATCCATTAGGACAGTGTCCACTAAGAATATGCCACGTGATTCGTATAATGCTTTCCGGTCATAACGCCAAATTTTTTTTTTCTTTTTTAAACTTCCCTCTGTAGCTTTTCTAAACTTAACCAGAGTAGGAGACGAGCTTAAAGTAGCTCGTGCCGATGTGACTTGCCACCGTACAGTCAGGGCCGGCTCAACCATAAGGCCTGTAAGATTATTGCCTTAGGCCCCATGTGAGAGACGGCCCCCAGCCAAGGTGAGAGAAGGCCCCAGTCCACTTACCGAATGGATGTTTAGCCCACCCCTTGCTTGTTGGATATACAAACCAAAAATTAACTTGTTTGGTCATCTCTATCCATAGATTTTAGTACCTTTTAGGATTTGATTCTAGCCATTGGATTTAAGCATGCTTTTTGAGTAGTAAATTCAATGGCTATAAATCATCAATCAAGCTGATTTTTTGTATGTTTATCCACCAATATGTGGATTGAACATCCACACAGTAATTAGGCACAAAAAATGATCTACGTAGGGCCGCAAGAGTCCACTACATGGACTGCAAGAGAAGTCCTGTTCATCCAAATTTTTTCAATAGTCTTTTATTACCATGAATAGGAGACTTAAATATTTTAATTAATACCATATATTAATATATTAAAAGGCCTCACATGGAGTTTTCGCCTTAGGCCTCCACTTGCATTGAGACGGCCATGCGTACAGTGGACACGCGTCTAACAGCTTGTGTGTGGTCTGGTAGCTACCAGGCACTGGTGGTCAGGTAAGTTTTACTAATAAGTTTGAGGCGGAGAATGAGTCTCAGTTCCGAAAAAAATTTAGATGCAGAGGACTTTGGATGCAGTTAGATGCAGAGGGTACTCTTGGGCCTACATAGCTCATTTTTTGGGCCCATTAAGCGCATGGATGTTTATCACACCCCTTGGTAGATTTACATACCAAAAATCAGCTTTATTGATATTTGCTAGCCCTTGGATTAAGTATACAAAATATGCAAAAAAATATTGAATCCAACAGCTAGAATCAATCATACAAAAGTGCTAAAATATATGGCTAAAGAAAACTAATCAAACTGGTTTTTGGTATGTATATCAACCAAGTGGTTGGCTAAACATCCATGTGGTTAATTGCCCCAAAAACGATCTATGTAGGGCCACGAGGACCCTGTGCATCTAATTTTTTCCCTCAGTTCCCATACCCAGACTCACCCAGACTCTACCGTGGCACGGAGTCAACCCTAAAGTTCATTAGAGTCAACAGTCGTTCTCACGTCATACATCAATTATTTATGTGTTTTTTTTTTTTTTGTACGTTACCATCGGAAGACGGCAGGCGAAACCTGGAACCGGTCAAGCCGGGAAAGGGGATTTCTACTCCTGCACACTGCTCAAAGGTGGGTAGATTTCGAGAGGTCGTGGGGTTATTTATGTCTAAAACTTGTGTCACCAGATGTTAATGACGGAAGCCGCTAACAGCACTCAATACGAGCCACGTGGCATATGATCAGAAGGCGATGACCGTATGGATGTTTGGCCATTCCATCGGTGGACCTATAAACCAAAAATCAGCCTGATTCGTGGTTTAAAACCTTTGGATTTTTGCACCCAAATAATGCCCAATAATGCTCAAATTCCTACCGTTAAAATCAACCCATGGAAATAACTTCAATCGAATCGGTTAGAAATCATTAATCAGGCTGATTTTTTGTGTACTGGTCCACCGAGGGACTGGCCAAACATCCATACGTTCACCGTCCTCTGATCGTGTGCCACGTAGCTCGTATTGAGTGCTGTGACCGGCTTCCGTCACAACATCTTGTGACACAAGTTTTACTCTACCAAATTAACTCTAGGAGAGAGACTGAGTGTGTACACCCTCTTGGGACTTTCGTCTGTTTGCTCCTTATCCTCCATCTCCTCCACCTTGGGAGGTATTCAGAATAAATAGGGAGGGAGGTCTGGGTTTTATATCATTCACAACTGTTTTCCCGGTTTTTTCCAACAGCCACAACGATGGAGGTACCACTTTCGACCTCAAGGATACTGCCACAGTGGTCATCTCCTCTCCTACTCATCTTGCTTCTGTGCTTCTTCTCCCCGACTCCACAAAGCTTCACAAATTCTCTTCCCACCACCAACACGGCTTTAACCTTTGGTGGGAACGAGACTGACCGACTCGCATTGCTCACCTTCAAGGATGGAATTCAGGATCCACTCGGAGCACTGAGTTCGTGGAACAATTCTCTCCATTTTTGTGACTGGCGAGGGGTTGGATGTGGTCGTCGACATCGAAGGGTCACCATCTTGAACTTAGAATCCCAACGGTTGTTGGGGTCCATATCTCCCTACATAGGAAATCTTACCTTCCTTAGAAGGCTTATTCTCCAACACAACAGCTTCTATGGTCAAATCCCTCAAGAACTTGGTCGTTTATTCCGTCTACAAGATTTAAGTCTGAGGAATAATTCATTAGGAGGGGAAATTCCAGCCAATATATCTCGATGCTTTAATCTCATGTACCTCAGTTTTTCTCGAAACAAACTTCTAGGGAAAATCCCCATGGAGATGGGTTCCTTGTCCAAACTCATGACACTAGACATTTCCAATAACAATCTATCGGGAGGGATCCCACCCTCTTTGGGAAACCTTTCATCTCTGTACTCTCTTTTTCTCCAATATAATAGTTTGGACGGAAGTATTCCAAGTACCCTCGGCCAACTGACAAACTTAATATATCTTGGAATCGGTCCCAATAAGCTGTCAGGTTTGGTTCCTCCCTCGCTTTACAATCTCTCATCAATCAATGTCTTTTCTCTGCCAGTAAACCAACTCAACGGAAGTCTTCCATCCGATATAGGCCTCACTCTTCCTAAACTCAAAACACTTTTTATTGGATCAAACCAATTTACTGGATCCATTCCAGTTTCATTATCCAATGCTTCGGGACTTGAACAAATTGATATGGTCATAAACAACTTCATTGGGCCAGTTCCCATCAATTTTGGAGGCTTACAGCTTCTCTCGTTGCTAGGTTTGGGTTCCAATAATCTCGGAAGTGGTGGAGAAGCTAATGACCTGAACTTTCTCACTTCTTTGACCAATTGCAGCAATTTGGAAAGGTTGGATATAGGGGACAATCATTTTGCAGGTATGTTGCCTAACTCTATAGCCAATCTGTCAACCAAACTCACAATCCTAAATCTAGAAACAAATCAAATATTTGGAAGTATCCCTCCAAGTATTCAAAACCTTGTAAACCTAATTGCATTGGTTATGGATAAAAACCTTTTCACAGGTAGTATCCCTATTACCATTGGGAAGCTTCAAAAGCTACAAGAAATTTACTTGGGCAGAAACAAATTGTCAGGACAGATGCCTTCCTCCTTAAGCAACATCACTTATTTGAGACTTCTCTCTTTAGAAAAAAATGAATTAGAAGGAAGCATTCCTTCAGGTCTCGAGAAATGCAAATATTTGCAGATCTTACACCTTTCTCAAAATAACCTGAATGGAACCATACCTGAACAAGTTCTTGGTCTTCCCTCCCTATCAATTTCCCTAAACTTATCTCACAACTCATTCACTGGTTCTGTCCCGTTGGAAGTGGGTAACTTGAAAAGTCTTGGAGAATTGGACATTTCTGAGAATAAATTGTCTGGTGCAATTCCTAATACATTAGGTGATTGTTTGAGCTTAGAAATACTTCATATGGAGGGTAACTTCTTTCAAGGAAACATTCCACTATCTCTGAGGACTTTAAGAGGTCTTCGAGATTTAGATCTTTCACGCAACAACTTGTCAGGTTTCATTCCAAAATATTTAGAGACGATTTCCTCTTTGGAGAATTTAAATCTTTCATTCAACCAACTTGAGGGTGAGGTACCAAAAGAAGGAATCTTCAGAAATGCAAGTGCAACATCCATTATTGGAAATCATAAGCTTTGCGGTGGTATCCCTGAACTGCGATTGAATGTTTGCTCCATCAAAGAAACTAAAAACCAAGGGCAATTTCTTTCTTTCAAATTTATAATCACAATACCTATTGTGGTTGTATGTTTAACCTTGGTAACATCTTTTCTTTGCCTTTATTGGAGAACAAAACCGAGAAAGAAATCTCTTTCTACATCTTTTTTGGGTGATTGGTATTTAAGAGTTTCATATAAAGAGCTCCTTAAAGCGACTGGTGGATTTGCTTCAGCCAATTTGATTGGTGTCGGAAGTTTTGGCTCTGTATACAAGGGAATTCTTCATCAAGATGAAACACCTGTTGCAATAAAGGTACTCAACCTTCAACAACGAGGGGCTTTCAAAAGTTTTATGGCTGAATGCAAAGCCTTGAGAAAAATTCGACATCGAAATCTCCTTAAGATCATAACTTCTTGCTCAAGTGTGGATTTTCAAGGTAATGATTTCAAAGCACTAGTTTACATGTTCATGCCAAATGGGAGTCTAGAAAATTGGTTGCATCCAAGTGTAGATGGTCAGCAACAATCAAGGAATTTAAGCTTCGGACAAAGATTGAACATTGCAATTGACGTTGCTTCTGCATTGGATTATCTTCATCACCATTGTCAAACACCGATTGTTCATTGTGATCTAAAGCCAAGCAATGTTCTTCTTGATGAGGACTTAACTGCCCATGTGGGTGACTTTGGATTGTCCAAGTTCCTTTCTAAGGTTTCCACGAATTTTGGTGAAGACCAAACCAGTTCGTTCGTAATAAAGGGATCCATCGGATATGTTGCTCCAGGTATGAATTCTTCATTCTTTTATTTATTCTTTAAAATTTTTCGATTTACTTTGCAAAATTGTTGTAATTTTCAAAAGGGTATCTCATTCCGAATCAGGCTCAACTTTCTTCTTAAGAATTTCACAAGTTTTTACTCAATGGCACCTTCCTATCCTAATAGCGGTACTAAACGCAGAGTACGGAATGGGTAGCTATGTGTCTCCACAAGGTGACATATACAGTTATGGGATCCTTCTATTGGAGATGTTCACGGGAAAGAGACCAACACATGACATGTTTAAGAATGGTCTAAGCCTTCATAACTTCTCTAAGATGGCATTGTCCGAGCAAGTGATGGAGATTGTGGATCCATGTTTGCTGTTAGATGAAGAACGTGATGAAGCTATCAACAACATAGAAAATTGGAGAGTCACAGAAGGTAAAATACGGGAATGCTTGGCTTCCATAGTTCGAATCGGAGTTACATGTTCTGCAGAATCACCAGCTGACCGAATGGACATCAATGATGCTGTTGTGGAATTGCATGTGATTAAAGCATGTATCAGCAATATCTCTGATTAGATTTCCTCCACGGCTTTTTGATGTATTATGCTCAGAAGGACAACATCTGAACCTGATTGTAAGGTTTTGCTTTTGAATAATAGTAAATAAATTGCTTTGCCCACAAAAAATCAAATAAATAAAGTGGCTTTGAAAAAAAAAGTGAGAAATCTGAAGTGTGATGCATAAAAACGTGCCATGTGTCACACTTATTCATGCCCACTAACCCACGAATTGACCACCACTTGATGGACCTACGTACCAGAAATCAGCCTGATCAATTGATGATCTCTTGCAGTAGCAATTCGATCTGAGTACCCAAAAAAAAAAAAAATTACAAATGCAACTGCTGGCAATCATCCAATGAAAAATATTTTTATCCAACGGTTAGAGAACACCAATGCTCTAGCGACTAAATTTTCTTGTCATTTTACATCAATAAATTGGTTAGATCTTCTTTCTATGGTTGCGGGCAACTGGATCCCAAAGTCTTTGGCCGTTAAGAAAGGAAGAACATCTGATGTTAAGGTCCATCTAGGAGGCAGTCTTCGACATCTAATTTTCAAGTTTACGAACACACCATCTCGAATGCAAATAAGAATGGTCCAATGTAGGAAAAAATTTAGATGCAGTCGATGCAGATCGAGGACTTTCCTGATCCTACATAGCGCATGTTTCGGGCCCACTAACTGCATGGATGTTTAGCCCATGGTTTAAAAAACGGCCGTTATAACGGATTTGGACCTCCCCCATTACATTATGTATATGAAGAAATTTGTTAGAAAAAATGCCCGTTAGTTTCTATTATTGATTTTATTGAAATTTTGAAATTCAAATTGTTATTTTCCGTTACTTCCCTTTTTTTCCCATTTTTCTGTTTCTGCCTCTGTGCTTTACAATCCGTTGTAACGGCCATTATAAAGGAAAAAACGGTAACAAGTCCGTTATACCATTATAATGGCCCCTTTTAAACCTTGGTTTAACCCAACCCTTGGTGGAGATACATAACAAAAATCAGCCTGATTATAGCACTTTTTTAAGATTGATTCTAGCTGTTGGATTCAAATATATTTTTTGGGTACAAAATCCAACAGCTAGAAATCATCAATCAAGTTGATTTTTAGTATGTGAAATCCACCAATGGGCCCAAAAAAATGAGACGTCTTGCAAGTCGGATCTAGAACAGACTGCAATGTAAAAGTCAATCGCTGAAACACTGAATCATTCAATTACCAGTCAAGCAAGGCTTAAGTTAGAGATGGAGAATTGAGTCTCACTTCCCACACTCAGATTCTACGATGGCACCGAATCATGTCATGAATTCAGTTTCCACATTTTTTTGATGAGAAATTGCAGAGTATGGAATTGGTAACGAAGTGTCTACACAAGGGGACAGTACTCGTGGTCAATGGCTAGAAATCATCAATCAAGCTGATTTTTAGTGTGTTTATCCACCAACAGGTGGGCTGAACATCCACGCAATCACTGGGCCCAAATAGTGATCTATGTGGGGACTCTGCATTGACTGCAACGAGACTCCTATGCATCTAAATTTTTTCATAGTTGATAATCAATTTTTTGTGTTTGTTAATTATCAAGAATAGTTTTTATATAAAGATTTTCAATAATATAAAGAGTTTAATTTTTTAATTAATACCATAAATATTAACATATTAAATATAAAGAAGTCTTTATGTAGTGTTTTCGCCTTAGGCCACAACTTGCATCGAGCCGGCCCTGCTCCTAGTGGATGCTGACTGTATGGATGTTTGGCCAGTCCCTCAATAGACCTCTAAACCAAAAATAAGCCTGATTAGTGATTTACAACCTTTGGATCTTTGCACCAAAATAATGTTCAATAATGCTCCAATTCTTACTATTAAATCAACACACCAATATAACTTCAATCGAATCACTTAGAAATCACAAATCAGGCTTATTTTTGGTTTAGAGGTCGAATGAGGGACTGGCCAAACATCCATACAGTCAGCGTAGACTAAGAGTGTGCAACGTGAATTTCATATATATTGTGACAAGCATCCGTCTGAAGACTGTGATAGAAGTTTTACTCATTGGTTAGTTGGTTAAAGGTGGTTAATAACAGGTACATGTCAGACATTTTGTCCTTTGCGTTCGTCCTTAGATGACCGGCTAGGATTTTGTTTGTTTTCTCTTGTTTGTTCCTCATTAAAAGTCAATTAAAATTTAGAACCATGGTTTTAAAAACGGCCAACCGTTTAAACGGTAACACCCCAAGCCTGTTTCAGTTAAAACCGTTTAAACACGTTTTAACACTTTTGAATTTAACGGCCTTTTTTTCGTTTTAACGGCCGTTAAAATCGTTTAAACATCTGTTAAATTGTGAAAAAAAATTGTGAAAAAAAAAGGGCCGTTAAATCTGTTAAAATTCGTTAAATTCTGTTTTTTTTTTTTTTCAAATTTCAAAATTTGAATTTCAGCGCCATTTTTTCTGTTTTTTTTTCCATTAAATCGTTAAATCCGTTTAATTCCGTTTTTTTTTTTCATTTTTGCCCCTGCCTGTTTCAATCCGTTTAGACGGTAATGCCCCCAGCCCGTTTAACCGTTAAAACAGCCTCCTTTAAACCTTCTTTAGAACTTCTGTTTTTCCTTCCCCACGCTTAAGTCAAACCTTAGCCGTTGGAAAAGGTATTTCCGTAGATTTGTATAAAAACTGTGCGCTTTCAATATGTTTGCCTCTTAGAAGCTACTATTCAGATTTCAGACTAAATAGGGAGGGAGGTCTGGGTTTTAGTTCATTCACAACTATTTTCCCGATTTTTTCCAACAGCCTCAACGATGGAGGAGGTACCATTTTCGAGCTCAAGGATACTGCCACAGTGGTCATTTCCTCTCCTAGTCATCTTGCTTCTGTGCTTCTTGTCCCTGATTCCAATTAGCTTGACAAATTCTCTTCCTCCCAAAACCACCACTGCTTTGACCTTTGGTGGGAATGAGACTGACCGGCTCGCATTGCGCGCCTTCAAGGATGGAATAACTGAGGATCCATTCGGAGCACTAAGTTCGGGGAACAATTCTCTCCATTTTTGTGACTGGCGAGGGGTTGGATGCGGTCGTCAGCATCGAAGGGTCACCATCTTGAACTTAGAATCCCAACGGTTGTTGGGGTCCATATCTCCCTACATAGGAAATCTTACCTTCCTTAGAAGGCTTATTCTCCAACACAACAGCTTCCATGGTAAAATCCCTCAAGAATTTGGTCGTTTATTCCGTCTACAAGATTTAAGTCTGAGGAATAATTCATTAGGAGGGGAAATTCCAGCCAATATATCTCATGTACCTCAGTTTTTCTCGAAACAAACTTCTAGGGAAAATCCTCATGGAGATGGGTTCCTTGTCCAAACTCATGACACTAGACATTTCCAATAACAATCCATCGGGAAGGATCCCACCTTCTTTGGGAAACCTTTCATCTCTTTACTCTCTTTCTCTCCCAGACAATAGTTTGGATGGAAGTATTCCAAGTGCCCTAGGCCAACTGACAAACTTAATATATATTGGAATCGGTCCAAATATGCTATCAGGTTTCATTCCTCCCTCGCTTTATCAATCAATGTCTTTTCTCTGCCAGTAAACCAACTCAACGGAAGTCATCCATCCGATATAGGCCTCACTCTTCCTAATCTCAAAAAACTTCTTATTGGACAAACCAATTTACTAGATCCATTCCAGTTTCATTATCCAATACTTCGGGACTTGAACTATTTGATATCTTCCGAAACAACTTCATTGGACCAGTTCCCATCAATTTTGGAGGCTTACAGCTTCTCTCGTGGCTAAATGTGGGTTTCAATGATCTTGGAAGTGGCGGAGAAGCTAATGACTTGAACTTTCTCACTTCTTTGACCAATTGCAGCGATTTGGAAGTGTTTGCAATGGGGAACAATCAGTTTGGAGGTATGTTGCCCAACTCTATAGCCAATCTCTCAACCAAACTCACATTCCTAAGTCTAGGAACAAATCAAATATTTAGAAGTATCCCTATAGGTATTCAAAACCTTGTAAACCTAACTCTATTGGGAATGGAACAAAACCTATTCACAGGTAGTATTCCTATTACCATTGGGAAGCTTCAAAAGCTACAAGAAATTTACTTAGCTGGAAACAAATTGTCAGGACAGATGCCTTCCTCCTTGGGCAACATCACTTATTTGAGCCTTCTCTCTTGAGAAGAAAACGAATTAAAAGGAAACATTCCTTTAAGTCTCGAGAAATGCAAACATCTGCAGATCTTAGAGCTTTCTCAAAATAACCTGAATGGAACCATACCCGAACAAGTTCTTGGTCTTACATCCCTATCAATTTCCCTCGACTTATCTCACAACTCATTCACTGGTTCTATCCCATTGGATGTGGGTAACTTGAAAAGTCTTGGAAAGTTGGACATTTCTGAGAATAAATTGTCTGGTGAAATTCCCAATACGCTAGGTGATTGTTTGAGCTTAGAAAGACTTCATATGGAGGGTAACTTCTTTGAAGGAAACATTCCACTATCTCTGAAGACTTTGAGAGGTCTTCAAGATTTAGATCTTTCACGCAACAACTTATCAGGTTTGATTCCTAAATATTTAGAGACAATTTCCTCTTTGGAGAATTTAAATCTTTCATTCAACCATCTTGAGGGTGAGGTACCAAAAGAAGGAGTCTTTAGCAATGCAAGTGCAATATCTATCATTGGAAATCATAAGCTTTGTGGTGGTATCCCTGAACTGCGATTGAATGTTTGCTCCATCCAAGAGACCAAAAACCAAGGGCAATTTCTCTCTTTCAAAGTTATAATTATGATACCTATTGTGGTTGTATGTTTAACCTTGGTAACATCTTTTCCTTGTCTTTATTGGAGAAGAAAATCGAGAAATAAATCTCTTTCTACATCTTCCTTGGGTGATCGGTATTTAAGGGTTTCTTATAAAGAGCTCCTTAAAGCGACTGGTGGATTCACTTCAGCCAATTTGATTGATGTCGGAAGTTTTGGCTCCGTGTACAAGGGAATTCTCCATGAAGATGAAACACATGTTGCAGTAAAGGTACTCAACCTTCGACAACGAGGGGCTTTCAAAAGTTTCATGGCTGAATGCAAAGCCTTGAGAAAAATTCGACATCGAAATCTCCTCAAGATCATAACTTCTTGCTCAAGTGTGGATTTTCAAGGTAATGATTTCAAAGCTCTAGTTTACAAGTTCATGCCAAATGGGAGTCTAGAAAATTGGTTGCATCCAAGTGTAGATGGTCAGCAACAATCAAGGAATTTAAGCTTCGGGCAAGGATTGAACATTGCAATTGATGTTGCTTCTGCATTGGATTATCTTCACCACCATTCTCAAACACCGATTGTTCATTGTGATCTAAAGCCAAGCAACGTTCTTCTTGATGAGGACTTAACTGCCCATGTGGGTGACTTTGGATTGCCCAAGTTCCTTTCTAAGGTTTCCACGAATTTCGTTGAAGACCAAACCAGTTCGACCATAATAAAGGGATCTATTGGATATGTTGCTCCTGGTATGAATTCTTCATTCTTTTCTTTATTCTTCAAAGTTTTTAGATTTACTTTGCAAAATTGTTGTAATTTTTCAAAAGGGTACCTATTTTTGCCACCTCATACCTCTCCATGTGCCAAAGTTTGAATCTTAGGACGTGTTTGATTGCCAAGTGGAAAAATTGCATTTTCCTTGGGAAAACACAACTGTCCATTGTTAGATAGCCATTAAATCTGTATAATTTTCCCTACTAAGCCCGGAATTCATTTCCCATCTAGATAGGTGAGAATTCATTTCCACCTGAAAATACGCCTTTATTTTCTCACATGATTGAAATATGTGTTCTCAGTTGCAATCAATCAGCCATTTAAGGCATTTCCCAGATGTATTTTCTTGGGAAAATTTTCTGTGCAATCAAACACGCCGATAGAGGAGGCATTTTTCTGTTATTTAAATCCGTCTCTTCTTGCCACTTGGCGACGGACTATTAAACCAAAACTTGCCACACTGAAGGAGGGTGAGTGGGCAAAACATGTGGATCCCTTTAGGCCAACCACCTCAGCTTCCACATGTAATAAACTACGACTTCAAAGACTGTTCTCCTGTGTCTCTGTAATAAAACATAGGCCCAATACTTTATTGACTACAAGCTCAGATACTAAATTTATGCCCAATGATGTTAGAAACTGGCTCGAGCAAGACTTCATTCTGAATCAGGCTCAAATTTCTACTTTTTAAGAATTTCACAAGTTTTTACTCAATGGCACCTTCTTATCCTGGTACTAAATGCAGAGTACGGAATGGGCAACCATGTGTCTCCACGGGGTGATATTTACAGTTATGGGATCCTTCTGTTGGAGATGTTCACAGGAAAAAGACCAACACACGACATGTTTAAGAATGGTCTAAGCCTTCATAACTTCTCTAAGATGGGCTTGTCTGAGCAAGTGATGGAGATCGTGGATCCACGTTTGCTGTTAGACGAAGAAAGTGATGAAGCTATCAACAACATAGAAAATTGGAGAATCACAGAGGTAAAATGCGGGAATGCTTGGCTTCCATAGTTCGAATCGGAGTTGCATGTTCTGCAGAATCACCAGCTGACCGAATGGACATCAATGATGCTGTTGTTGAATTGAATGTGATTAAAGATGTGTTTCTTGGTGTTGGGATCCACGGAGAGAGACAAAATAGACTGTTGTTAGCAGGTGAAGGAACATCTCACACTGGTTAGATTTCCCTCCACGGCTTTTTGATGTATTTTGCTCAGAAGCAACATTTGAACCTGATTGTAATGTTTTGCTTTTCAATAATAGTAAATAAATTGCTTTGGCCTGTTCATTATGCCCATGATGAAAAAGAGCTCAAATCCTATGGCTAGAAATCACCAACTACACTGATTTTTGGTCTGTAGGTCTATCATAGTGTGGACCAGACATTCAAGGGGCAAGTGGGCCCGAACCAGTCTACTACGAGTTGCAATTTCAGGGACTTCTGCATCAAAAAATTTGTACAGAAGTCTGCATCAAAGAACAGCCCCCCAAAATCTGTCTGATTAGTGATTTGAAACCTTTGTACCTCAAAAATGGTCAATAATGCTCAAGTTAGATGGTTAAAAATCAACCCATGAAAATGACTCCAATCCAACGCTTAATAATCACTAATCAAGCTAATTTTGGTCTGTATCACCATTTGGAGTTGTGCCAAACATCCATACGGTCACTATCCTCTACGTGTGTGCCACGTGGCTCATTAGGACTCCATTAAGGTGGTACATTCTAGATGACTTTGTCCGTCCACAGCGCCCACAAAAAATCAAATAAATAAAGTGGCTTACAAAAAAAAAAATTTCTGAAGTGTGATGCATAAAAGCGGATAAATCTAGTCGCAACTGTTTGCAAACTTAAAAGTATGCAAACATTGTATCCACCATTGAATGCTCCTTGAAAAACGTGTTTTTAATTTATAAAATATTTATTTTTGAAAGCATTGAAATAACACATTTTTCAAGGGACATCCAACAGTACTGACAATGTTTGCATACTTTTAAGTTTGTAAACAGTTGCAGACTAGATTTGTCCCATAAAAGCTCGTGCAATGTGCACTTATTCGCACCCACTAACCCACGAATGACTGGACCACCACTCGATGGACCTACATTCCAGAAATCAGCCTGATTGATGATATCTCACAATTCGATCTGAGTACCCCCAAAAAAGTACAAATGCAACTGCTAGCAATCATCCAATGAAAAATATTTTAATCCAACGGCAAGAGAACACCAATCAAGATGATTGTTAGTGTGTAGGTCCATTAAGTGGTGGGCTCAAAAGAGCGGGCCAAGTGGTGCATTTTTATTCACTCCACAGCTCCACAGAGAGAAATGCTCTATAGACTAAATTTTCTCGTCATTTTACATCTATTTTGGCCTGTTTGGTACGTGAGAAAAAGAGTTCCAATAGTAAATATTTAGCCAGACATATTACCTTGACTAAATATTTGTGCATATCAATATTTAACAACATTTGCTACCCGTATTAGCTGGTTAGGCAAGTGCGCGCGGGACTCACATATTAGATCAAGATCCAAAAAAAATCATTTTTATTGAAAACAGTAACTTTCACCAAGGCTTATTTGGTGTTTTATAGGACGAATATCAGCGCACGCAAATATTTTATTTTCCCTCTGCGGTGACCTACCAAACATGTCCTAAATTAGTTAGGTCTTCTTTCTATGGTTGCGGGCCACCAGTTGTATACAAGTCATAGCTAAAATAACATAAAATTCTGGGACGACTTTCCAAGGGATGTTGGATCCAAGTCTTTGCCCATTAATAAGGGAAGAACATCTGATGTTAAGGTCCTGGTCCATCTAGGAGGCGGTTTACAACCACCTCTAGCTGGGTCTTTGACATCTAAATTTTAAGGTCCTGGTCCAGCTGACCGTTATCTTATAAATAAATTTGTTCGAAAAAATTCCCGTTATTTTCTGTTATAGATTTCATTGAAATTTTGAAATTCAAATTATTATTTTCCGTTACTTCTGTTTTTTTCCCAGTTTTTTCTGTTTCTGCCTCTGTGCGTTGCAATCCGTTATAATGGCCGTTATAAAGGAAAAAATGGTAACGCCTCCAGTCCGTTATACTGTTATAATGGCTCCTTTTAAACCTTGGTTTACCCCAACCCATGGTGGATATACATAACAAAAATCAGCCTGATTATAGCACTTTTTTAAGATGGATTCTAGCTGTTGGATTCAAATATGTTTTTTGGGTACAAAATCCAACGGGTAGAAATCATCAATCAAGTTGATTTTTAGTTTGTAAATCCACCAATGGGCCCAAAAAAATGAAAAGTCTTGCAAGTCCGATCTAGATCAGATCAGACTGCAATGTAAGAGTCAATCGCTGAAACACTGAATCATTCGATTACCAGTCAAGAACGGCGTAAGTTAGAGGTGGATAATTGAGTCTCACTTCCCACACTCAGATTTCTACGATGGCACCGAGTCATGTCATGAAGTCAGTTTAGAATTTAGAACCTTCTGTCGTTCAAACTCTGTTTGCTTCTTGGGCAGGGAGATCTGAGTTTTTAGATCATTCGTAAGTCGTAACTGTTTTCCCTGTATTTTTCAACAGCTCCGACAACGGCTTGGCACTGACAACCACAGTTGGATTCTTGAAATCCATGGGGCACGGGCGGAGCACACGAACACCAGGACGGGTCAGAAAAAAGGGGGTCCCCTGAGCCCAACCCAGTAAACAATTCTCTTTCTTTTAGAATTTCAATAGTATCTAAATTACATATTGCTTCCTTTTATTACAGCACTTCTAAGTAGCTAGGATATGAATACGTTGCAGAATATGGAATGGGTAGTGTAGTTTCTACACCAGGGGATGTGTACAGCGATAGCATCCTTTTGTTGGAGATCTTCATGGGAAAGTGACCAACTGATGACATGTTTAAGGATGGTCTAAGCCTTCATAACTTCTGTAAGATGGTCTTGTCCGAGCAAGTGATGGAGATTGTGGATTCGCGTATGCTGTTAGAAGAAGAACTCGATGAAGCTAGCAAGAATACAGAAAATTGGAGAGACACAAGGGATAAAATGCAGGTATGCTTTGCTTCCATAATTCGAATCGGAGTTGCATGTTCCGAAGAATCACCGGGTGACCGAATGGACATTAATGATGTTTTTGTTTGAATTGCACATGATCAAGGATGTTTTCCTTGGGGTTGGGATCCATGCAATGAAATTGGCTGCAATTAATAAGTGAAAACCCATTTTACCTTATTAATTATTAGGAGAATTCTAGAGTGCATGATCAACCGTTCTCAAATCCTTACCATTTGATCTATCACATCTTTTGGATGGATATGAAGAGTTTGGTGAATTGCCTACGAAAAGAGTGTAGCATAAACGGTTGGGATCATCTAATCATGCCAATAGTGGCCTAGCATATATCTATGTCGAACATATAGATTAGAGGTTCCTGGCATCCTGTGTCCTACGTGTATGGTGTTCATAAACCTTTATTATGACATAATACTTTCCTTTTTTACTTCTTCTGCCTTAGATTTGTATGCTAACTAGTGGGTGGGCCGTTCCCACGGCACTATCTGACAAAGCGTTTGTCAAAGTCGGTGTGAGTGGTAGAGATCCACCATTTATTTGGATAATAAGATCTCAGCCACTCTTTGTTGAAATTTGATAAGATAAGATGAGAGATAAGACAATTTCTCGTTTTTGTTATATAGACTAGTAAATGCCCGTGCCCACGACACTCGGCGAAAAAAGCGTTTGCAAAATTTGGGTGGCTCCGGCACTCAAACGGTATAACTGACTGGGGGCATTACTGTTTTCTCTGTATAACGGATTGTAATGCTCGGGCAAAAATGAAAAATAACGGAAATAACGATGCTAAAGAATTTAAATTTTCAATAAAGTTTGTAACGGATGTTATTTAAGAATTTTTTTTTCAAAAAATAACGGTTAAAAGTTTTGTTAAATTTGAAAAATAACGAAAAATAACGGTTGGGATCGTTAAGCATTAAAACGGTACATAACATAATGGGAGAGGTCCAAATCCGTGCTACAGTATCATCCCAATGCCGTCAATAGCCATGTTTTTGAGCCCATTGACCCCCTTTATTGTTGGCACATGCATATTTGGTGGATGTACACCAAATCCTTGCCTGTATAGTGAAGTTTCAGATTTCCACGAAAATCATAGCCTGAGACGAATAAATCATGTATAATGTATTATTTAATTTGGTTCCAATGAGAAGTTCTTTTGTATTCCCTAATAAAGTATTACTTAGTTAATACCCAGCGTTTAAATTGAACCGTTATAACAGAGGTAACGTTACCTTATGTCCGTTATAATGGGTCACACCATAATAAAAAAATGCCAATATGTATATTATTTTTTTATTTTTTTTTTCAAAATAACATCGATAAGAGTAAAATAACAGATAAAAGAAATTATAAAGGTTGTTATAACGTTAAATCTGTTATTTTAAATTTTTTTGCTTCTTTAGCAAAGAACATAATGGTCTTGGAGCAATATTACTGTTATAATAATGGGCGTTATAATGTTTTAGAAACCATGATTAATACTATAAATATTATGAAATTACGCGAAATAGAGTAGCAAAACCTTTTTCCAAGAGAAGGGTGTTATAGAAATTTCAGCCAGGAGAGTTGGATTGAACGGTTCAACCTTTTTAGAGTTGGATTGAACGGTCCTCCAAGTATCTGATATGGATCTCTGCTTTTAAGCTAAATGCGGGCTCTAATGATCTCGGAAGTAGTCAGAGATTTACTAAATAACGAATTCAAGGGTAGCATTACTGAATGGAACCATGCCCGATCATATGAGCTTGAACCTGGTTCTTAATGCTATTAAACTTGACTACCACTTCATCCGTGAAAAGGTCGTCATTGGTGCTATGCGCATCAAGCACGCTAAAGCCTCTCAGGAGCTGCACTTACTACCATTCTTCCAAAGTTGAATCTCTCTGCGTTACCCGAGCTTCA
Source organism: Euptelea pleiosperma (assembly GCA_035048495.1). Lineage (NCBI taxonomy): Eukaryota > Viridiplantae > Streptophyta > Magnoliopsida > Ranunculales > Eupteleaceae > Euptelea > Euptelea pleiosperma. The sequence continues at coordinate 7,241,426 of CM068545.1, forward strand.
CTTGAGATTCCTCTATAGAATTGGGAAGACGACGACAATCAAGCATCTTCAAGATCATTCATTTAAATTGTTTCCTCGTACAAAATGATTATTTTCTTATATTATTTTATTCTTTTCATGACTTGTAGCAGTTATATATACAGAGGAAAGCAAGAAAGATACCCAACTCGGATCTCTCACATTTTCCATTCAGTTTTGAGTTTTTTAGTCTTTTAGGAAGGGATGTTTCCATCGTGTTTGTCGTTTGTGTTTGTCCTTTGTAGGTCATCTGACCGGCTAGGCTTTTGTTTGTTTTCTCTTGGCTGTTGCATCTTTAAAAGTCAATTAGAATTTAGAACTCTTGTTTTTCCTTCCCCAAGCTCCAGTCAAACCTTAGCCATTGGAAAAGGTATTTCCATAGATTTGTATAAAAACTGTGTGCTTTCAATATGTTTGCTTCTTAGCCTCTATCTCCTAGACCTTAGGAGGTATTATTCAGATTTTCCCGGTTTTCCCCAACAGCCCCAACGATGGAGGTACCATTTTCGAGCTCAAGGATACTGCCACAGTGGTCATTACCTCTCCTAGTCATCTTGCTTATGTGCTTCTTGTCCCTGATTCCATTTAGCTTGACAAATTCTCTTCCACCCACAACCACCACCGCTTTAACCTTTGGTGGGAACGAGACTGACCGACTCGCATTGCTTGCCTTCAAGGATGGAATAACTGAGGATCCTTTCGGAGCACTCAGTTCGTGGAACAATTCTCTCCATTTTTGTGACTGGCGAGGGGTTGGATGTGGTCGTCTGCATCGAAGGGTCACCATCTTGAACTTAGAATCCCAAACGTTGTTGGGGTCCATATCTTCTTACATAGGAAATCTTACCTTCCTTAGAACGCTTAATCTCCAAAACAACAGCTTCTATGGTGAAATCCCTCAAGAACTTGGTTGTTTATTCTGGCTACAAGATCTAAGTCTGAGGAATAATTCATTAGGAGGGGAAATTCCAGCCAATATATCTCGTTGCTTTAATCTCATGTACCTCAGTTTTTCTCGAAACAAACTTGTAGGAAAAATCCCCATGGAGATGGGGTCCTTGTCCAAGCTCATGACACTAGACATTTCCTTTAACAATCTAACGGGAGGGATCCCACCCTCTTTGGGAAACCTTTCATCTCTTTACTCTCTTTTTGCAGAATTTAATAATTTGGAGGGAAGTATTCCTAGTGCCCTAGGCCAACTGACAAATTTAAAATTTCTTTGCCTCGGTCCAAATAAGCTGTCAGGCTTGGTTCCTTCTTCGCTTTACAATCTCTCATTAATCAATGTCATTGCTCTGCCACAAAACCAACTCAACGGAAGTCTTCCATCCGATATAGGCCTCACTCTTCCTAATCTCAAGAGACTTCATATTGGAGTAAACCAATATACTGGATACATTCCAGTTTCATTATCCAATGCTTCGGGACTTGAAGTAATTGATATTGCAGGAAACAACTTCGTTGGACCAGTTCCCATGAATCTTGGAGGCTTACAGCTTCTCTCAAGGCTAGGTATGGGTTTCAATAATCTCGAAAGTGGTGGAGAAGCCAATGACCTGAACTTTCTCACTTCTTTGACCAATTGCAGCAATTTGGAAAATTTGGATATAGGGGACAATCATTTTGGAGGTATGTTGCCCAACTCTATAGCCAATCTCTCAACCAAACTCAAAATCCTAACTCTGGGAAGAAATCAAATATTTGGAAGTATCCCTCCAAGTATTCAAAACCTTGTAAACCTAACTCTATTGGGAATGGAACAAAACCTATTCACAGGTACTATTCCTATTACCATTGGGAAGCTTCAAAAGCTACAAGGTATTTACTTAGCCGGAAACAACTTGTCCGGACGGATCCCTTCCTCCTTAGACAACATCACTTATTTGAGTCTTCTCTCTTTAGAAGAAAACAAAATAAAAGGAAGCATTCCTTCGAGTCTTGGGAAATGCAAATATTTGCAGATCTTAGACCTTTCTCAAAATAACCTGAATGGAACCATACCTGAACAAGTTCTTGGTCTTCCCTCCCTATCAATTTCCCTAAACTTATCTCACAACTCATTCACTGGTTCTGTCCCGTTGGAAGTGGGTAACTTGAAAAGTCTTGGAGAATTGGACATTTCTGAGAATAAATTGTCTGGTGAAATTCCTAATACACTGGGTGATTGTTTGAGCTTAGAAAGACTTCATATGGAGGGTAACTTCTTTCAAGGAAACATTCCACTATCTCTGAGGACTTTAAGAGGTCTTCGAGATTTAGATCTTTCACGCAACAACTTGTCAGGTTTGATTCCAAAATATTTAGAGACGATTTCTTTGGAGAATTTAAATCTTTCATTCAACCAACTTGAGGGTGAGGTACCAAAAGAAGGAATCTTCAGAAATGCAAGTGCAACATCCATTATTGGAAATCATAAGCTTTGCGGTGGTATCCCTGAACTGCGATTGAATGTTTGCTCCATCCAAGAAACTAAAAACCAAGGGCAATTTCTTTCTTTCAAATTTATAATCACAATACCTATTGTGGTTCTATGTTTAACCTTGGTAACATCTTTTCTTTGCCTTTATTGGAGAACAAAACCGAGAAAGAAATCTCTTTCTACATCTTTTTTGGGTGATTGGTATTTAAGAGTTTCATATAAAGAGCTCCTTAAAGCGACTGGTGGATTCGCTTCAGCCAATTTGATTGGTGTCGGAAGTTTTGGCTCTGTATACAAGGGAATTCTTCATCAAGATTTAACACCTGTTGCAATAAAGGTACTCAACCTTCAACAACGAGGGGCTTTCAAAAGTTTTATGGCTGAATGCAAAGCCTTGAGAAAAATTCGACATCGAAATCTCCTTAAGATCATAACTTCTTGCTCAAGTGTGGATTTTCAAGGTAATGATTTCAAAGCTCTAGTTTACAAGTTCATGCCAAATGGGAGTCTAGAAAATTGGTTGCATCCAAGTGTAGATGGTCAGCAACAATCAAGGAATTTGAGCTTCGGGCAAAGATTGAACATTGCAATTGACGTTGCTTCTGCATTGGATTATCTTCATCACCATTCTCAAACACCAATTGTTCATTGTGATCTAAAGCCAAGCAATGTTCTTCTTGATGAGGACTTAGCTGCCCATGTGGGTGACTTTGGATTGTCCAAGTTCCTTTCTAAGGTTTCCACGAATTTTGGTGAAGACCAAACCAGTTCGTTCGTAATAAAGGGATCTATTGGATATGTTGCTCCTGGTATGAATTCTTCATTCTTTTCTTTATTCTTCAAAGTTTTTAAATTACTTTGCAAAATTATTGTAATTTTTCAAAAGGGTACCTATTTTTGCCACCTCATACCTCTCCAAGTGCCAAAGTTTGAATCTTAGGGCGTGTTTGATTGCCAAGTGGGAAAATTGCATTTTCCTTGGGAAAACACAACTGTCCATTGTTAGATAGCCATTAAATCTGTATAATTTTCCCTACTAAGTCCGGAATTCATTTCCCATCTAGATAGGTGAGAATTCATTTCCACCTGAAAATACGCCTTTATTTTCTCACATAATTGAAATATGTGTTCTCAGTTGCAATCAATCAGCCATTTAAGGCATTTCCCAGATGTATTTTCTTGGGAAAATTTTCTGTGCAATCAAACACGCCCATAGTCTTCCAGGTGTGGAAGGAGGCATTTTTCTGTTATTTAAATCTGTCTCTTCTTGCCACTTGGCGATGGACTATTAAACCAAAACTTGCCACACTGAAGGAGGGTGAGTGGGCAAAACATGTGGATCCCTTTAGGCCAACCACCTCAGCTTCCACATGTAATAAACTACGACTTCGGAGACTTCTCTCCTATGTCTCTGTCTCTGTAATAAAACATAGGCCCAATATTTTATTGATCGACTACAAGCTCAGATACTAAATTTATGCCCAATGATGTTAGAAACCGGCTCGAGCAAGACCTCATTCCGAATCAGGCTGAACTTTCTACTTTTTAAGAATTGCACAAGTTTTTACTCAATGGCAGGGCCGGCTCTACCTTAAGGTGGTCACCTAAGGCCCCATGGTGAGAGAAGGCCCCCAGCCCAAGTCCACTCCTTATTAGATATACAAACCAAAAATCAACCTGATTGATTATCTCTAACCATAGATTTTAGTACTCTTTAGGACATGATTCTAGCCATTGGATTCAAGCATATTTTTTGGGTAGTAAATCCAATGGCTAGAAATCATCAATAAGCTGATTTTTAGTGTGTTTATCTACCAATAGGTGGGCTGACCATCCACACAGTCATTGGGCCCAATGACTGGATCGACTGTAACAGGAGTCCTCTACATCTAAATTTTTTCCATAGTTTTTGATTATCAACGAAAGTTTTTAGTTTTCATATAAAGATTTTCAAAAATATAGAGAGTTTGATTTTATATATATATATATATATATATATATATATATATATATATATATATATATATAAAAGCCTTATATAGAGTTTTCGACTGAGGCCTCAACTTGTATCGAGATGGCCCTGCTCAATGGCAACTTCTTATCCTGGTACTAAATGCAGAGTACGGAATGGGCAACAATGTCTCTCCACAAGGTGACATATACAGTTATGGGATCCTTCTGTTGGAGATGTTCACAGGAAAGAGACCAACGCACGACATGTTTAAGAATGGTCTAAGCCTTCATAACTTCTCTAAGATGGGCTTGTCCGAGCAAGTGATGGAGATCGTGGATCCACGTTTGCTGTTAGATGAAGAACATGATGAAGCTATCAACAACATAGAAAATTGGAGAATCACAGAAGGTAAAATGCGAGAATGCTTGGCTTCCATAGTTCGAATCGGAGTTGCATGTTCTGCAGAATCACCAGCAGACCGAATGGACATCAATGACGCTGTTGTTGAATTGCATGTGATTAAAGATGTGTTTCTTGGGGTAGGGTTCCACGGAGAGAGACAAAATAGTCTGTTGTTAGCAGGTGAAGGAACATCTCACACTGGTTAGATTTCCCTCCACGGCTTTTTTTATGTATTTTGCTCAGAAGCAACATCTGAACCAGATTGTAATGTTTTGCTTTTCAATAATAGTAAATAAATTGCTTTGGCCTGTTCATAAAGCCCATGATGAAAGAGAGCTCAAATCCTACGGCTAGAAATCACCAACTACACTGATTTTTGGTCTGTAGGTCTATCATAGAGTGGGCAAGACATTCAAGGGGCAAGTGGCCCCCACTAGTCTACTACGTTGCAATCTGAGGGACTTCTGCATCAAAAAATTTGTACAGAAGTTTGCATCAAAGAACAGCCCCCCAAAATCAGTCTGATTAGTGATTTGAAACCTTTGTATCTTTGTACCTAAAAAATGGTCAATGATGCTCAAGTTAGATGGTTAAAAATCAACCCATGAAAACAACTCCAATCCAACGCTTAATGATCACTAATCAAGCTAATTTTTGTTCTGTATCTCCATTTGGGGTTGTGCCAAACATCCATACGGTCACTATCCTCTACGTGTGTGCCACATGGCTCATTAGGACTCCATTAAGGTGGTACATTCTAGATGACTTTGACCGTCCATAGCTCACGCAAAAAATCAAATAAATAAAGTGGCTTAGAAAAAAAAAATCTGGATTTTGATGCATAAAAGCGGATAAATCAAGTCTGCAACTGTTTGCAAACTTAAAAGTATGCAAACATTGTATCCACCATTGAATGCTCCTTGAAAAACGTGTTTTTAATTTATAAAATATTTATTTTTGAAAGCATTGAAATAACACATTTTTCAAGGGACATCCAACAGTACTTACAATGTTTGCATACTTTTAAGTTTGTAAACAGTTGCAGACTAGATTTGTCCCGTAAAAGCTCGTGCAATGTGTCACACTTATTCACGCCCACTAACCCAATAATGACCGGACCACCACTTGATGGGCCTACATTCCAGAAATCAGCCTGATTGATGATATCTCCCAATTCGATCTGAGTACCCCCCAAAAAGTACAAATGCAACTGCTAGCAATCATCCAATGAAAATTATTTTAATCCAACGGCTAGAGAACACCAATCAAGATGATTGTTAGTGTGTAGGTCCATTAAGTGGTGGGCCCAAAAGAGCATGTTAAGTGGTGTATTTTTATGCACTCCACAGCTCCACAGAGAGAAATGCTCTATAGACTGAATTTTCAAGGTAGACAAAAGGGTACTTTTGAAAGAAAAAAAAATATCCTTGAACTTTTAAAGTTGAGGGTCACCCCTCGGCCACTGGTCAGGAGCATCTGAAGGGCATGATGCTAAGGTCAAGGTCCATCTAGGAGGTGGCTCACGAATAGAAGATTCCAGTTCAATGATTCGGTGAGTAAAAATTGCATGACCGCCGACCTCATTTAAGCACTGAACGCCACAATATGAACATGGCACATTTTTAGAGAACGCAGACCTTATCTATGTTTGGCTGGTCCGGGATACCTTCAAACTTTGAAGGTTCTCCTCCAAAAATGTATGACCCATAAACCCAGCCACTTAATCCATTGGCAGGGCCGTCTCGATACAAGTTGAGGCCTAAGGCGAAAACTCTATATAAGGCCTTTTTAATATTTAATATATTAATATATATGGTATTAATTTAAAAAATTAAACTCTCTACATTATTGAAAATCTTAATTTATGTAAAAATAAGACACAGAGGACTCCTAGTGTAGTCGACGCAGCGGACTCTCGTGGCCCTACAGAGATCATTTTTTAGGCCAAATGACTGGATGGACGTTCAGCCCACCTATTGGTGGATAAACACACTAAAAATCAGCTTGATTGATGATTTCTAGCCATTGGAATTACTACCCTAAAACATGCTTGAATCTAACGGCTAGAATAATGTTCTACATATACAGTACTAAAATCTATGGCTAGAAATAATCAGTCACGTTGATTTTTGGTTGGTTTATCCAATAAAGGGTTTGCTAAAAATCTATGTAGTTAGTGGGACTTGGGTTGGGCCAGCCTTCTCTCAGCAAGGGGCTTTAGGCAACCGCCTTTAATGGCCCTAAGGTAGAGCCGTCCTGAGCTTTTATTTTCTGAATAGGTAACACAATGGGAGAGGTCATTTCCTTTACAACATCCATTTTTTTAAACCATGATGGAAACCAACAATTTGGCCGATTTTTGGTCCACCTAGTGGTAGGCCAACACATGCGTCTCAAAGAGTATGCTCCACGGCTCATATAGCCCATCGTCATCGTCTAAGACGTATATGAGCAGAAAGTTGGACACAAGTGGGTTTGAAGAGTTGTCCATGTGGCAGTTTTTTGGAAGGGGAGCACCAAATTTGCAGTCCCCCATTTATTGCTTTGACCGGGACGGTTCAGCCCTTCGGCCTTTATTATATTTAATATATTAATGTCTTTTGTATTAATTAAAAATTAAACTTTATATTATTAGAAATTTGTATATAAAAACTATTCTTGATAATCAATCATAAGCTTTGTGGTGGTATCCCTGAACTGCGATTGAATGTTTGCTCCATCCAAGAGACCAAAAACCAAGGACAATTTCTCTTTTTCAAACTTATAATCACGATACCTTCTATTGTGATTATATGTTTAACCTTGGTGACACCTTTTCTTTGTTTTTATTGGAGAAGAAAATCGGGAAAGAAATCTCTTACTACATCTTCCTTGGGAGATTGGTATTTAAGGGTTTCTTATAAAGAGCTCCTTAAAGCAACTGGTGGATTCGCTTCAGCCAATTTGATTGGTGTTCAAAGTTTTGGCTCCGTGTACAAGGGAATTCTCCATAAAGATGAAACACATGTTGCAGGAAAGGTACTCAACCTTCGACTACAAGGGGCTTTCAAAAGTTTTATGGCTGAACGCAAAGCCTCGAGAAAAATTCGACATCGAAATCTCCTCAAGATCATAACTTCTTGCTCAAGTGTGGATTTTCAAGGTAATGTTTTCAAAGCTCTAGTTTACAAGTTCATGCCAAATGGGAGTCTAGAAAATTGGTTGCAACCAAGTGTAGATGGTCAGCAACAATCAAGGAATTTAAGCTTCGGGCAAAGATTGAACATTGCAATTGATGTTGCTTCTGCATTGGATTATCTTCACCACCATTGCCAAACACCAATTGTTCATTGTGATATGAAGCCAAGCAATGTTCTTCTTGATGAGGACTTAACTGCGCATGTGGGTGACTTTGGATTGGCCAAGTTCCTTTCTAAGTTTTCCAAGAATTTTGGAGCAGACCAAACCAGTTCGTTTGTAATAAAGGGATCCATCGGATATGTTGCTCCAGGTATGAATTTTTCATTCTTCTCTTTATTCTTGAATTTTTGACCTACTTTGCAAACATTTGATTATCAAATATATGGCTACAAACGTTTTTCCTGCAAACTACACAGGATAATAATAAGCAGGGCCTAAATTTGTAAAAATAGAAAATTAAACTTACATTTACCTTGCATAATATACCTTTTAGGAAAATATTATCTGCCTGAAATTTCAGAGGATGTTAAGATGGGTTTTCTTGGCATGTGCAATGCTAATATCTTTTGAAATTCGAATTTTCACCCTCCAATTCGGCCACGGGATGACAATGCTCATGTCATATGCCCCACTTTTTCCTAACAAATCCATTGAATTTTTTATATTTAACAAATTGCAGAGTACGGAATTGGTACCGAAGTGTCTACACAAGGGGATGTGTACAGTTATGGCATCCTTTTGTTGGAGATGTTCACGGGAAAGAGACCAACTGATGACATGTTTAAGGATGGTCTAACCCTTCATAACTTCTCTAAGAAGGCCTTACCTGAGCATGTGATGGAGATTCTGGATTCGCGTCTGCTGTTAGAAAAAGGATGCGATGAAGCTATCAATAACATAGGACAGTGGAGAGACATTACTAGTGGTAAATGCAGAGTACGGAATGGGCAGCCAAGTGTCTCCACTCTCCACAAGGTGATGTATACAGTTTTGGGATCCATCTGTTGGAGATGATCACGGGAAAGAGACCAACACATGACATGTTTAAGAATGGTCTAAGCCTTCATAACTTCTGTAAGATGGTCTTGTCCGAGCAAGCGATGGAGATTGTGGATCCACGTTTGCTGTTAGATGAAGAACATGATGAAACTATCAACAACTCAGAAAATTGTAGAGTCGCAGAAGGTAAGATGCGGGAATGCTTGGCTTCCATAATTCGAATCGGAGTTGCGTGGTCTACAGAATCACCAACACTGACCGAATGGATATCAATGATGCTGTTGTGGAATTGCTGTGATTAAAGATGTGTTTCTTGGGGTTGGGATCCACGGAGAGAGACAAAATAGGCTGTTGTTAGCAGGTGAATCTTATGTAGGTAATAATTAAGAGAAATTTAAACTGGAAACAACATCTGAACCTGAATGTCATACACCTTTCACTTGTTACGAGTAAAACTTTTGTCACAACGTGGCACACTATTAGAGGGCTCTGACCGTATGGATGTTTGGTCAGTCCGTCGGTGGACCTGCAAACCAAAAGTCAGGCTGATTAGAACCTTTGGATCTTTGCACCCAAATGACGCTCAATAATGCTCAAATTCCTACGGTTAAAATCAACCCATGAAAATAACTTCAATCCAACACTTAGAAATCACTGATGTCTGATTTACTGTTTAGAGCTGCCACCAATCTCGAAAGCAAATAAGAATGGTCCAATATATGTATGTTCAGTTTATAAGTTATAACAATGAACACTTGGACCTCTTGGCCGCAACGTCAATCACTGAACTTCTGCGTAGCAGTGAAACATTGGATCATTCAATTAGCAGTCAAGCACGGCTCAGTTCCCTCACCCACTCTTACGGTGGCACCGCTGGATCATTTAATTAGCAGTCAAGCGACAACCGCGGGAGTAAAACTTACCTGACCACCAGTGGTCTGGTAGCTACCAGATCACACACAAGTTGTTGGACGCGTGTCCACTGTACGGTTGCAAGTCGCATCGGCACGAGCCACTCCGAACTCGCCTCCCTCCTCTGGTTAACTGGTAAGTAGAAAAAAAATGTAAGTTTAACAAAAATTCCGAGTAAGACTTTGATGACAGCGCCCAGTCATCAAGGCCGATGACAGGGTGCAATAGAAGGCACGTGACATACTCTTAGAGGACTCTAACCGTATGGATGTTTTTCAAATCCCGATATGGACATACAAACAAAAAATCAGCTTGATTTGTGATTTCAAACATTTGGATCTTTGCATCTCAAATAATGGTCAATAATGATCAAATTTCACACGGTTAAAATCAACCCATGAAAACAATTCCAATCCAACACATAGAAATCACTAATCGGGCTGATTTTAGGTTTGTAGGTCCACCTAATAATTGGCCAAACATCCATACGGTCAGAGTCCTCTAAGAGTGTTCCACGTGGCTCGTATTGTGCCCTGTCATCGGCCTTGATGACCGGACCCTGTCATCAAAGTTTTATTAAAAAATCTTTATTCCTGTAGGAAAAAGATGTAACAAGGTATGCCTCAAACTGTTTCAAATGCGGAAGCACGATTTTGTTACTTACCGCTGTCATTTGAGCCCACTAACCGCATGGATGTTTATCCCAAGTAAAACTTCTGTCACAATCGGATTGCAAATCACACAAACACAGCCAATGAATTCTCGGCACGGTGCACCTGAAAAGCAAAAGCACATGGGTACGTTGCAAAGCACTTGTGTACGTGCCGAGAACTCATTGGCTTGTGATTGTGTGATTTACAATTTCGTGTGATAGAAGCTATAGTCGTTTATCCCACCCCTTGATGGATATACAGACCAAAAATCAACCTGATTGGTAATCTATAACCATTAGATTTTAACACTTTTTAGCACCTTTTAAAGCGTTCTTATAGCCGTTGAATGCAACCATTTTCTGAGTACTAATAACAACGGCTAAAAATTATTAAACAAGCTGATTTTTGGTATGAATGCCTATTAACGGGTGGGCTAAACATCCATACGGTCAGTGGGCCCAGATGGCAGCGGTGACGCCGCTTCCGCAAATGAAAAGATCTCAGGTATACCTTGTTACATCAGGACCCTTCCCTGTTCCAGAATTCCCGCCAAGCAAAAATCATTATCCCGCCAAGCAAGATGAAGATTTCTCCTCATCTTCTCCGGGTATTTCTCCGTTGTTCCTGCGGAGGTAAGTTAAAAAAAAATAGATTAGAATTTCTGGGGTCAGGGACTCAGGATTGGGCCGGGGACAACTATTTTTGACAACCATTTTGGCGGACCCACATAGAAGATGAATCAATGGCTGATTTTTGGTGAGGAGGAGAGATGTATAGACTGGAGAGATTTTCGTTTTGCAGGACCGGTGATAAAGGGCAGAGATTTACAGCTTATTGAGTAAAGCTTCTGCAATAAGCCGGTCACAATGCACAATCTGAGCCACGTGGCACGCTCTAAGTGGAAGCTTACCGTATGGAAGTTTGGTCAGTCCCTCAGTGGACCTGCAAGCCAAAAATCAGCGTGATTAGTGATTTACAACCTTTGGATCTTTGCATCCAAATAACGCTCAATAATGCTAAAATTCCAACGGTGAAAATCAACCCAGGAAAATAATTACTATCCAACGCTTAGAAACTAATGATCAGGTTTAGTTTTGGGTTGTAGGTCTACCTAGTGATTGGCCAAACATTCATGCGGTCAGTGTCCACTAAGAATATGCCACGTGGTTCGTATAATGCTTTCCGGTCATAACGCCAGTTTTTTTTTTTTTTTTAAACTTCCCTCTTTAGCTTTCTAAACTTAACCAGAGTAGGAGACGAGTTTGGAGTGGCTCGTGCCAACGTGACTTGCCACCGTACAGTCAGGGCCGGCTCAACCATAAGGCCAGTAAGGGGGTCGCCTTAGACCCCATGTGAGAGAAGGCCCCCAGCCAAGGTGAGAGAAGGCCCCAGTCCACTTACCGTATGGATGTTTAGCTCACCCCTTGTTGGATATACAAACCAAAAATTAACTTGATTAGTCATCTCTATCCATAGATTTTAGTACCTTTAAGGATTTGATTCTAGCCATTGGATTTAAGCATGCTTTTTTAGTAGTATATTCAATGGCTATAAATAATCAATCAAGCTGAGTTTTTGTATGTTTATCCACCAATATGTGGATTGAACATCCACACAGTAATTAGGCACAAAAATTGATCTACGTAGGGCAGCAAGAGTCCACTACATGGACTGCAAGAGAAGTCCATATGGAGACTTAAATATTTTAATTAATAGTTTTTTATTACCATGAATAGGAGACTTAAATATTTTAATTAATATCATATATCTATTATCTATACTAAAGCTGGGCACTGCTGAGGTGGCGCTCTCTCCATCTTTTTTTCAACGTTTCTTCCAAAAATACCCTTATTTCTCTCTCTTCTCTCATTTCTTAACTTATATTAACTATGTCTTCTCTCCTCCTTCCAAAACGTCTCTCCCTATTCCCTGAACGTTTCCTCACCATCTTTGTTTCCTTCCCAAAATGACTCTCCCTCTTATTTGATATTTTCAAAAAAAGTCTTCTCAGTTTAGTAATCTACTTGAAAATAAGGATATTTTAGGCTTTGTAAAAAATAATGTTAAATACGAAATAAATTTCCATCGTAAACATATCTCATCTTTCCAAAACGCCTCTCCATCTCTAAGCATCTCCTCTCTCTACCAAAAACATCTCTTTTCTCCCAAAAATATGTCCTCTTTAAAAAAAAAGTTCTTAAGTTTTATTGTCTTTAATAACTCATAATAGACGTTTCATTTAAAATCACTCATATTACGTCTTTTCCCTTTTCAGAAAAAAGTCTTTTTGTTGCCCAACGGAAATATCTTTTTCCCTTATATTCGTGGTTTTCCTTTCCCGTCTGTCGTCCTTTTCTCAAATGTCTCTTTTCCTTATAAGAGAGGGCATGGCAATGATGGAGATGAGAGGCATCACAAGTTGGATCATTGATAAGAAGCACAACCCAAAAAGAACATAAGAGCTATTGAAAGCATTAGAGAAGCATGGTTAGTGGATGGCCTCAATAGATTTTTATTTTTTGGCCGTATTACACCTTCAAATACAATGAGGCACTCTGTTTTTATCCACCGATCCATGAATGTTTTGCCCACCTCTTAGTGGACCTAAAAAACAAAACTGAATGGAAATTTCTTGCTGTTTTTGAACATGGCTGTATAACACATGTCTATTGATTTTGAAAAATGATCAAAATCCAATGGTTACCAGTCTCCAATCATACTGGTTTTTTGTGTGTAGTCCACCATCAAGTGGGCCCAAAGGGGTCGTCCTAAACTTTGTAAGAAGGCCACCTCCATAGAAGAAGAGCTCCTGGAATATAGGTAGACCCTACATAGAAAAAATCAGCCTGATTAGTGATTAATAACCTTTGAATCTGAGAACCTCAAATAATAATTTGTTGTCTTTAATTTGTCGTTTATTTTTTATTTTTATGTTTTGGTGGTTTGTTGACTTTGTTCTATTAAATTACACGATATGAGCCACGTGGCATATCTATAGACGACACTGACTGTATGGATGTTTGGACAATCTCTAAGTGGACCTACAAATGAAAAATCAACCTAATTAGTGATTTCTAAGCGTTTGATTGGAATCATTTTCATGGGTTGATTTTAACCGTGGGAATTTGAGCATTATTGACCATTGTTTGGGTACAAGGGTCAAAAGTTTTGAAATCACTAATCAGGCTAATTTTTGGTTTGTAGACCAATCACTAAGATTGGGCAAACATCGATCCATATGGTCAGCGCCCTCTAAAAGTGTGCCCCGTGGCTCATATTGTGGTGGTCACGGGAAGTTTTACTCCACCATTTATTATTGTGTTAATAAGAAATATAATTTGGTAGAAAAAAAAAAAAAATAGTCTTTGGTCCGGCTGCTACCGGTCAAAAATTGTTCCAGCCGCAATTGCCTTTGCTGCCATGCGCCCACCAAGATGGACCATGGGCGCACACAATGAATAATATGGAGAGTTTGATTTTTTCTCCCATAGCGAGAGCAAGTTTGATACACTCCCCTAACAAAAGTGCCATGTAGCACTCTTTTGGGCCCATTTGGCCTACGAAGTGGAGAAATTTTTTCAAGCTGTGGGATTTTTGAAGCCGGGATAATGCGCCAATGATCTTGCACCACATGTACCCTGGGTTTAAGCTTTGGTTTTAAAAATACTTTTTAAAAAATAATATGCATATATGTAGTGTGCCATCATTGCCCCTTAATCGCTGCTTCAAAACTCCCGCCACTTCATAAATTTTCTGCAAGGCCTGTGCACCACAAATCAGCCTGATTGATGATTTTTCTCCATTACATTCAATTTTTTTTTTTTTAATCATGGATGGGCTTAATTAGAACGCACAGTTGGCCTGTTCATAAAGCCCGATCAATCAACGGTAAAGCACCAATGAGTAAGTATGTAGGTCTACCTTGGGGGTGGGCCAAACATTGATGTGGTTGGAGAGTTGTACCACTTATTCTTGCAAATCCTTACCAATGAAAAAATGACACAATGCAATATGACTAAGTCTATGCACCCCAGACCATGTGATCATTACCAAGGTTTAAAGGGGACCGTTATAACGGTATAACAGACTGGGGGCGTTACCGTTTTTTCCATTATAACGGCCATTTTTTTTTCATAAAATTTTCCAGAAAATAACGATCGTTATTTTCATTATAACGAAAAAATAACGGCCATTATTTTCGTTATAACGGCCGTTATTTTTTGGGCGTTTTAACTGTCCATAATGTAACGGGGTAGGTCCGAATCCGTTATAACGGCCGTTTTTTAAACCTTGATCATTACTACAAGTTAAAACGTTTCTCCTTCTCTTCTACTACCACAACTTTGAAAACTACCCACAATCCATAAAATCTCTCCACTAAAAACGTCTCTCCCCTCTTCTATTTCCACAATTATAATATCTTTGTCTGGGAGCCAATATATAAATTAGAAGTTTTCGAATGAGATGATTTTTGGTGAGGATGGTCTCTATGGTGAGGAGATAACCCTTACAAAAATTCAAATCATTCTGATATTCGTAGCATTGTTTACAGGTTGAAGAATTATGGACCGTCTATTTTTTACAATTAACTTGAAACCCACATTTGATGGTGTTAGAAATTTCAGAATGGGCTGATTTTTGTTGGGGTGATCTATATGGTGAGGAGATCATCTGCTGACCCAAAATCTTTACACATTCCTAAAATCTCTCAAGTCTCAACTATTAAATTTCTCTATTAATTAATTTTATCTTACCATTTTATATGGCCCGTGCTAAAAAGCACGGGCATAAATCACTAGTTACTATATTAAAAGGCCTCATATGGAGTTTTCGCCTTAGGCCTCCACTTGCATTGAGACGGCCATGCGTACAGTGGACACGCGTCTAACAGCTTGTGTGTGGTCTGGTAGCTACCAGGCCACTGGTGGCAGGTAAGTTTTACTAATAAGTTTGAGGCGGAGAATGAGTCTCAGTTCCGGAAAAAATTTAGACGCAGAGGACTTTGGATGCAGTTAGATGCAGAGGGTACTCTTGGGCCTACATAGCTCATTTTTTGGGCCCATTAAGCGCATGGATGTTTATCACACCCCTTGGTAGATTTACATACCAAAAATCAGCTTTATTGATATTTTCTAGCCCTTGGATTAAGTATACAAAATATGCAAAAAAATATTGAATCCAACAGCTAGAATCAATCATACAAAAGTGCTAAAATATATGGCTAAAGAAAATTAATCAAACTGGTTTTTGGTATGTATATCAACCAAGTGGTTGGCTAAACATCCATGTGGTTAATTGCCCCAAAAACGATCTATGTAGGGCCACGAGGACCCTATGCATCTAAATTTTTTCCCTCAGTTCCCACACCCAGACTCTACCGTGGCACGGAGTCAACCCTAAAGTTAATTAGAGTCAACAGTCGTTCTCACGTCATACATCAATTATTTATGTTTTTTTTTTTTTTTGTACGTTACCATCGGAAGACGGCAGGCGAAACCTGGAACCGGTCAAGCCGGGAAAGGGGATTTCTACTCCTGCACACTGCTCAAAGGTGGGTAGATTTCGACAGGTCGTGGGGTTATTTATGTCTAAAACTTGTGTCACCAGATGTTAATGACGGAAGCCGCTAACAGCACTCAATACGAGCCACGTGGCATACGATCAGAAGGCGATGACCGTATGGATGTTTGGCCATTCCATCGGTGGACCTACAAACCAAAAATCAGCCTGATTCGTGATTTAAACCTTTGGAGTTTTGCACCCAAATAATGCCCAAAATCCTACCGTTAAAATAAACCCGTGGAAATAACTTCAATCGAATCGGTTAGAAATCATTAATCAGGCTGATTTTTTGTGTACTGGTCCACCGAGGGACTGGGCAAACATCCATACGTTCATCGGCCTCTGATAGTGTGCCACGTGGCTCGTATTGAGTGCTGTGACCGGCTTCCGTCACAACATCTTGTGACACAAGTTTTACTCTACCAAATTAACTCTAGGAGAGAGACTGAGTGTGTACGCCCTCTTGGGACTTTCGTCTGTTTGCTCCTTATCCTCTATTCCTCCATCTCCTGATCTCCTCCACCTTGGGAGGTGTTCAGAATAAATAGGGAGGGAGGTCTGGGTTTTATATCATTCACAACTGTTTTCCCGGTTTTTTCCAACAGCCACAACGATGGAGGTACCACTTTCGACCTCAAGGATACTGCCACAGTGGTCATCTCCTCTCCTACTCATCTTGCTTCTGTGCTTCTTCTCCCCGACTCCACAAAGCTTCACAAATTCTCTTCCCACCACCAACACCGCTTTAACCTTTGGTGGGAACGAGACTGACCGACTCGCATTGCTCACCTTCAAGGATGGAATTCAGGATCCACTCGGAGCACTGAGTTCGTGGAACAATTCTCTCCATTTTTGTGACTGGCGAGGGGTTGGATGTGGTCGTCGACATCGAAGGGTCACCATCTTGAACTTAGAATCCCAACGGTTGTTGGGGTCCATATCTCCCTACATAGGAAATCTTACCTTCCTTAGAAGGCTTATTCTCCAACACAACAGCTTCTATGGTCAAATCCCTCAAGAACTTGGTCGTTTATTCCGTCTACAAGATTTAAGTCTGAGGAATAATTCATTAGGAGAGGAAATTCCCGCCAATATATCTCGATGCTTTAATCTCATGTACCTCAGTTTTTCTCGAAACAAACTTCTAGGGAAAATCCCCATGGAGATGGGTTCCTTGTCCAAACTCATGACACTAGACATTTCCAGAAACAATCTATCGGGAGGGATCCCACCCTCTTTGGGAAACCTTTCATCTCTGTACTCTCTTTTTCTCCAAGATAACAGTTTGGACGGAAGTATTCCAAGTACCCTCGGCCAACTGACAAACTTAATATATCTTGGAATCGGTCTCAATAAGTTGTCAGGTTTGGTTCCTCCCTCGCTTTACAATCTCTCATCAATCAATCTCTTTTCTCTGCCAGAAAACCAACTCAACGGAAGTCTTCCATCCGATATAGGCCTCACTCTTCCTAAACTCAAAATACTTGCAATTGGAGCAAACCAATTTACTGGATCCATTCCAGTTTCATTATCCAATGCTTCGGGACTTGAACTAATTGATATCGGCAACAACAACTTCATTGGACCAGTTCCCATCAATTTTGGAGGCTTACAGCTTCTCTCGTGGCTAATTGTGGGTTCTAATAATCTGGGAAGTGGCGGAGAAGCTAATGACTTGAACTTTCTCACTTCTTTGACCAATTGCAGCAATTTGGAATGGTTGGAAATAGGGTACAATCATTTTGGAGGTATGTTGCCCAACTCTATTACCAATCTCTCAACCAAACTCACAACCCTAAGTCTACGAACAAATCAAATATTTGGAAGTATCCCTACAGGTATTCAAAACCTTGTAAACCTAACTCTATTGGGAATGGAACAAAACCTATTCACAGGTACTATTCCTATTACCATTGGGAAGCTTCAAAAGCTAGAAGGAATTTACTTAGCTGGAAACAAATTGTCAGGACAGATACCTTCCTCCTTAGGCAACATCACTTATTTGAGCCTTCTCTCTTTAGAAGAAAACGAATTAAAAGGAAGCATTCCTTCAAGTCTCGAGAACTGCAAACATCTGCAGATCTTAGACCTTTCTCAAAATAACCTGAATGGAACCATACCTGAACAAGTTCTTGGTCTTCCCTCCCTATCAATTTCCCTAAACTTATCTCACAACTCATTCACTGGTTCTGTCCCGTTGGAAGTGGGTAACTTGAAAAGTCTTGGAAAATTGGACATTTCTGAGAATAAATTATCTGGTGAAATTCCCAATACACTAGGTGATTGTTTGAGCTTAGAAAGACTTCATATGGAGGGTAACTTCTTTCAAGGAAACATTCCTCTATCTCTGAGGACTTTGAGAGGTCTTCGAGATTTAGATCTTTCACACAACAACTTGTCAGGTTTGATTCCTAAATATTTAGAGACGATTTCCTCTTTGGAGAATTTAAATCTTTCATTCAACCATCTTGAGGGTGAGGTACCAAAAGAAGGAGTATTTAGAAACGCAAGTGCAATATCTATCATTGGAAATCATAAGCTTTGTGGTGGTATCCCTGAACTGCGATTGAATGTTTGCTCCATCCAAGAGACCAAAAACCAAGGGCAATTTCTCTCTTTCAAAGTTATAATCATGATACCTATTGTGGTTGTATGTTTAACCTTGGTAACATCTTTTCTTTGTCTTTATTGGAGAAGAAAATCGAGAAAGAAATCTCTTTCTACATCTTCCTTGGGTGATCGGTATTTAAGGGTTTCTTATAAAGAGCTCCTTAAAGCGACTTGTGGATTCGCTTCAGCCAATTTGATTGGTGTCGGAAGTTTTGGCTCCGTATACAGGGGAATTCTCCATGAAGATGAAACATATGTTGCAGTAAAGGTACTCAACCTTCAACAACGAGGGGCTTTCAAAAGTTTTATGGCTGAATGCAAAGCCTTGAGAAAAACTCGACATCGAAATCTCCTTAAGATAATAACTTCTTGCTCAAGTGTGGATTTTCAAGGTAATGATTTCAAAGCACTAGTTTACATGTTCATGCCAAATGGGAGTCTAGAAAATTGGTTGCATCCAAGTGTAGATGGTCAGCAACAATCAAGGAATTTAAGCTTCGGGCAAAGATTGAACATTGCAATTGATGTTGCTTCTGCATTGAATTATCTTCATCACCATTGTCAAACACCGATTGTTCATTGTGATCTAAAGCCAAGCAATGTTCTTATTGATGAGGACTTAACTGCCCACGTGGGTGACTTTGGATTGTCCAAGTTCCTTTCTAAAGTTTCCACGAATTTTGGTGAAGACCAAACCAGTTCGTTCGTAATAAAGGGATCCATCGGATATGTTGCTCCAGGTATGCACGAATTCTTCATTCTTTTATTTATTCTTTAAAATTTTTCGATTTACTTTGCAAAATTGTTGTAATTTTTCAAAAGGGTATCTCATTCCGAATCAGGCTCAACTTTCTTCTTAAGAATTTCACAAGTTTTTACTCAATGGCACCTTCTTATCCTAATAGAGGTACTAAACGCAGAGTACGGAATGGGTAGCAATGTGTCTCCACAAGGTGACATATACAGTTATGGGATCCTTCTATTGGAGATGTTCACGGGAAAGAGACCAACACACGACATGTTTAAGAATGGTCTAAGCCTTCATAACTTCTCTAAGATGGCATTGTCCGAGCAAGTGATGGAGATTATGGATCCACGTTTGCTGTTAGATAAAGAACGTGATGAAGCTATCAACAACAGAGAAAATTGGAGAATCACAGAAGGTAAAATGCGGGAATGCTTAGCTTCCATAGTTCGAATCGGAGTTGCATGTTCTATAGAATCACCAGCTGACCGAATGGACATCAATGATGCTGTTGTGGAATTGCGTGTGATTAAAGATGTGTTTCTTGGGGTTGGGATCCACGGAGAGAGGCAAAACAGGCTGTTGTTAACAGGTGAAGGAACATCTCACTCCACAGCTTTTTGATGTATTATGATCAGAAGCAACATCTGAACCTGATTGTAATGTTTTGCTTTACAATTATAGTAAATAAATTGCTTTGGTCTGTTCATAAAGCCCATGATGAAAAAAATGCTCATATCGTACGGCTAGACATCACCAATCATACTGATTTTTGGTGTGTTGGTCTATCATAGTGTGGGCCAGACATTCAAGGGGCAAGTAGGCCTGAACGAGTCTACTACGTTGCGATTTGAGGGACTTCTGCATCAAAAATTTTGTACAGAAGTCTGCATCCAAGAACAGCCCCCCAAATTCTGTCTGATTAGCGATTTGAAACCTTTGTATCTTTGTACCTTGAAAGTGGTCAATAATGTTGAAGTTAGACAGTTAAAAATCAACCCATGAAAACAACTCCAATCCAACGCTTAATAATCACTGATCAAGCTAATTTTTGGTCTATATCTCCATTTGGGGTTGTGCCAAACATCCATACGGTCAGTATCCTCTATGTGTGTGCCACGTGGCTCATTAGGACTCCATTAACGTGGTACATTCTAGATGACTTTGACACGTCCACAGCGCCCACAAAAAATCAAATAAATAAAGTGGCTTAGAAAAAAAAAAAAAAAAGAAATCTGAAGTGTGATGCATAAAAGCGTGCAATGTGTCACACTTATTCACACCCACTAACCCACGAATGATTGGACCACCACTTGATGGACCTACATACCAGAAATCAGCCTGATTGATAATATATCCCAATTCGATCCGAGTACCCTAAAAAAAGTACAAATGCAACTGCTAGAAATCATCCCATGAAAAATATTTTAATCCAACAGCTAGAGAACACCAATCAAGATGATTGTTAGTGTGTAGGTCCATTAAGTGGTAGGCCCAAAAGAGCGTGCCAAGTGGTGCATTTTTATGCACTCCACAGCTCCACGGAGAGAAATGCTCTATAGACTAAATTTTCTTGTCATTTTACATCAATTTTGGCTTGGTTGGTACGTGAGCAAAAGAGTTCCAATGGCAAATATTTAGCCACATGAATATTATCTTGACTAAATATTTGTGCATATCAATATTTCACAACATCTGCTACGTGTATTAGCTGATTAGTCGAGTGTGGGACCCACATATTAGATCAGGATCCAAAAAAAACTCATTTTTATCTTTTATATATATATTAAAAAGCTCTTTTTTATTGAAAATAATAATTTTCACCAAGGCTTATTTGGGGTTTTCCGGGCGAATAGTAGCTCACGTAAATATTTTATTTTCCCGCTGAGGGTGGCCTACCAAACATGCCCTAAATTAGTTAGATCTTCTTTCTATAGTTGCGGGCCACCTGTTGGATATAAGTCATAGCTAAAATGACATAAAATTTCTGGAACGACTTTCCGGGAGATGTTGGATCCAAGTCTTTGCCCATTAATAAGGGAAGAACATCTGATGTTAAGGTCCTGGTCCATCTAGGAGGCGGCTTACAACCACCTCTAGCTGGGTCTTTGACATCTAATTTTCGAGTTTACAAACACACCATCTCGAATGCAAATAAGAATGGTCCAATCCAATGTAGGAAAAAATTTAGATGCAGAGGACTTTGGATGCTGTCGATGCAGAGGACTTTCCCGATCCACAGCGCATGTTTCGGCCCACTAACTGCTTGGAAGTTTAGCCCATGGTTTGAAAAACGGCCGTTATGATGGATCTGGACCTCCTTCGTTACATTATGTACTGTTTTAATGCTCAGAAAATGACGATCGTTATTATGGATAAATTTGTTTGGAATAATGCCCGTTATTTTCTGTTATAAATTTTATTGACATTTTGAAACTCAAATTGTTATTTTCCGTTACATCCGTTTTTTTTTCCATTTTTTCTGTTTCTGCCTCTGTGCGTTACAATCCGTTATAACGGCCGTTATAAAGGAAAAAAATGGTAACGCCCCCAGTCCATTATATTGTTATATTGGCCCCTTTTTAAACCTTGGTTTAGCCCAACCATGGTGGATATACATAACAAAAATCAGCCTGATTATAGCACTTTTTTAAGATGGATTCTAGCTGTTGGATTCAAAAATGTTTTTTGGGTACAAAATCCAACAGCTAGAAATCATCAATCAAGTTGATTTAGTATGTAAATCCACCAATGGGACCCAAAAAAATGAGACGTCTTGCAAGTCCGATCTAGATCAGACTGCGATGTAAGAGTCAATATCTGAAACACTGAATCACTCGATTACCAGTCAAGCACGACTTTAAGTTAGAGGTGGAGAATTGAGTCTCTCTTCCCACACTCAAATTCTACGATGGCACCGAGTCATGTCATGAAGTCAGTCAGTTTAGACTTTAGAACTTTCTGTCGTTCAAAACTTCAAACTCTGTCTAGGTTTTAGATCATTCACAACTGTTTTCCCGGTTTTTTCCAACAGCCACAACGATGGAGGTACCACTTTCGAGGTCAAGGATACCAGTCTGGTCATCATTTTCTCTCCTACGACGACTCATCTTGCTTCTGTGCTTCTTGTCCCTGACTCCACTAAGCTTCACAAATTCTCTTCCCAGCACTTTAACCTCTGGTGGGAACGAGACCGATCAACTCGCATTGCTCGCCTTCAAGGATGGAATAACTCCGGATCCATTGGGAACTCTTCGTTCGTGGAATGATTCTCTCCATTTTTGTGAGTGGGGAGGAGTTACATGTGATCGCCCACATGGAAGGGTCGCCATCTTAAACTTAACATCCCAAGGGTTGTCGGGGTTCATATCTCCCTTCATAGGAAACCTTACCTTCCTTAGAATCCTTCTTCTCGAAAACAACAACTTCTATGGTGAAATCCCACAAGAAATTGGTCGTTTGTCTCAGCTACAAGATTTAAGTCTGAGGAATAATTCATTAGGAGGGGAAATTCCGGTCAATGTATCTCGATGCTTCAATCTCATGAACCTCAGTTTTTCTGTAAACAAACTCGTAGGGAAAATCCCCATGGAGTTGGGTTCCTTGTCCAAGCTCATGAGACTTGGGATTTCCAATAACAATCTATCGGGAGGGATCCCACCCTCTTTGGGAAATCTTTCATCTCTGTACTCTCTTTTTCTCCTAGAGAATAGTTTGGAGGGAAGTATTCCAAATGCCCTAGGCCAACTGACAAACTTGAAATTTCTTTCCATCGGTACAAATAAGCTGTCAGGTTCGGTTCCTCCCTTGCTTTACAATCTCTCCTCAATCAATATCCTTTCTCTGGAAGAAAACCAACTCTACGGAAGTCTTCCATCGGATATTGGCCTCACTCTTCCTAATCTCCAACGACTTCATATTGGATATAACCAATTTACTGGATCCATTCCAGTTTCATTATCCAATGCTTCGGGACTTGAAAGAATTGATATCAACGTAAACAACTTCACTGGACAAGTTCCCATCAATCTTGGAGCCTTACAGCTTCTCTCATGGCTACTTGTGGGTTTCAATAATCTGGGAAGTGGTGGAGAAGCAAATGACTTGAACTTCTTCAATTCTTTGACCAATTGCAGCAATTTGGAAATGTTGATTATGGGGGAAAATCATTTTGGAGGTATGTTGCCCAACTCTATAGCAAATCTCTCAACCAAACTTACAATCCTGAGTCTAGGAAGAAATAATCAAATATTTGGAAGTATCCCTCCAGGTATTCAAAACCTTGTAAACCTAACTCTATTGGATATGGAACAAAACCTATTCACAGGTACTATCCCTATTGCCATTGGGAAGCTTCAAAATCTACAAAAAATTCATTTAGCCCGAAACAAATTGTCTGGACAGATCCCTTCCTCCTTAGGCAACATCACTCATTTGAATTGGCTCTCTTTAGAAAAAAATGAATTACAGGGAAGCATCCCGTCAAGTCTCGAGAAATGCAAATATTTGCTTTTCTTAGATCTTTCTCAAAATAACCTGAATGGTACCATACCTGAACAAGTTATTGGTCTTCCCTCCCTATCAATTTCCCTAAACTTATCTCACAACTCATTCACTGGTTCTGTCCCATTGGAAGTGGGCAGCTTGAAAAATCTTGGGGTATTGGACATTTCTGACAATAAATTGTCTGGTGAAATTCCCAATGCGCTAGGTGATTGTTTGAGCTTAGAAAGACTTCATATGGAGGGTAACTTCTTTCAAGGAAACATTCCACTATCTCTACAGACTTTGAGAGGTCTTCGAGATTTAGATCTTTCGCGCAACAACTTGTCAGGTTTGATTCCTAAATATTTAGAGACGATTTCCTCTTTGGAGAATTTAAATCTTTCATTCAACCATCTTGAGGGTGAGGTACCAAAAGGAGGAGTCTTTAGAAATGCAAGTGCAATATCCATCATTGGAAATCATAAGCTTTGTGCAGGTATCCCTGAACTGCGATTGAATGTTTGCTCCATCCAAGAAACTAAAAACCAAGGGCAATTTCTTTCTTTCAAATTTATAATCACGATACCTATTGTGGTTGTATGTTTAACCCTGTTATCATCTTTTCTTTTCCTTCATTGGAGAAGAAAATCGAGAAAGAAATCTCTTTCTACATCTTTCTTGGGTGATTGGTATTTAAGGGTTTCTTATAAAGAGCTCCTTAAAGCAACTGGTGGATTCGCTTCAGCCAATTTGATTGGTGTTGGAAGTTTCGGCTCCGTGTACAAGGGAATTCTTCATCAAGATGAAACACCTGTTGCAGTAAAGGTACTCAACCTTCGACAACGAGGGGCTTTCAAAAGTTTTATGGCTGAATGCAAAGCCTTGAGAAAAATTCGACATCGAAATCTCCTCAAGATCATAACTGCTTGCTCAAGTGCGGATTTTCAAGGTAATGATTTCAAGGCACTAGTTTACAAGTTCATGCCTAATGGGAGTCTAGAAAATTGGTTGCAACCAAGTGTAGATGGTCAGCAACAATCAAGGAATTTAAGCTTCGGGCAAAGATTGAACATTGCAATTGATGTTGCTTCTGCATTGGATTATCTTCATCACCATTGCCAAACACCGATTGTTCATTGTGATCTAAAGCCGAGCAATGTTCTTCTTGATGAGGACTTAACTGCCAATGTTGGTGACTTTGGATTGTCCAAGTTCCTTTCTAAGGTTTCCAGGAATTTCAGTGAAGATCAAACCAGTTCGTTTGTGATAAAGGGATCCATCGGATATGTTGCTCCAGGTATGAATTTTTCATTCTTTTATTTCTTGTTTAATTTTTCAGATGTACTGTGCAAAATTGTTGTAAATTTAAGTTCCCTAACAGCACGGCTAAACTTGAAATGATAATGTCTTCTGAAATTCGAAATGCCATCTAATATATGACCAACCCTCCCATTGACCACATCGAAATGCTACCAGGAATACACCTGTAATCCATTATGTACCAGTTTTTCCTAACTAATCCATTGATTTTTTTGTTTTGAGAAATTACAGAGTATGGTATTGGTAACGAAGTATCCACACAGGGGGATGTGTACAGTTATGGCATCCTTTTGTTGGAGATGCTCACAGGAAAGAGACCAACTGATGACATGTTTAAGGATGGTCTAAGCCTTCATAACTTCTCTAAGAAGGCCTTGCCTGAGCATGTGATGGAGATTGTGGATTCGCGTCTGCTGTTAGAAGAAGGATATGATGAAGCTATCAATAACATGGGTAATTGGAGAGACAGTATTCGTGGTCAAATGTGGGAATGTTTTGCTTCTGTAGCTCGAATTGGAGTTGCATGTTCTATGGAATCACCGGATGATCGAATGGACATCAATGATGTGGTCATGGAATTGCATGCGATTAAGGATGTGTTTCTTGGGGTTGGGAATCATGGAGAGAGAACAAAGGCTGCAGTAGTATAGAGCAGGTGCAATTGGAAAAGGTTCCAGACTCGATGGATCCAACTTAGGATCATATCCTTTCTTCTTATATGCATGGTGCTTATACAGTTCTGATATTTATAAACTTCTATTGTAACATAAATATTTTGTTTTTCTAATTCTACATCGTATTTGTTTCCGAACACCAAAGTCATGCATATATGATCTTATTGATTTGGACATAGTTTAAAGTTTTAAACCCATGAATTCATAAGTAGATCGATCACAGTCAAGTAACCCCAAAGGATCACGGTTCAGATGATCACAAGTAAATAGATTGTGGTACTCAAATCCAGCAACTAGAAATAATCAATCAAGTTGATTTCTGGTGTGTAGATCCACTTAAGAATGGGGCCAAACATCCATGTAGTCAGTTGGCTCAAAGTTGTGTACCACATAGCATTTTGGGAAAGGAAAATATCGACACATCAAGCAATATGAACAAAAAAAGAAATTTCTGAGCAAAGGGCCCAGAGGTTGATGTTGACTTGAGACCAATAGCACTCTGTCACGTGGCAAATTATTTTGCCTTTTCCTACTAGATTTTTTCTCTTAAATTCATTGGCTGCAAGTGTTCCACCTTACGCCAAGCCACATCACTATAACACCTCTAAAATATCCTCCAACTTGTTCGAGAAATAACACCTATGAAGAACACCTCTCAAGGCCTTATTTCCTTGTAATTTGTCCCCCAAGCACTCTTTGAAATTCAGAGTAAATTTCATGGGCTCCTCTGCCCATGCATGCAACAAGCTCTAAACCTCTGAGAGAAAGCTAAGAAAGCGAAAAAGATATAGCAACTAATCATAAATACCACTTTCACAGCGGAACCACAATAAAGGCCTTATGGTTACCAAGTTTATGAGAATACCACAAGTTTAGAGGTAAAATTGGCAAATTCTGAGCCATATAGATTGAGCTGAACCATAAACCAGGTAAGTATGGTCTCACACGCAATCACCCCCATCTCTAAAATTGAGCAAAGATAAGCACGCTAGCAGCCTAACAAGCGTTAGCTTCAATAACTACAAGCAAAACACAATGTCAACAACAAGCCCATTGTGGAAATTGAAATTAGATACCGTAAACTGCCCAGTTTTGGCAAACCCATTTCAAGGGCCATCAAACCCATGTGTATACAACATTAGAAATCCGATTATCGCCACAACCAAGGGGTAACTTCATATTTTGCAGTGAGAAGAAATTGCACCCCAACAACAATAGATGAAGCCCCTCAGTCGGACTCAACTAAAATCAAAGAAAACTACCTCATTCGACAGCAAATCCTGCGCATTAACTAAATTACATAGCAATCCAAATGATCAAGGAATTAAGATGCAGCACAACTGAAATTAACTTCATATCATCAATGTTTCCTATTTAGCTTGCCTCTAATGCAAATTCCTGAAACAGAATTCAACATCCATAGGTTAAGAACCCAAATGGAATACAAGTTCACATGGCTAAGCAAAACCTGCAGGTATACCTGAGTTTGTGTATAAGATAAATCAGATCTCCCCACATAAGGACTGTATAATCAGAACTACTCAAACATGTTCCATTAGGTGATCAATGGTGAACACAGAGAATCAAAGTGAACAAGAATTGATCACTTAGTAGGACTAACACAATAGTTGGGTGAGTACCAAATCAACAGAGAAGGAAGAACAGAAAACTGAAATTGAAGGGATCAAACTACAAATACAAGAAAAGATCTTGAACAGCAAATGCAACATGATTAATGTCGAAAAAAGTAATCTTGGTGAGGTAAAGGCTTAGCATCCCTAAACTACCCTGTAACAAGACAAAAGCCTAGTTCAATCAACAGGGCCTCTATATTATTATGCCCAATCATTATTTAAAAAAGAAGGATTTTTAAGAAAATTACCAAAAGAAACTGAACCACAAAGAACAGAAAACAGGAATCGATGGTCAAATGCCTGGTGAGATTAACATCTATAATAAACTGCTTATTATTCAAGGAAGAATTACTCAAATCATTCGGCCATTACATTTACAACGCCCCCCTACCCCTCTCTCTCCTAACACATTTCAGATTTTCCTTCAGTGTTCACTGAGAATCATTAATTCGAACAAAAAAAGATAAAAAAAAATCAACCTAAATAGGAAAAGAAAACTCCAAAAGGGATGAAATTTAAGGTAAAAAACAAGAAGAACCATTATATTCCCTACTACAAACTCAAATATATCCATAACTACGGATCCAAAACGGAAATCTTAATCGCAATTGTTTATTTCAGATCAATCTACGAATTTATGCACATAATTCTTGAAAAAAAATGCAAGAAAAATCAACCACTATCTCTACACAAAAAAATGGAACCCATTCCACAGTTTCAACAAATTTATTCAGTGAGCAACAAGAAGATCGGTATTCAAGACGTCCATGAGCGAATCGGACGAGTCCGACGTGGGACTCGAAGGACTCGAACTCAAAAAGAATATAGACTTAGCAGCAAAAAGCTTCTTCCTTTGTGGGCATCGAGGGCCAAAGATTCTCCCAGTAAAACAAGGAAAGCCGTCGATTGTCGCGATCTGGGTCTGGATGTTGGTTCTAGTTACGGGTAATGTTGACGAGGCGACTCGATAGAGAGAGATCTGAGTCTGTAAATCGGGTCTTTGAGATCTCGCACTGATTCTAGAGTCTCTTAGTTGGGCGAGTGCTCCTGGTTTTAGATATCTGTAAAAACCTTCTTCTCCTCTTTGCGATGATCTGCAGAGGCTTTGAACTCTCCGATTCATGGCGACGGAGCTTGCGAGTTGAGTGAGTCACAAAGGAACGCGTCGAGATCGAGAGAGAGAGAGAGATGAGAGAGTGAGGGATGAGATGGGGGTTTTAAGGAGGATAGACCGTAGAGGCGGGAAAGAAATGGAGGGAGAGGGGGGAGAAGAAAGACAAAAAGTGTGTTTTTTTTTTGTTTTTAAAAAGAAGGTCTGGCGGGATTAGCAGGATTGAACTCGTGACCTCTCTCCTCTCTCTCTCTTGCTTACCCAGATTGCGACACGTATCACTTTCTAAGGATTGAAAGTTAGGTTTTGATGGATGTGTAGTATTTTACTCTTCTAAATTTTTGTGAAGGGAAGGTTAGATGATCATGACCATTCATGGCCTATTTACGATTTCAACCGTCCGATTGATTGACCGCCAGTTGTTAGCAATTTTATTGACCGTGTGTAAGTTAATCTTTTGTTTAACAGATGCCACTCATCGACGGTTTCTAGGGGTGGGGTTTTGAATTTAATAGGGGTACTGTGGTCATTTGACCATGGATTAGGGTTTGAGTGATGTCAGTTGGTCTCAACACCTTGACGTCAATACCCGGAATTTCCTCGGTAGTTAATTTAGGGTGAGGGTCTGTTTGGAAATTCGGGTTACCATAATCGAATCCGGCTCAATTCCGGGTTACCAAACAGACCCTGACAGTTTTTCTATGGCAACTTTTGAAAATTTCCCAAATTAGGATCAAAATTAAAGCAACCTTTACAAATAAATAATTTTAAAAATACTTTTAGGGTTTTACAGTATAAAAAATAAAAATAAAAAAGCCTTAAAATGAAGAAAAAAAAATTATTAATCAGGTTTAGGATTTAGGGTTTAGAGTTTAGGGTTTAGGTTATGCCCTTATTGGCAACAATAAGGCTAGGCGGACTTTGACTCGAGTAAGATAATAAAGTAGCGGGAAAGAAATGACAAATGTGGATTTGAAAAACATGTAATAGAGGCGGGAAGTGGGGGTGTGGGGTTTGAGGGGATTTGAACTCTTGATCTGCAATGCACAGATATCGTTGTCAAACCTTGAAATGGTCCCCCACTGCTCTCTTGGTTCAATACATAAGGAAACGAGTAAAACTTTGATAACAGAGAGCAATATGAGCCACGTGGCACACTCTTAGAGGACTCTGACCGTATGGATGTTTTTTCAGTCCCTAGGTGGACCTACAAACCAAAAATCAGCTTGATTAGTGATTTCAAACCTTTGGATCTTTGTACCTCAAATAATGGTCAATAATGCTCAAATTCCCACCGTTAAAATCAACCCATGAAAATAATTCCAATCCAATGCCTAGAAATCCCTAATCGGGCTGATTTTTGGTCTGTGGGTCAACCTAGGGATTGGCCAAACATTCATATGGTCAATGTTCTCTAGGAGTGTGCCACGTGGCTCATATTGCGCCCTGTCATCAAAGTTTTACTCCTTGTGCTTGTAGCAACATGGACCACTAATGATCGATCCTGATGACCAGGATCGCACCAATCAGAAAATCCTAACCAAAATGATATAGATCAGACGCTTATATGGGTAAAAAGGGATAAAAAAAATAGTTGAATAATTAGGAAATAAGTCTGAAATAATCATCATTCACAATGCATTATCCCAATTATTTGTGGTTGGCAACATGAATTTATTTTTCAGTAGAGAAATAGGTGAAAGCGAGTTCCCAAGTCAGTAACATGAATCTTGTTTCATCATTCACTTTTATCTAGAGTGTAGCTGCTAGAAAAATGCGCTTCAAGAAAATATGTTTGGGAAACGGGTACAACACGAATTTCCCGATAATAGAAAAAACGCATGCAGAAACGCCAAAGAAAAGTTGTTTGGGTTCCGACGGAGAATATTTAGCCAGACGAATATTATCTTGGCTAAATATTTGCTTATATCAATATTTAACAATGTTTGATACGTGTATGAGCTAGCTCACTTCAGCTTACTTCATTTTCTTTCAATTTAAGTGGGCCCCACATATCAAAGTAAGTCAAAAATAAGTTGGGCGAGTGCGGAAACCACATATTATGTCAAAGGATAAAAAAAATTTATTTTTATCTTTTTTATATATTAAAAAACTAATTTTTATTGAAAATAGTGATTTTCCGGCAAGGAAATAAAATTTTCTCACCAAGGCATAATTGGCGTGAAAATATTTACACGGGAGGAGGTGATCAAATGTTTTCCCGCCGCGGAGGGCAAATATGTGGGCTCGGCTAAATATTCGCCAAGGGCAAGTGGCTGCCAAACGCACTCGGGCGAATATTAGTGCGCACAAATATTTGATTTTCCCACCGCGTTGCATTACCAAACAGGCCCTTAAGGAAGCGATAATAGAAATGTGTGGAAAATGATAGGAGAAACACGTGGGAAACATGTCGATTTGAATTTGAAGACTATAGTTTATTTATTACTTTATTGGTGGGAAAAATGAGAATACCAAACCAAAGGTATAGTATGTATGTGTATACTAATAGCTTTCTTTAACAACCAAGTGATTGATTTAAGAAATTGGAGAATTTAAAGGGAAACAAAAGAAAAAAAGGATGAACATTTAGGCATTTTATTTTGGCTCAGGCTCCGAAGACCCCTTTTTCTGACCCGTCTCCGTGTTCGCACACTCAGCCCTGGATTTCAAGAATCCAACAGTGGTTGTCAGTGACCCCCAAAGTGAAAAAATGATGCCAGCTAGGCACTGACAACCACCATTGGATTATTGAAATCCACGGCCGAGCACACGAACACCAAGAGCGGTCAGAAAAATGGGGGTCCCTTGAGCCTGACCCTTTTATTTATAGTAGTGGATGAAAATAGACAATGAAATTAGAGAGTTCACTCATTTCTCTTGTTGGTTCCCTGTCATTTCCCTATAGTTTCTTTTGTCATTTCAAATCCGTTTCTAAGAACATTTCAAATCCGTTTCCACTTCCTATTTCTACTTCATTTCCTCTGATGCTTCTCACCCGCTTCTCATTTCCCATATCACATGAAATTTTTAGGGGCCGTTTCCTATTTCTGTTTCTCTCAGTGTTGATCTAGGGTTTTGCCCCTGTTCAAGGCATGTGTCTTTAAATCTGTCGTTCCCAATTCAATTCATGCATGCTTGTCTGAATGGTTAAGGGCCTGCATTGTCGAGTCACAGGTCTTGGGTTCGAACCCTGTTTGCATCTTTGAGTTACTGACTCAATAAAAACAAGCATACCCGGAGACAAAACCCGTGCATGTCCATACTCATAAGTTTACACTCTGACACAGATGAGTGTTAGATCCAGACACAATGATCCAGAAAAACCCAATAACACAGCCATATCGATATTGATGTAATCTTCTACCATAGTTCATAGATATCAGCATTTGCTTATCAGTAAAAAAAAAAAGGAACATGCTATTGATGAGCTGAGAAGCACACCCATTTGGCCTTTATAGCATAGTTAAGTTTGTGCTGGGGTTGCGCATAATCATAAAACATTGCTCTGCCTACCTGATATCCGACTATCTAAAAATGCCTATATCTTCAGTGAGTGTCCATGTGTGTAAGCAGCGGGGTTCTATCTGTAATGTGCGAGAAACAGTGTGGATCTACACATAGTAGTCCTTGTGAACTTCACTTCAATTCTAGGTTAAGAGTTCTTCCACTTGATGCAGTTTCAAATTGATCAAAACAGAATTAACTTGTTGAAAATTTTTCTATGCTCACGGCTTCCAAGGATTATCGATTATGTCTGGCAAAAGTTTAGTTTCCTCAAAGTCCAAAATCAAAATTATAAACCAAAGTAAATATTCTATATCAATTGCGATTAGGCCCAGAGCCAATATCGACCATCAAATGTTGGGTGTGTTGTCTGTGTGTGTAATGTTCCCAAGGACAGATTAAAACAAGGGCCCCAAATAAGTTTAAGGTGGTTTCTAGGCATAGTGTATGGAATAGGTCTTGTTATTGCAAAGCATATTTCTTTTGAGCTAACTATAGAGTACAGTGTCTACTTGCCAACCCCAACTGCTTTATTATATATACAGATGTAACCTGAAATACCATGAGAATTTAGAGAATGCATTAGAGTTGCAAACTAATCATCCTGTTAAGTAGTTATGCTCTTCTGGAAGTTCTAGCAACTTTGGCCTACACTCGGTTTTATAACAAATACATATCTCATAAGCAACATCAATCCAAAATGATTCCATCCAGTGTCGTCGAGGATAAGAAACCAATTTAGTCTACAAAAGACCATCACACCTCGGATGGTATATGATGAAACATGGAGCACCTTGTGTTTTATAACAGATATTCATATTTTCCAAGAGCCAAAGTGTTAAGAACCAAACCAATACACCAAAAGCACCTAGGTGATAGAGGTGTGGAAAGTTTAAGTCTTAATCTCTAGGATCGTAACATTCCACCTGCTTCAAAGGCCAATGTCCACGGTGGCCCACTCTAAGGCGGCTTTCACTCCGGTACCCCTATTTTCTCACTTTTTTGTGAGCGAGCCCCCGGTATTTTTTCCGGTACTCTTATTTTCTCTTTTTTGAGCGAGCCCCCAGGTAGCCCTTTCCTCAGGTCGCCCCTCCCATGACTTGAACCCATGACATAGGGTTGGCTCTAATACCAAATGTTAAGACCCAAACCAATACACCAAAAGCACCTAGGTGATAGAGGTGTGGAAAGTTTAAGTCTTAACCTCTAGGATCGTAACACAAAGAGCAAGTATAGTTGTGGGAAACAAGAATCCCTCATCACAATTCAGCTGAAATAGCCATGGCGAACAACCATGAATCCCCAGTAATGAATCCATTTAAAACAGACATTCACATTCTCTAAGAGCCAAAGAGCAAGTATAGTTGTAGGAAAAAAGAATCCTGTCACAATTCGGCTGAAATAACCATGGCGAACAACCATGAATCCCCAGTAATGAATCTATTTAAAACAGAATTCACATTCTCTAAGAGCCAAAGAGCAAGTACAGTTGTAGGAAACAAGAATCCCCATCACAATTTGGCTGAAATAACCATGGCAAACAACTATGAATCCCCAGTAATGGATCTATTTAAAACAGACATTCACATTTTCTACGAGCCAAAGAGCAGGTATAGTTGTAGGAAACAAGATCTCCGTCACAATTCGGCTGATATAACCATGGTGAACAGCTATGAATCCCCAGTAATGAATATATTTATAATTGAAAGGTGCACAATGGTTGTAAATTATTGACACCCAATTACTCCTCAGATAAACTGACAGGATCCATGGAACGAAGAACTCCAAAATGATACAAGTATGGTATACAGGGGGGAAATTAGAGAAATGGAAAATCTTTTGTTCCAAATCCACATTGCAATTCTCATTATACAAGTAGCTTGTTTACTAAATGAGTGTTTAAACAAGCATATTTGAACGAATTAGTAAATACCCACCAAAAAGAGAAAAATACCAGATGGGAAGTACACAGAAGGAGAAGGAAGAACCAAACCCAAACTACACAAGAGCCTCAGCACCAGCAATAATCTCCAATATCTCACCCGTGATCTTTGCTTGGCGCTCCCTATTGAACTTCATAGAGAGGGTCTTCTTCAACTCTATCGCATTATCTGTCGCATTGCTCATCGCACTCATCCTCGCAGCGAGCTCACTCGCAAGCGATTCCTGCAACGCCCTCAAAATCTGGCTGTTCAGATAGAGGGGCAACAGTGCATCAAGGATCTGAACTGGGTCTTGCTCAAATTGCAATATGGGCGAGAACTCCACTGTCTTAGTCACCACTGTGTCCCTCTCCACCGTCAATTTCCCTTCTTTTGTTGTCAATCTGAACAACTCATCCTCTGCAGCGTCGACGCAATTACCATTCAAATCACAAATCTCTCCCTTGGGCGACAATGGAAGCAAAGTGTGAATCACCGGATCAGACTTAACTAGGGACACGAATTTGGTGTACAAAAGCTCCACCTTATCAACCTCTTCACTAACAAAGAGCGAGAAAACATCATCCGCAATGGCCTGAGCTTCTTTTGTGGTGGGGAGGGCTCCGCCTTCGAGAAACTTATCGACCGGGATATAAGGCCGGCGGAGGAAGTACGAATTACCTTTTTTGCCTACACTAATGATAGTGTAATCTAGGCCAAGATCCTTCAATTCGGCGATCCGGGACTCAGCCTTCTTGAGAATTGCATTGTTGAAACCACCGCAGAGACCACGATCGCCAGTTACAACAACAAGGGCTACTTTCTTGACAGTCCGAATATTGGTTAAGGGGGCATCGATGTCTTCGGTCAGGAGCTGCTCATTCATATTGTAGAGAACCTCGACGAGGGTCTCGGAAAAGGGTCGGCCATTGACGACGGCTTCTTGGGCTCTCCGGACCTTAGCAGCTGCGACAAGCTTCATCGCTTCAGTAATCTTCTGGGTATTTTTTACAGAATCGATACGATCTCGAAGCTCACGGAGACCGCAGTGAATTGGGCTTGGCGAGGATGAGCGAAAGGGGATAGTGGTGGTTGAATTATGTGAAGGGAGCCGAAATGGGTTGAGGAGAGACCTAAAGGAAAGTGAAGAAGGGTCAGAAAGAGAAGGTTTGGAGGAGAGCAACATTGTTAGGTTGGAGCAAGACATGATTTTGATGGGGTTTTGGGGGGATCTCTGCAGAGATCTGCAGAGAAGGAAAGAAGAGGAAAATAAGAGTTTCTTTGTGAGTGTTGGGTTTCTTTAGTGTTTTTTTGTTCCATTTTTTCTCTAATTCTTTTAGACTGTTTTTTTCTGGT
Source organism: Euptelea pleiosperma (assembly GCA_035048495.1). Lineage (NCBI taxonomy): Eukaryota > Viridiplantae > Streptophyta > Magnoliopsida > Ranunculales > Eupteleaceae > Euptelea > Euptelea pleiosperma. Next base: position 7,276,892 of record CM068545.1, read on the forward strand.
TTGGAAGGAGGAGTGAAGGGAAATGAGAGGCGGAGGGACTCGGGAGTGGGGAGGTTTGGATTGGGTTTTGGGATAAGGATTTTGACAGTTGGAGATTGTGAGTATCAGGTTTTTCTTCGATCATCTTTGTTCCATAACTTCCATTAGTTCCATAATTTCCATTAGTATGGACTAAGGACGGCAAGTGCAATGCACGTGAGTGATTGTATGGGCCTTCATCATCGTTGATAACAGTTCACAGTTTGAGCCGCGTGGCACATTCTTAGAGACCACTGACCACTGACCGTATGAATGTTTGGCCTATCCTAAGATGGACTTACATACGAAAATTAAACCTGATTAGTAATTTCTATCCGTTGGATTAGACTTTTCCATGATTTATTTTAACTATGGATTTCGAGCATGATTTGGGGTACTCATATCCAACGGTTAAAAATCACTTATCAAGCTTATTTTTTGTATGTATGTCTAGCTAGAGATGGGCCAAACATCCATATGGTAAGTAGTCTCTAAGAGTGCCATGTGGCCCACACAGTTGTCCGTGATCAACGTTGATGAAGCACCTCCATTATCAAAGTTCTGCTCTGCGTAGGTGAGCGTCTTGTGAAGCCTGTGTGAAGGGGAATGCTCCAACCCTGGTTTTGGCTCTAAAGTAGTGTAGATAGATGTGGACTGTTCAATGCATGTATAGTTTCCCTGAATAAGTTTTCTAGAAATGATTTTTTTGTGTATAAATGTCATAAAGAAATTGCATTGAATATTAGTTTAATATACAAGATTCATGAACATATGGTCCTCATAAAACAAATTAAAATGGTGCTCGTATCTCCAAAGTTATATTCATCATTGTCATATATAAAATATATGTATATGTTGATCGGGGCTCGGGTTGCTTGAAGCCTTTACCCCAGTCCAACTCGATTTTGATCAGGTTTTGAAAATTAAGCACGAACCCAAGCCCGAGTACCAAACAAGCCAACCCAACTTGAGCCTGTTGAACTCAAATTTAGCCCACTTAAGTTGTAAGTTGCAGCCCCAGTTGCACATGAGTGATTGTAGGGCCTTCTGAAAGAAATGACAAAATAAGAAAACTTCAACCCAAAGTATTTGTACTGATGGGCTTGGGCACAAAATGGGGATTTTTTTTATCGGAAAACGCATCTCAACAATTTCCTTTTTAGTGTTGGATGTTGGATCTATTTTTTTGTAACTATACTTTAGGATAGACTCTAATTTGAGAGAAAACCTTTGAAATTTTATGAAACTATGAACTAAAACGAAGTATCCCTGTCAAATATTGTATGAAATACAAAAAGGACTTAGTACCATACTCTAGGGCCCTGCTTGGTTCGCTGCACTGGGATGCATTTTGCACTTGAGTGCAAATGTGGTAAGTTGCATTGCAGTAATTTACCATGGTTTTTGGGCTGCACATGTTGCATCCATTTTCTTAAAGAATTTGCAAGGGCTCGGCAACCACTTGCACAGCAAGCATTTGCACGCCCCCCAACCAATCAGGTATAATCCCAAAACCATGACAAGTGGGTGCATTGCATCCGATTTGCATTGAACTGAGCAGGGCCTATAAGTATTCAAAAGATTGGAGCATCATATGTCATGATTCAAGAAAAATATTTCCTTGTTAGATGCGTGGAACGTGGCATCACTGAAATGTGAAGGCTTTCAGGTGTCGCGTGTCCGACGACTACTGTGATATATGCAGTGGTTTCAGTTTTCTTGGATCAACTTGTGACAAATATGCAGAAGAAAATGAAAATCATTTCAAACTTTTTGGGTTCTGATTGGATTGCCATTTTTTCACCCAACAGAAAAAAAATATTTACTCAAAAAAAGCTCTTGAAAATATTTATTTTAGTAAAAAAATGGTGATCCAAACAAGCGCTTGAACTTTTGTTGTTCTTTATAAAACCTAACCAAGGGCAAGGATAGAATCGTGGCATCGAAGTTCTTGAGAAACACACCGTTTTGCAGGGGTACTTCTGTCTTCATCACTCAAGATTTGTGGTCAATATGTGGGATCTATTAGATAAAAAATTTGAATAAAATTTTTTAAAGCAACCTAGGACTTTTCGGTGTGTTCTTTTTATAGATAAAAAGTGTCCCAAGAAGTTTTGAACATGAGATCTTATATAATTTGCTTATGAACTACAAACTGAATCTTGAATTGAAAATTTTGGAGGGAAATCAAGAACTGCTCATACACTATAAAATCAAAGGTTAGAGAAAATTTTTAGTCCCACATTGCTTAGAAGTGTGGAGATCTCAGAGTATATAAGGATGTGAATTGGTCCTAACAGATGGAGCCCTTTGGCATCTCAACTTTGTGCCCATTGCGGCACAACCATACATCATAAAAGCCACACATACACACATGCGCCGAGCCGGGTTGAGTTGGATTGTGGGCTTTTATGCCGATAAATTCTTATATTCATCCTCTGGTTTTATTTCGTACAACTTCTTAATTTCTAGATTATTGGATTCGGGTTAACATTATAATTATCTTGAATATACATCATTCCAATATGTATTTCTAACAGGATCTTCATTAATTTCATGTAGCAATCACATTGTAAAGGGAATTTGGTCTTTTGGTTCTTCTTTTTTCCATTCTTGTTGGTAAATGCACTATAGGAAAAAAAAAAGGCTTTCAGCGACGGCCAGCGACCGTCGGTATAGGGTCTGAATCCGTCACTACCCATCACTAGAAAAACGTCAGAAAAACGTCACTAAAAGGTATTACCGATGGCCATCAAAAAATCAGCCGTTGCAAAAAAAACATTTCCCGTCATATCGTTCGGTAGGAAAACCCATACACCGACGGTCCGGACCGTCGGTATGTCGACTTTACACTGACGGCTAAAAAGGCACTGTCGCTATAAGAAACATATAGTGACAACGTATTGACTGGCCGTCGCTATAAACACTCTTTAGCGACGGCCTCATCCGTCGCTACACCTCAATATGTTTTTAATTAATACCTAACGTTTTACCGATGTCCATATGGCCGTCGCTATAGTGTGTATGGGAAATATGTGGGCTTCAAAAATATATACCGACGGGTGTCTTTGTCTTTCTATCCAAGTGAATGGGAAATATGTGGGCTTCCAATAAACGTGCATTGAGGCCCCAGCGGAATTGAAGATGGCTTGTAGAAGACATACCCTAAAGTTCCATGAAGGGAACATTCAAGGGTACCTCCACTTACATGGTTGGATGGGTCTCTTTAGTGTTACATCCATTCAATCAATGCACTGTTTAGTTAATTGGTTGATCTGCAAATTAAAATAGAAATTCAAATCTTTGGTGTGACCATCAGAGGATAATATTATCTATCAAAGCCTTGATGTATCAATGGTTCTAGGCATATGAGGAGTTTAGGGGATTATTCTTTGATCGATGATTTTGTCTTTAGATGGGAGGCCATGCTTGAGAGGGGAGATTAGCCCTTTATATTTTTTCCTTTCTACATTTTCTTTCCTTTTGTCGTACTTTGGAGGCCTTTTCGTCCTCCTTGGTGTATTGCTTCTTTTCGTTTAATGAGTCTAAAAAAAAAAGATGTGATGATACGGAATTGGCTCTCTAGTTTACAAGAAATATTTTTAAGGGGAGGGATTTTTGAAGCAACGAACATGCGCCAATGATTGAGTGCCACATATACTTGTGGTTTAGACTTTGGTTTTAAAAAGGTTTTTTAAAAAGTAACTATCGGTATATGTGGCGCACGATCATTGGTGCATGATTGCTGCTTCAAAAAAAAGTCTTTTTAAAAGTAACCATTGGTATATGTGGCGCACAATCATTGGCGCATGATCTCTCCTTCAAAAATCCCGCCGCTTCAAAACTTTTATCCTAGTTTACCAGTTCCATGACATGGTTCGATTAAACTAAAAGAAGCAATACACCAAGAAGGACGAGAAGGCTTCTTTGTTAAATCCAAAATAAGCTTCATTGTTATAAAGGGATCCATCAGTATTTTTGGCGTCAATTGAGCGGTTGGAGATGCTTGTCAAGAGATCCATTTCAAAATGACATTTTTTGGAGGATAGAAAGACAAACAATTCCCACTTCCTAAGAATATAATGTAACGATGTCGGGGCATTGCTGTTACAACAGCCGTTTTTTAAACCATGGAATAGGCTACTTGGTTTCAAGACTCCTTGTGCAAAAATCGCTATGACACAAATTGGTTCTATATATACCATATTCCTTAAGAATCGTCTATATAACAAGGGTGCTCATTTGTCTCCCCCTCTTATAGGCTTCGAGAAAGAAGGGCTGAAATCTTTTCTCCGAACTGGACGGTGGATCTCAACCACTCAATCCCGATTTTGCAAATGCTTTGTCGGGGAGTGCCGTGGGCGTATTGGCCACCCACTAGTACTTTATAAATTTGGAATTCCAAATTTTAATTCCATGCTCGGTTCCTAAATGACGTAAAATACCCAATAGTCCTATTACAAAACTTGTTACAAGTCTTGCCCAACTATTTGGGGTTGATTACATCCTACACGGGTCTCGTTCAGCCATTCCCAATTTAACCAAGGATTAGGCTTAGGAGACCCCTTTTTTCTGCCCGTGTTCTCTCAGCCATGGATTTAGAGAATCCAAAGGTGGGTGATAGTGCTGAGCTGGTGCTACAAAAAGTAAGAAAGTGATGTCAGCTCAGCGCTATCAACCACCGTTGGATTCTCGGAATTCACGGCTGAGAACACGAGAGGGGGCAGAAAAGGGGAGGGCTCCTGAGCCTGACCCTTTAACCAAACCTCAATTTGTACCTCCTTTCCTCAAACATGCACTCTTATTAGGGGTGTTAGTGGGTTGTTTTTGGGCCATACCTCTACTTGAGCCCTTCTCAAGATGCATGTAGGTAAGCCCAAGCCTGGCTCGACCTATTACCGGTAGCATTTTTTAGGTCCAATACCGGCCCATTAAAAGATATAACGAGCTGTGCTTTTCAATTGACTAGGTCGAAAGCAACTTTTGTTAGTTTATGGGCCCGTTTGACAACACCAAAATAAGTTACTTTTTTGCTTCCAAAAACAAAATAGTTGAAAAGTTTGTTTAATTTAGAAGTTACTTTTTGCTTCCACGGGTTTGTCAAATGGGCCATAAATCTAGAAGGCCTGGCCCATCCCTCCTATAAATGCAGCCTAAGCCTCAGACCATTCAGGCTAACCGAGCTCAGTAACACCCTAACGTTTATTATTCGAATGGTGACATTTGATCTCCTCATTGTTTTTCTCTTTGGGGGTGAATGAGTTATGGGGCAAAGGGTCGGGCTCCGTTGACAGATCTAAAATGAGATAAAATGACAGGGACCTAATATAAGCCACATGGCACACTGTTACAGGACTCTGACCGTATGGATGTTTGTCCTATCCCATGGTGGACCTATAAACCAAAAATCAGCCTGATTAGTGATTTATAGGCTTTGGATTGGACTGATTTTCATGGGCTGATCTCAACTGTGGGAATTTGAGCAGTATTTGAGGTACAAAGATGTAACACTTATAAATCACTAATCAGGCTGATTTTTGGTTTCTAGGTCCACCATGGATAGGACAAACATCCGTACGGTCAGAGTCCTGTAACAGTGTGCCACCTGGCTTATATTGTGTCCCTGTCATTTTACCCGTTATTTTAGATCTGTCAACGGAGCCCGACCCATAAGTTATAGTCTCCCCAACCGATGACCATCATTTTCGTACGTAGACACATGGAGTTTCTCCAATCCAAGAAACCAGGCCACCACTTGCAACGGAATCTTCTGACATTTTGAAGTCAGAGATGACCATTCATGATTCAACTAACAGAAGGGAGGAAATGGTGGGAGACTATTGTAGCCATGGATGAAAGTCTTGGGATCAGAGAACGGATCAGTGTGCTCGGCCCAATCCAACTCTGTCTTGAGTTGTCGCGCTCGAGACGCCCCATGAGGAAACAGTACATCTTGGGCGAGACAAACCCATGATCGGATGGATCCGTGTACAGAAGAACGGGATGGAGGTGATTTGCATATACGGCCGGGTTGGTCATGTACACTTGTTGTACATAATCATTGATTCTGCTGATCGTCCAATTGATGGGTTCTACCGACTAGATTTGTCCCTATCATTGATCAATCTTTTAGACTATTAACGAGCCCGACAGGCCAGTTCCTCAGTGGAGCTGTAAACCAAAAATCAGCCTGATTAGTAATTTCTAAGCGACTCGATTACATAAGGAATTTGAGCATTATAGAGCGTTTTTTGGGTGCAAAGATCCAAAGGTTGTAAATCACTAATCAGGCTGAATTTTGGTTAGCAGGTCCACCGAAGGACTACCCAAACATCCATACGGTCAGCGTCCACTAATAGTGTGTCACATGGCTCATATTATGCGTTGTGACAGAAGTTTTACTCCATTAATGAAGAATCTCATAGGACGCTATCTCAACCGTAGGGATGTTTGGCCAATGTGGACCCACAGACCAAAAGTCAGACTGATCTTTGTACCCCAAATAAGGGTCAATAAAGCTTTCAAACCTTTGGATCTTGTTAACCCAACTGGTCAATAATGCTCAAATTCTACGGTTAGAAATCAACGCATGAGGTTCGGACCAAAAATCCATAAGGTCAGAAATCTCTAAGACTATGCCACGTGGCTTAATTGTGGGCGGTAAGTAACTTTGCTGACAGCCGGCGGTCAGCAAAGCTCTATTCCCCAAAATAGAAGAAAGTCTCAAATCACGGCGCAACTGCTTGGATTGATTCAAGACGCGACCTTCTTGGTCGGGCTCACCGCTCACCACCAACTGATCCAACGAATCGAACGGTAACATACGAAGGCTGATGAAGCGCAGAGTCGTCGACGTTCTTGGGCCCACACTTCAGACGAAACAATTTTCTATACTGTTTACAGATGGGACATGGCCCACTTTTGAACAGGACAACCCCCATTAGTAATCTGCCACGTGTATGGAGCTTATGTGGCCATTAAATTATAATAGAATGAGAGCAGCCACAAAGACGCTGCCACTTGCCAAAACACATGTCAAATGGAGTAAAACTTGCATGCTTGGTGGTTAATACCATTGCCCACAATATGAGCCACGTAGCACAGTTTTAGAGGACAGAGACCGTATGGATGTCTTGGCCCATCGCTAGGTGGATCTACAAACCAAAATCAACCTGATTGGTGATTTTTAAGCGTTGGATTTGAGTCATTTTCATGGGTTAATTTTAACCGTGGGAATTGAGCATTATTTGGGGTACAAGATCGAAAGGTCTGAAATCACTAATCAGGATGATTTTTGGTTATAAGTCCATCTAGGGATTGGACAAATATCCATACGGTCAGCGTCCTCTAAGAATATATCACATGGCTCATAATGTGGGCGGTCAGGGCTTATATGACGGTCACCACGTCATGCAAGTTTTACTCTGTCAAATGTATCTCTGACCTTTCTATCTCCAATAGACCAATACATTCTGGTCTTCTAGAAGAGGCACGCAGCCCTAACGCACAGTGCTCCCCACACGCCTCTCTCTCTCTCGACAAAGATATTCAAATTAAAAACTAAAAAAGCAAATCGGAGAGGAAGGAAGAAATAACGGAAATCCCGCTGAGAGCGCACATCTGTACATCATCGTCTGCCTTTGTTGTGTTTGTTTTTAGGGCTAGGGTTTCTGACATATCCATTACTGCAACCATATCCCCTTGATGCGTGATCGTCATGTATAAAACCGCTTCATCGTCAGTTGCACTCATCAGAGCTTCTAGGGCTAGGTTCTCCTCTACTCTCTCATCGTTCTCTTCTATCTCTAAAACCCTAGCTTCACCTCCTCACTCATCACCTTCGTTGATCACTCACCGATCTTTGAATTTTTCGACTTCGACTGCTTTTCGATCTCTGAGGTCTTCGATTCCTCGGTGGAGCCACGGTTTTGATTGGAGAACTCCAGTTGGTCTTAGGGCTCAGATCAGGACTGCTGCTCCTGTGATTGAACAGTTTCAGCGGAAGGTCGCGACGATGGGTACGGTCTTTGAGATTTTGTGTTTTCGGAGAATTTTGTGTCTTTTGTGCGTCTGAAATGTTCAAAAGATTGGTTTTTGGATTGATTTGTTTTTTGAAATAGGAATTTGTGTTTTATGCTGCAATTTAAAGTTTCTGGATCTGAATGATGTAAAATAAAATATGCGACTTTGTATTAAGTAATTTAATTATTCATGTTTATTGATGAAGTGTATTCAGCTTATATGAATACCGGAGAGTAAAGAATTTGAGAATTTTGTGGCTCTTTGCGTCTGAAATGTTCAAAAGATTGCTTTTTGGATTGATTTTTCTTTGAAATAGGAATTTGTGTTTTATGCTGCAATTTAAAGTTTCTGGATCTGAATAATGTAAATTAAAATACTTTGTATTAAGTAATTTAATTATTCGTGTTTATTGATGAAGTGTATTTTCAGCTTATATGAATACCAGAGAGTGAATAATTTGAGATTTTTTTGGCATCTTGCATCTTAAATGTTAAAAATATACATGAAGAAATTTGTGTGTTCAACAATTAGTGTCTCTGGATCAGTCATGGGAAAAGATTGCAGATTTGTGTTTTAGTTTTCCAATTTCTGGTTTTTTGATGAAGGATGCATATTTTGTAGTTTCTCACTTTCTCTATGTTTCTGCGAATCCTTGAGGGAGTCTTTAGATTAAGTATTTCAACTTGGAACATTTTTGTAGATGAAAATCTGATTTTGTTTTGTCATTCATGTTCTGATTGTTTAGCCACAGGAGTGAATCATTGTTTAGCCACAGGAGTGAATGATCATTGTTTTAAGTTCTGATCTGACTGTGTATCTATGGGTTCAGCTTCCGAGAATGCTTTCAAGGGAATCTTGACTGGTCTTCCCAAACCTGGAGGCGGCGAGTTTGGAAAGTACTACTCTCTACCTGCTCTGAATGATCCAAGGATCGGTAAGTCTACGTGGTTTCTAATGTTTTTATCACCATACCATTCTTTTAATTGAATTAATTTGTTAATTTTGTAACTAAATTTTCTCTCGTCATGTGTGGGTGCATCAAAGGACATCTTCCATGTCATGTGGTTTTTCAGTCATAACTTCTGGAATCATGTAGCTATTCGGTTCTGCAGTTGGGTTCCCAGTATTCTTTCAATTCCCTCAAGAAGTACATTCATGTTTTCCTCGTGTGAATCACAGATAAACTGCCATACTCAATCAGGATCCTTCTTGAGTCAGCGATCCGTAACTGCGACAACTTCCAAGTTACCAAGGAAGATGTTGAGAAGATTATTGATTGGGAGAATACTTCTCCAAAGCAAGTCGAAATACCTTTCAAGCCTGCTCGTGTTCTCTTGCAGGTGGGGATCATGAGGCTAACCTACAGAATAGTTTTGATGTGCGATATTGTTGCCAATTTTTGTAACTTTTGTTTTGTTGGCCAGGATTTTACTGGTGTACCAGCTGTGGTTGACCTTGCTTGCATGCGGGATGCGATGAACAGGCTCGGCAGTGATTCTAACAAGATCAACCCCTTGGTATGCGTTGCTTTCCATTATGCACATGTTGATGCTCCGGATAATGTCGTGGTTAATCTTTACAAGGTGGAAATATTTTAAACATAAAAAGAACAAGAACAAAGTCTTCAGAGTTTAGATTAATAGCATAACATAATGACCAGCCCAATAGCCTGTTTCTGTCTATGCTTTAGTGGAACTTTTTCTAGGAATGTCTGTATTTGATTTTCTAATAAATATGAAGGTATTTATTTTCTTTTTTTCATTTGCATCAGTATGTCAAATTTTTCTGAACTGGAATTCATTTCCTTGATAACTTCACTTTTGTTAGCTAGCCTAGAAAACTTCAATGTTTAATAATCATATGAAGATAGTTCATCGTTGTAATCCTGTACTTCACACGTTTACTAGGCTTTTCATGTTTTAACTCTCCCTGGCATTTTTTATCTTTCTTATTATGTGTTTTAAAAAAATTCCTTGCATCCAGGTTCCAGTAGATCTTGTGATTGATCATTCAGTTCAGGTAGATGTGGCAAGATCAGAAAATGCGGTGCAGTCGAACATGGAGCTTGAATTTCAGCGGAACAAGGAGAGATTTGCATTTCTTAAGTGGGGATCGACAGCTTTTCATAACATGCTTGTTGTTCCTCCAGGTTCTGGTATTGTTCACCAGGTAAAAGAATTTGGCATTAGAAATGGAAACTTACTGTACACAACTAATTTTAGATTTTATAAATTTCTAAGTTTGCATCTTCTTGCCTTTTCCCTTCTATCCGGTTAACTAATTCTTTCTTTCAATTGATAAAAATAATGAATGAGATTTCACATTATCTTGGGATCTTTTTTTCTTTTTAATTTGATTAATTAAAAAGAATAGGAAAAAGAAAGCAAAGAATAGTTTCCATTATACAAAGAATAACATGTTACACCATCCTTGGACAAAGAGTTGGCGAAATCATTCTTCCTTGTATACCTTCCAGTATACTGTATACAAGACAAATTACAACAACCTCGGCAAGAGTTGGTGAAATCATTATCTTGGGATCTTTATGCTTACTGTAACTGTTTTTGGTTGATTTTGTGAGTAAGTTTCTATTATGAAATTTCAGGTTAATCTGGAATACCTTGGCCGGGTTGTTTTTAACAATGATGGCATCCTCTACCCTGACAGTGTGGTTGGAACTGATTCCCACACAACTATGATCGACGGGTTAGGAGTTGCTGGCTGGGGAGTTGGAGGAATTGAAGCAGAGGCAGCAATGCTTGGCCAGGTAAAGGATGCTATGGAACTACTGAATTCCTTTTATTTATTTATCTAGTTATAGATTTTTGACAAGATTGAAGCCTGATAAATTTGTATTCTTCAACGTAACAACTTGTGCTTTAGTAGAATAATTACAGTGAATCTATGATGTTTTTCATCCCACTGAAAGCACTTTCTTCTACACATGGATGAACTCCAAGGCATGCACGAGCGTGGTTTTGCACTTACATGTGTGTAATTGATAAATCCTTTATTGTGTTTTTGGCTCTAATGCTTTAATTTTCAAAATTGACAGCCCATGAGCATGGTGTTGCCTGGTGTTGTTGGGTTCAAGTTGTCTGGCAAGTTGCGCAATGGTGTCACAGCTACTGACTTGGTTTTAACTGTGACCCAAATGTTGAGGAAGCATGGTGTTGTTGGCAAATTCGTTGAGTTTTATGGTAATTTCTATGTTCATGAAGTTTAATGTACCTTAATTTTTGACTGCTTGTTCAGTTCTTGCTTATATCAGATTTTAAACCTATCATGTTTGCACATAGGCGAGGGTATGGGTAAATTGTCATTGGCTGACCGAGCCACTATTGCCAATATGTCGCCTGAGTATGGAGCCACCATGGGCTTCTTTCCTGTAGATCGCGTCACTTTGCAATATCTGAAATTAACTGGAAGAAGTGACGAAACTGTGAGTGTTTTACTCCCTTACTAATAATTGGATTGCCAATTGTAATTTTGGTAGCATGAGGTGACTTTCTTCTGTTATATAATAGGTTGCAATGATAGAAGCCTATCTGCGTGCAAACAATATGTTTGTCGACTACAACGAGGTAGCACATCTTCTCTTTTCAAATATTCTGTTTTATGTTATAATTTCTAAATATGAGATGTAACTGATATTTTTCTGTGGATCCAGCCTCAACTAGAAAGAGTATATTCATCTTATCTACAATTGGACCTTGCGGGTGTTGAACCCTGTGTTTCAGGACCAAAGCGGTATGTGATGTACTTATCAACTCAATGTAATAATGCAAATTCAGTTCATGTTTTGGTGTATACTAAATTCATGGGAAGTTTCAATTACTCTTTACGACAGACCTCATGATCGGGTTGCTTTGAAGGAAATGAAGGCAGATTGGCATTCTTGTCTGGATAGCAAAGTTGGATTCAAGGTGAGTGCAGAACACCTTTGTGGACATATCTGCATTTTGTTTGTTTGACTATTCTAACTAACTTGGGTCCAGGCGTGCCTCAGCTTGTGTTCATGTCACTAGCCTCTAGTCTTCGTATCTATAAGTGAAAACATCGAGTAAGCATGTCTTCTAACTTCAGTATAGACAGGTCTATCCTAATTAGTATAAATTGAATCAGGAGGAAAAATGTAGAAAAGGCTATTTGAAATTCGCAGTTTTATTGAATCAAAAGATTCAGAACTTTGGTGTATTGTGTAGTCATTAATTCCTAACAATCCAGTGTAATTCATTCCATGTCAGATCTTTGATTTCTTAGTAATGACTTGACCGATTATGATATCTTGGATACCCTGCGCTCTATCCGAAGGTCAATCACGATTCCAGCTCTGTTGTTGTTCCAAGTGGATGGCTGCATGAAGTTGTATTGTGTGATCACTTTGTTTGCCTCAAATGCATGCTTACATATTTAAACATCTATGTATAATTTTGTAGGGCTTTGCTGTACCAAAAGAATCACAGGAAAAAGTTGTAAAGTTCTCATTCCATGGACAGCCAGCTGAACTCAAGAATGGTAGTGTTGTCATAGCAGCGATTACCAGCTGCACAAATACTTCGAACCCCAGTGTCATGCTTGGGGCAGGTCTGGTTGCAAAGAAGGCCTGTGAATTAGGTCTTGAGGTCAGTCATGAATTCACAAAATTTTCTCCATCTTATTTTTCTAGCCTTCAAGATACTTAAATTTATCTCTGCACTTCTTACTATAACCCAACTCAGCATGATTAGCTCATCTTGGTCACGCATTCAGCAGGTTTGCCTCACTTAGCTGTAAGACCTAGGTTTTTTAGCTTTAATTTTTATTGAATCTTTGAAATTGTTATTTACCAGGTTAAACCATGGATTAAAACAAGTCTTGCCCCTGGTTCTGGAGTTGTTACAAAGTATCTGCTCCAGAGGTACCATTTATGATATACTGTGATTTTAATTTAATATTATGTTTGTATTAAATACTGAATTCTGGCTCTGGATTTGCTTTGTTTAGTGGCCTGCAAAAGTATTTTAACCAGCAAGGCTTTCATATTGTTGGATATGGTTGCACAACATGTATTGGGAATTCTGGGGACCTTGATGATTCAGTTGCTTCTGCAATTTCAGAAAATGGTAGCATTATCATCTGCACTTCAAAGTTATTAAATTTTCATTCTAATAATTCCAGATTGTGTTATCTACCCTATTCCTTATTTTTGACACAATCTTAACTGAATGTTAGTTACTTTAGCCTAATTCTGGTATGATCTTGCAGACATCGTTGCTGCAGCTGTGCTTTCTGGAAACCGGAACTTCGAGGGACGTGTGCATGCCTTGACACGAGCTAACTATCTTGCTTCGCCTCCTTTAGTTGTTGCCTATGCCCTTGCTGGCACGGTATGTGGAAAAATCTCATAGACAATGTCTTCATGTTTCGTTCTTTGTCTGTTCTGCTAAATGTATTCAATGTAAAATGAAAACATAATGGGAAGTAAATGAACATGGACAGAAAATGAAATACAATGGGGAAGAACCCAAAATGTTATAATGTATAAAATTGATTTTCTTACATAAATTAAATCTGTGCATATATAAGTAATGCTTTTTAAGTTTGAAGTTGTCCTTTCATGTACTTTTCTACTAGTGTTATGGGGCGATATTGAGCTGGACAAATTGGGTGGAAAATGGCCATTCCTGTGTTATCCCGTCTTAAAACTCTTAATCAATGCAATAATCAGTTATGACTCTGTGTGGCTAGGCAACAAAGCAATGCTTGGCTAGGTGGCTTCATATGAGTCTTTTGAACTTGTGACCCGGGGGAAACTTTAATGTGATGTTCAGGCATTTTACATAGACACTTCAAAATATCGTTAAACCTTTGCCTCGACCGTGCCATGCTTGGGCAACAAAGGTGTTCGCAATCATCTCATTTTGGTTTTGATCAGATGACAGAGGGTTGTAATGGGATGCGGGCTAAAGTTTTTAGCTAGTAGAGTTGTTAATGTCGTAAGGTTATAATCAGATCTGGAAAAAAGAAGTTAATGCAAAAGCATCACATATCTGGAATTAAGTAACCTAGTAAAACTGAATAAATTGTACATTGTACTTCTATAGAGTGAACATGCGTGAAACTTGAAAGTCGAGCATTGACGAGCAGCTTGTCCTTATTACTCCGGCTGCTGAAACATTTTGCAGTATGTCCTAATTGTAAGAACTGTCAGTAGTACATTTAAGCTACGGAAATGTCCATGGTTTGCCAAAGAATTGCATTTCAACCCACCCTTTTAGATATTTTTTCCCCGTGATAGATTATGGAGCAGATTTTTTACACGACATCTGAAAGTCAAACCACTAAATCCGTAATTCAAAACCACCTTGTTTTCCATCGTAAACAAAAATTTTATTTAGAACTAGACTTGTAAGAATATAAGCAGTTCGTCACTTGTGTTGGATATTGATACCTTTGTAATTCATAGGATAACTATTGCTACCTCCTGAAATCATTTTTTCAGGTAGACATTGATTTTGAGAAGGAACCAATTGGAACCGGGAAGGACGGTAAAAGTGTTTATTTCAGGGATATATGGCCATCCAATGATGAAATTGCTGAGGTACGCACTGCTAATCTTGCAGACGTGGTAGACAGCTATTGATTCTTTTTCTCATCCAAAGTTGTCCTGTGATTTGTACACCAATTAATTTGGAATGTTCCATTGTTCAGGTTGTTCAATCGTGTGTATTGCCTGCTATGTTCAAAAGCACGTATGAGGCTATCACAAAGGGCAATCCCATGTGGAATCAGCTACCAGTCCCAGCCACCACTCTCTATTCGTGGGATCCCAACTCAACCTACATTCATGAGCCCCCATATTTCAAGAACATGACCATGGATCCACCCGGTCCCCATGGGGTGAAGGATGCCTACTGCTTGCTCAACTTTGGTGATAGTATTACCACTGATCACATTTCTCCAGCAGGGAGCATCCAGAAGGACAGCCCTGCTGCAAAGTACCTCCTTGAGCGCGGGGTGGATCGGAAGGACTTCAATTCTTATGGCAGTCGTCGGGGAAATGATGAAATTATGGCAAGGGGTACCTTTGCCAATATTCGTATTGTCAACAAGCTCTTGAATGGAGAAGTGGGCCCAAAGACAATTCACATTCCAACAGGGGAGAAGCTCTCTGTGTTTGAGGCAGCAACTGTGAGTCCCTTAATATCAAGTTATCACACCTCTTTTTTTTTCGCTGTTTCATGTTTGGGATGATTTGATTATACTCTAGTATGCAAATCCTTTTGGGAAAGTTTTCAGGAGGTAAGCGAACCCTCAATTTTCTATCGCACCTCTTTTTTTCACTGTTTCGTGTTTGGGATGATTTGATTATACTCTAGTATGCAAATCCTTTCGGGAAAGTTCTCATGAGGTAAGCAAACCCTCAATTTTCTAGCAATCATCATCATCATAAGTCTTTTATACGGTGTGGGGTCGGCTGCATGAATCCTGTTCCTCCATTCAATCCTGTTAAAACCATTTCTTCCGTAAAGGCAAGTTTCTTAAAATCTCCTCTCAGAACTTCATGTCCATTTTTGGCCTTCCCCTCACACTTTTAGGCCCTTTGACTTGACATTCCTCCTCAATGGTGCTGTCATTTGTCTTCGTTGTACATATGACCTAACCCTCCCAAAATATCTCATCGAATTTCCCTCTTCTTGTCACTTATTGGGGCTACCCCTATATTTTCACAGATGTATCGAATTTCCCTCATTTTGTCACTTATTGGGGCTACCCCTATATTTTCACAGATTCGCTCATTTCTAATTTTGTCTTTTCTTGTTTTACCACACATCCATCTCAATATCCTCATCTTGGCTATACACAGTTTTCTAGCAATGTATCCAAAATTATGGGACTCTTGATTAGAAATCATTTTTTCTTGAACTGGATCAGTGAAACTGGATTCCAAGAATTTGACACCCTTTTATCAGAATGACCGTTTCTTTTTTCCTGCAAACATCAGAAATCCTGCCCAATAGAGAAATTTGGTCAGTAAATCCAATATGGTATCTTTATTATTGTGAAAATTGTTGAGGCATATTTCTAGGTAGATACATTGCCTTATTTCCTGGAAAAAATTTGATACATGAAATCCTACCTGCAAAGGTATTGGTTGTTGTCTATCCATGGGAAGCCCCAACATGCCTGCCTTTTTTCAATTCCTTCTTTATAAAAAAAAAAAAGATAAAGATTCATGTATTGGTTTGGACGTATTAAGAACTATGAATAATTTAATGAACGGAGCATGTTTATTTTACTTATTTTTTTAACATTTATAGTCTGTTTGTCAGGTCATTTTTCTGTTATTCTCTAAGCAGAAAGTACTGATCAATGTGAGAGATCGTTTCCTGGTCTGGTGATGATTTATTCTTTGTTACTAAACCCAGTGTCATCAATCTGCAATTTTCAGAGGTACAAGGAAGCTGGGCATGAAACCATTATCCTGGCTGGAGCGGAGTATGGAAGTGGTAGCTCTCGAGATTGGGCTGCAAAGGGCCCAATGTTGCAAGTTAGTTTTCATATATCACCCTTTAAGCAAATCCATCACCTTCCTCTTCATTTTTTTGGTGCCCTACCGATAGTGTTTTCATTTGTTCTGTTTTTTCAACTCGTTCCTTCTCTATCAGGGAGTGAAAGCGGTGATTGCCAAGAGCTTTGAGAGAATTCACCGTAGTAATTTGGTGGGAATGGGTATTATCCCTCTCTGTTTCAAGTCCGGTGAGGATGCAGATACACTAGGCCTGACCGGTCACGAGCGTTACACCATCAACCTTCCGAGCAAAGTCAGCGAAATAAGGCCTGGCCAAGATGTTACTGTTGTGACTGACACTGGCAAATCTTTCATCTGCACAGCCCGCTTTGACACGGAGGTACTTCCATTCTCTTCTTTCTTTGAGCAGGTTATCGAAACATTCCTTCAACCCAGACACTCATAGGTGACTGACAACACTGATGTTTTTTAGTTTGTCATAAATAATGATTAGGTGCACCACATCGGAACTAAAAAAACTATCTTACCTCATTCAGACTCTAAGCAGCATGCAGGACTACCTTGAATCTCTGTTAACTAGTTAACCATCAGTTGTGCTTCGCCACTCACAGATAAGTTCTCCTGCATTGCTTTTCCATGTAGGTTGATGTTGTGACTTGTTTGGATTGCAGGTGGAGTTGGCATATTTTGACCATGGTGGCATCCTTCCGTATGTCATCCGGAATCTGATTAAGAATTAGGTGATTGAGGTATTGGATCATTGGCCTCCTCTGTGAGCTGCTGCTTTTCGTGGGAATTTTGGAAAGGCAGAATTGTGCACCTACTCACAGCCATGAATCACCTAGGCGACTACAATTTACTGTGTGCCCTTGTAGAAATAAAAAGATTCTGAATAAAAGAAAAAGAAAAATAGTTGGATTATGGCCCTTTTCAATGGGACAGAGAGGCATTCGTCACTTTCTTTTGTCATGCAAATCTGGTCTGGATTGTCGACAAAATGAAAAACAATTTGAGAAATGCAAAATTATTCCTGTTCGGATGATTGACAGTTTCCTTAACTGGTTGGAATCTCTATTTTGGAGCGATGAATTGTACATAGTAAGGCTGTTTGGTGTGCGTGTGTGAAACCATTGTAAGGCTGTTGTTTTTGCATTGCAATTAAAACAGCGAGGGAGGGTACGCCTAAAATGAATTAGCAGAGGAATGCTGGTGTTAGACACAAGACCATGCAAATGACATACTGCATACTCATTGGTCAAGACTGTTTATTCAAAGGGCAGCATCTTACACAAGCGTAATTGTGTTATCACTATGACACTCGGGATGGGGTAGAAAGTATGCCGATAAAAGATCAGAAAAAATTGCGAATTTTAAGATAATACGAATAAAAAATGTCTTATTTGTGTTTAATACCTGAATTTTGCGTTTTTTAAAAATAAGAACGTAGTAACAAACGATCGCATAAAATGAAAAAATTTGTAAAATTCAGGTTTCTAAGGCTAATGACCAAATTTTTATATCCTGAAACTTGATTAAACCTAAAATTTCTTGTTCCAAATCTTTGCTGCCGAATTGCTAACTATGGTGGCAACACCTAAAAAAAGTTGTATATTAATTCAAGACCACTGTTGGATTCCCGGGATCCACGGCCGAGAAAAAACGTGAAGTTTTTTGCTTTATTTTTGTTGGTCATCGGAACCTGTTCCTTAAAAAACATAGAAGTACAACTTCACTTTTTCTTAAAAACGCACCACGTGGCATACTCTTTCGGGCCCACTGACCGATGGGCTAAACATCCATATGGTCAATGGGTCCATGGCAGCAGTGAGTAACAATAAAGAGAAAAACTTTGATGACAGCGGACTGTCATCCCACAATATGAGCCACGTGGCATACTTTTAGAGAACGCCGAGAAATGGAATATAATGTCGAGGAGCTCTCTTGACAGTACAAGCACCAGCGTCACGATCACCTCAAGCTCTAACTCAACAAAATTATACGAATAGTATGGCAAATAACACTGGAAGTGGAGCGAATAATACTCTTCAGTCTTCACCGAACCGGGAGTCGGTGGAATTCCAAATCGTTTTCTTGGAGTTACACCTAGTTATTTATGGCAAACTCAGCTTCAACTACACCCTTCTATTGTGGTATGTTGCCTTGTGTCATGGCCTGTTTACTTGTAGATCTCGCTAGGTTAATATGTATTGCAGTCCATGAAGTATTTTAAAAAAGAAAATCTGGTATTTTTGTACATCTGTTTTGCTATAATTTGTATCACATTATTGAATATTCTATTGGTTAATCAGTACTGTGGAGTTCAATATTTACAGTCTAATGTGGAGAGTTACCTCAAATCCTTACCAACTAAGCCTTAAATTGAATGAAGCATGTAATGTTGCTTTTAGCAATTTGAAAATGTTCCTGAGACTTGACTATTTCCTTGTAGGACATGATTTAATATCAAATTTTACTTCCCTGTGAGATTGAGGCTCGGTTAAAAGCTAAGCGTGATAAGTTAGCCGATGCCTTTGTAATGGATGACATTGGTAGGTCTACAAGCTTGAAGATGCAGGCACACGTACACACACGCACACACACACACAACATTAATATATTGGCTGCCTAATGGCACTTCTCTATGTCAAACTCCATATGAGGTCTAGGTGAGGCAATCCCTGAATCAAAAATTATTAGAAAAATTATAAGATCATTACCTAAAAGATTTCACCCTAAAGGTCACTACTATAGAAGAAAAAGTAAAGATATAGATACCATTAAGTTAGAAGAACTGATAAGTTACATAGAAAGCTTTGAACTTAAACTTGAACCACCTAAAAAGAATATTGAAGCATTTAGAAGAGAAGATAGTAAATTAGAAGAATCTGATAATAATTTAGATAAAGAAATGGTTTTAATAGCCAATAGATTAAAGGACTTTTTTTTTTCTTAAAACAAAAATAAAATAAATTTTGAAACTAAATTAAAGAAAGAAAACCTTTGAAAAATCTAATAAAAAAGACAAAATTAAAATTATAAAATCACATGGATAGTAATAGTAATGAATCTGATTATGAATCAAACTCTTCTTGTAAAAATGGAGAATCTGATCAAATAAAAACTTTAATGATTAAATCTAACCATAATAAAATCCTCACTTAGATAAAGAAAAAAGTAAAATTAATATAGAATCTAGTGATTAAGATAATGAAAATCTACAAGAAGCTTATAATAACTTATATCAAAAATGTCTAAAAATTAGTTCAAATTTGTAATAATTAGAAACTTGAAAGAAGTAAACTTAGTAATGAAAATTCTTAACTTACAATAAAAATTTGTAAAATCACTAAAAATAAAAAATACAAAGAAATAGATAATGAAAAAGAAACATATCTTCAAAATAAAATCTCTCAACTCGAATTTATAAATAAAGAACACAAATTTAATAAAAACTATTACTTAAGGTAATTCTAAATTAGAAAATATCATTACTATTGGAAGAGCTTATAATAATAAAAGAGTATTAGGATACGTTAATAAATCATTTACTTTGAAAATTATTTTTGTAAAACCTAAAGATAATTTTACCAAAAATAAAGAACATAATTCTACCAGACAATACTTTATAAAAATTAAAGATATGTTCACCTAAAAAATAAACTGAAATAATTTGTTATTATTGTAAAAATTTTAGTCATATGAAATTTGACTGCAAAATTCTAAAAAAAAAATTAAACAACAGAAAAATAATGAATTAATCAATAAAGAAAATAATATGTCTGAACAAATTAATATCTTGAATGTAAAAGCTAAACTTTTACACAAATAAATTAAGAATATAAAATTTTTCACAACGACTCAAACTAAAAAAATTTATACATCTAGATAGATTGAAAAAAAAATATTATAATTGTCAAGATAAATCTCACTTTAAAAACTTTAATAATAGAAATGATTCGTTCAATAAAATTATTAATAGAAGAACCGATTCTAGTCCTAGTTCAACTCACATTTATGAATGTTTTTTATTTATCATAATATCTTTAATAATTTAGTTTTAAAATTTTAAATAATTAATTAATAAATCTTGTTTGGAAACCTTTTACAAATCTATTTTTTTATTAAAACATCTTTTTGAAAAATTGGTTTATTTTGTAAGAATTGAAAAATTATTAATATTTTAATATTTGATATATGTTTTGATTGGTTGATTGATTACATGGGGCATTTTATACGATTTATGTCATAATGCATTTTTGGTATATTAAACTTGCGGTGAAAATCTTTGATTAGTCGTTTAACATCGATCATTATTGAGAGTCATTGTATTTAGATAGTTATTCCTCAAAGGGGGAGAATTTGAATGATCAAACATTAATCATTATTGAGTTAGCTACTCGAGTGAGTTCTTTTCAATCGACATTAAGAACAGTCTCTGTCTGAGGAAAGGGGGACGTACTATCATGAAGTAGGCTTAGTAACTCCCATTCTTTCTTGTGAGAACTACTTATTATTGGTTTGATAGAATATAATTGATAAGCTTTCGGTCACTAGACTTAAGCAGTCATTGGCTTTGCAGACTTGATAGTCTGGTTTTGGTAAACTATTACTTCTGAAATATCTTTGATCAATCATGTTTGTGCTATGATCTTGATTGTATTGTGGTATGATCAGATAACATTATACTTTTATTTTGATCATCAATATTTTATTATAGTATATTAATTCTACCTTTTGTTGATGGATCTTTACATATCTCTCTAATGGTAACTTGTTTTAGCTTTTCTTGTCTATTCACGATCTTTACAAAAGAGATTATAATTTTTAGGGAGATAATAATGTATTATGATATCTATCTTGCATAATGTTATCTGATCAGTTTGATATTTGATTAGATTTGTGATATATTATTGATTTTTTCATATTTATAGGCATGTCCTCAAACTCTACTAGTGTTTGATTTCTTTGAACGGATTCTTCACTTAGAACATCATGTATTGATACATGTATCTACAATACCTCTCTTTTTGGATGTATCTGAGTTATATTGATAATAATCTAAATTACGTAATGAGCTTACTTTTTGATATCTTATTGAGCCTTCAATATATGATTATATCATGATGATAGTTCTTTACGTCTCTTACCTTATTGATTGAGTGTTTTGACATACCCTATCTATTCAAAATAGAAAGAGAGAATATTTGGAATATTTGGCAATGATTATGATTGGTGTTTAAAATCTGGGCATTAGTAATATTGGCTGACATGGTTGTATTTTTCATTTCTCTCATTTCGAGTCATGTCTATTATCTATACTAAAGCTCGACCCTGCTGAGGTGGCGCTTTCTCCAACTTTTTAGTTTATCCCAAAAACACCCCTACACAAAATATCTCTCTTTCCAATCCCGTCCCCTCTCTTTAATTTCTTTATTAATTATCAAATTCTCTCCCATCTCCAATCAATTTCGAAACGTCTTCTCTCTTTCCAATCCTACGACTCCCCATCTTCTTATTTCATTCATTAATTCTTAAATTTCTAACCGATGCATTAAGAAATCTATTTGGGTTTGTTTCCAAAATCAATGCATTAATTATGACCGTTCTCTCTTCCTAAACAATGCATTAAGAAAATTAATGTGATTTGTTTCTATAACCGATGCATTAAGAAATACATTTTGGTTTATTTCCAAAACCAATTCATTAATTTCGACCGTTCTCTCTTCGTAACCGATGTATTAAGAAAATCAATGTGGTTTGTTTCCATAACCGATGCATTACAAAATTTAAACGTTTCCATACGCAAATGTATTCTGATTTTTAGAATTCCATTTTGGTTGCTTTTCATAACCGCATCATTAAGAAATATAATTAAGATTTTCATATGGAAAAGTAACCTACATATGAAAATTCCCGTGCCTTTCCCTCTCCCTCTATCTTAAAATATTTAAATCTCTCCATCTTTCTTTTGGTTGATGAGTTCCATTTTTTAGGCAACTCAAATGGTTTCCCGTCAATCTTTTTCTCTCTCTTTCATTAAAAAATATTTTTTTTTCAATTGAATATATTGATTATGTATAATTTTTTAGGAAAAAAATATATTCTGATATGGCTATATTTTTTCAGGTTTATTCAAGTTCTTGAAATAAACATTTGATTTGTTGAAACCAAAAATAACCAATCTCTGCAATGATCCACTGTCAGCGGTTCAGCGCGACTGCAAAAAGGCAAATATTATGGTAGCCATTCAAAATCCTGATAAAAAAATGTGTTAGAGATCTCCCTAAGGAGTAGGTATGCATACTTTTCTTCTTCTTTTACCTCTTCTTTATTCATATTTTTTCCCCAAGGAGAAGTGAGGTCAGACCAAAGGCATGAAAATGGTGCTTGAGGCATGCTCATCATGAGTTTACATATTTTTTTTAATTTGTTTTGAAATGTTTCTAGGCATTTTTTTTCAACACTTCGCTCGCACACATCTCAGTTCTCACCCGTTTGGAAACAATGTTTGTAAGAATAGGGGATGTGATGATGCAAAGCTTTGGCTACATGCATACACAGTATTCTAGATCTATTTTAGAAGAGGGGAGCGTACTATAGTTATTTTGACGAACGAAGATCACCCCATCTTCAAATGGAAATGAAGAGGATGATCAAAGCCATTGATTCAGTCGAAGGTCGTATTTGCGTGGAGTTGCTCGATTTATTCGGAAAGCGAGCAATCGTTAAATGAGGAAGCCGCCGTCGATACATGCTTAGTAAGAGAAATTGCATGTTAGCCACCACTACACATGTCCCTACGATAAGAATTTTGGTTGGCGTTCTTCGGGTTCCAGCATAAAAATCAGCTTGATTTGTGATATCTATCCATTGAATCTAGAACTCAAAAAGAAGAAATCCAATATAAAGATGTTACCAAATGAAAATGCTCGAATCCTACAGTTAGCTCGAGATCACCAATTAGGCTGATTTGTGGCATCAACGGGTGGACCAATCATTCATGAGTTAATGTTGTAGACCATTATATACAAAATTATATAGAGGTGTAATTTTACATGTATCAATTACATAACTATACTTTAATCCTATCCTAATGCTCCATCCTATTATAGACCATTAATGGTCATCTAGAAGTACAATATCGTGATATAAGTGGCATATGTGGCGGGTCTCATAAGTCGCAATTATCATGATCTAAAGCAAGAGCGAGGAGCCATGTGATCAGATCACGATTATTAAATATATAACATGTATAACTTTTTTTTTTCACACAATTTCGTGTTTTATTAAGGTATATATTTCAGCTATAGTAAATTCATTTAAATAAAAGTAGATAGGTGACAAAATTGAATGGTTTAAACGCTAAATGTTGATTTTGGTTTAACTAACCAGTACAAATGAGGTTAGTGATTGAGAGTGGTTAATTTTTTAATAAAATTCATAGTTAATGTTCATTCATATCAATTGAACTGACCAGTTCAATATGGTTCTCAAACATTGGTTTCTATCATTGCCAACATAGACCTCTACTCAGCAAATGCACTTCATACATCAATAATTCTACTGCAAATCCTAAAATAACTTACAGAGGGGATTGATTAACAAAAGAGAGTCTTAAGTGATTTCACGTTTGGAATAAAATAGGATTCGCTCTAGATGCCTACATCACAAAAAGCTAACAAATACAACTATTCTCACAAGAATTTCTTATATTGATTTAATTTATATTATTTTTTATTTTTGTATTTCTTTGCTTAACAAAATAAGGCATTGTTATTTATGCCCGTGCTTTAGCACGGGTGTTGATTACTACTGTTACACTATAACTTGAGTAGTCAGTAATTTGTGGATTTGACTAAGTCTGGAAAGCCAATAAATGTTGAAAAGCTTATTTTTGTTTTGACCAAAAATACTTCTAAATTTAAGATTATTTTATTTGACATCGGTGTTTTAGTATTGATATTTTATAAAATAAATTTATCATACATTCAGATTTGGAAAAGACATTTTCATAAGAAAGTCAACTTTGTTGACCGACTACCATAATACCGATTTTGTTCTTGAACTGGAAAATCACTTTCTGTATCTTTGGGATTGAAAACTTTTTATTGTATTTATTTTGGGGGGTAATCCCTTATTTACATTTTAAATATCTTAAGTAATTACTAAAATGATATTTATAATGTAAATGCTGGCAAATCTATCTTAATCAAAACCTTGGATATATGATTGCTTATGACTTGGAGTGTTGACACTCATCATTAGACTGAGACATCTCTGAAGTCCACTTTTACATAATTGGAGCCCCTAGCCTATCATGAGAAACACATCCCACGTATGTCTAACTGATAGACGGGTCGACCGGTCTTCGAGATTGGGCGATCCGTAGGGAAATGATCGATCAACCGATCATAAAGACGGGGTGCCTGGTGAGACTAGGCGACCGGTTGATCAGTCTTAGTGATTTTTGAATTACGAGCGCAGATCTCCCTCTCCATTCGACTATAAATACCCATCCCCCTATCCATTCTACTTACCAGTTCACTTAGCCTTCTCTTGAGCTCTTAAACTCTAAAAGAATTGTTTTTATTCCCTTGCCTTCGTGCTTGCTAGCCTTATAAGAGATCGACTTTGGTGGTGTGCTCTTCAGATGTAGAAAGATTAGGGTGATTGGTCTGAGTTGGGGTTCTGGGTAGCAGTTTCGTTTGAGCTTCAACAACATCAAGTTTCTTCCTCTTCAATCTTGATTGAGATAACTTTGTTTGGTAGTTGAGAGTTTCTATTTGATTTATATCATCTTATATATATATATCAGGATCGAGGGATAATATTTTCATATAACATTTTTGACAACAATTTTGGCGTACCCACATGGAAGATGAATCAATAGCTGATTTTTGGAGATGGTGATCTCCTCACCATATAGATCACCCCTACAAAAAATCAGCCTATTCTAACATTTCTAACCCCATCAAATGTGGTTTTCAAGTTAATGATAAAAATAAATGGTCCATAATTCTTCAACTTGTAAACCAGTCTACAAATATTAGAATGATTGGAGTTTTTGTGAAGATGATCTCTTAACCATAGAGACCGCCCTTGGCAAAAATCATCCCATTCCAATACTTCTAATTTATAAATTGGCCTGCGCCAATTTTTGTTGTCAAAAATGTTGTATGAAATTATTGTCCATATATATATATATGGGTCGGGCTCGACGGACCCCCATTTCTGACCCCCATCTTGGCGTACCCACATAGAACATGAATCAATGGCTGATTTTTGGTGGGGACGATAACCTCACCATATAGATCACCCCAACAAAAAATCAGTCCATTCCGAAATTTCTAACCCCATCAAATGTGGTTTTAAAGTTTCATGGTAAAAATGGACGGTCCATAATGCTTCAGCTTCTAAACCAGTCTATGAATATCAAAATGATTTGAATTTTTGTGAGGTTGATCTCCTCACCATAGAGATCATCCTCACCAAAAATCAGCCATTGATTCATCTTCTACGTGGGTACGCCAAGATGGGTGTCAAAAAAGGGGGTCAGAAATGGGGTCCCTTGAGCCCGACCTACATATAAACACACACCTACGATTATTTTAAATTGACCTATTTACTACCTCTATGTCTTTCCGTATCAAGTGAACTTCAAAATTTGCAAAAATATTTTCACACTTCAAGCCAAAAAACGACAGAGAATATACAAAATGTTGGCTCCGTCCACGGATCTAAAATGACGGGCAAAATGACAGGGACACAATATAAGCCAGGTGGCACATTGTTACAGGATTCCGACTGTAGGGATGTTTGTCGTATCCTATGGTGGACCTAAAAATCAAAAATCAGGCTGATTAGTGATTTACAGGTGTTGCATCTTTGTACCCAAATACTGCTCAAATTCCCACAGTTGAGATCAGCGCATGAAAATAAGTCCAATCCAAAGCCTATAAATAACTAATCAGGCTGATTTTTGGTTTGTAGGTCCACCCTGGGATAGGACAAACATCTATACAGTCGTAGTCCTGTAACAGTATGCCACGTGGCTTATATTGTGTCCCTGTCATTTTGTCTGTCATTTTAGATCTGTCAACGGAGCCCGACCCTTTATTAAAAATATCAAACAAAAGCCATTGGTCAACCTCATCTCCATCTTCATCGTCAGTTGCATTCATCAGAGCTTCTAGTGATAGGTTCTCCTCTACTCTTTCATCGTTCTCTTCTATCTCTAGAACCCTAGCCTCACCTCCTCACTCAGCACCTTTGTTGATCACTCACCGATCTTTGAGCTTTTCGACTGCGACTGCTTTTCGATATCTGAGGTCTTCGATTCCTCGGTGGAGCCACGGTTTTGATTGGAGAACTCCAGTTGGTCTTAGGGCTCAGATCAGGACTGCTGCTCCTGTGACTGAACAGTTCCAGCGGAAGGTCGCGACGATGGGTACGGTCTTTGTGATTTTGTATTTTCGGCGAATTTTGTGGATTTTTACGTCTGAAATGTTAAAAAGATTGGTTTTTGGATTGATTTGTTTTTTGAAATAGGAATTTGTGTTTTATCCCGCAATTTAAAGTTTCTGGATCTGAATAATGTAAAATAAAATATGCGACTTTGTATTAAGTAATTTAATTATTCGTGTTTATTGATGAAGTGTATTCAGCTTATATGAATACCAGAGAGTGAATAATTTGAGAAATTTGTGGAATATTGCATCTTAAATGTTAAAAAGATACATGAAGAAATTTGCGTGTGTTCAACAATTAGTGTCTCTGGATCAGTCATGGAGAAAAGACTGCAGCATTGTGTTTAGTTGTCCAATTTCTGGATTTTTGATGAAGGATTCATGTTTTGTAGTTTCTCACGTTCTCTATGTTTCTGCGAATCCTTGAAGAAGTCTTTGGATTAAGTATTTCTACTTGGAACAGTTTTGTAGATGAAACTCTGATTTTGTTTTGTTATTCATGTTCTGATTTATTGGTTTACCTGCAGGAGTGAATAATCATGTTCAGTTTATTCATTTCTGATTTTGTGTTTTAAGTTCTGATCTGACTGTGTATCTATGGGTTCAGCTTCTGAGAATGCTTTCAAGGGAATCTTGACTGGTCTTCCAAAACCTGGAGGCGGCGAGTTTGGAAAGTACTACTCTCTACCTGCTCTGAATGATCCAAGGATCGGTAAGTCTACGTGGTTTCTAATGTTTTTATCACCATACCATTCTTTGAATTGAATTAGTTTGTTAATTTTGTTACTAAATTCTCTCTCGTCATGTGTGGGTGCATCAAAGGACATCTTCCATGTCATGTGGTTTTCCAGTCATAATTTCTGGAATCATGTAGCTATTCGGTTCTGCAGTTGGGTTCCCAGTATTCTTTCAATTCCCACAAGAATTACATTCATGTTGTCCTCGTATGAATCACAGATAAACTGCCATACTCAATCAGGATCCTTCTTGAGTCAGCGATCCGTAACTGCGACAACTTCCAAGTTACCAAGGAAGATGTTGAGAAGATTATTGATTGGGAGAATACTTCTCCAAAGCAAGTCGAAATACCTTTCAAGCCTGCTCGTGTTCTCTTGCAGGTGGAGATCATGAGGCTAACCTACAGAATAGTTTTGATGTGCGATATTGTTGCCAATTGTTGTAACTTTTGTTTTGTTGGCCAGGATTTTACTGGTGTACCAGCTGTGGTTGACCTTGCTTGCATGCGGGATGCAATGAACAGGCTCGGCAGTGATTCTAACAAGATCAACCCCTTGGTATGTGTTGCTTTCCATTATGCACGTGGTGAAGGTCCGGATAATGTTGAGGTTAATCTTTACAAGGTGGAAATATTTTAAACACAAAAAGAACAAGAACTGAAAATCTTCTGAGTTAACATTAATAGCATAACATAATGACCAGCCCAGTAGCCTGTTTCTGTCTATGCTTTAGTGGAACTTTTTCTAGGAATGTCTGTATTTGATTTTCTAATAAATATGAAGGTATTTCTTTTCTTCTTTTTCATTTGCATTAGTATGTCAAATTTTTCTGAACTGGAATTCATTTCCTTGATAACTTCACTTTTGTTGGCTAGCCTTGAAAACTTCAATGGTTAATAATCTTATGAAGATAGTTCATACATTGTAGTCCTGTACTTCACACGTTTACTAGGATTTTCATGTTTTAACTCTCCCTGCATTTTTTATCTTTCTTATTATGTGTTCTAAAAAAATTTCTTGCATCCAGGTTCCAGTAGATCTTGTGATTGATCATTCAGTTCAGGTAGATGTGGCAAGATCAGAAAATGCGGTGCAGTCGAACATGGAGCTTGAATTTCAGCGGAACAAGGAGAGATTTGCATTTCTTAAGTGGGGATCGACAGCTTTTCATAACATGCTTGTTGTTCCTCCAGGTTCTGGTATTGTTCACCAGGTAAAAGAATTTGGCATTAGAAATGCAATGTTACTGTACACAACTACTTTTAAATTTTATAAATGTCTAAGTTTGCATCTTCTTGCCTTTTCCCTTCTATCTGTTTAACTAATTCTTTCTTTCAATTGATAAAAAGAATGAATGAGATTTCACATTATCTTGGGATCTTTTTTTTTTTAATTTGATTAATAAAAAAGAAAAGGAAAAAGAAAGCTAAGAATAGCTTCCAATATACAAAGAATAACATGTTACACCATCCTTGGACAAAGAGTTGGCGAAATCATTCTTCCTTGTATACCTTCCAGTATACTGTATACAAGACAAATTACAACAACCTCGGCAAGAGTTGGTGAAATCATTATCTTGGGATCTTTATGCTTACTGTAACTGTTTTTGGTTGATTTTGTGAGTAAGTTTCTATTATGAAATTTCAGGTTAATCTGGAATACCTTGGCCGGGTTGTTTTTAACAATGATGGCATCCTCTACCCTGACAGTGTGGTTGGAACTGATTCCCACACAACTATGATCGATGGGTTAGGAGTTGCTGGTTGGGGAGTTGGAGGAATTGAAGCAGAGGCAGCAATGCTTGGCCAGGTAAAGGATGCTATGGAACTACTGGATTTCTTTTATTTATTTATCTGCTTATATATTTTTGACAAGATTGAAGCCTGATAAATTTGTTTTCTTGAACGTAACAACTTGTACTTTAGAAGAATAATTACAGTGAATCTATGATGTTTTTCATCCCACTGAAAGCACTTTCTTCTACACATGGATGAACACCAAGGCATGCACGAGAGTGGTGTTGCACTTACATGTGTGTAATTGATAAATGCTTTATTGTGTTTTTGGCTCTAATGCTTTAATTTTCAAAATTGACAGCCCATGAGCATGGTGTTGCCTGGGGTTGTTGGGTTCAAGTTGTCTGGCAAGTTGCGCAATGGTGTCACAGCTACTGACTTGGTTTTAACTGTGACCCAAATGTTGAGGAAGCATGGTGTTGTTGGCAAGTTCGTTGAGTTTTATGGTAATTTCTATGTTCATGAAGTTTAATGTACCGTAATTTTTGACTGCCTCTTCAGTTCTCTCTTATATCTAAGGTTTTAAACCTATTGTATTTGCATATAGGTGAGGGTATGGGTGAATTGTCATTGGCTGACCGAGCCACTATTGCCAATATGTCGCCTGAGTATGGAGCCACCATGGGCTTCTTTCCTGTAGATCGCGTCACTTTGCAATATCTGAAATTAACTGGAAGAAGTGACGAAACTGTGAGTGTTTTACTTCCTTACAAATAATTGGATTGCCATTTGGAATTCTGGTAGCATGAGGTGACTTTCTTTTGTTATATAATAGGTGGCAATGATAGAAGCCTATCTGCGTGCAAACAATATGTTTGTCGACTACAACGAGGTAGCACATCTTCTCTTTTCAAATATTCTGTTTTAAGTTATAATTTCTAAATATGAGATGTAACTGATATTTTTCTGTGGATCCAGCCTCAACTAGAAAGAGTATATTCATCTTATCTACAATTGGACCTTGCGGGTGTTGAACCCTGTGTGTCGGGACCAAAGCGGTATGTGATGTACTCATCAAATCCATGTAATAATGCAAATTCTGTTTATGTTTTGGTGTATACTAAATTCATGGGAAGTTTCAATTTCTCTTAACGACAGACCTCATGATCGCGTTCCTTTGAAGGAAATGAAGGCAGATTGGCATTCTTGTCTGGATAACAAAGTTGGATTCAAGGTGAGTGCAGAGACGTATCTGCATTTTGTTTGTTTCACTAGTCTAACTAACTTGGGTCCAGGCGTGCCTCGGCTTGTATCATGTCAGTAGCTTCTAGTATTCATCTATCAGTGAAAACATTAAGTAAGCATGTCTTGTAACTTCAGTATAGACAGGTCTATCCTAATTAGTATGAATTGAATCAGGAGAAAAAATCCTATTTGAAATTTGCAATTTTATTGAATCACAAGATTCAGAACTTCGGTGTATTGTGTTGTCATTAATTCCTAACAATCCAGTGTAATTCATTCCAAGTCAGATCTTTGATTTCTTAGTAATGATTTGACCGATTATGATATCTTGGATAGCCTGCACTCTATCGGAAGGTCAATCACAATTCCCGTTCTGTGTTGTTCCAAGTGGATGGCTGCATGAAGTTGTATTGTGTGATCACTTTGTTTGCCTCAAATGCATGCTTACATATTTAAACATCTACGTATAATTTTGTAGGGCTTTGCGGTACCAAAAGAATCACAGGAAAAAGTTGTAAAGTTTTCCTTCCATGGACAGCCTGCTGAACTCAAGAATGGTAGTGTTGTCATAGCAGCGATTACCAGCTGCACAAATACTTCGAACCCCAGTGTCATGCTTGGGGCAGGTCTGGTTGCAAAGAAGGCCTGTGAATTAGGTCTTGAGGTCAGTCATGAATTCGCAAAATTTTCTCCATCTTATTTTTCTAGCCTTCAAGGAACTTAATTTTATCTCTGCACGACTTACTATAACCCAACTCAGCATTATTAGCTCATCTTGTTCACACATTCAGCAGGTTTGCCTCACTTAGCAGTAAGACGTTGGTTTTTTAGCTTTAATTTTTAATGAATCTTTGAAGTTGTTATTTACCAGGTTAAACCGTGGATTAAAACAAGTCTTGCCCCTGGTTCTGGAGTTGTTACAAAGTATCTGCTCCAGAGGTACCATCTATGATATACTGTGCTTTTAAATTTAATATTACGTTTGTATTAAGTACTGAATTCTGGCTCTGGATTTGCTATGTTTAGTGGCCTGCAAAAGTATTTTAACCAGCAAGGCTTTCATATTGTTGGATATGGTTGCACAACATGTATTGGGAATTCTGGGGACCTTGATGAATCAGTTGCTTCTGCAATTTCAGAAAATGGTAGCATTATCATCTGCACTTCAAAGTTATCAAATTTTCATTTTAATAATTCCAGATTGTGTTATCTACCCTATTCCTTATTTTTGACACAAGCCTAACTGAATTGTTAGTTTAGTCTAATTCTGGTATGTTCTTGCAGATGTCATTGCTGCAGCTGTGCTTTCTGGAAACCGGAACTTCGAGGGACGTGTGCATGCCTTGACACGAGCTAACTATCTTGCTTCACCTCCTTTAGTTGTTGCCTATGCCCTTGCTGGCACGGTATGTGGAAAAATCTCATAGACAATGTCTTCATGTTTCGTTCTTTGTCTGTTCTGCTAAATGTATTCATTGTAAAATGAAAACATGGTGGAGAGTAAATGAACATGGACAGAAAATGAAATACAACGGGGAAGAACCCAAAATGTTATCATGTGTAAAATTCTTTTTCTTACATAAATCATATCTGCTCATATATAATTAATGCTTTTTAAGTTTGAAGTTGTCCTTTCATGTACTTCTCTAGTATAGTTTAAAGTTTCGGTACATGCCGATACAAGAAACAGGTTTGTATCAGAAAACTGAAAGTTTCGGCTCAGTTTCGGTAGTTTCGGACCGAAACCACCGAAACCACCGAAACTACCGAAACTGTGACCGAAACTACCGAAATTCTTTCATTTGGTTTCACCAAGTTTCGGACCGAAACCACCGAAACTTCCGAAACTACTACCGAAACTACCGAAACTATGACCGAAACTACCGAAACTCTTTCATTATGGTTTCACCAAGTTTCGGACCGAAACCACCGAAACTGCTGAAACGTTTCGGTTTCGCCCGCGACCGAAACCGAAACGAAACCAACGACTTTGAACCATCTCTACTAGTGTTGTGGGGCGATATTAAGCTGGACAAATTGGGTGGAAAATGGCCATTCCTGTGTTATCCTGTTTTAAAACTCTTAATCAATGCAATAATCAGTTACGACTCTGTGTGGCTAGGCAACAAAGCAATGCTTGGCTAGGTGGCTTCATATGAGTCTTTTGAACTTGTGACCTGGGGGAAACTTTAATGTGATGTTGAGGCATGTTACATGTACACTTCAAAATATGCGTTAAACCTTTGCCTTGACAGTGCCATGCTTGGGCAACAAGGATGTTCGCAGTCATACCGTTTTGCTTTTGATCAGATGACAGAGGGTTGTAATGGGATGTGGGCTAAAAGTTTTTAGCTAGTACAGTTGTTCATGTCGTAAGTGTGTAATCAGATCTGGAAAAAAGAAGTTAATGCAAAAGCATCACATATCTGGAATTAAGTAACCTAGTAAAACTGAATAAATTGTACATTGTACTTCTATAGAGTGAACATATGTGAAGCTTGAAACTCGAGATTGACAAGCAGCCTGTCCTTATTACCCCAGCTGCTGAAACATTTTGCAGTATGTCCTAATTGTAAGAACTGTCATTTAGTACATTTAAGCTACGGAAATGGCCATGGTTTGCCAAAGAATTGCATTTCAACCCACCCTTTTAGAGATTTTGTCCCCGTGATAGATTATGGAGCCGGTTTCTTACACGACATCTGAAAGTCAAACCCCTTAATCTGTAATGCAAAACCGGAAACAAATTTTCTACACTTGTAAGAATATAAGCAGTTCGTCACTTGTGTTGGATATTGATACCTTTGTAATTCATATGATAACTATTGCTACCTCCTGAAATCATTTTTTCAGGTTGACATTGATTTTGAGAAGGAACCAATTGGAACCGGAAAGGACGGTAAAAGTGTTTATTTCAGGGATATATGGCCATCCAATGATGAAATTGCTGAGGTAGGCACTGGTAATCTTGCAGACGTTGTAGACGGCTATTGATTCTTTTTCTCATCCAAGGTTGTCCTGTGATTTGTACACCAATTAATTTGGAATGTTCCATTGTTCAGGTTGTTCAATCGTGTGTATTGCCTGCTATGTTCAAAAGCACGTATGAGGCTATCACAAAGGGCAATCCCATGTGGAATCAGCTATCAGTCCCAGCCACCACTCTCTATTCGTGGGATCCCAACTCAACCTACATTCACGAGCCCCCATATTTCAAGAACATGACCATGGATCCACCCGGTCCCCATGGAGTGAAGGATGCCTACTGCTTGCTCAACTTTGGTGATAGTATTACCACTGATCACATTTCTCCAGCAGGGAGCATCCAGAAGGACAGCCCTGCCGCAAAGTACCTCCTTGAGCGCGGGGTGGATCGGAAGGACTTCAATTCTTATGGCAGTCGTCGGGGAAATGATGAAATTATGGCACGGGGTACCTTTGCCAATATTCGTATTGTCAACAAGCTCTTGAATGGAGAAGTGGGCCCAAAGACAATTCACATTCCAACAGGGGAGAAGCTCTCTGTGTTTGAGGCAGCAACTGTGAGTCCCTTAATATCAAGTTATTGCACCTCTTTTTCTTTTTTTTTCGCTGTTTCACGTTTGGGATGAATTGATTATACTCTAGTATGCAAATCCTTTTGGGAAAGTTCTCATGAGGTAAGCAAACCCTCAATTTTGTAGCAATCATCATCATCATCATAAGCCTTTTTTAAACGGTGTGGGGTCGGCTGCATGAATCCTGTTCTTCAATTCATTCCTGTCTAAAACCATCTCTTCCGTTAAGGCAAGTTTCTTAAAATCTCTTCTCAGAACTTCACGTCCATTTTGGCCTTCCCTCACCCTTTTAGGCCCTTTGACTTGTACATTCCTCACTGTTGCTGTCACTTGTCTTCGTTGTTTATATTACCAAACCATCTCATTGAATTTCCCTCATTTTGTCACTTATTGGGGCTACCTATATTTTCACAGATGCGCTCATTTCTAATTTTGTCTTTTCTTGTTTTACCACACACCCATCTCAATATCCTCATCTTGGCTATACTCAGTTTTCTAGCAATGTTGCCAAAATTGTGGGACTCTTGATTAGAAATCAATTTTTTTTGAACTGGATCAGTGGAATTGGATTTCAAGAATTTGACACCCTTTTATGAGAATGCCAGTTTCTTTTTCTCCTGCAAACATCAGAAATCCTGTCCAGTAGAGAATTAGTAAATCTAATATGGTATCTTTATTATTGTGAAAATTGCTGAGGCATATTTCTAGGTAGATACATTGCCTTATTTCCTGAAAATATTTGGTAAATGTCTGTCCATGGGAATCCCCAAGGCCCCCAACATGCCTTCTTTAATTCATTCATTGTAAAAAAAATTAAGATTCATGGATTGGTTGGGAAGTATTAAGAATTATGAATAATTTAATGAATGGAGCATGTTTATTTTACTCTTTTTTTTTAACATTTATAGTCTATTTGTCAGGTCATTTTTCTGTGATTCTCTAAGCAGAAAGTACCGATCAATGTGAGATATCGTTTCCTGCTCTTGTGATGATTTATTCTTTGTTACTAAACTGAGTGTCATCAATCTGCAATTTTCAGAGGTACAAGGAAGCTGGGCACGAAACCATTGTCCTGGCTGGAGCAGAGTATGGAAGTGGAAGCTCTCGAGATTGGGCTGCAAAGGGCCCAATGTTGCAGGTTAGTTTTCATATATCACCCTTTAAGCAAATCTATCACCTTCCTCTTCATTTTTTTGGTGCCCTACCGATAGTGTTTTCATTTGTTCTGTTTTTTCAACTTGTTCCTTCTCTATCAGGGAGTGAAAGCGGTGATTGCCAAGAGCTTTGAGAGAATCCACCGTAGTAATTTGGTGGGAATGGGTATTATCCCTCTCTGTTTCAAGTCCGGCGAGGATGCAGATACACTAGGCCTGACCGGTCATGAGCGTTACACCATCAAACTTCCGAGCAAAGTCAGCGAGATAAGGCCTGGCCAAGATGTTACCGTTGTGACTGACACTGGCAAATCTTTCACCTGCACAGCCCGCTTTGACACGGAGGTACTTCCATTCTCTTCTTTCTTTGAGCAGATTATTGAAACATTCCTTCCACACAGACACACATAGGTGACTGACAATATGGATTTTGTTTAGTTTGTTATAAATAATTAGGTGCACCCCATCTGAACTGAAAAAACTATCTTCCCTCATTATGACTAAGCAGTATGCAGGACTACCTTGAATCTCTGATGACTAATTAGCTGTGTCAGTCGTGCTTCACCAGTCACAGATAAGTTCTCCCGCTTTGCTTTTCCATGTAGGTTGATGTTGTGACTTGTTTGTATTGCAGGTGGAGTTGGCATATTTTGACCATGGTGGCATCCTTCCATATGTCATCCGGAATCTGATTAAGTAAGTGATTGAGTTTTTGGATTATCGGCCTCCTCTGTGAGCTGCTGCTTTTCGTGGGAATTTTGGAAAGGCAGAATTGTGCACGTACTCGGTCATGAATCACCTAGGCGACTACTATTTACATGTGTGCCCTTATAGCGAGATTTCTTACCCTTCCGTTTAATGAAATAAAAGGTTCTGAATAAAAGAAAAAGGAAATGCAAAATTATTCCTGTTCCGATGATTGACTGTTTCCTTAATTGGTTGGAATCTCTATTTTGGAGCGTTGAATTGCCCGTTAGAGGGATGAGGGACATTTCGTATCTCTTTCTGTGGCAGAAACACTCCCCATGTTTGCAATGATTCTCAATACTGTGTGTGTGTGTGAAACCATTGCAAGGCTGTTGCTTTTGAATTGCAATTAAAACGGCGAGGGAGGGTACACTTAAAATGAATTAGCGGAGGAATGCTGGTGTTAGGCACCAAGACTATGCATATGACATACCGCTTACTCACTGGTCGAGACTGTTTATTCAGAGGGCAGCATCCTCCACCAGCCTAATTGTGTTCAAAACCTATTAAGTTAGTGATCTCATTAAAAATAGACTTACCTGTTGGCAACACCAAAAACTATGAAGGTGACATGTTGCTAAGTTGGTGAAGTTTGGGTGTATTGATACCATAAATTTGGGTGGCCAGGCTCAGTGGACACACATTTTCACGCACAATTTTGGTGTACCCACATGGAAGATAAATCAATGGCTGATTTTTGGTGAGGATGATCTCCTCACCGTATAGATCACCCCTACAAAAAATCAGCCCATTTTGAAATTTTTAACACCATCAAATGTGGGTTTCAAGTTAATGGTAAAAAATAGACGGTCCATAATTCTTCAACTTGTAAACCTAGCTATGAATATCAGAATGATTTGAATTTTTGTGAGGGTGATCTCACTATAGAGACTGTCCTCACCAAAAATCACCCCATTACAAAACTTCAAATTTATATATCAGCTCCCACGATTGTTTTGTGTGAAATTGTGTGTGAAAATATGTCAGCTGAGCCTGATCCTTTGCCATGACTTTTTTTTTAATAAGTCAAACAGATAATATTAATAACGTGAGATCGAGGAAATCTCAAAGAAGTACAAAGGAGGACAAAAAAAGAGGAAACCAAAACAAGCCAACACAAACTGTAATGGTTTCTTACTATAGATTCGAACTTGAAGACCAAATCACAAAAGAATAAGTCCCTCATTTCGTTATAAATGGATCCCCATGAGAATATTAGCGCCTTGATGCTTATAAGAACTTTCTGTAGCAAGTTCTGCTTCCCATTGAAAGTTCTTACGTTTCTTTCCAACTAAATACCCCATAAAGTTGCATAAGGCACCATTCTCCGAATTATCTTCCTTCTGTTGGAGAATCCAAGCTTAAGCCATCCACATAACAACACTCCAACTGACCGAGGCATTACCCATGTAAGTCCCACCGGCTCAAGAAGGTATGACCAAATCTGTGTGCCATTATTGATCTTATTAAAAACAGGTTTACCGAGTGGCAATTCCAAAAAGTGCCTATTAGTAAAAAACCGTTGTATATTAATCCGAGACCACATTTTAGCATTTTAATGTAAAACAAAAATATACGAATCCTTTCTATTGTGAGTAACAAAAATGAGTAAAACTTGGACCATCATCGAGGCCAATGACAGCCCACAACATGAGCCACATGGCATACCTTTAGAGGACGCTGACCATATGGATGTTTGACCAATCCCTAGGTGGACCTTCAAACCGAAAATCAATATGATTAGTGATTTCTAGGCGTTGAATTGGAGTTATTTTCATGGGTTGATTTTAACCGTGGGAATTTGACCATTATTGACCATTATTATTTGGGGTACAAATATCCAAAGGTTTGAAATCACTTTGGTTTGTGGGTCTAGCTAGGGATTGACAAAACATCCATATGGGCAGAGTCCTCTAAGAGCATGCCACGTTGTCATATTGTGGACTGTATAACAGACTGGGGGCGTTACCGTTTTTTCTGTTATAACGAAAAAATGCTCAGGGGCAAAAACGAAAAAAATGGGAAAAAAAATTTCAAAAATGGAAAATAACAGAAAAAATGGAAAATAACGGAAAAATAACAGAAAATAACGGGAAAAAATGAAAATAACGACTGTTTTTTTTTTTTCACAAAATTTTTCAGAAAATAACAGTCGTTACTTTCGTTATAACGAAAAAATAACGGCCTTTATTTTTGTTATAACGGCCATTATTTTCTGGGCTAAAACGGTCCATAACGTAACGGGGTAGGTCCGAATCCGTTATAACGGCCATTTTTTAAACCTTGAGTTAAACCAAGGTTTAAAGGGGACCGTTATAAGGGACTGGGGGCGTTACCGTTTTTTCTGTTATAACGAAAAAAAATGCTCAGGGGCAAAAATGGAAAAAAAATGGGAAAAAAACGGAAAAAATGGCACTGAAATTGAATTTTAAAATTTGAATTTCAAATTTTCAAAAATGGAATATAATGGAAAAATACAGAAAAAAAATGAAAATAACTGCCGTTTTTTTTTCACAAAAATTTTCAAAAAATAACGGTCGTTATTTTCTGGGAGTTTGAAATGTCCATAACGTAACAGGGTAGGTCCGAATCCGTTATAACGGCCGTTATTTTCGTTATAACGGCCGTTTTTTAAACCTTGAGTTAAACCATGGTTTTAAAAACGGCCGTTTAAACGGTAACGCCCCAAGCCCGTTTCCGTTTAAACCTGTTTTATCGGTTTTGAAAAAAATGGCTGTTTTTTTGTTTTAACGGCCGTTAAAATCGTTTAAACAGCCGTTTAAGTTCGAAAAATTTTGCGAAAAAAACGGCCGTTAAAACCGTTTAATTCCTTTAAAATCCGTTAAATTCCATTTTTTTTTTTTAATTTTCAAATTTCAAAATTTGAATTTCAGCGCCACTTTTTCTGTTAAAATCGTTAAAACCGTTAAAATCCATTTTTTCCATTTTTTCCCCTGACCGTTTCAATCCGTTTTAACGGCCGTTTAAACGGTAACGCCCCCAGTCCGTTTAACCGTTAAAACGGCCTCCTTTAAACCTTGAGTTAAACTACAGGTTGTTACATGGCGACCCTGATAAAAGTTTCTATCAGATTTAGCGCCAATAGCGTTTTTTGGTCGTACATCCAAAGAAGCTCTTCAAATTTTAAAACACGATATAAATGGTCGGCACTCTATACTTTGCAGTGTATTTGAAAAATTGAAATCTTTGCCGGCTCGCTCGCTGTCTCCTCTGAAAGATGGCGAAGGTGGGGTTACAAGGAGGGCAGAACCTCGCAGCTGACGTCACACAGCTGATCGAACAATTGGATCGACACTGTCTCGCTCCCGATGGATCCATGGTCTCCAAATCCGCCTATTACGATCTTCAACTTGTACGGCCAATTGGATCTCTCTTTCTTTCTCTCTATTTCTTCTTTGAATTTGTTCGTTCGTCTTTAATTATATGCTACTGCAGGCCAGAGAGGAAATGTCGAGAGAGAGATTGCGTTATTTGGAAGCCATGGTATGCAATTAAGGTTTCTTTCTGCAATTCTTCATGATTTTGTAAAATGTAGGTCTAGGGTTTCAGTTTTTTGGAGATCTAGGGTTTTTCTTCTATGTAGGAAATTTACTGTGAGGCAATCGCAATGGTGGAAGAGTATCAACAAGCGGTTTCGGTGGCAAACCTCGGAGGAATTCGAGACGTCCAGGGTCTGTACCCGCAACTCGGCTTGAAGAGCTCCCCTCAGGTGGGAACTACCGATCA
Organism: Euptelea pleiosperma; assembly: GCA_035048495.1. Lineage (NCBI taxonomy): Eukaryota > Viridiplantae > Streptophyta > Magnoliopsida > Ranunculales > Eupteleaceae > Euptelea > Euptelea pleiosperma. The sequence continues at coordinate 7,316,836 of CM068545.1, forward strand.
GAACATTGTTACTGCTAGATATTAAATGCTTTTATGTACTGTAATTAGATGTTTGAACAATCGAAACATGAAGTTTTTGAGATCTCTGTGTATTTATCTTCAATGGGAAATAACAAGTTGTGTAATTTCAGGTTTACGAGTCTCTAGAACAGCGGCTGGTTGTTGCAGAGGCAGCTCAAAGATTGAGGCTTCCTCTTATTTCCAAAGACGGTGAAATTCACGAGGAAGAAATCGAAAAATGGAGTGTAATGTCAAGGAGCTCTCTTGACAGTACAAGTACCAGCGTCACGATCACCTCAAGCTCTAACTCAACAAATTATACAAATAGTTTGGCAAATAGCACTGCAAGTGGAGCAAATAATGCTCCTCTCAATACTACCGATGCCACCGAACCGGGAGTCGGTGGAGTTCCCAATCGTTTTCTTGGAGTTACACCTAGTTATTTATGGCAAACTCAGCTTCAGCAAAACCCTTCTACTGTGGTATGTTGCCTTGTGTCATGGCCTGTTTACGTTAGGTCAATATGTATTGCAGTGCATGAAGTGTTTTAAAAAAAGAAAATCTGGTATTTCTGTACTTCTGCTTTGCTATAATTTGTATCATATCTATTGAATATTCTGTTGGTTGATCAGTACTGTGGAGTTCAATATTTACAGTCTAATGTGGAGTCACCTCAAATCCTTACCAGCTAAGCCTTAAATTGGATGAAGCATGTAATGCTGCTTTTAGCCATATGAAAATGTTCCTGAGACTTGACTATTTCCTTGTAGGACATGACAGAATATCAAATTTCACTTGCCCGTGAGATTGAGGCTCGGTTAAAAGCTAAGTGTGATAAGTTAGCTGATGCCTTTGTAATGGATGACATTGGTAGGTCTACAAGCTTGAAGTTGCAGGCACACTCACACACACGTACACACCCACAAACACACACACAACATACACAGTTACTTGGACATATATCGGCTGCCTGATGGCACTTCTCTCCTTTGATACTGCAGACTCTTCACCCAGTAGTCAAATTTCAAGTGCTCGGCTTCCAGAAAGGTTTGTTTATTCTTTTCTTTCCTTTATTTATAATAGTGGTTTCATCCAAATTGAATTCCTAAGAAGAAATCATTTGCTTACTGTTTCCAGTTCTCTTACAGAGTGCTATTTTTTCAACCTTTTTTTTTGTTCTTGAATTTTTTGAGCCATTTCTGATAGAAGGCATTACTGATAGAACTAAATGACATCATCTTTTCCAGCCTCACAGCCAGCATAATTATTTGTAGCACTCTTTCTTTATTACCTTTAGTTTTTGTAAGAATGAGCACTTTGGACAGTGTTTTTAAAGGCATATGAGGTGTATGCCTCAAGGCACACCTCAGGGCGAAGCCCTTATAAAACGCCCCGAGGCGCTTCAAAGAGGCGGAAAAGCAGTTGAGGCGTACGCCTCTTGGTTCAGGCTTACGCCTCCACTGTTTTTTGATAGCACACAACTTAAATAGAAAATAAAAAATATTAACGTAATAACAAGTGTAATTTTTGGCCCACACGTGTTTTGCAAGCCATAGAAAAAAACAACCCTAGTTTTTTTAAATTCTTGTCTTCAAAAGGGAGTGGGGACCCTTCTTCTTTTTTTACATTCTTCACGTATTTGTACTTCTGTTTTTCTTCTTCTTTTTTCTTCTGTTTTTTGTTTATGCTCTTCACGTTTTACTGCAACTCTTTTTTTTTGAATTTCAGCCCACGTTTTATTTCTTTTTATTCTTCTTCTTCCTTTTCTGTTTTCTGAAAATTCAGTTCACGTTTTTGTCTTCTTGTTCTTCTTCTTAGACTTCAGTCCACATTTTTCAGTTTGTCTTTCTCTATTTTCTGTTTCAGAAAACAGAAAAATCAGAAAGTTATTAATAATTATACATAACATCCATTATCCAATGAGCAGAAAACAGAGATTATACATAATATCCATTATCCATTGACAAGAAAACAGAGATTATACATAATATCCATTATCCAATGTGCGCACGTGAGACTTATGCCTCACGCCTTGAGGCTTTGGCTAGTGAAGCGCCTCGCCTCACGCCTTAGCGTTTAAAAACACTGCTTTGGACTCCTGACATAACCAGTCATGTTGGTTATTTCTAACTCCTACGTATGCAAATTTCAAAAACATGCACAACAAGTTTGCTTTAAATTCTCATGGGTTATTTATTTGTCCTTATTTTTCTTCTAAATATAACTTATTGTATTGTGAAGTTTATCCATTTTCAGAGTTCAAAGCATATAAGAAAGTTGTTGGAGTGAATATCATGTCACTTTAATTTCTTCACGTAAGCCATTTTCTTTGATGTATTATCTAGCCAATCCCATATTGTTGGGATAAGCTTATGATAATGACGATGATGATGTTAAAAAACGGCCTTTATAATGAAAATAAAAGCTGTTAAAAAGGTAATGCTCCAACTCTGTTATGTTATTTTGAAAATAATGCTCAAAATCGAAAAAATGGGCTTAGCGTTTCAATGGAAGTCATGGCCTTTATTTTTGAAAAAATGGTTTTTTTTATTGTTATCGAGGTTATTCTGAAAAAAAATATTATTATTCTTACCTTTTTTGACTTCAGATGTGACTCGATGTAATGGTCGGACGATTTAAAACCTTGCCTTGTGGTTTAATGTATTATCTGATTGCCGGATCCCATATAGAATCAGGTCTGGCAGCCTTTAGCTCATTTCACGTGTCTTACTCATTCTTCTTGTCAGCAGGGTAAAGTTAATCATTGAGGAGATCGAAAGGGAAGAGGCGGCTCTGCGGGAAGACCTCTATTCAGCAGATAGAAAGTTTGCAGAATACTATAATGTATGTCAACAAACTTTTTCTTTGTTAAGTAAATTCACCCTCATTGGTGGTGGCGTTTATTCTTACTGATGCCATCTGACCTGTATATCGTTTTGCCCATACAAGGTCCTAGAGCAGATACTTGGGGTGCTTATTAAGCTTGTCAAAGATTTGAAGCTGCAACACCAACATCAATATGTAAGCTTGTTACTTATCTCCAAATGCTGCAAAGGATGAAATAGGGTGTTAAATTGATTCATATGCATTAAATAATATTTGTTACATCTGAAGTGTGTATTTTTTATGATTATGTTATTTGTTCTGAAGAACCTCTAATTTATATTCATCAATGGAATAGGATGAATTAAGAAAAACGTGGTTGTGCAAAAGGTGCGAGACAATGAATGCCAAATTGAGGTATATTCCAGCACTTTCTATCATCTCATTGACGTTCAAGTTGCTTTGTACCATTTGTACTGTTTAAAATTATATCCCTTTCTTAATTTATGGAATTAAGTGGTAGAAGTTTCTTCTATGAATTGAATGCATGAAATGCCACTTTTAGTTTGTAAAAGTATTTGTTTAGATGATTTTATTCTTAGTTGCAATTTAAGATATCAATGTTGTATTGTATGATCCATTAGCCAGTAGCTGCAATTGTCGAGCCAAAATGTTAAGTGCATAAACGACACTAGTAATATGAATCTATCTTGGAGACAAATGCTTTCACATTGGATATTTTTTTAACCTCATCTCAGTGGATAGCTTGGGGTTTGGCCGGACTACAATGATTTACATCCTATGATATTTACAACCCCTAGCATCCTCTTCGACTATAGAAGAAAAACAGCTAGGAGCTCATGAGAATACAAATAAATCGCTCCCATGTCTATGTCAGCTGACTAATGATTAAGCTACCCTCAGCTTTCCCTCCACAAATGATTTATAGTTCAAGACTTGAGCTTGCTCAAATACTTAGTGTGGTTGCTAGATAAGTCCTAGGCTCCTGTGGACAATCCACTTTCTTATTTATGAAGTCCACCGCATTTGCAGAGTCGATGTGAATAAAAATTTCTTTAGTGCCATGGGCATGAACCATTCTCGAACCTCTTAACACTGCTTTGAGTTCAACAAGGAAAATATGGTCTTCATTAGAGTTAGTGTGGAAAGCTGAAAGAGGAACACCCCTCAAATCTTTTTGTAACTCCTTTAATGCAGACTCTTCTATCCTTTATGGATCATATTTGGATAGCATTTCCCTAAATCAGGTTTGGGCCATACGCACACCTCTTGAGACTTCATTTGACTGATGGAAAGGGGATGTCTCGTGCTGATAAGAGACTCCTTGACCTTGGGGTATCTGCTGTAACAATGGAAAGGTTTTACACTCATCTCTTGCATCTAAGAATCTGTTCCACAATCTGATTTTCATGCTTGAAGGTCCTTTGAAGGGTTCTTATGCTTGTTTTAGCCAAAATGAGGTAGATGGTGGCACAAAACGTCACGTTGTGAAGCACGGTTACTAGATCTTTACTTGCAAAATGAGAACATAACCATATGATTTTGTTCCTGCAGCTGTCAGTAACTCTATCTCTGAATTGAAGCAGTGAAAGAATATACTTCAACATTTGGTTAGAGAAACCACAGTCGGAAAAAGATGCACTGTAGTCTCCTCTGCTGACCAGCAAAAATAATAGATATAAGAGTCAATAACTTTAATTTAATCTTATTCCTTTGAAGCTGTCCATGTTATGAAACTGTTTCTCCGCACATTATGAGAAAACCATTCCAGACTCCACCATGGAACTTGTTGGCCACTTTGGCAAATCCCATCCCAAGGTGAAGGGAAGTAGAATCTGCCATCGACAGGTGGCGTCCTAATTATGTCATCTCAGTCAATGTTGTGGATCATATAAATTGAATTGAGCTGTTCTGAAACTTGTAACATGTCTGCAGCTTGAGATTTAGTAAGGCTCCACTGCCCATCGTGTAAGTTATCTGAAACCAAGAGATCTCTATTTGTTCACAAGTCTTAGGATTTTGATCCTCTACTCCTTAGTATCCAGCCCACTTCTTAAGTCTTCAAATCGCTTTTCTGTCAAGTTGATCGTAAGTGCCCTTTGTGTTGATTGTTGCTTCTATTGAATCGTAGTCCCACGACTCCCACCATCCTCTGTAAGAATCATTACTTTAGGCAGACACGAATGGGTAGACCTTTGATTACTGGTATCTTTGATTTTGGAAGCCAGTCCTTTCTCACCCCTTCATCTTTTCTTTTGATACCATGGGTATCCGAGCTTCTTAGAGCACCCGCACAGTCCTCCGGGCACGTATGTTGCCCCTTCCACACATGCCAGGTCTATTGGGAATATCCCAGGGGGATTTGAACTCAGGACCTCTGCTGACTCATAGTGTGGTCTTGGCTTCTTTCCAAGAGGGTAAACTCTATCATTGTGTATAAATTTTCTCTCCTCCATGTCTACAATCAATTATTCGGGCGGTTCATTTATGAAATTGATCTCCACCTATCATCATCATCATTATAAGCCTTTCCCAACAGTATGGGGTCGGTTGAACGAATCTTGTTCCTTGGTTCCTCCATTCAATCTTGTCTAAAGCCATTTCTTCCGTTAAGGCAAGTCTGTTGAAGTCTTCTTTTAGAACCTTACTCTACATCCGTTTTGGCCTTTCCCCCATACTTTTAGGCCCTTCGACTTGCACATTCCTCCTGATTGATGCTGTCATTGTTCTTCGTTGTGCATGGCCAAACCATCTCAATCAACTGTTGCTCATTTTGTCACTTATTAGGGCCATTCCTATATTTTCACGAATGAGTTTATTTCTAATTTTGTCTTTCTGTCTTACCACATCCATCTCAACATCCTCATCGTGGTTATACTCATTTTATGAACATGCTGATTACCCAACATTTTGTTCCATAGAGTTTCGTCAGTCTTATTATCGTCTTATGGAATTTTCCTTTTAGTCTGATTGGCAATCACATAGCACTCTAGAAGCACATCTCCACTTAAGCCATTCCGCTCTAATTCTATGGGCAACATTGACGCTGGACAGGAGAACCGTCCTACGATTTGAGACAGGAGCTTCGCCTTTGCACCGAATTAGCTTGGCTTGCACTAAGATAGAGTGATTTCGCACCATGAGAGAGTTCCTCAAAGAGAAAATCAATATGAAATTTCATATATCAAATCATCCTTAAAATGAAAGCTTACAAGCCTATTTATAGAACCATTTAACCTGACTTTACTAATTGAAATCAAACTTAAAATAAGAAATTTCTAATACACATCAACTACTACAATCAATAATAAAATCCTAATTGGAAACAAAATTTAACTTTAATTGGAAAATCCTAATTAAACTAAAAAATAAATAAACAAAATCGTTAACAACGGACCATTATAGTAGAATGCTCCCGCATCAAACCCTCCTAGTTGAAAAGAATTCGACCTCAATTTAGTTGCGGACGAATTGATCTTCAGGAAAAAGTCTTGCAGGTTTTCTCCGTGATTGTCTTCTCCACACGTTTTTTGTACTTGTTGTCTCAGCAACAACTAGATCGTCAACAAGTAGATCATCAATACACCTGGATAAATATTTTAACCATTTTTTTGGGTCATGGGTTGACTCTACCGGGTTGGATCACGGGTCGGGTTAACCTAGTACTGGACACTTGGGCTTGGCTACATAAGTATGGGCTAAAGTGAGTTGGGCTAGTAACTAAAGGCCCAATAGAAATTAGGAGATGGGCTTGAGTGCTTGGAGACTGATGGGTTGATGGACCAATTAATAGGCCCAAAGTGGGATGGGCCATTAAAGAGGCTTTATATGGGGGATCACTTATGTGGGATGGACTTGTTGGCCAAAACCCAAAGTCCACAAATAAATTAAAGGATGGACTTGTCTCCCTCCTTGAGGAGGAAAGGGGGTTCTAGGTTCAAAAACCCTAGCAACATCTCTCGGGTTGATGTAGCAATGATCAATGGTGGCAGTGGCATCGACGCCGACAAACAACAAAGGCGACAACGACGGCATCTGTGGCTGCATCCAACGGCGGTGGCAACGAGGTACACCATTGTCTTCTCCAACCTCTTCCTCTTTTTTTGGTTTCTTCTTTTTCTGATCTAGGGTAGAGACGCCAACATCTGTGCCATTGGTGTTAACCAACCTAGGGCCATCTAATGGCCAATGACTTACGACATCTAATTTGCCTGCTAATGCTTCGATTAAAGTGTTTAACTCATCCATATTATAGTAGAAAATAAAAAATCTTTGGCCTGGTTCACACGAACAGAGAAGTCGTGCATGTTTAAGACATACAAAGCGGTCGGAATAACACTTGCATCCGACTTCTTGATCTTCAAAACGAAGGTTCTACAACTGATCCCTTCGCTATTCTCTTCGTTTTCTCAAGAAACTCTCGTCCAAAGATGACTTCTGCTCCATAGCTGTGATCTTTACTTCAACGATTTCATAAAGAGAAAATGCGGCGAAACAACTCTCTTTTGAAGACAACAACTGGGCCTCAACTCTCAAGAAGTGATCAGAAGTTCGAATGGTGATTGGATCCAGATGAATTTCAACTTTGGAGAAGTGATCAAAGGCTTCTAGGGTAGTGGGATCCAAGTGATCTTTAGTAATGGCAGTTGCTATTGATGGAGGGATTTCTGGTCCCAGAAAATCTAGATCTCCATCTATGGACTGTGGAAGCACTTCCGACAGAGACTTTATGGGTTTGATAGTTTTAACATCAAATATTCGAGCATGATGAAAAACTGCATCTACTTCTCTAAAAGACTGCATAACCTTCTTTCTTTCTATCCTCCACATCAGCTTCTACAACATCAAGGAGAACAGATACTCCCCCATCGTCTTTTGGATCAGATGGAGCTTCTTGGTCTCCTCTATAGTTTCGATAGGTTCTTCTTGCTTTGAGACCTCTTTAGGTTTTTTTTTTTTTTGTAGTATGTTTGTACTCAAAACCTCGCAATAACTCGTTGGAAAGAGGTGGGAAAGTCGGCGGCGGTGGTGGCAACGATCGAAGATGATTGCAACGGGGGGTTGGAAGTATGGCGAGATCTTCTTTTTATTAAAGTCCTCAATGACCTTCTTATAGATATCGATATTCGCATCTACTCTGTGCTCTATACATTTTATCGTATCATTTAATTTAGCTAACACGGCTACCAAAGATTGCGTACCTACCTGAGATATCTTTTTGAAACACGATCATGATTTTGAACTTGCTCTGATACCAAATTCGACACGGGACAGGAGAACCGCCCTACGATTTGAGATAGGACCTTCGGCTTCGTACTAAGATAGAGTGATTTCGCACCACGTGAGAGTTCCTCAAAGAGAAAATCAATATGAAATTTCATGAATTAAGTCATCCTTAAAATCAAAGCTTACAACCCTATTTATAAAACCATCTAACCTGACTTTCCTAATTGAAAAAAAACTGAAAATAAGAAATAACTAATACACGTCAACTATTGCAATCAATAATAAAATCCTAATTGGAAACAAAATCTAACTTTAATTGGAAAATCCTAATTAAACTAAAAAATAAATAATCAAATCGACATGGGGTCCACTTGCTTGACCTGGCAAAGATTTGGTGTAACAACGGACCATTATAGTAGAATGCTCCTGCATCAAACATCCTCAATTCTTCTTATGAGTTATGAATAATAGAACCAAGTTAACGAAATTGATCACTTCGAGGTATCTCCTAGTTGTCAATTTTAATGGGCGGATCATCTCTATGTGCATCCTTACTAAAATATTATTCCTCATACCTATGGACTTAGTCTTGGTTTGACTTATTGAAAAACCTTTAGATTCCAAGGCATTCTTTCAGAGTTCTAGTTTTGCATTTTACCTTATCCCAAGTCTCGTCAACTATTACTATGTCATTTGCAAATAACATATACTAAGGGGCCTCATTTTGGATACGAGCAATTATTTCATCTATAACTAAAGCAAATACCTATGGACTTAGTGCTAATCCTTGGTGTAATCCCATTGTGATTGGACTTGTCTCACCACTAGTTGTTTAAACACTAGTTTTTGCTCCTTCATTCATATCTTTAATGATGTCAATATATCATTTGGAGCTCTTTCTTTCCCAAGGCCTACTAAATTAATTCTCTAAGGACTTATCATATGTTTTTTCTAAGTAAATAAAGACTGCGGGATTCTTCTTCTTTTCTCTGAACTTTTCCATCATTTGTCAAAGCAAGAAGATTGCCTCGGTGGTCGACATTCCCAGCATAAATCGAAATTGGTTTTCAAATATCATTGTCTTTTGCCTTAATCTTTGCTCCGCCACTCATTCCCATAGTTTCGTAGTGTGGCTTATAGGTTTGATGCCATTGTAGTTTGTGCGGCTCTGTACGTCTCCATTGTTCTTGTATATAAGCACTACATTACTTTTTCTCCATTCATTTGGCATTTTTCTTGTCTTCAAGATATTGTTAAATAACTTAGTAAGCCAGGATAATCCAATTCCTTCCATATATTTTCACACCTCTATTGGCATACTATTTAGTCCTACAACCCAATCTACTTACATATCAAACAAATCTCTGATCTTCCAAATGCTTTCAACTTTCTCTATTCATTTGGCATTTTTCTTGTCTTCAAGATATTGTTAAATAACTTAATAAGCCAGGATAATCCAATTCCTTCCATATATTTTCACACCTCCATTGGCATACTATTTGGTCCTAAAACCCAATCTACTTACATATAAAACAAATCCTTGATCTTCCAAATGCTTTCAACTTGGTCTTTCACAAAATGGAATGGTCTCTTCAAGCAAGTATACAGCCCACAAGTCCTCCCAAAGAGCGATGCCTTCATCAACAACCTCCTTAGGGCGCTTAATTATTGTTTGACCTCAAACCTTTGATAGTTCGTGAAAAAATAAGAGCACCCTCTCCATCTTGATCTTTTTTGTACTAAAGAGTCCAGTTCTTCAGGCCCTAAACACATGACGCCTTCAAGTTTCCACTACCCAGGGTTGAATAATTAGGCTACTTGACAGTTAGACCCACTAAACCCCAGAGTAAATAATTTCTATTTATCTTGAGACAATGGAGAAGTTTTTTGTAAGTGAATTTGTAGCGGGACTAACCTGCCACTCATTTCTTGGGCTAGCTTCACCAACATAAGCCAGGTTTTCAGTCACTAGAATCCCTAGAGCTTCAAGGACTGAAGGGACAAAATAGCCATGGCAAGGAGGATGGGTAGTAGCGGCCGTTGGCCGTCCAAAAATTAAAAAGCAATCTTACTGCAAACCAAAAGTCTCAACCGTTAATCAACACCTCACCAAGATTTTCGAATAGTACCTTTATTTTGGAGCTTAGGTTTTTATATTACTTGGATTTCTCACCATATTTCTTTTGCAAGATAAGGTTCATTATCGACCATACTCCTTTTTTTAATCACATTCATTATTACTTATCAAAAAGATAAGGTTCGTTATTCTGGGCTTCTAAATACTGATCCCAAACATGGATTATTCGTAGGGTTGCAACTTGGGCGGGATCAACCCAACTTCAAGCTCGGGTTCGGTTGGCTTTGACACTACTCTGGCTCGGGTTGGGCTTGGGCTGAGGCCTCAGGAAACCCGGCCCAACCCGAGCCCGACATATAAAGCTAAATGCTCCCCTCCCTCCGCTTCTCTCTTTCTCGTATACCCCCTTTATTCTTCCTTCCCAAACCCTAAACGTAATCCCCCCCTCTCCACTCTCTCTAAAAACGCTCCTCCCTTACCGTAAAGGTATCTGTGTATTATTAGATTCACGCTCTCAACTCCCCCCACCACACGCTTTCTGTCTCTCTCTCTCAAATCTACAAACGAATGAACGATTAGAGTAATGGACATCAGTGAGAGAAGAGACTTTCTGACATGTTGCTTTGTCAGACGTTTTGTAAAGGCAAAACTGGAAGAAGATGTAGTCTCAAAAGGATGGTGAACCTCCTCTAAGTGAAAGTGAGGAAGCTTGGAGGAGGATTATTTCCGTTTTTGCTCCCATCCAAAGCAGAATATTTGTTTATCTCTTTGTGTGACTAATCCAATCCAAGATTGAGTGAAGACCGATTGAGATGGAAGGTCTGATCAAGGGCTTGATTGAAGTTGCGCTCGGCGGCCATGGTGACAACATTGACGACGAATCTAACTCAGTCTTCATTGAAGTTGCGCTGGGCTCGGGCTGGAATTCTCAGGCCTGACCTCGGCTCTGAGCATTGAAGGTCGGGTTGGGCCCAGGTTGACTCCCAACCTGACCCAACCTGCCCGAGTTGCAGCCCTAATTATTCCTGTTATCTAAATGTATTCATTTGTGTGATCCATTTCCCACTATCCAAAATTATGGGTGTGTAATCTTCTTTTTCCCGCTGAATAGTTGACAATTGCATTTAAATTATCCAATATTTAAATGTAGAATGACATCATGTTCCTGTCATTTTCATACTTTGTTGTAGTTTGCATTTGATTATAGTGTTGTGATGTGATAATTCTCTCTAATAGCTTCTGATCTGGTTGATCTTGTTCTTAGGGTTCTGGAGCATCTTCTTCTGCGTGACACTTACACCCAAGATTCAATACCAGCCCTCCATAAAATTAGGTACTTAATGATGCAACGGTCATAACATGATATTTCTGTTTTTCGTTTAAAGAGTTGGTTTGACAAGTAAACTCAATAACTCTTATTTGCAGGAAGTATCTTGTAGAGGCCACAGAAGAAGCTTCCATTGCTTACAATAAAGCGGTATGATCCCTTGGAAGTTTTTTTTTTTTTGTTGGTAAATTGTTAAATACAACATCATGGGCACTGTTTGTGTTTACCTGGGCACGTAAGGACAATCTGGGAGTGATGTCTGACTTTTTTGCTTGATTGGTATTCTCTTTTTCTTTACATTATGTTAGTTAGACATGAATGCTTTAATGCGAGTATACTTCCAGTCAGCTTGGCTGACAGCTGATGGGGATGGTGCTGGGGAGGGGTGTTGATGGTGAGAAGTTAGGGTTTGCGTCCCTAGTGATCCCAGTTTGCTTGACTAGGTGGCAATAAATCTGACAAATTTGGGATTAGATAAAAAAGCAATCTTCATTTGTTTTCATAGAGCATGCTCATGATTATGGTGTTTTAGAATGTTAATAAAGAGAAACACTCGACAGCTGATGAGCTCCCATAATATGCCGATGTTGCGGATTCAGATGCTGTGGATCTCAGCACTATTGGTGTTTGAACGTTGTTGACATAAAATGTAATTGCTCATGTCACACTGCTCAAACACTGGATCCACAATGACAGAACTTGCAAGAGCAGTTAATATGGTAGCTAGACTGGTTACTATAGGCTACTCTCTCTCTCTCTCTCTCTCTCTCTCTCTCTCTCTCTATATATATATATATATATATATATATCTATTAATGAGACTATGATTCATGATTCAACTCTTGCACCAGGTTACACGTCTACGAGAGTATCAAGGTGTTGATCCTCATTTCGATACGATTGCAAGACAATACCATGAAATTGTAAAGGTAACTTAAGTTTCTAAGATTTTTTTGATCTTGATCTGTCATCTGTGCACATAGCCATGGCTAATATCATCGAACTCCTTACAGAAATTAGAAGGTATGCAGTGGACGATACACCAAGTCGAAATGGACCTGAAACGCAAATAAGAGCACCAGACGCATATATTCTTCTCAATCTGTTCAAAAGTACTTATTTCTGTTATTGAATTGCAATGTATAAATCTATAAGTGCAATTATTTAGCCTACGATAACTTCGTGTGTGTTTGGTGGTTTGGGGCGGGGGGGATGGTGATGGGAATTCTTTGATGATTTTTATCTCGTAATTATTTTTTCTATTAAATAATGAACATGAAAAAGAAAAAAAATTCTTAGACAAGTTTGCATCTAACTCTAGACCACGGTAATGGCAGGACGAATGTGCATGTCATGGGTGCATGATTTTTGAGGTATAAACTGGGCTGCATCAGTCGATGCAGACCCACACGTTACGACTCGAAATTGTGTGATAGTGTGACACAGTTTAGCTGCCACAGAGGATACCTGACGCACTACTCTTCTTCGCTGCATAAAAAAAACTCCAGGGTTTGTAATCAACTGAATCTCGGTCGGGTCGGGCTCAGGGGACTTCCACTTTTATGACCCCTCTTGGTGGAAGTGTGCTTGGCCGTGGATTTCAAGAATCCAATGGTGGTTGTTAGCGCTAAGCTGGCATCACCTTTTTCACTTTTGGGGGCGTGGACAACGAAGGTTGGATTTGTGAAATCCACGGTCGAGCGTGCGAACACCAAGAGAGGTCAGAAAAGGGTGTTCTCGAAGCCTAGATGATATAGCGGAAGCGCGAAGTTAATCACGAAAACGAACTGGAAAGAAGAATATTGTCTTCAACCCGAAATAAACTTTGAATACACAAGGAAGAGAGTAAAAGAAGACTTAAACAATAACTTCATTGATTCTTTTGTCTAACTATAACCCTTTTAAATAGGGTAAATCAGTAACGAGACTTAGAAACTTACTAAAAGTTTAAAACGACTAAAATAGGAAAAAAGACAAAAAAATAGAAATTCTCACTAATCGTAGAATGGATAGTCGTAGATTTTAGAAACACGTTAGAATCAACGGGGAGTAATTCTGACTTCCACGACTCCGTTATTGCCAAAATGAAATTCTCCAATAATAGTTAAAATGTCATTTTGACCTACTAGACGATGGAATTTGGTCAAAATTAGGCGTACATCATGAGCAAAGCTGATGACTTTCGAAGAACTTGTCGTTTCCTTTCAAAGAAGTCCGGTCCTGCACAGTTCCGACACTAAAGACAATTACGTTAATGTCTATTACGTCATTTTTAGTGTTTCTTTAATGTTAATATCCGTTACGTCCTTTTAACACCGTTTGGACTTTTGACGGTCCAAACGCTCCATGAATTCTTCTACTGTGTGTTCTACATCACTAGGCCATCTCATAAACTAAGCAAAGTCGATAGCGTTTCCATCACTGACTCTATAACGATTTTTGTTTACGGGTGCTCGCGTCATTTGGCTGGTCACCCACAATAGACCAAAATACCCCCCAACCCCTTCTCCTTAATTTTCTCTCTCTTCCCCCCTCTCTCTACTGTATCCTCTCTCTCTCTTACTCTCCATTTCTCTCTCAATCTCTCCCTCTCTACTATAACTCTCTCCCCTCCCCTCTCTCTCTCTAAGCCTCCATGGTGTTGTGCTACATAGTCCCCACAACAGTTCAACGTCGTGGGGGCTAAAAGCCCAGCGAGAGAGTGAGGGAGAGGAGAGGGAGAAATTGAAAGAGAGAGAAACAGAGATTGAGAGAGAGAGACGGAGAGTGAGAGAGACAGAGAGTGAGGGAGAGGAGAGAGGGAGATACAGTAGAGAGAGAGGAAACGAAGGAGAAGGGGTTGGGGGTATTTTGGTCTATTGTGAGTGCCCAGCCGAATGACTTGGGCACCCCTAGACCTTTTTGGAAGGGAGATTCTGGAGTCTTTATAGGCCCTTCCATGGGAAGATCCTCCTCGGCATGCTTGTCATGACTTATACGATCGAAACCTCATTTGCGAGTAAGGCCCTGCTTGGTATCCAGTAAATATTTGTAGGATGCAAATATTTACCTCTACAAATATTTACTTTGTAAGTGTTTACGGCTTCAAACATTTTCTGTTGCTTGGTATTAACTTGTAAAATCAGTTGCAAATACTTTCCACCGCTTGGGTGGAGGGTGCAATGCAAATATTTTTCGAATATTTGATGAATCCAAAATAGGAGATGGAGATCACCTACGAACAATGTCAATGAATTGGATGATCACAACCAATCAAACGACGAAACAAATGGATGAGAATCATAAGATGGTCCAGGCAAGTTGATTTTTGGCGGGAACTCATTAGAGGGACACTGACTGTATGGATGTTTGGCCAATCCCTAATTGGACCTATAAACTAAAAATCAGCCTGATTAGTGATTTCAAACCTTTAGATCTTTGTACCCCAAATAATGCCAAATTCCACTGTTAAAAATCAACCAATGAAAATGACTCCAATACAACTTTTAGAAATCACTAAGCATGTTATTTTTTTGGTCTAGATTTCTATTTAGGAGTACAACTTTGCTGGCCCTCCACAATGATTGCCCGCTATAACCGCCGACACATGAGCCACGTGGCACATTTGCGGAGGATGCTGACTGTATGGATGTTTGGCCAATCCCTAAGTGGATCAACAAATAAAAAATCAACCTGATTAATGGATTTCATGGATAGATTTTAACCGTTGAATTTGAGCATCAAAGTGTTGGATTGAAGTCATTTTCATGGATTGTTTTTAAATGTTGAATGTAAGCATTATTGACCATTATTTGCCATTATTTGGGTACTAGTATCCAAAGATGGGTCGGGCTCGAGGGACACCCATTTTTGACACCCATTTTGGCGTACCCACATAGAAGATGAATCAACGGCTGATTTTTGGTGAGGATGATCTCTATGGTGATGAGATTATCCTTACAAAAATTCAAATCATTCCGATATTCATAGACAAGTTTAGAAGCTGAAGAATTATGGACCGTCGATTCTTAATAATGGCCGTTACGTTATTAGAGATTCTTAATAATGGCCCTTCCAGACCTCCCCCGTTACGTTACGAACCGTTAAAACAATTTAAAAATAACGGCCATTATTTTCCGTTATTTTTCCATTTTAACGAAAATTACAAAATAACGACCGTTATTTTCTGTTTTTTTTTGTTTTTGAAAATTAAAATTGAAATTTCAAAATTTGAATTTCAGCGCCATTTTTTCAGTTATTTATGTTATTTTCTCATTATTTTTCGTTTTTACCTCTGAGCGTTACAATTCGTTATAACGGAAAAACGGTAATGCCCCCAATCCGTTATACCATTATAACGGCCCCCTTTAAAACTTGGATCAAACATCCATACAATCAGCGTCTTCTAAACATATGCCACCTGGCACATATTGTGGGCAGTCATCACGGGCGGTGAGTGAATTTTAATCTTCATCTAGGGGCCAAATATTATATATATTTCAAGGAAGTTCAAACCAAAAAGTGAATGTTTGCGGCCATTTTTGGCTGCAAACATTAGCAGCTCAAATCGTAAAAAATATGGACTCAAGGAAAATATTTACCTAGGTAAATAATTGTGGGGTGCAACCAAGCACCTAGAAATGCAAAAAACATATTGCAAATGTTTGCAAACAAATATTTGCGGCAATACCAAGCAGGGCCTAAGACTTGCCTGACCACCCACAATATAAGCCATGTGGCAATTTATTAGAGGACACTGACCGTATAGATGTTTGACCCTACACTTGAATGAGATTTCTCTTTTTGATGTGTGCCCCTTCCTGGAGTCCGCCACGACAGGAAACGGGGTGTGCAAATATGCGCTTCCTTTAATAATTTTAGATAATATCTTCGCATCTCCTTCTCTAACGTATCTTTGATGGCTTAAAAAGGGACGGTCAGATATCAATCCTGGGAAGAGACCCAAACCCCAGTCTCGAGATTCTTCTGCGAAGGCAAGTGGGAGTGTAGGACCCACTATGGAATTATTTCTTACAGTGTGTGGACGAGAGAAGGTGCGTAGAATGCACGCCTAAGCTATTTAATTACAGTTGTTTCCTTCTTGTACCCATAGTTCATCAGCGCCGTTGGAACTTGACAAACCGACCCTTAACCCCAGGTCCAAAGACGATTAACCCGAGTCGGTTTGTGAAGACTATATAAGGGCCTTAAGAGTTCGTTAAATAAACCGTCACATATCTTACGTCTGTGTGGAAGTTTCGTCTCTCACTCTCAGTCAGGTAATGATCCTCCTTTCCATTAATCCTATTTTTCCCTGGTTTAGTTTTATGAACTCTTCTACAGTTTTGTTCTTAATTGTGTAAGCTGTGCGATTCGATTGGTGGGTTTTTTATTTTATTGTTTGATTTGATCTTGCTGTTTCTCGGTAGATTTTGTTAGTGTCTATTTAGCTTGATAAATAATCCGAGAATTTGTGTAGATTGTTTACTTTCTATTTGCAAGATTCGATTTTGGGTTGGGTGATTTCTTTTCCAGGGATTTGGATTTCTATCTGCTTTTATGTGTGGCTTTTTATTAGCTTTTTTGTTAGTTTATTTGTGATTGTCTCTGTAGATTAAAGGAGAACACGTTTTATTTTTGACAATCTGATTTTTTTTTCACTGATTTTTCATTACTAGATTCATAATTTTTATCTGTTCCTTTGTTTTGTTTGGAAATTTTTGGCATTCCCCCATGTTCTCTTTGAAAAAGCTGAGTTACCCCAATGATCCATTGCACCGTCTATGACCATGTTGACCCAAATTGATTTTTTTGAAAGGACGAAAACACCCATTTCTTCAGCTTTAGATCATAAGAACATATGGGTTTGGGCCGAAACCCTAAGCCCAAATCAAACGCTGTGGCAGTTGACCGGCCATGAGACTCCGGTGAGCAATTTTAATCCCAAACTCAAGTCTTTTATGTTTTTTAGAAACATAATTTGTTGAGTTGGGAGATGGTGTATATGGTAAACTATCGGTTTTAAGGAGATTTATAGGAAATTACAAATACAAAAAAAGAGATTTAAAGGAAAAAAAGAAGAGAATCGAAAGGGGGCAAATAATCCAAATGGTTTGTTTTAAACATGTCTTTCTTTCTTTGGGTTTTTAAATTGCTGGTCGGAGTGGTAGTCGTTCGTCCGTGAGACTCTGATATGTTTGTTGAGTGATGGGTGGCCATCTTGTAGGAGTCGTGGCCAGCTGACCACCACAGCCATTTGATTTGGGTTAGGGTTTTGGCAAAAATTTGCATGTTCTTGTGATAGAAGGTTGAAGAACGGGTTACTTTTGTCCTTTCAAAATAAGATAAAATTCATCAGTCAAGTTGGGTCGAAAGATATTTAAGAGTAATGTCTTCCTTATGAAAAGCATCTTTATCTATGTTTGGTATATTTTTTCCCCAGTATTTTTAGTTAAGTCAAGGACCTGCATATTCACACCAATAGAAAGCATCTTTATCTATGTTTGGTATATTCGTTTCCAGTATTTTTAGTTAAGTTGAGGACCTGCATATTCACACTAATAGAAATATTTTATATTCTGGGTTTGGGAGATTTAAAATTTCGACCAATTTTAGCGAAATCTTTGATTTTTTTTATTTTTTTTGTTTTATAATTTGAAGTACTTTGACCCAAATTTCAGAAACTTGCAGATCTTGTTTCTGGGTTTGAGAACTTATACCAGGTATTGTTTCTGGATTTGAGAACCTATTCCATCAAGAGATTGTATATAGAAAGTAACTTCTGGATTTTATCTGATATGTGGAAATTTAAATTTGTGTGCTTAAGCAATATTTGCGGTGATTGGGTATAACCTTTGCACCGTGTTTACAGTTGTATCATGTTTGGATTTTTAATTTAGGTAAGTTGTATGCAGGGAAATTACTGACTGCACATTTTATTTATTTCAGCTTGTTTGTTTCAACATCTCTTATCAGCAAATTACATGGTTGAACTCGACGTCCAGATCCCTACTGCTTTTGGTACGTATGCTTTATCCTTCCACTTGTCTTGTGAGTTGCACTTAGCTGTATGGAATGCTCGGAGTTGGAGATATGACATGTAGGGGTGTCTCATGAGTCGGGTTCGGAGCAAGTATCATTGTAGGGGCTTAACCCCGCTTACTAACTGGGTCTATAAATGGACCTGAACCCAACCAAATGGAAGGTTGGGTCTAATTGGGCATCTGGGTATTTGGGTTTTGCAGTGAATAGATTTGTATACCATGGATCCTGAACCCGACACATATGGGATTATTGGGCATACGGATGTAATTTTTTTTTGTGGTGAACAGAAAATTTGTTCTTGATACTCTGACCCAAATGTGAATGATAAGGTTTGGGTGTTAAATCAGAAACCCATTGACAATTAGTGAAAGATTTTGATAAGTTTCAGTTCTCACTGAACATTGAAAATAGCTTATACTTCTGTTATGGCAAATTTGAAAATCAGTTATGGCTCCTGATTCGAAGCTGGGGTAACAACTTCTTTAAAATATGTGCCTACACAGGATTTCATTTTTTTCTTTCTTCGAGTGATATATTCACTCTCTCGGATTGAAGCCGCCTGGTTTTTATCTAGTAATTTTTCCAATGTCTCTATTTGTAAGCCAACTAGTTATTTCTGGCTCTTAGATTTATTTGCACCTATCCAGCTGGGGTTCTTGTTATGTTTTATGTTGCTGCTACATAGAGCAGCTTGTTTTTTCATTGTGTTGGTGGTGTGGGACTGAGTTGTGCACTGGTTGGTGGGTGCAGATCCATTCGCTGAGGCTAAGGACTTGGCTGCCCCTGGGGCAAAGGAGTATGTCCACATCCGTGTACAGCAGAGGAATGGAAAGAAGAGCCTGACGACGGTTCAAGGGCTGAAGAAAGAACTCAGCTACGAGAAAATACTGAAGGATCTTAAAAAGGAATTCTGCTGCAATGGTACAGTTGTTCAGGACAAAGAGCTGGGCAAGGTTATTCAACTACAAGGCGATCAGCGGAAGAACGTCTCCAACTTCCTTATTAAAGCTGGCATTGTGAAGAAGGAGCAGATCAAGATACATGGTTTTTGAGCAACTGAATGTCAGCTGTAATATCAACTTTAACTTCACCTCTGTACGGGATACAATAAAGGTGGAGGCGTATGGTTTAGTAGTTAATTTGTCTACTTTTGGTTTGCTTTGCTTGTTTCTAAGGGTTTCTATTGTATGATTGAAAGATAAGCTATCCAATGGCTGTATTGAATACTATTGAGAATAAAAAGCACTATTATCATCAATGGCTCGCCCTTCTGCTATCATTTTTTACAAAGTTTTTCCTTCCCAGAGCCCAACATGATTAACAAATGAATGGCTTGATCAAGTCTGCCCCCGACCCGCCAAATGATGGGTTGTGTAATGTGCTAAACATCTGCTCCACCAATTGCGAAATGTGGACGCCGGTGCAACAACAATATGAACCACTGAACTTATAGATCATTTGGGACTAATTGGTTTGATTAGACTTGACTGATTTTCTGGCTTGGCTGGCTCAAGAGGGTTCTATGCATTTCGCAACCTCAGTGTATCTCCTAAGTAGGAAGTTTTAGCTTCCCGCTGGACCGGTCAATCGAGAGATCAAAAGGGCTTACTACTTTATGATATGCATATTTCTGAATGAGAGTTCATGGTTCCGTGACAGAAGAAGTGACAGAAGAAGTGGGAGAACGACGGGAGTTCGGATGACCAACTCATACCCATCCCCCGCGTTACGTAAATGTCAGTAGCCATGTTGGTGTGGAGCTGTCGATCCCCGGCAAAAACACTTGGAGGCTCTATGAATTTCATTTCCCCGCTCGGACTGACAAATTTCTTTTTCCCAATCTCTACATGTTGACGAAGGGATCTCTCAGCTTGTTTGCCTTCCCCCTTTTTTCCTCCCTACTTTAACAATTCTTAAAAGTTAAAATCTGGCAAAGGAAGGTTAATTAATTGGCATGACGTGGAGGACCCTATTTTAACAATTCTTAAAAAGTTAAAATCTGGCAAGGTAGGTTAATTAATTGGCATGACGCGGAGAAGAGCACTATCCCCATGGCGAATCCAATCGAGGGAAGGGTCAGATATCAGATGGGTATGCTAAGTGTTAGCTCCAGCAAACTTTTGGTGGGACAATAGGAAGTCGTCATTGACGTTGGTATGCAAAAACATCAACTCCAGTGCTTTAAACACAGGCACAGCAAAACTTCACTACCGTACAAAAAAAATGTAGAAAACGACTTGGAAGACGATCATTATCAATAAATAATGGAGGGTGCTTTGGCAATTTTTGGACAATTTTTGTTTGTGCGCTTACACATAAAAGTCCAACCCAACAAACTAATTCTTCAACCACCCATCAAAGTTTCTAAACCTACCAGTCTTACCTCCCTTCCCTACTACCCATTCTTCACAAGATTTTGAGAATCACATTCTCCCTCCCTTCCTATTAATACTACTACTACTCCTAAAACCTCCCGTGTTCTTACTCTTTTCCCTTTAGTCAACAAGCTGATTGGAGTTCCTTGTGAGAAAAAAATGGGTGACTTGGATCCTTCATCTGATGACACTTCTGATGATTCTAGAGGTGCCCATTTGAAATTAACAGATTTTAATCTTATTTGAAGTAAAACCCATCTTTGTTTTCCTTCTCTAATATTGATCTTGGGTGTCTTTTTTTTTTTTCAGAGGTAACAAGTCAGGATTCTAAGGTGGAGTTCTCAGAAGATGAAGAAACACTCATTGCTAGGATGTTTAATCTGGTTGGAGAGAGGTTTGTTGTTGAACTAAATTTTTTGTGTTTTGTTAGTTTCAAACTAGTATATTTACTTAGTTTGGTCTGGTTTTATTGATCAGATGGTCTTTGATTGCTGGGAGAATCCCCGGACGGACGGCGGAAGAGATCGAGAAGTACTGGACTTCGAGGTATTCTTCAAGTGAATGAACAAATATAAACCCAAATGGATACAGAATTCTGTTTGGGGGAAATCGAATGTTTGCAGCTTCATCAATGGGTGTAATTGTAGAAAGAGAATAAATTTGCTGTAATAAGATGTCATGGGCCCTTATGAAGCTGTTGATTGATGTAAATATGTAAGATAGTGTTGGATTGCATGAAAAGAGAGATTTTTTTCTTCTTTTTTTAGTTTTTTTTTGTATATTGCAACTGTAACTTTGAATCTCTTAACAGTTGGAAAATTACTCTCACAAAGAAACCAGAAAATTTTCTCACAGAATATGCCTAATTCCTACAGATTTTAAAGAACATCACTAAGTTGTATATGTGGATACCATACATCTTGAATTCAAACAAATACCATACCTCGCCTGTCGATCTTTCAAATGCGATGATCATCGGGTTGGGCTGATCATGGTTTTAATGATGCTCTTATAATGGTTTTAGATCATTTTGGCCATTATACATATGCTGTTGTTGACCGTTGACGCGTTATATGGTCCTAATATAAATTATGTGATGCAATAACCTTTAATGATAGAGTAAATAAAAGCAAAATACCCCTTTTTCTTCTTATTTATATCGCAAATTATGGAATAATTAAATATAGTATGTCAAAGAGCGGATTTAATTGCATTAAGTGTCTATAATGGATTTCTTCTGTGTAATACAAATTGATAGGCCACAAAAGGAGGGGCCACAAAACTTTTTCGTTATCATACTTGAGTTATAACATTTGAATTTCTCTGACATTCCGTGTTCTCCAAATGGATCATATCAAATATTTCACATTTTCCATGCTCATCTCTATTTCAGGTATTTAGAAATCCTCTCTGTTATAATGATAAAAGTAAATAAAACAAAGATGTACCGAATGCACATGATTATAGGGAAGAATTGTATGCGTGATACGACTGCAAAAAGTGTGGTCGCAGTAATAGCACATGTTGAAGTGGGATCCACCTGTTTTAAAAGGAGATATTTCAAAAGTGACGTCGACCCCGCCTCAACATGTGGTTTTGATTACTGCAACCTCACCTTTGCAATTGCGATGTGACATACAAAGTTTTCTCCGATTATAGTGAACAATGGTGCTTTCCGAGATTTTGGAGGAAGAATTATCTACCTATTCCATATTATTTGAGAAATTTGGGATTTGGCTTCATCCTTGAACATCTCATTCTCTTACGTGCCAATATCGATGAATGATTTGGCGGATTGTCTGTTAAAGAAGATGTCTTTAGAGATGATCAATCTACTTTTTGGTGTGATATCTTTGTTTGTTGTTTTTTCTTTTCCTTCCTTTTTATCTCTTGTATGTCTTTGCTTTTGCTCCAAGAAATTTATCGTTAACAATATTAAAAGAAAAATGGCTATCTTGCTTGTCAAAAAAAAAAAGAAGAGGCTTTTGTAACAATAATGACTGTTATTTTCATACTAGGTTTTGAACACCCTTTGGTGCACTAAATTTTCTCTGCATGGGTAATGGAGACGCAGAGCTCCAACCAAAGTGAGGTTTCTTGCGTGGTGTGCAGTCCGAAGTCAACTTCAAACTATGGATTTTTTGTGGAAGAGAGGGGTAATAGTTGTGGATCACTCCTCCCTATGCTTACAAAGTAGGGAATCAGTTGATCATTTGTTCCTTCATTGTAGAATTATATGGCTTATATTAGACAGGGTTACTCAGGGAGTCCGAAGTTATTCTTTGCTTGGAAAGGGAAGGGGGTCGGTAACCTCGGTAGGAGGATGTGGGCTTTGACACCTCAAGCGGTAATATGGGGATTGTGGAGGGAGATAAATAATAGGGTGCTTGAAAGCAAAAGTATTCAAGTGGAGCAGATCATTTTGGAAATCAAAGCGTTGGTTTACTTTTGGAGTGAGATGTTTGGTGTTTGTTCTTTTTGTTGTTGTTTTGCTTCTTGTTGTAATTTGTTTTGGCTTTTGGTAGGCTTCCTCAGCCTTTAAAGGTCTCATCTAATAAATATTTTATACTTATCAAAAAAAAAAAATTCATACCTAAATGTACTCGAAGTTAAGGAAAATGATGTTTTGGCAAATTTGAAATTATGCTATCATAATTTTCTAATAATTAGTGTTTCGATGGCACAACGGATTACAATCTTATTTCCGTAAAAACCATGTTTACCCTGCTCAAGGCTCTAATTCTCCTCAATTTTTGTTTTGGCAATTGACAACTATTATTCACAGAAAGCCAAATCGTCTATTAAACAATACTAAATTGAATGTCTCAATAAGACAATAAACATGGTGGTTTCGACTACAATGCTAGCTTTGTCTCGGCCTAGGATAAGAGCAGGTCGACTGTTCAGCCTCCAAGGGGATAAGAAATGAGGGATACCATATCCGAAAAGGTGCGTAATGGCTAACAGTAATGCCTTGACCCTGTTATGTTATTTAAAAATTAATGGTTTAATCTGGAATAAACGGATTTCCGTTATTACAAAAATGTCGGTCATTATAAACTATTTTTTTTAGTATTATTGAGGTTTTTTTTTGAAAAATAATATTAAAATATTAATATTTTGACCTTTTTTTACTCAGACATGACTGATGTTAATTACCCGGTATAATGGTCATAATGGTAACGAACCATTTAAAATGCACTTATTTTGAAAAGAAATGCATCAGAAAAACATATATATATACTTGAATAAGGGGACGGGCCCCTTTAGGGAAGTTCCTCAGTTATCTTTGCAACCAAACACTTCCATGAAGTTCCTACTTGGCAAATGCGAAGTCTGGGTATGTATTCTTGGTTCGTTCATGGATAGAGAGGAGGGACCTACAATATCCATGTCAAAAGTCAATTTGATCTATGGACATTTTTCATCTTTCTTTTCCGGGCCATTCTTCAAGGGGTAGTTCTAGTTGCACCCCCTTTTTGTAAGTGCACCCACTTTATGTGTGCACCTACCCCAAACATAAAAATTTATAAGTGCACCCCCTTTGATTTGTGCATCTACCTGAAACCCCTTCTTCTCTTTGCCATCGTTGAGCACCGAAATCCCTTTCTCACTTTGTCACCACCACCACCACCTTCTTCCTTCCTTCTTTATTCCCTTTTATTCTTCTTCCATCGTTCTTAAAAAAATCTCAATGTTAGATGTGAAGAACATTTTAAAAAAAAAAAAAAAATCTGGAAGTTCATGTCGGCTTTGAACTGCCAACATAGCCAAAGTCATGTCGGCTCTGAACTATTGACATAGCCAAGGACATGTCGGTAGAGCCTGCCGATACCACCTAGTCCATGATGGTAGGGTTTGTCAACATCATCAAGTCCATGTTAGTAGTTTAGAGCCGACATGGCCTTTGTCTTGTCGGTTTTGAACTACCCACATGAACATTTTGAGAATATAAAAAAAATTATTCTCCATTTTAGTTCACATCCAACACTGGGGAGAGAAAGAGAGAGATGGTAGGGGTGGAGGTGATGTTCGTGGGGTGGAGAGGAGAAAGAGAGAAGGAGATGACGATGGGGTGGTGGTGTGTTTTGAGAGGAAGAATAAAAAAACAAAGGAGAGGGGCGGTGTACATATTAAAACTTGAGGGACACTTTTATCATTTCAAAAAGTGATTTTTAGTTGTTTAAGGGATGCACTTACAAGAAAAAGGGGGGGGTGGGTTTGACACCCTTCTCCAAATTGTAAAGGAATGGAACGGTTGAGTGGATGCTATCACCACCTTTAATCAACTCTTTCCATAAGGGGCCTCCTAGGTTGGGCCTATCAAATATTAGGTCCCACACCGCTGCACCTATTCAGATATATGTCCAATAGAGTGTCCTCTTAGGATATCCCATGTTGACCCTAAATTTCACTGTCGATTAATGATGATCATTTAATCAGTACTATTTATCAACCCCCCACCTATCACTGAGGGATTAGCATCATTTGTAATATAAATTCATGCAAACATCTTATTATAAGAAGGGAAATTTTAGTTGCACCCCACAAAATGGAAAATCACCCCACCTATTGAAAGAACTGTCAGTAGTACATTGTACAATCTAGGCTTCATTTAAGTAATTATTTTGTAGTATGTCCTAATTGTAAGAACTAACAGTAGTACATTGTACCGTCTTTATTGATTCCAGGTCTATAAATAACATCAACCCTTACTAATTAAAGAAAATTGACTAACTAAGGAAATATATCTTTGCATGATTCTCTTTAACAAAAATGAGAACTAATTTATTGATTCTCCTAATTCAAATCAATAGATCTGTTATTCAAAATCTTAACAAATTGATTCAAGGTTACACGACTCCCACAATCTAGGCTTCCACATAGGCTTTTATGATAGGTTGGGTCTCAACATCCCCGCCTCCCTGAATTACAGCTTGTCCTCAAACTTGAACTCAGAAAAATGGTTGTGTAGTTTATGGAAATCCTCCCAGGTGGCATCTTCAATCGGGGTGGTTTTTTGGGTGGATTGTTTTCTTCATTTGTCGTTTCTTCCTCTTTAGGCCACTCTCTATCAATAAGAAGTAATTGTGTTATCTTATGTCTATGTCCTGGCTCGAATTGCTCATTGCAATTAAAACAAAGCTCTTTATCCTTGCATTCATGCATCTCCAAGGGGGTGAGGCATCGAATAGGAGGGATAGTAGATGAGTTGTTGGGAGGTTGCAGTGATGCTGGAATGATTGTTGGTGGCTTGATACTATTCATACTTTTTGACAAGCTTCTACAAAATTCTCTTTCTTCAAATAGCCGAGCCAATGCAATGGCTTTAGAAAAAGACTTGGGTTTATGTGCTCAAAGCTTAGTCTTCAAGTCCCCATGCAACCCACTTATAAAACAATCAATAAATAATTGGGACGACCACCCTTGGGTTTGACTAGACAAGTCTTCAAACTTGGCTCGATACTCTTTGATAGAAGATGTCTGTCGTAATTTAGTCAAGCTCCCATTAGTGTTTCCATAAATAGTTTGCCCAAATCAAGAGAGTAGGGCTTGCATGAACTTAGCCCACGAAGGTGGGTTCATTCTCTGATGTCCACTCAAACTAGCGTTAGGCTTCTTTTTCAAGGTGGAATGAAGCAATGGTGATCCTCTGGTCATCATTGGTTTGATGGTAGTAGAAGAAGCGTTCGACTTGGGTAACCTAATCTAATGCATCCTCTCCGGTCCCAAAACTTTAGGAAGTCCAGTTGGACAATCCGCATCGGAATCGAAGAACTAGCAAGTTGTAGGGGTCCTTGTCAGCTGATGATCCAGCTTGAAATGGTGATTTGCCTTTAGATTGCCCCTCATGTAGTTGAAGTAGTGCTTGAATGCTTTTTAATTGTAGTTGAAGAGTGTGGTTCCGGTCCTCCATACTAGAAAACCATGCTTCTACCCGAGCTTCTAAGGAAGACAAATGCTCATCTATTGATTCAACTTCCTTAGGGTTTAATTCTTGGAAGTTATGATTTTTCAGCTTTGGTCCCATTGCAAACAACTTGCTTTGATACCCATGTTAGGACTCCAAATCCCAACGCACTGTTGCAGAATTTAGGAAAGATGATTGAGAGAGAAAATATAGATTGAAAATTCCTTTTTATCGTCTTCATTGATTCCGCGTCTATAAATAACATTAACCATTATTAATTAAAGAAAGTTGACTAACTAACTAAGGAAAGATATCCTCGCACGATTCTCTCTAATAAATGGAAACTAATTTATTGACTCTTCTAATATAGATCCATAGATCTGTTATTCAAATTCTTAACAATTTCATTCAAGGCTGCACGGCTCCCACAACCTAGGCTTTCTGATGGGTTAGGGTTTGAACAAGTTACTCTTCTCATCTATTCCTTTGTGCGTCCAACGACAATGCGGTTTCCTCGAGAGGAATGGTTTCATTGGAGGAGAAGAAGGGAGGAGAAGGAAGATAGGTTTGAAGTATGGGTGCTTTCCAAATACTTGAAATTTGGGTGGGGTGCGTTAATAAGTGGGGGTGTTTTCTTTGAAATTGGGGAGGAAAGACTCTTCACCGTTTCGTTTTCCTACACTATAAAATTCCAACCAAAAGAACCTCCCAATGGAGTGAGAGAGGGAGGGGGAGAGCATGGAGTTTGAGCAGAGAAAGGCAGCTACACTTGCAGCCATATCGTCCTCAGAGGCAGACAGATCACCCAAGGGCACGTTAGACACACCCATAATACCTCTTCTCAAAGCCCTTAACCTACACCCCTCTTACTACACCACCAGCTCCTGCTCTGGCCGTATCTCCATTCTCTCTCAACCCCCTCCCAACACCACCACCACCACAAAGAAGAAAGCAAGAGGAGGCTCTTGGCTCTTCATCACCCACGACCCAGCCGATCCCGACTCAGTCATCGACCTCCTCTTCCCAGTACCCAACTCAACAACTCGTCCGAGTCAGGACGGTGACCTGGTTTTCCGATTCGAACCCTTCATCGTTGCAGTCGAATGCAAAGACATCTCATCAGCACAGTCTCTGGTCTCAACGGCTATTTCTTGTGGGTTCAGAGAATCGGGTATTACGAGTGTACACAAGCGCGTTATCATTGCAATACGATGCTCTATTCGGTTAGAGGTGCCGTTGGGATCGGTTGGTCAGATTTTGGTTTCTCCCGAGTATGTTCGGTATCTTGTCGGAATTGCAAATGAGAAAATGGAGCTTAATAGAAAGAGAACTGAAGGTTTTCTTCAAGTGTTAGAGAGCAAATTATCGGCCAAGCAAGTGTTGTTGAATGAAGTAATGCAGGCTGAAGAGCAAGAGGATTGCTGTACTGAAAATAAAGGGACTGTTAATTCAACCCAGTTGAAAGTTAGAGATTCCAATGCGGAGAGGGAAGATTATGATACCCATTTAGGTAATTTAATTGTTTACGAGAAGTTCTGATTAATTGTGAATGTGAAGGACTTTGAGCTGTTTGGCTTAATCTTGTTTTAAATTTTATGTTTGCTGTACTACTTTGATCGAAGTTGTTGAGTGAATCTCATATTAGTTATGAAGGAAAACAAAAATGTATTAAGATGTTTGATTAACTCCTTAGAAGAAGCGAATTAGAAAATTGATTGCTTTGCACATTCATAATTGGAGCAGAATTGCTTGAACTTGTTACAAATAATTATTAGAGGATGCTCATTGAAGAAGACAGCCATTGTGTTTAGTGAATGATAATGACATTCTTGAAGAACATTAGAATATATTATGATTGTGTATAAATGTCTGTCTATGTATGTATGCATTCTCATACATATGTAAGCCTGTGAGGACCTTCGGTTGTCTCCTATCAAAAGTGAAGCACAGCACGCAATGTATATTCGCGTACTAATTAAGGGTTTAAGACATGGTGATAAATGTCAAGTTCTGATGGCTGAATGCACCACATCAGGTGAGATATTCTAACAATGTAACTTGGGAGTAGTCTCCATGGTAATTCTTTATTAATACACGTCTTGTAGGGGCTGTTTGGATGGCCACAAGATTAAATAGTGCAAAGTGAGATATGATCGGAAATATTACTGAAAAAGAATCACCTTTTTGCCTAGTTGCTGCTACCACTGTTTTGAAAATTGAGATTAAATTAAACAAAGGGAGGCATAAAATCAGTTCCTGCAGAGTGAGATACGGTCAGAAATAGTATTGAATAAGAATCGCCTTTTTTGCCTAGTTGGTGCCATCACTGTTTTGAAAAATGAGATTAAATTAAATAGAAGGAAGGCTAAAAATCAGTTCCTGTGTAGAGATATTGCCAATATACACCATCTTTAACCTTTGATTCAGCCTCAACGTTGGCACTTCTAAAATAAATTTCTTCTAGCCAAGTTGCTGCCACTGCTATTTTGAGGTTTTTTTTGGGGATGAGCAAATTACAAGGCACAATCTAGCACTGTCCAAATGCACAGATGCCCAACATGTTGTTGGGTCAAATTGAAAAATAGGTCTACCTGTATTTTGTATGATATCAAAACAGTTACTTTGTAATCTTGTCTTCAAATAAGGGTTCTGTTTGCATACCAAGTTATTTCTTTTTAATAAAAATTTGCAATATATTTGTTCCCCTCGAACTATTTGTCCTTGTTCTCAAAATTTATGAATGCATTATCATGGTTTTTGTGAAGCAAGATTTTGATGTTTAGAATTTCAGAGGCTGGAAGAAATACCATTATATATTTTAATGCATGGCCTTGATGTCAAATTCATCGAATGCCGAAGTTGACATTCCCTTGCATTTTAAGTTCATGGAAGAACCCAGGTCTGCCACATTCTCCTGGAAAAGATTTTATTCTTCAGATCAAGGGCCCGCAAAACTCACTGTACTGATATGAACGTGCTTGGTAATTCTGATGACTTCACTTAAATACTAGACTACTAGACTACTAGTATTCCACAGTCAGTTGTTTCTATTGTAAGTTTGGGTTCGACTGCCCTACACCTTTATCTTTATGATGGTGAGTCTGAATCTATAATTTGTTGGCAGGGTCAATGAGAGCTCCTCAGTGCAGTATTTCTGTTGTCGAGATGGTGATTGTTGGAGAACCAGTTGAGAAGCTCTTTCTATGGGGTCACTCGGCCTGTTCCTTAAATAACACAGACCACAAAAATGTTCTGGTTTTTGGTGGTTTTGGAGGCTTAGGAAGACATGCACGAAGAAACGATACTTTAATGCTTGACCCCCTATCTGGTACATTAAAAGTAATTAATGTCAAGGGACCTCCATGTCCACGCTTGGGTCACACATCTTCGGTGGTTGGAGAATGTGTTTTTGTTATTGGAGGCAGGGGTGATCCTATGAAAATTCTGAATGATGTTTGGGTCCTGAACACAACTAAGAATGAATGGATATTACTAGAATGCACTGGCAATGTGTTCCATCCTAGGTGACGTCTTTAGTGCATTCTAAGTTCTTTTGGAAGACTTCCTTTTATGTGCTTCACTGAGTAAAAAGTGTATTGAAATGAATTTTTCCTTGGTAGGACATTTGATAATTATCTAGTCTCATCAAGGTTACCATTTTGTCATCAGCACACGCCAATTAAAATTTAATCATTTGGCAAAAGATTAACTCATGCTGTGGGGGGTTGTACCCACAGACCTGGGATTGAGTCTTTGGGGGGTAATTCCCAAAGACCTGGGTTCGGTCCCGTTCTTACCTTAGGGGTGGGGGGGGGTGTTGTTGTTGATGCTCAGTCATCCCCGAGCTAAAGGGATTCAGATTCGAGGATTTTGTTTTCTGGTGGGACCGGTTGATTTTGTAGTTTGCTCTTCCTTGCGGGGTTGCCTTTGGTGTGAGGTTTCAGCCTCGGGTTGCTCTTTCGGTTTCTAGCTGTCGTTGTTCTGTTGCTCCTTGGGGCCTTCTCAGTCCTGTTTTAATATATTTTCATTTTACCGATAAAAAAAAATGTTTAACTCAGAAAAAGTTAGCTTTTCATTTTAACTTTTTATCTACCTTTATGATCTCCTGAATCCTTATTTAAGGTTTCTTATTTCCTAGTTTGAGTTACAATTTTAGAGATGTATGTGTTGTTTCTTTTGCACGTCTAATTAAATATTAATGTTACACAGGCACCGGCATGCTGCAGCAGTTGTAGGTTCAAAGATATATGTATTTGGTGGACTTAACAATGAAATGATATGTTCTTCCATGCATATCCTGGACACGGAGAATTCACGGTGGAGTGAGGTAAGTATCCAGGGGGAATGGCCATGCGCTCGTCATTCCCATTCATTGGTGGCGAATGGGTCTCAGTTGTTTATGTTTGGAGGGTATGATGGTGAGAAAGCACTAGGAGATCTTTATTGCTTTGATATTAGAACATATCTGTGGAAGAAGGCCAAGGCAACAGGTAGAATGCCATATGCAAGGTTCTCACATTCTATGTTTGTGTACAATAACTATCTTGGCATAATAGGGGGGTGTCCTGTCAGACAACATTATCAAGAGGTGGCATTACTTGATCTGCGACTCAGTCTGTGGAAGCATGTGACGCTAAGCTCTGTTGGCAAGGACCTGTTTGTTCGTAGCACGGCCAATGTTATTGGTGATGATCTTGTTATGGTTGGTGGTGGGGCATCGTGTTATGCATTTGGAACAATGTTTAGTGAACCGATGAAAATGAGTTTGCTCCCGTTCACATCTTTAAATGATATCTTATCCCTTCTGACATGGAAGAGAAGCCTATTACACACCAACCTGAAGAGCTTATGGAGAATAATAACAGTGATTTTGTAGGTCCAATTAACCATGTACAAACCTCGACTGAAAGTTATAACCTAAATTACAAGACTGAAGTACTCGGTGGAAGTCTTGAGCATCACATTGGTGCTAAGAACTGGGTTCTACAACTTGAAAGAAAATATGCTAAACTGGGGAAGGACATATTAAAGAAACATGGATGGTTAGATCTTGGAAAGAAGGTTTATTCCCATGAAGATGGATTGCATATTTGTTTACCTGTTACAGAAACATTTTATGCCTTCTTTCGTGAAAATGAACATAATTTTAGCAATGCCTTTGATGGTCTAGATGGCCTTTATCCACAAACACCAGTTTCAATAAATGAGGTTTCTTGTCCGACAGCATTGAATCTTCTGTTGTCATGTGGTGGTTCTATAGTTGTAGATGAGGTAGCTGGTGTCCGAAAAGCTCCAAAATCTCCCCACAAGCTAATGAGTGAAGCAGTAGGCTCTTTGATAAAACGCAGGGGTTTACCACCATATCTGTTGGAGCAGATACCCACAAGGTTTGTGGTTTGTAATGTAGACTTTGCTCTGTCCTGTTTCTTTTAATACCTCCTGTAAGCCTCACTGATTAGAAAATTAATTTTGTATTTTCATGGCTATTACATGCTTCAATTAGATATTAGCTGCTTTAAGTGGGAGTTGCATGGGGATGTACTGGTGATTCCGTTGATGTACTTTCCATGTGTATTACAATTCAGTGTAACATTTTGCTACTTCAGGTGGGAGCGACTTGGGGATATTGTTGTGCTTCCAGTGACATCCTTTAAAGATCCAGTATGGGACTCAATTGGGGAGGAGCTTTGGCCTACTGTTGCCAAATCACTTGGTACACGTCGCCTTGCTCGCCAAGTAAGTTATCCAGAACTTGCATCTAATCGTCCATGTTGCTGAATGGCACCTTTTTTTCTTAATGTGTTTCAAAACTCAATTCTCTATGTTGATATAGTGTGGGTTGCTACATCTTGGTTAATTAAGCCCATGCTGGTGGATGTTTGACAGTAACTTAAAGGTATGATTTGAATTATGAAAATTTCTTGAAAGGGATAACATGGAGCAATAAACATAGTAGGAATGAAGTAATAACAATAACACACAGTTGGACCGTCCATACTGATAAAAAAAAGACTGTCCATAGTCTCCATACTCATTCAGATTAAGAATAAATAGACACATTGGGTTTTGAATTTAGAGGTCAGAGGGCTGAAAGCCTAAAGCTATTCATATCCATTCCAAAAAAAGACACAGTTCCTTTGCTACGATGGGCATTATTTTTGTTATGAAGTTTTTAGTTCGTTACATTATCTCCAAGGTTCTTGACTTACCGAAATCCTTGATACGTCTTGATTTGACCATAAAGGAGTTTCGATTTCTATCATGGTTCAAAGTCTTGGCCGATCCTGTTCTGGATCGGGTGATCTGGATCGGGATCGGCAGGCATCGATCCATCCGATATTGGAGTTGTCTCATTCGATATGTACTGTCCCTTAAGGGGCCTCACATCGTCTCGAGCAAGATTGCCCGAGACAGTTGGATTGCGCCTATCCGGATTGGGATTGGCACCCACTGATCCGCCTCCAATCCCGAGACTTTTATCGATGGTTTCTATCAAAATAAGTTCCTTTTCCTGATTGAGGACAAAAAGACTTAAAAAAAAAAAAAAAAAGAAAAGAAAAAGGAATATGCCTATTCACAATGAAGATGGAATGACATCTGGAAAATGGGCCTTTTCGAAGATAAGCGTTCTTCACTCCTGTAATCTCTGCAAGTCAAACAGTTGATAGCTGTTATCTGGATTCAATCTATCCAGGAAAGAGCTATCCCTGCATCCAAACACTGCCTAAATCTTTATTCGAAACCTGCTTCTCATAAAATCAGACGACAGAAAAAAAATTCTTGCCATGAGGATATTTAAGTCATTTTAAGTTTAATCAACGCTAGCAGTTATGGTTGATGTTTGACCAGGTAGGTCACTAGTAATATCTAGACGTGTCTCCAACTTTTAATGTTTATGTATTTACCAAGATAGAATTTAGCATGTGAACACGTGCCTGCAGGCACACATACATATGGCCAATGATGTCATAGGCCCAGTGGTGAATTAATATATTGTCATTATTCCCTTTTTTTCTGATAAATATCAGTATTCCCATTTTTTCAATGGCTTGCATTGAAAATACAAGTAAAGTATCAACTATCATGTTCTGATCATAAGGGTAATTAATAAAAAATCTCCTCTGAATTTCCCTCACCAAAAAATTCCCGAAATGAGATTGTGACTATCCTAAATCAGTCTCAAGTGAATTGGCATCTGTAAATATTCATCATGTGAACTTGATGGCTCTTCTAGGGTCGAATTGCGCCTACTGGAACAAGGGACAGTGCTTTGGAGATCCTTGTGGGAGAGAACGGCTGGGTTGATCATCGCGAAAACGGAATTCTTTATTCTTTTGATGCAACCAAGTGCATGTTCTCCTGGGGAAACCTTTCTGAGAAGCTTCGCATGGCTCGCTTGGACTCAAAGGATGAAGTTATCGTGGACTTGTTTGCTGGAATTGGATATTTTGTGCTGCCATTTCTTGTTGGGTATGGACTATTGTTATTTATTTGCTTCGACTTTGTCTAAATCTTAGAGGATCTGTTGCTTTGTTTATCACTAAAACCTAATGAAGTCTTTGTCTGTACTCTGTACTGACTACCGATAATATCACAGTGGACATTTCATCACTATTTTGAGATCTAAGGTACTGTTAGGTAGACCAAAAAGCCAATCTGTCTACCTCAAAGAGGGTATACATATGGCGCGCATGCAGGGAGGGGGGACACACCTGGAAGATCTTCTAGACCAAAAATTTGAGCTGATGAGATGATCCTGACTGCCATATCACATACTTTTGGATGGTTTAAAAAATGGTGAATGTTTGATAGATCTGATGGTTATTATAATTCCATCAGGTTGACTTTTGGCTAGGATCTTTCCCAGTTCACCCATGGAATGGGGCATCCCAACCCACCCCTCCTCTTGTACCCACTAATGCTAGTATGCCATTGGTGAACTATCCTTACTGTTTACTCTGATGGATTACCTTGGATTTCCTCTTTTTTTATTCTGTTGTAATGACAGTGTAATTGTCAACAGGGCCAAGGCAAAATTGGTTTATGCTTGTGAATGGAATCCCCATGCTGTAGAAGCTCTCCGACGCAATGTTCAAGCCAACTCCGTGGCTGATCGGTGTGTCATACTTGAAGGAGATAATCGGGTTATGGCACCTAAAGTATGCACCTTTTATATTTCTATTATTCAGTTGTATCTATATTGTTGTCCTAGGCTCAAAATGTAGAATTTTAGTGAAATTATAGCAACTTACATTTGCATAATAAATATTTAATTTACTTTGGTACAAGATTCGTCATGTTAATGCCATTTTCTTTGTTCAATGAATGAGGAAATCTTTGGCACCTGAGGGATTGGCTGGAATGACAGTCTACCAACAGCATATTGCTACATGTGGTGTATGTGCAGGTGGCTGGGACATGCCATTGGAGGGGTCCCACCTAAGAAATATCCAACACCACAAGTCAACTGGATCATATGATTTTAACCATCCATTCTGTGGGCTTTGTCCTGGACCCCTTCCTCATTATTTTTGGGAATTTCCAACAAATGCTCCAGATCGGATGGTTATGGTAATCCATTCGAGTCTATTTTTTGGTGCAGATCTCCTAATAAGACAGATTGAATGGTGTGTCCCATCCCTATGATGTACTTAAGTGTATCTCTATGCTATTGTTAAAGTGTCCTTGTGGGCCGGGCACCTTAGATTTAGTCGCTGTTATTTGAATGTATCAAT
Source organism: Euptelea pleiosperma (assembly GCA_035048495.1). Taxonomy (NCBI): domain Eukaryota; kingdom Viridiplantae; phylum Streptophyta; class Magnoliopsida; order Ranunculales; family Eupteleaceae; genus Euptelea; species Euptelea pleiosperma. The sequence goes on from CM068545.1 coordinate 7,352,354, forward strand.
TGTCATACATTCTTTTTTGGTTAAGTTATCAGCTGTCATACGTATCAACTGTGTTAATGCTCATTCCTTTTTTTCACAGCATAAAGGCATGAATCTAAAAGTTATGATAAAACATAAATTCCCTTGTACGGCAAGTTGCAAGAGCATTATGTTAAACTCTCATGAACTGATGAATAACCAGGTCTCCTGGATCAGGTTCTGGTCTTGCTTGAACTGACCTGACCTACTTAGAAAAGGAAAAAAATTATAATGATAATATTGTAGTTTTGACCCAAGAGGAAGTGTTTTTCTTGCTATTGATTACTCTTGATTGGATATTGTAGGCCGTTGCTGATCGTGTCTGCCTTGGTCTCCTGCCTACAAGTGAGGATAGCTGGCTGACTGCTGTGAGGGCATTAAGGTGGTGTATCCTGTCCTTATCCATATTCTTTTTCAATGACATTGTTGTCCTGGTAATGGTTTGTTAAGGAGAATGTTTTCCACTTGCTGGACAAACTGTTTCCTCACCCAAACTTATTTTCTGATATCTATACACAAGTATGTTTACAGGTGTCAATTATGACATTGGTACTAGCGGAGGTGAGGGATCCACTATTTGACAAGTCATAGATAGTAGATTTTTGTATGCCAAAAAGATGCCTATTAGGGTATATCCAATATGCTGGAATTGGTAGTATTTTAAGAGATGAAAGGGCTCTAAACTTATTATTTTTTATGGGCTCATCTGCAGTAAAAAATAAAATGAAGTGGAGGCGAAGGCACTCCTTGAAGACCTTAGAATATTCTGGTCACATTTCAGTGCTCCCGTGGTTGTGGAAGAAGCTATAAATGCCATAGTGTGGGCTTTGGGCATGTCAAAAGGTCTTTGGAGTCTTGCACATGTTTTGGATGATATTAGGGACTTACCTTTAGGCTAACAAATTTTGTATAGCCATACCTATAGGGGTGCCAAAGTTGAAGCTGAATCATTAAGGATGGTGTATACCGGCTTTCTTTATACATTGCAAGGAATCTTTAGCTGCTAGTAATATTATCTCTACTTGTCAAAGAAAAAAATAGAAATGAAAAAGGAAGGCAAACAATTGCATAATGACAAATAGTATTTCCAAATAAACTGTCTAAATTTGTGATCTCCTTGTTATAAAGGAGATAAAATGCATTTAGTCAAATTCATGCCCTTTAGGTCTTGTATTTCATTCTTTACCATTCACAAAAGAGATAAAACTATGATTGATCTAATTTATGTTGCTTGCTGTGTTGATGTTAAGACCCAAACCAATATGCCATGAGCACCTAGGCGATAAAGGCGTGTAAAACTTAGGTGTTGACCATTAGGATCCTAACATACCACCACGTTTCTGCATCCAATGTCCTCGGCGGCCTACTCTGTGGTCCAGGCAGCCCTTTCCACATGCTCGCTTTCACTGTGGCCTCTTTCTCCACAGGTCTATGTGGTCCAGGTAGCCTTTTCCACAGGTGGCTTTTACTCTATACTCTTTTTTCCACAGGTCGCCCCATCCGTGACTCGAACCTGGGGCGTGGGGTTGGCTTTGATACCAAATGTTAAGACCCAAACAAATATGCCAAAAGCGTCTAGGCGATAGAGGCGCATAAAGCTTAGGTCTTAACCATTAGGATCTTAACTGTGGATCAGCTTCTTATGTTTCTTTTTCTATTTTTTTCTTCTTGCACGTGATGATTTTGATTCATTTTTATGACTCGAACTTTTTGGGAAATCCTGATTTTGCAGGATTGAGGGTGGGATGTTGCATGTGCATGGAAATGTGAAGGACTCAGAGGAGGGATTGTGGTCGGAACGTGTTGTCAAATCAATCTGTGGCATTGCTAAATCTGAAGGTATTATCTCCTCAACCATGGATGATACTAAATTTTGGAGTCAAAGTTCCCTCCCTAAGCTTGATATGTTTTACGTTGATCACAGTAAAGCAGTTTCTGAAAAGAATTGATCAGGAAGAAATTAAGCATGACCCTTTTTTATTTTTTAGGTTCTTGTTGGGAGGTTTCAATACAACACTTGGAGAGGGTGAAATGGTATGGGCCACACATCCGCCATCTTGTTGCAGATGTAAGGTGCAAACAGCTACAGATGTAACACGGGGCACTTGAAATGGGTATGTTGCTTGTCAAGTAATGTTGTTTGATTGGTGTGTAACAACTGGGAGGTTGTAGATTCACTCCTACCTTAACAATTTTGTCAGGATCCTACCATTTGTTGGGTACCGCATAGGGGATCCTTTGGGCCAGAAGGTAGAAAAAGAAGACCTGGGAAGTTCTGAAAAGATCAGCCAGAAAAGAAAAGCCTTTTCTTCGGATGCTTGTGATCCCTCGACCAAGTCACTTTTTGGCCTTGGAGGTCTCTATGTGGTAAGACAGGATGAGGTGAAGATGTCCAGACCTAAGTATTCCTTGAAAAGAATTAGTCCACTCCTAAAAAATAAAATGTGGTTTCCTCTTAACTCTTCTTGAAAACTATGCCACAGTGTTTATGATTTCTTCATGCATCATGGGAAAAGGCAATGTTGATTTTCTTGTGGTGAGTTGAGTACAATTGTGTATTTAGGTGATATTTCATTAAATTAAACTTAGCAGTATTGGTTGAATATTTGCTCAAGTTCATGTTGTATGTGAAACCTCAAGGGGGTTTGGGATGCAGAGCATAGTTATGCTCTGGATAAACTAAATCCAAGATAAGATAAGATCTATTTGTTGTTTGGCTTGCAGGGATTATGGGCGTATGGAATGTGCATATCCTAAAAAAAGAGACCCTTTTGTACAATTATAGATGTATTTTTTTTTTCAAAGACAATTTCTCTCATCCAGTATAAGTGCTTGTCCATCAACATGAAACCTCTGCATCCTAACATGCCATTGGTTTCTTCTCTTTTTTGTGCCTGCTGCGATATCGAAACTTCAGCTTTTGTTATTTTCCTCCGAAGATGGCTTTCGTAAGAGTATTGTTTCACAGTGACGCCTTGCAACTGTCTTGGAGGAGCGACCCCAACAGTTTGCGTCTCGGTAATCTAATTAGCAGAAGAAATTTTGACAATTCTACAGAAATGCTGACAGAAAGCAATATGCAAACGACTGTCTATGTTTTGTACTTGACTTGATACAACCAGAAGACTTGATTGGCTGCTAAAGGATTTATTTGTGTATTCTCAACCTTTTAATTGTGTATTAGAACCTCCAAATCTTTCTAATTAAAGATATCTGTATGGTTTTGTTTCTCCTTGCTCATGTTTGTATTCTCAAGCCCACTGGCCTTTTCATACAGCCAAGCCTGGTCCTTTAGTAGGCTGGGTCTAAAATCCATTGGGCCATGATGGCCCATTAACACTCCTAATCAGAGGAAAAAGCATAGTATATCGAGTTTGGTATAAATTTTGTATCCCGAACTACCCAAAACTGCCACGTGGCTCACTTTTGGACCCCCTATTGGTGATTTCTAGCAGTCGGATTTGAGCTTTCTTATTTATTTATTATTATGAGGGGTTTCGTGAACATGCCCATGAATGGTTCCAAGCCCATAGTGAAAAGAAATACTCAAATCCAACAGCTAGAAATCACCAATCAGGAGGATTTTGGTGTGTAGGTCAACCAAGGGGTGGGACAGACATTCATGTGGTCAGTGGACCCGAAAGAGTATGCTACGTGTGGCAATTTTTGTTTACCAAACTTGGGTTGTGTTAAGGCCTTGGTGTACGTGTCAGACATTTTGGGAGGGGGACTTCGGGGGGAGAGCGAATCTTTTCTCCACCTCACACATCATCAAAATATATTCAAGGCCTTCCCACTATATCTTGAAGGAAAAATCTATGATACAGAGGGCTGTATCAAAATTTTGATGTGGAAATCCTTCATATTGACACGTGGCACTCTTTTGTGCCCACTGGCCTCACGAATGTCTGGCAAACACCTTACACCAAAAATCAGCATGATTGATGATTTCTATCTATTGGGTTTAAGTACTTTTCATCATGGGCTTGGAACCAACCCATAGGTCCGTTCTTGAAGCCCATAATGAAAAAGTGCTAAAATTGAGTGGCAAGAAATCACTAATCACGCTGATTTTTTTGTTGTGTAGGTCCATCAAGAAGTGGGCCATTCATTCAAGGGATCAACAGGTCCAAAAGAGTTTGACACTGGACAATTTGAGGGAATTCTGCATCAAAATTATATTACAAAGTTCTGTATCATAGAACGGCTCTATTTTGAAGAGATGGAGTGGGGTCCATGAATTCTAGTCGTGTCGCATAAGGTGTCTTTTTCTCATTGGTTAGAACTTAGCAGTAACCCGGTCCATGAGATCATTACTCTATATTAAATGAAATGTGTATCCAAAAAACGAATGGCTCTTGCTAGGGCGACAGTGCAGTTAATGTGGGCCACGTGTATTATTATGTCTAGTAGACTGTCCTTGTCAACTTGGTAAGTAGCGATGAATTGAACGGTACTTGTTAGACGATCCTGAACATCCAATCTGTCAACCATTTATACGGTTGATATTTGATAGCAATTGGAAAATATTATCTTTGACTGCCGAAAAGAGTGTGAGTGTAGGATCATTTGCTGGACCTGGATGAAGCATCCGCCACTTTCTACTTGTGGCACACGAATGAGAATCTCTATCATGTCTAGTCATCAAAGTTTTACTCCATCACCTGAGTTTCAGGAAGACAGCTGTTTGGCAGAATTATTTAAGTTTGCGGTGTGCAATTCATTAATTTTTAAAATAAAATTGGGATTAAATGACTGTTTTACCCTCGTGTTTTTGGAGACCGACAAGAGGTTAAAAGGGACAAAGAAGAATGTAAGACATTGGAATTTGGAGGCGCACCTACACATTATCTGGAGAAAATATTCGCTGTCCCGGAGGATTTCAAACTTTGAAGTCTCCCCCACCCATAAATGCCACGTGAAGCTCACTTTGGGACCCACTGGCCTTATAGATGTGTGGTGACTCTGGTTCACCTCTTGATGGACCTACATACCAAAAATCAGCTTGATGATGATTTCTAACAGTTATTTTTGGCATAAAAATGTTTAAATCCAACGGCCAAAAATGACACAACTAAAATGCTATTTTCTATGGATAAAAATCCTAATTAAACTGATTTTTGATGTGTGATCCATCAAGAGGTGGACCAAACATCCGTAAGGTCTATGAGCCCTAAAGAGTAGGAAAAAGATGGATCAAGGTATGCCTGAAACTGTTTCAAATGTGGAAGCACCATTTTTGGTTACTTACCGCTGTCATCTGGACCCACTGACCGCATGGACGTTTATCCCACCCCCTGATGTATATACAAACCAAAAATCACCCTGATTAGTATTCTATAACCATTAGATTCAGCACTTTTTTTAGCACTTTCTAAGGCGTTCTTATAGCCGTTGAATGTAACCATTATTTTTGTACTAAAACCAACGGCTAAAAACCATCAAACATGCTGATTTTTGGTACGACTGTCTATTAAGGGGTGGGCTAAACATCCATGCGGTCAGTGGGCCCAGATGGGAAAGGTGACTACCAAAAATGCCGCTTCCGCAATTGAAAAGATATCAGGTATACCTTGTTACATCACGACCCTAAAGAATATTCTACGTGGCATTTTAGGTGGGGTCTTCAAACTTTCCCCATGGGACATCAAAATCGAGCTCACTGGCCCCACTCCTTGAAAAGGATATCATACTTTGTGGGCCCGTCCGAACATTGTCATAACTCATAATCCAACAGGTGGTCGTGTAGCTCGCATAGTCTGGACCCACATTGCTGCGTTCGAACTTTAGTCTAAGCTAATAAAATATTATATAGGGTAAAGATTATTAAAGAAAGACCCTCCTTTCTTTGATACATTGAATGAATTTTTTTCTTTTAGGATGAGTTATGATAGTGTGCTCTGTAGTGTACCTCGTATATAGCACATCCCATTGTGTATGACATCAGACAATACAGATCATCAGATTTGTTAATTTTTCACAGTCAACCCCATCCAAATTCTACCAATCATTGGATGATCTGATTAAAATAGTGGATACGGTGTATTAGATACATTGTATCATATCATCTACATACTGCTATGTAATTTGTCCAACATACTGCTGCGTGTACGTTACTCCCTTATGTAGGCCAAGCTAGAAGCAGCTCATCTGGCCACGTCATTTCTTAGATTAAATATAGGGCTTTTTTGCTTTACCCCCTTACTTTATTGATGCAATTTGCATCTCACCCAATGTTTTCAAAATATTTGCGTCTCACGGTTGATCATAGATCGTCTCCGGATGGACATTCAAATATTTTTTAAATGACTATAATGACCTTGGGTAAGACGCAAATATTTTAAAAACATTGGGTGCGATGCAAATTGCATGAACAAAATAAGGGGGACAAGTAGAAAATCCTTATTTTTTTAAGAATAATTTTTTTATTTTTTTATTTTATTTTTTATTTTTTATTTTTTATTTTTTTTAGGATTGTGAGCTCAAAACCTTGCTTCATTTACTTTTGGCCCAACTGTAGGTGGACCTACAGACCAAAAATTAATTCGATTGTTAATTTTTAAGCATTGGATTAGAGTCTTTTTCTTGGGTTGATTTTATCCGCATCATTTGGGTTACAAAGATCCAATGGTTTGAAATCACTAATCAGGCTGATATTTGGTATGTAGCTCCATCTAGCGATGGGCTCAACATCCGTACAGTTAGTGACCTCTAAGAGTGTGCCACGCGGCTCATATTGTGGCCCCTCATCATCATTGATGAGGGACATTAGCGTGTTTAACAACCTGTGAAGGTGAGTTCCTTTTATAGTTCACAATCCTCCAAAAAAACAAACAGAAGATTGTGAAAAAAAATACAAAATTAAATCTATTTGTAAAAAATAATACTTGTTTTCAAAAATTGCAAAAACGAATACACATAGCCGTTTCTATCGGCGTCAATAAGTTTGCGCCATTTCCTTCGGCGCCAAAACAACTTTTTTCGATTAAACCCGATTTTTCCCTCACCGTTTTGATTCCGATTGAAATGGAGCCAAAGCGAATTTGGCTCTGTTTGAAATGGCGCAAAAACCATTTTGGCTCCGTTTCAAACGGAGTCAAATCTGATTTGGCGCCATTGCAAATGGAGCCAAACTTATTGACTCCGTTTGAAACGGAGCCAAAATGGTTTTGGCGCAGTTTGCAATGGAGCCAAATTCGTTTTGATGTCCAAAAAGTGCACGTCCAAAAAGAAATCGAAAATATACAGAAGCCCGCGAGTTATTAAGGATGAGCAACAGTCGGGTATGTGCACAACGGTCGAATAGCCGATTCAATCGGAGCCAAATCAATTTTAGTGCCGATTGGATCGGCGTCAGATCTAATTTGGTTCCAATTCAATCGGCAACTAAAAGGGCTTTTTGGGTATTACGTTTTGAAAAAGTTGTCGCCAATTCGAACGGCTATGTGTATTCGTTTTTACAATTTTTGAAAACAATACAAATAGATTTAATTTTATATTTTTTTTCACAATTTTCTGAAAAAATAAACCCTAAAAAAAGGGACTATTTGTTTGTCCCCCTTACTTTATTGATGCAATTTGCATCGCACCCAATTTTTTTTAAAATATTTGCTTCTCACACAAGGTCATTATAATCATTAAAAAAATATGGGGATGTCCATATCTGGAGACTGTCTATGGTCAACGACGTTGACTATGGTCAAAGGGTGAGATGCAAATATTTTAAAAACATTGGGTGAGATGCAAATTGCATCAATAAAGTAAGGGGGCAAAGCAAAAAAGCCCTTAAATATATTATATAAACCGGGTCACCCTGTTGTCAGTCGAAATCTTTGACCATCTGCTGACGTCACTAGTCATGGACTCACCCACTGCTCACCAGAAGTGCGTGATGTGTGAAGTGAAAGAGTGTCGGTGGCCGTCTTGAGTTGCTTGAGCACGTTGGCTCTGGCTTGGCTTTTGTCCTAGCCTCTAACATGAGTATTTACAGTATAAGTTTATACAAATAAACTCTCTACGAATTCAAATCTGGACCATTCGGTTTATACGTTGGCTAGCCCAAAAGTTACCACGTAAAACTAGTTCCTATACTTCTCTTTTTGGACAGCCCTGTCAACCAATCGGTGATATTACTCCAATGGACAAGTGTGAACTTTCGAGAATGTCAAAAAAAGGTGGAGCTGTTAGCGAACCAGCCTTCTCGCTTGGCTACTAGCTAAGTATCCTCATTGCATTGCTTCCATGCCCTTTGCTTCATTATTTTTATCTTAAACTTTGAAGGTCCCCTCCCAAAATGTTTGACGCGTACCTTTGTTAACCACCCTTGAACCCACTAACCAAGGGTTAACGTGGGTTGGGTTTAGGCCTTGAGGTACGTGTCAGACATTTTGGCAGGGGGACCTTCTAAGTTTGAAGGACTCAGGGACTCGCGAATTTTTTCCCCAATCGAATATATAACATCATCTTCTTTCAACCAACGGGAAGACGACACCTTCCTTATATTAATTGTTTTGAAGTATTGTATTGCTCCATTGATCGGGGGTCCATGGGTTACATGGTGGTGTCAATTTTTCATTGGTCAAGTGTACTGGACTTATTTAATTTGAGGTACAATTTCAATTTTGGCCAGTGACAAAACGACAGCACCATGCAACCACCATGCAACGTGACAATATCCATGGACCCCTGAGACAAATCTCAAAGATCATCTGGACCTAGGGACAACGATGATACAGTATTATCCTAGGGCTATCAGGGGGTTTCTCGAAAATAAGTAAAAAGTAGTAACAATAATTGGCAAGCATGCTTAGTTTTATTTTGCTGATATTTATTAGTTAGTTTTGGGTGGTCCGTGTCATGTCAACAAAGTATTTGTCAAAATCGGGTGGGAGTATCTCAACCATTGATATAAAGCATAGTTGATCTAAGCCCCACTCTTTATTATCCATGTAAGTGTCTTGAAATATAGATGGTGGTGGGAGTTAATCTCAGCCATTGATATGAAGCATAGTTGATCTAAGCCCCACTCTTTATTATCCATTTAAGTGTCTTGAAATATAGATGGTGAAAGCATGAATTTTAGTGTATATTGTTGAAATCTAAGGTGCATTATTATGTTCCTTATATTTCTCTTTAGGGTCGCTCTACGGGCACCGACGTCTTTCTCGGCTGGGCACCTACATGGGACCAAAATGACCTTGTTCTGTGTGGGCACCCCCCCCTCCCCCCTTCCTTCGTTTCTTTTCTCTCTCTCTCTTCCTCTCCTTCTCTCACTCCCTTCGTCTCTCTCGCCCCGTAGAGCTAGGAATTTTTGGTTTTATCTTATAGATTATAAACAAGCCCACGTGGGTGATATTAGGGGGGACAAAATGGGACGAAACGAGTTAAAATTCACGGGGTGCTTGACTTTGTAGCAGTCAGCAGCTTCGCTGACAGCCCGCAAGTCAAGTTTTATCCTATCAAGGGCTTTCTTTAGAAGAAGAGCCAATATAGGAAACTTTCCAAAGTAGTCTGGAGGCTGGACCATGGTTTTAAAAACGGCCATTTAAAAGGTAACGCCCCAAGCCCATTTCCGTTAAAACCGTTTAAACACGTTTTAACAGTTTTGAAAAAAAGGCCATTTTTTTGTTTTAATGGCCGTTTAATTCTGAAAAATTTGCTGAAAAAAAACGGACGTCAAATCCGTTTAATTCCGTTAAAAATCCGTTTAATTTTTCGTTAAAATCTATTTGTTTTTTAATTTTTAAATTTCAAAATTTGAATTTCAGTGCCTTTTTTCCCATTTTTTCGTTAAAATCGTTAAAACCATTAAAATCCGTTTAATTCTATTTTTTTTCCATTTTTGCCCTTGGCCATTTCAATCCATTTAAACGGTAATGCCCCCAATCCGTTTAACCGTTAAAACGGCCACCTTTAAACCTTGGTCTGGAGTATGGATGATTGGTTTGGAGGGGTGAATCTATAAATTGGTGCAAAATTTTGACATTGGAAAGTCAAAGCTATCCATAGTTAATGCAAATAGGTACGAAAAAATAAATGGGTATTTTGGGAATAACAAAAAAGTGCATACATCAATCCGTCAAGTTTGTTATAGAGTAGAATAAATATATACGAGAGACCTGCAAGGGGTAGGATGCACCATTAAAAGGTCTCACCTTAGAGAACTCCCACAAAAAAATACCGACTTAATCAGATAATCCTAACCATCTGATCAACCAATGCCCATGGACCCCAAAACGCATGTAGATCAGATGGTTACAACCATTTGACCCGTTCAATTACTTACATAGAAAATCTCATAAAGTAGGACACGTTGTATGGTGGATCCGGATCCACTCTATGTTTGACACACATGTAAAGCTGCACAGTATTAATGGTTCATAATTACAATATGGGTTGTTACAAGGTCACCAGTGGTTTGACTCAAACGAGCGCTTTTAGGCCCACATGGGAGAGCTCCAAGGGCTGATTTTAGGTGAGGATGATCTCCTCATCACTGAGATCATCCTAAGAAAAAATCAGACCATTCTGAAGTTTCAGACCCCCACCAAATTTGCTCTTCAGAAAATGAATAGCTCAGAACGAAGAGCACGATTTCGTGGGATCAGAAAACTCAGACTGGCTTGACTTTTTTGGAGGATCATCTCAATGGTGAGGAGATCATCCTCACCCAAAATTCAGCCCTAGGGGCTCATCCATGTAGGCCCCACAGCGTTAGTTTGAGTCAAAAGCCCTTCGACACTATAATTATCCTTATATTGAGTAGACCTTCGCCGACACCTGCAGTCAGCGACGCCGCTGACTGCAACCGTATGGATGTTTGGCCACTCACTTGGTGGACCTACAAACGAAAAATAAACCTGATCGCTGATTTCTAAGCGTTGCATTGAATTTATTTTCATGGGTTGATTTTAACCGTAGGAATTGGAGCATTATTTGGGTACAAAGATCCAAAGGTTTAAAAGCACTAATCAGGCTGATTTTTGGTTTGTAGGTCCACCTAGTGTTTGGCCAAACATCCACACCGTCAGTGTCCTCTTAAGAATATGCCACGTGGCCTATATTGGCTGCAGTCTGCGGCATTTCTGACTGCAGGTGTCATCGAAGGTTTACTCCAATATATGAGCCTGGGATGACAGAAAAGATAACATCCACAGTCAACTATTTGACATTTATCTGTTTGATCCTCGACAAGTGTTTTAAACTTCAAAAAAAAAGAGTTTCAAGGAGATGGGTTTGTGTACAAAAAAAAAAGGAGATGGGTTTGTGTTAGCAGTAAATGCTAAGTGCAGACAATTGTAAGAGCAAGCATCAGTTAACTCTCTTCCTTTCTTGCATTATTTAAGAACCTAAGTGGAGTGAAGGAAAGCAAGATCACGGATCTTTGGATAGAAAGAAAGATGGGATCCTCCAAAGCTCTCTTCTTCTTTGCTCTCTTATCCTTCTCAGCTCTGTCTCTCAAGCCTGCTTTTGCAGAGAATGAAGAGGACCCAGGTCTTGTGATGAACTTCTACAAGGACTCTTGTCCTCAAGCTGAAGACATTATCGGAGAACAAGTCAAGCTTCTCTATAAGCGCCATAAGAACACTGCATTCTCATGGCTGAGAAACATCTTCCATGACTGTGCTGTTCAAGTAATTAAACAAAACAAAATACTTCTGTTTCAGTGTTTTTCTCTTCTTTGTTGAAGATCTTTTAATGGGTTTTGTTTTTTCTTATTATTTTACAGTCTTGTGATGCTTCACTTCTACTGGATTCTACAAGGAGGGACTTGTCTGAGAAGGAGACAGACAGGAGCTTTGGTCTTAGGAACTTTAGATATCTTGACACCATTAAAGAAGCTGTGGAAAGGGAGTGCCCTGAAGTCGTTTCTTGTGCAGATATCCTTGTGTTGTCTGCAAGGGATGGAATTGTTTCGGTAGCTTCCTTAACTTGACCTCCTGATTTTGTTTCTCTTCATGGGTTTTCTCTTGATTTACCATAGTAACCTCGAAGTGGGGTGTTTGCTCCACAAAGTTTGATAGTTTTCATGGTTTTTTTCTCTGTAGAGTGGATCTTTCGTTTATTGTTGTAGATCTATACTGGTTCTCTTTATGCTCTTAGTTTTTTAGACATGGAGACAGGCCGGTTCTTCTGTTTCTTCAGAGTTTTCACTCAAATTTGAAGATTTACTTCTGTTATCTGAAAAGTACATGTAATTCTGAGTTTGACTGGTTTATAGCTCTGATTTTCTTTCTAAAGTAAGTCATGATCTATTTTTGGATGCATAGTTTTATAGGTAGTTAGGATCCTTTTGGGATACCCAATATTCCTACTTAATCAGTCCTTATATTTCTATTGTTTCAGCTTGGCGGTCCTTACATCCCTCTTAAGACGGGGAGAAGGGATGGTAGGAGGAGCCGTGCAGATGTGATTGAGCAGTTCCTCCCAGACCACAATGAGAGCATCTCTGTTGTCTTGGAGAGGTTTGGGGACATAGGCATTGACACCCCAGGAGTTGTCGCCTTGCTAGGTATACATACATACATGCTAACATCCTACATATGCAAATACACACATACATAGCATGCATACACTTGTAACACTTGTAACACCTGCATGATGGGGTACATCATCATCATCTCTAAAAAAAAATCATCCTCAGATCCACTGTTTCCTCTTAATACTCTGGGGGCCCACCATCTAACATAATTTGTACAACACAACACTCCATGGAAAAAAGAAAAGTTGGATCATGCATCAATCAACATCACCATCATCATAGATGCATGCATACATGCATCACCACAAGCATCTATCATTTGATGCATGCATGTATCATAAGTAAATTGACACAAGTAAATTCAATGAGAACTGAGTCAGCTTGATCAATCCATGATTGTATAAGATTAGGCACAAGGGATAGTAGATTCATTGAGTCAACTAACTGAGTCCTCTGATTTCTACAGGAGCCCACAGCGTGGGTCGGACTCACTGTGTCAAGCTGGTCCACCGTTTGTACCCAGAGGTGGACCCTGCACTAAATCCTGACCACGTAGAGCACATGCTCCACAAGTGCCCGGACGCGATCCCAGACCCAAAGGCAGTCCAATACGTGAGGAACGACCGTGGGACACCGATGAAGCTCGACAACAACTACTACAGGAATGTGTTGGACAACAAGGGTTTGCTGATAGTAGACCACCAGCTAGCCGCAGACAAAAGGACTAAGCCATATGTGAAGAAGATGGCCAAGAGCCAGGACTACTGGGCCAAGGAGTTCGCAAGAGCCATCACCATCCTCTCCGAGAACAACCCTCTCACTGGTACAAAGGGTGAGATTAGAAAGCAGTGTAATGTTGTCAACAAACATCACTAGTATGTATGAGGGAAAAGAGAGAGAGAATAAGATGGTTTTCATGCTCTAGTCAGAGGTATGATGATGATGGTGAATTGTTGTCCGTGTAGGTTTCTCCTTTTGTTTTTGTTGTGAGATGGTGTGATGATGGGTATGGTGTATGGAGGAGGCATGATGTATGTAGGGATGGTGTATGATGCATGGATTATAATGATGATGGTTGTTGATGGCTCATGCATACTCTCCCTCTCTCTCTTGATGACGCTAGGAATGATGGCTACAGGTTTTTGGATTGGAATCCAATGTAACCAGAAAAGAAAAAAAGGATGATAAAGCATCCATGGGTCCCAACAATGAGAGGAATGACCACAAAATACAAATAAGAAATATAAAAGGATGAGATTCCATGATCTAAGCTAATAAGCTTTGCACTTATCGATGGAGATGTCTTCCAATCAATTGTAGTGCCCATTGTTTTGGTTGTCCAATTCAATCAGTGGGCCATAACCGAAAATTACAGATAATCAAATAATCCTAACCATCTGACCAACGGATATCTTTTTACTAGACTATGTCCTATGACTACTCTTTATCGCTACTTTTAGACTGTTGATGGAGGGGCACCTTAAAAGGATCTTTTAACTGCCATTCTGTGTAAGATAAAAATACCTTTAAAGCAAGCTCCATTCATGATCGACAATCTAAAGATGACTGATAGAGCTCTTAGGAACATTCAGCCAGTGTGATTTGGAGGCTATGGTAGTGCAATTTCTGAGCCATTTACCATCCAAGAGATGACCTATCAACTGGGCAGTCCACAGAGAAATGCAGAACTTTGTTTTGGAAGCAGTCCCAAAGGATCTTCCACTGAATACCTTGATATCATGAATTCATGACCATAATTACCTAACATCTCTATTCCCCTCAAACATCCAAGAATTCATCCAATTCTATTTCGTAACCTCATTCTTCCACCGATAAACTCAGGTGGATGCCAAATTGAAATGGACAATTAGCGGCTCAATCGGTGTATGCTTGTCTCATGGCCACCCAACAACCTTCCATCTTGGGTTCAGCTACTCAATGGAAGAAAGTTTGGCACCTAAAATGCCTCAAAAATAACATTCCCACCAGGAAAAGGCTAAACCAAAATTTTCAACTGCAAGACACCAGCTGCCCTTTCTGTCCAGAGGACAAGGAAACTATTGAACATCTTCTAATCAACTGCCCCTTACTAGTTGTGGACACTGGACAGTAACGTTGCATACAGCAGGTATCTTCTTTTCTTCTTCTTGTTTTGAGGATTGAGTGCAATGGAGGCCCTGATGTCACCATTTCAATAATTGGGTCATGGCATTCCTGTCCAAGACAGGTGTTGATTGTTCTCTCCAATGGATGATCAATTTGACTATTCTATGGTGTATTTTGCTATTGTTGGGTCTACGGATCACTTTGGAGACATTTATTCATGCAAGATTTAACTATCTTGAGATGTTAATTTCTTCCATACTATGATGTCCAGTCAGTCACAGGAGCAGGACAAGAACTGTAAGGGGAAAAAATCTTAATAATAAAAGAAATAAGAAAAAATTCTATTTGTACCAAAAAAAGATAACAGTGACACAATGATGAGGTTGAAGCTCCAGTGATCCATTTTGATTAACATAACTGGAGACACATGATTGTTTGAGTCATCAAAAGGAGAACTTTCATTTAACATAAGATTTGTAGATTAACATGCTACCATGAACCATTGCTTGGGGATCAAGTAATCAGAATGATGCTATATGAGACGTGAAACTTCCGGAGTTCACATCTGCTATTCTAAAAAGGTCAAAACTGCAAAAATTTCATAATGCTTATTCCAAGAGAATTTTCCACTGCCATAAACATGTAATGTTTTAGTTGAAAGACCATACATGACAGGTTGTTAGTTCATTACTTACAAATTGTTGATGCCTTCTTCGGTTCAGTACTGCTTGAACTGCTATCAGAGTCACTATCAGCTTCCTCCAACTCTGCATTTTTCTTCCCAGTGGCTTCTGCCACTTTGGGCATGAATGGGGTGCTGGAGGGGTGACTGTAGTAAGGCTGTGGTTGATGGGAGAAGTAATTCGCAGAATGAGGGAAAGATCGGAACCCATACGAAGAAGGGTAAGGACAAGAAGGGAACGCATTTGTGTGAGGCCAATATGTCATTGGCATGAATAAGTTCGCTGGGTGTGGTGGAAACAAGGGATATGGTGTCGGGGTCTGACCTGTGTGGTAAGATATGTTAGGAGTGGAACTGGCAATTGGAAGGTTTGAGGTTGGTGGAGTATCTGTTAGGGTCTGAGGTGGCATGGACTGGAATGCTGCCACTGCACGAGCGTGGATAGAAGTATACCCCATAAGCCCAAATTGTGTAGGAGATACAGAGCTTGAAGGAACAGATGGTAGGATCGAGGATCTCAGTAAATTCTGAGGCTTACTTGTCAAGCTAGATTGTTTCTTGCCACTTGATTTTCTTGAAATTGCCTTCCCAGCCAACTGTTCTGTATTGGGGTTAGCCTGCTGAAGAAACGGATATCATTACTTCCAAACCAAGAAATTACTTCGTGTATAGTCCAGTGCCCCATAAGGATAATTGCTCATCTGGATGGTGCTTTGTGTCACAAAGTGTAAGGTCCTCAGTTGAATTCCAGTTTGCTGTGGTTTAATAACTCAAGCGAGTTATTATGACTCAGTGAAGTCATAATGCCCTTTTTGGTGAGACTAATGTTTTAAACGAGGCGTGGGGTGAGGCACTTCAATGGACTAAAGCGTGAAGCACAAGCAAACCTTTTTAAATGAATGGAAAAAAGTAGGATGAATCCAATTAAAAACGAGAAATTAAAAAAAAAAAAAAAAAAGACAAAAAATTTTTGGTGAATGAATTTTTTTAACCTAGAATTGCTTATTCATGTAAATAAAAAAGTTATTTCATTATTAATATTAATATTATTTTATTTATTTTTGTGTGGGGGTGGGGGGAAGTGAAATAAATTAATCTTTCTTAAGGTGCAACTATCTAAAATTATGGCCATCAACATTTTCATGTGAGGAGCATGCCTTTGACACGAGGCATTAGAAAGGCGTAAAGACATGAGGCGAATGCCTTTTATAAAACCTCGATAGATGAGGCATATGCCTTGTGAGCATTTGTGCTTTTTTAAAAAGCCTAGGGCATTTTGAGGGAGCCTCGAGCTTGGAGGCGTAAGCCTGAATTGCCATTTAAGACATTGTGTGGGACTGACAGCAACCACCCAAGGAACAACTCAACTGAGATGTACCGGACTCACCCCAGTTTATACTAATACATATCAGTTTCAATCTACGTAACAAATACACAGACATGTGTCAGTGTCCAACATTGATACGAAGTGTCAGACATACAACCCCCACAAACCCAATACAGAGAGATTTTCATTCAATTTATTCCATATATATTTTTAAAATATTTAACTCATGTTAAGTATACACTATAGGAATAAACACGGCATGGTGTCCAACATGAAACGTTCTTGGAAAATGGAGGGTCTTTGTTACATAGGTTTCAATATTGGCTGAGACATACAACAAAGCCAATTTTTAAAGCTTGAAAGTTGCATCAAGAAAAAAACTAGAAATGAATGCAAGCATATAAAAGTACAGACAGAGCTAGAGAATGTGCTCTTACAGTGTCACAAAGCATTGGATACGGATGGAACAATTCCTCCCCTTCTGCATCCTCATCTGTCCTGCAAGATGGTTGTGCCTTGAGTGAAATAGCTCTTGGAGACGAGGCAGTTTTAGAATGTTAGGTCTTAGAGGAAACACTGAGAGAGAGAGGAACTACTAAAGAACTTGAAATTTACACCTGGACAAACCTAACCATCCAACATGCATTTTTTCTTGTTGATTTTGGATAATATTGTCCTTATTTCTTTTGGTCATCCCAATGGATGCTTTTCATCAAATTGTTACAATTGTCCAAACATGTAAATCTTGCATGTTAACAATTTAAGAGAACCTATATACGAACACAGATGCCACATATATAAGTAGGTTTATGCATATCAATAAATGTGTTCGTGTGCATGTATGTATGTATGCACATTTGTATAAGGTGAATGTTAGAAAACACAGATTAACGAATATGGCTCATTTGTTTTCCCTGACTATCATAAGCATGCTTCACTTGACCTTACTTTGGTACGTAATAAAAGATACATACATATATACATCTATATAATCCATATTTCAGAATTCAAAGCCATTGGGAAGATCTATCAGCATGTTAAATTGAATACCTATAATATTTTTGAAGCAGGTCCAAGTTCCGGTACTTGGTCTCCCTTTGAACAAGGTCATCTGGAAAACCAGCCATGAACAAAAGTGTGATACCCAAGGCCTTGAAGAAGAAGCTCCCACTGCGAATATGGACTAGCATTGCCATCTGGCACATAAGTGGCCCAAAAGACTTCAGCTTGTTTCTTCCCATGCGCTGTCTGACATATCTGGAACAATGCAACCCATAGACATTTCAAGATTAGGCTGGAAGGAGAAAATCAATATGTTTGATGTTATAAACTTGCAAGGAATTGCAAGGAAGTCCATAGTGTTGGTCATGGTTAGTGTTTATGAATCTAATACAACCCAAAACCACCTTTTACCTGAATGTCAAGGAGCAAGAATATTTCAATTTTCAGTGAGGTGGTTTGGGTTGGTGTAAGATTCACAAACACCTATTTGGCATTGGCTAAACGAATCATGTTCCGCCTAACTCTACATAATGCAGTAGCTTCTGAACGCCCTAGCATGAGCTTGAAACAATACCACATGTCATGCATAACTATTTTAACAGAGGTTATTAATTTAACACCTATTGAAAGCAATAAGATAAGAGGTATGTTTTATGGAGCAGAATGTTGGGCAATCAAGAACATGCTCGTAGAATGAGTGTGGCAAAAATGGGGATGTTGAGATGGATGAGTGGAAAGAGTAGAAGGAAAAAGTCACCAATGAGCACATCTGAGGTAATCTAAGAGTAGCCCCACTAGGGAATAAAATGAAGGAAAGTCGATTGAGATGGATTGGGAGTGTGCAATGAAGATCAATGACAGCACCAGTGAGGAGCACATTGGTGCAGGTTGAAGGCTCAAAAAGGGTGACAGGAATGCTAAAAAGGATGCTGACGGAAGTAGTAGAAAAAGGATTCGAAGACATACACTTAACAAAAGATATAGCTGTAGATAGAATTGAATGGAAAATCAGGATTCATGTCATCAACCACAAATAGTTGGGATAAGGCATTGTAAATGATGATGATAATGATGGTGATGATAAATAATGTTGATTTCACACCCATGCTTCCATAGAGAGGACACCATAATTTTACGAATATGGGACTATTAACATCGAGCTGGCCAAGCATCTCCAAGTCATGAAAATTCCTCAAACTGAATTTTGGTTTTTGCTTTCTCCTTGTTATAATGCATGTTACATGCAAATGTATGCATGTGAGATTATCTTAGCTACAACCATTTTGGCTGACACTTCTTCAGGTTAGGCAAGATATTTTAACTGAATTGTCCTCAATAGACTTTGTACCAATTCAAGGGTCACTGAGGGGATCATTCCCCATGTATATTAGAATATATAGAAGCTTCTCAAGAACAAAGTTCTTTTATGTAAGAAATATTGCTTGCTTGTTACTAAGGTAATAGAGGCAGCACAAAGTTGGTCTAATGCCTGCATGAAAGTATTCAAGAGGATGCATTATGATAAAAGAGATGACAGGAATGCACATGTACGGAAATTTTTACTTATAATTATGAAAGAAAATAAAATGTATTCATGAATTAATGAGAACCATACTTACTCATTTTGAGGAAGATTTCTTGTCCTCCCTCCATATTTAATGCACAAAAATAAGCATGACGGGCAACTCGGGTCAGATGGACGCATAGCCTTCTCCTCCTCAAGTATTTGAATTGGACATAATGTTGGGTTCTGCCGATTTGGGTAAAAGATTTTTCTCCGGACTCCGGGATGCTCATATAAAACATGTTCCTGAAAATAATTGCTAAAAAGGTTGGCAATGATGGTACATAAGGAATTAATGTTTTATTGTGATTGAACACGCATTGTAACATATTCTTGTGGGAATGGTTTAGGTAAATGACATTTGGGGGGTGGTTGCATGTAAACCTCTAAATGTGGTCACCACAAAGAAAATCACTCTTTGCATTTGTTAGATATACAAGCTAAAATAAACAACAACAATCAACATCTTAGTTAGTGCATGAATGTTACATGGTCATCAAATTTCACTCTTTGAGTGTATCCCATTATCGACTAGATCGGCAATATACTGCCAGGAGCTCAAATTCTACAAAAACAAAATTGCTTACCCCTGGATTCTTTGGAGACATATATGGCTCTCCCTTCCTTAATATGCTGAAGTGATTGAAGTCTAATTCATACATATCTTCACAACCATGTCGTATACCAAGAGATGCAAAAACAATGATTTTCCGTATGGTATGGGATTGAGCATTCTTTAATAAAAGTGTTTCTGACTCCATTATTCTCTTGACTTCCTTTGGACAGAAAGCCACCTTTGGGGGCTTTTTATGCGATAATATGCTTCCACATCCCTTATGCCTAATCTCCTGCCCAGAAGTAGATGTCTCTAACATTGCCTTGCATCCTCTAATCTTTTTGTTCTCCTTCCTGGTATGTTTTTTGAGTTCTCTCTTGAATCTTGTATCAGGTAACAAAAGCCCTTTGTTTTGATCTACATTTATTTTTTCACTCAAATTCAGAGCAGTTGGTTCACTCTGACCACCATGAGGCCTTTCCAAGCACTGTTTCTGTTTTCCACCATCAACACCTTCCTCATGGAGATGTCTTTTCAATGTACCAGCAACTTGTGAATTATCATCATTTCCTCTATCCTTCTCATCCAAGTCAGTATCATCCTCATCGTAGTATTCATCATCGTCATCATCACTATCATCTGTATCCTCACAATCTGCAGTGGAGTCAGCATCTTTAAATTTTTCAAAATTAAGAAACTGGGTCTCATCCATACTCATCCAGTTGACTAGGCAGTCTTGTCGATTGGTGTCTTCGACGGACATGGATGGAGTGTCATGCTTTATTTGTGTAGCCAGGTCAGTATTTCGTGCAACTTCTGCGTCTTCAAATTCTTCTTTCATCAGTTCTATCTTTTGTCTCTTGAAGCTTCTTTCTGTTACACTGGGGCACCCATCCTGGGGGATAAGAAAGTTAGATGACCTTCAGTTTGGCAACTTAAGAAAAGTTCTACATATAAACAATGATATATGATTTTGACATATGGAGAATAGATATCAGAAGATACCTAAACCTTGTACGAACTTCAAATTTTTGATAATTGAAGAAATGTAAACAAGAAATTTCTCTAAAATAAGGAGAACAAGAAATTTCTCTAACAGAACAATCAGGAGCACAAGAAATTATAGAATCCAAAGGCCTAAGATGTTGGCAAAACTGGTGAAATGCAACCTTTATGTTTTGTGGTGAAGATATATTAGTCATTTCTAATTTGCAACACGACACACAACCAAAACTAAATCGGCCTGGAAGGACACAATCGATAATACTCCCTGGACCCTAACACAAAGGTTTGATCCCTTAAAAAGTACTCTATTTTTAGACATTTTTGGACCTTTAATCTGTCAGTGATATGAATAAACACTGAGTCCATATGAAGGTTTAAAGGGAATGTGTTCCTTTGACCTATTGAAGAAGAGGAGAAATAAACCTACATTTTCCAATGTTAGCTTGAACGTACCCAACAAATCTCTTTGGCTTGCTAAGGTCCGAATATGCAATTATGCACTCAGGCAAGAACTGTATTTTTAGATGATCACAAGTTGAGACCAGGGGAAAGTGACACATATAGTTCTTCCTTTTGGTCTCCAGGCAAAAATGCATCTATCAGATGTACATATTTATCTCATAAGGCTAATTTCATGATTTTCTCTCAATTTTTGAGTGGAAACAGTTACATAGGATTTATTGAAGCTGGAGCCTGTCAGTGGTACATATTTTGCTCATATGGAAAATTTTATTCATAGTCATTGGGTGGAGTCCTTTTACATAGGACTTATTGTACTTTTCTTATTCTTTTGTATACCTGGAAACATTGTGTAAACATCTATCCATTTTGTGTAGAGGCTGTGATTTTTATCCCTGGATTGTATGTTCATAAGGTATCAAAGCAAGGTAGGGTTAAGCTATGGGACTTGACGCAGACTTGAAAAGCCACCTACAGACGCTTTACGCCCAATCAATCCGGATAACACTTGCATCATTTGTTTTACTGCGGCTGCTGGCACAGAGTTAGCCAACTCTCAGTGATCTCCATCAAGCAAGGAGAAACCCAATGTTAGTGAACAATGAAGAGACCATGAATAGCATTTTGAAAGATAACCATGAACAGTTGCTGATTTCCTTCTAACGATTGGTCTCCCAAGTTAGAAATTTTGTTGTTGTTTGAGATATGAGTTTTGGTGTTTTTTTTTTCTCTCCATAAAATTGAGTTTCTACTCCATTTCTTTTTCACCTGTCTTCTAGAGTATTGACTTCATGATCTTCATTTCCAGTCATTCCTCTCTTTATCCAAAACTGATTTGGGCCTCCCCCGTCCAGATTTGAGTGAATTTCCTTTTTCTCATATTCTTGCCAATTTGTTTGTCTTTTATCACTCCAACCCATCTTTTCTCTTGTCATAACCTCGTGTAGTTTGAATTAATGCAGGAAAAGACTTACCGTGTAGTAGTTATAGACCACAACGCTATATCGAAAGAAAGTCCAGTACCATGGAAGTCAGAGCAAGAAGTGGACTAAAGCCTTCAAGAGCATGTCTTGGTTTCTTCAATATAGATAAATATTAATAGGAGGTCTTAAGTTTCACAATGGCTCTCTGATCAAGCCCAAGACCTGCCATCTCATTAGTGTATTAGTGTGATCATCACATTCCGCTGAGAGATTTCTGTATTTATATACTCTTCATATTAGAGCGACAATCCTAAAAAGTACTCAGAAAATCAGATGCTGCCTGTGATCAAATTTACAGGAAGTTGATAGCGTTCAATGATTACTTATCATAAACCATGCACAATATATGTTTACCCAAGTAAATGAACTAACAGTGTAAGGCGTTTTACATGAAAGACTATTGAGAAAACTCGATCAAAGATTTAAAAGAGAGAAACATTACTCATAAATAAAAGACAAACCAAGTTTACTGGGTAAATTACAATTAGCAGTACAATACATAAAAAAGAATTTCTGTAGATCATAAATCATCATATAACAGTACTTTTTCAACGGTGAGGAGAGAGGACTTCTCCTTTTCTTGCAATTGAGCTTCCAATGAGGATATCCTCTCCATAAGTTCCGCATTCTTCTGTCTCTCCCTCTGCAACTCGGCAGAAATCTCGGCGACAGCATTGACACCCTCTCCTTTGGCTTCTCGCCCTTCGCAATCTAATGGAGCCGGTGGAACAGAAAATTCTAAAGAACACCCTCGGAATGCAGAAGCATTCACAAAGCTAGCACAAGATTGAAGCTCCGGCATTGGAGAACACTCAAGACCTGCTTCAAAATCTAGAGATTTTGACCAAAACCCACATCAAATAGCTGGTTTTAATGCAGAAAAAACAGAGAACCGAATACCCACTAACCAAAGCCTTAAAAAGCTTCAAAATTCAGACCTTTAGAGCTTAACTCACAAAAAAAAAAAAAAAACCAAAAGATCAAATACCCATTAAGCATAACCTCAAGACGGGAAGCCAAGTTCAGAGATTTAAAGAAAAACCCATATCACAAAGCTGGTTTTCTTGGAGAAAAAGCTGAAAAATTGAAAACCCACGAAGAAATTGATGCATTAAAACGAGTAGGATAATCAAGGGAGTTGAAACGAGCAGCAATGAGACAACCCAGATAGTAAAAACCCGAGAGCAAGCATGGAAGAGTTGCCAAGAGAGAAAGAGAGATTGAGGAGAACGCATGAAGCAGTTTGAAAGCTGGTCAAAGAAGTAGAAGTAGCCCGAAAAAAAGGAAAACATAGAAAAAGAAAAGCAAAGCTAAAGAGAGAAGAAGAGGAGATTTCTATGCAGGGTGAGAAAGAGAGATGGTGAAGATCAGAAAATGGAGTCTCTTTTTGTTTCAGTTTGTAAAAGACAGCGGCGGGGGGTGAGGCATGCAACACCACGTGCTGCTCAAAGCCTTCCCCCCCTCTCTCTCTCTCATACACACATTGGCTCCAAATTCCACACTCATGAGACAAGCCCGAGTTAAAAAAAAAAGATCAAACATAGCGAGTGATTCTAAATTAAAAAACACAATTACCAATCCCCCCATTAAATTAAAAAATCACAAACAAGGCCTCCAAGAAAAGAAAAAAAAAAGTTGTCTTTGTTAGTCATTGTTCATATCAAATAACAGTAGAATCCAAGGCAAAACATTGAAGCTGAAAAGGTTGAGCTATGTACCTCACTCACTCATTAAGCCAGTGATGAATGTTGAGACATTGTTGTTTGTGGTCTCAAAAGAAAAGAAAAATGCTGCAGAACAGTAGAAATAAGTATACCATCATCGCGGTCGTCGTTGTCGTCATCGTCATAAGCCGTATACCAACGATATGAGGTCGGTTACACGAATCTATACATATGTTATGCGTTATTAGTCACCAATACAATGTGTATTTGTATGTACATACATGTCTAGATGTGTCTCCATATAAGAAACATTCAGTTGGTTAATGGTCAAATTCAATGGACCCCATCAACCTTACACAAAACAATCAAATGCCAACTGTGTTTGGATTTTCTCCAAAAAGCTTGATTGGACCCACAAA
This sequence comes from Euptelea pleiosperma, assembly GCA_035048495.1. Taxonomy (NCBI): domain Eukaryota; kingdom Viridiplantae; phylum Streptophyta; class Magnoliopsida; order Ranunculales; family Eupteleaceae; genus Euptelea; species Euptelea pleiosperma. The sequence continues at coordinate 7,376,620 of CM068545.1, forward strand.
ACGTGGCTTAATTTTGGAACACATGGTAGGCCATGTAGAGCATAGGGTCTTAATCTATGTACTGTTAAACATTGAATAAGACCAAATTCATAGACAAAGATGGATACCCTTTTGAGTTTTCTTTGCAACCCTTGTCTCTATAAATGTCACAAAGACACACATCAAATTGATGCCCCCCTTAAGCTTGGACCAATCTAGGGTTCCATAATCCATTTCCACTTACTTTTTCATGGTTTAGGTTCCACAGCTGTTACTTATACTGATTTGCAAAAGAAAAAATGTTAATTATTAGAAAGTAAGATTGAAAACTTGTGTCATGGTCCTCTTACCCAAAAAAAAAAAAGTGTGCACACGTGCATATTATAGGGTAGTGGGGTACAAGATAGAAAACAAGCTCACGTGGAATAGGAACTTAAATGGTTGTCTCAAATGAAAGCAGTGTCAGGGAGAATATAAGACTAACCTTGGATTCCATTCTTGTTAATTTAGAATTCACTTAGGGTTCCATGGAAAATGTGCTGTTGAGGTTGATGGGGGAGTCTTCTCATGATCAGTACCCCCCCTCCTTGTCTATAATAATATTATAAAAATATTGGAACTTAGGGGTTGCAAGTGGGGTTTAAAATATAATTTGTTTGTCTTGTGGTTTGTGTTTAATAAGATTAAGCCCTTTTGATACTTTTTTATTTTATTTTTTATTAGTTTCATTTGATATTTTATTTAGCCTTGAAAAAGGAGAAATGGGGTGTGAAAGCAAGATATTTATTTTATTGTATAAGAATTACATTTACAGGGATACCCTCAAAAAAATGAGGAAAAGGAGATGAAGAGGAGCTTACAAAAAAAAAAAAAAAAAGAAGAATGGTTTGCTGTAAAGCTTATATATTGGACAATATATGTAGAACATAACGATCACCATCCGTTATTGATGTGATGATGATTAGCTAATGGGTACACCTAAGGCCTTGCTTGGTAGCACTCCATTTGCAGCATTTGTGTGTGTTTGGTGGCGCAACATCCAACAAATATTTGCATTATTTTTTGCCAAAAAGTGGTTTGCAAAACAGTAGGCAAATGACTTCTCATTCCCCTTGGTCTCCCCCAACAGCTTTCCCCTCCCCAACCGAAGGAATATTTTCCCAAAGAAAGGTTTGTCATTGCAAACATTTGATTATCAAATTTTTGCCTACAAACATTTTCTTGCAAACTAACAGACAGGATACCAAGCAGGGCCTAATTCCTTAATTGTGGGTCTCATCATCTAAGCAAATAATTTGATGGTGATCAATCAATTACAGGATGATCCAATGTATGTATTTGATTAGACTAGGATTCCTCGATGTTGAATTTGTAGATTTGAAAGGAGGACATTGTATCATCAAAGATTTTGTGTTAAGTCAATTGTTAGTGGATGGTGTGTTCCCGCACCCATGTTGCATTGACCCGACGATCCATTGGTATACATAGTTGTTTCGCCTTTCCCCAACAAGTTCATTTTTTTGGGGTAAATGATTGTTTAACATGGTATCAAGGCCTTAAGGCCTGGGAGGTCGTAGGTTCAAGTCTTCAAAGGAGTGTATTTCCGCTGAGGGGGCCATGTTAGTTGATGATGTGTTTCTGCGCACATGTTGTGTTCGCCCGATAACCCCCTGGTATGCATAGTTGTTTCGCCTTAATTTCCCCCAACAGATTGATCATTTGGGGTAAATGGTTGTTTAGCATCAACATTATCAGAAACCTGACATCATGGTCAACAAAGCCAACTGCTTGGATTCTTGTTGTATGGTGATTACAATAACCCCAAGGCCATGGATTCAGTGTCCGCCATTATGGTTTTACCCTTGATTATCTACTACATGGCTGATTTTAAACAAGGTTTAAAATAACGACCCACCAAAATGGAAAAAACCACAAAATGAAAAGTTTAAAATAAAGCTCAAATTCCTACTGTTGAAATCAACCCATGAAAATGATTCCAATACAACGCTAATAGAAATCACTGATCATGCTGATTTATGGTTTGTAGGCCCATCTAAGGATTGGCCAAACATCCATGCTGACCTATAAGTGTGCCACATGACTCCTACTGTGGGCGGTCAGCAGAGTTTTACTCGCGGTGCTTTCATAATTTGTGGGGTGCAAATAAAAATTCCCGTTTTTAAATTGTTTAAGGTTTCATTTGAAAAATGCACAGAGCACCTATGGGAAGTAGACTCATCATCTGCATTAGTAAAAATCAAATTGATACCAAACTCCTCTGCCTAAATAGGCACTTAATAACCAAGCACCCCTTCAGGTTTACTGGGAGGTTGGGGAAGCCAAAAGTTGAAGGGGACTGTTTGCTTTCAACTTGAAGAATGCAGAGTTATTAATACAGGATTCTGAAACGAGAGAAGGGTCGATGGACCCAAAGACCCCCTCATCCACTTTTTGGAACAAATTTACTTTTGTGCAGCAATTTTCCTCCTGTCACAAATTTACTGTGGAGCGCATAAAAAATGTGCCACCTGGCACACTCGTTACTCGACCCATGAATGTTTGGCCCCACCACTAATGGACTTACACATTAGCCTGATTGGTGACCTCTAGACGTTGGATTTGAACTTTTTCATGGGGTAATATCTAGCCAGAGATCACCAGTATGGCTGATTCTGGTGTAGGTCCATCATTCATGTGTCAATGGGGCTTAAATAGTGCCAGGTTGCACATTTTTATGCGCTCCACGGGGAAAAATGCTCAACAGCCTAAATTTTTTCCACTTTTTATAAGGTGTATGAATCATTATACGGGCAGTGTCGCTCCCATTAGAACTCTCAGTAATGCATACTTTGATTAGTAATACAAGAATTGTTCTATTCCGTCGTCAGAGTAACATTAGCATGCTTTGAAGTCTCTCTGTAAACCATGTTCACAAAAAAAGTCACTTTCGACCCTTTTTACGTGTAAAACAGCTCTACTCGCAAAAAAGGCACAAGCCAATCAAAGGGCTGTTTTGTTTAAAAGAAAGTCTAATCATGAACAGACTTGTAATAGTAACCTGACACCCCAAAATGGCGTCTTTTATTTTTCTTGACTCAATTGTTACGTTAGTTAACCAATAATACCAACCCAAATGCCAAAATAATAATAATAAATGCACAAAATCTTTTTCTTCTCAGAAAATAAATATTTGGAAGGCAATATTAGTGCCAAAATCCTCGAGTCAGAAAGACACCCTGTAAGTCCTTAGACATAATCAGGCCTAATGAAAACCAGAAAGTACAAATCCCTTGAAAAACAAACGAACCCAGACACTAGATATGCACAAAGACTGCACTACTACTACTACACAATCCAAACTAACAACCTGCTTAAATTTCCACTTCATTTTGGTACAGGAATGCTGGCAAAGATCTCGAAAGAAAATATGAGCTGAACAACACAGGCATACCTCAGACCACCAATGAGATTGCTCCTTGTCCTCTGAGACCCTCTTAGGGTAGTTCCTTATGCCAGGATCATCAAACTAATAGTCCTTGTAGTCAAACTCATTGTTGCAACACACACAGCCATTACTAGAAGAGCTTCCCTGGATGCTGCATTCCACTTCTCATCATTGTACAGAACTCCTCGTAGTTGATCCTCCCATCCTATGGGTTCAATACAATCAGTACAATTGCATGACTATCAGGGAAAGCTCCGGAACTTTGAATTAGAGCAACTTACATTATCTGTGTCCACCTCTGATATAATTTCCTTAATGCTGTCTTCATCCCCCATTCCATATTCCTTCATGGCCATTTCCAATTCATCTCTAGTAATAAACCTGTTAAAGATATTCCCAACAAAAAGTTCAATGTATACTTGTGTTAGAATAATCTCCGTCTCTAGCAAAGATCATAAATACAAACAAAATATATTGATTTTAATATAAATATATGTATATGTTAGTCTTTGTATTTCCTCCTATGTAGGACTGTCAGTCTTTCATGACTCATCCTAGTCACTGTTGACTAAGATGAATCACCAAGTGATGCGAAAACCCTGAATGACTTGACTGGTCAAGGCAACTTTACAGGCCTGCCTGAGTTACCTGTGACTTGGACTAATGATGGATCAACTCTTCCCAATCATGAGTTGACTCACCAATTTCCAATTTTTTTTTGGGAGAATAAGCTTAGGTTTGGCAGGAACTCTACCAGGCACTAAGCAAATAAATATTTACAATCATTATATCTAGAACATTTAGCATCTTCTTCCACAAAAGTAGAGAGAACTGAAGGAAAAACAGTGGCAACACCAAACATCTGCCTCAGGAAGGGCCTCTATTGTTGAGTGACAGGTCTTGTGTTCAAAACCCATTTGCACTTGAGTTGCGAATCTCATAAAAACCAGCCCCACCGAGTGCCAACCCCAATTTCCAACTATGTTTAAATGTATTACTCAGACCCAGATAAATTTCTTAAAATCTGACAGGGACACCAAGTTTCCGACACACCAACTCCCACAAAAAAAGTTGGACAAAGAACCCAGGACACCAAATACACGACAGTTCATACAGTTAATTTGATATTGTGCAAATACTAGTTCGTATAAGTTTAAACACAAAAAAACTTGGTTCTAGGCAACTGTACATTAATATGCAAATAATAGCCAAAAACAAAGAAAAGAAAATCTTTGTAAGGTCATTGGCATGTGTCTGATGCATTCATTTTAAAAAAGCAGAACATCCTTGTTCCATAGATTAAAATAGTCTACGATAGAACAGAGTGATGGGTCCATGAGTAGTAAATAGAAGAGCGACAACGCATTTATCAGGAACGTATTGAAAAATGACACACTCACCCGCTCTTATCTTTATCAAAATACTGAAAGGCTTTGTATAGATGTTCATCTCTTTCTAAACGGTGTCTATGCATTGTGGCAGTGATGAATTCGATGTAATCAATGGTCCCATTTCCATCCACATCAGCCTGAAATTAAGAAAACATTTAACCCAAGAATGTCAGCCAAATATGAGGCGAAAGAGGATAGCTAATAATTGTGGGTCCACTTCTATCTTACAGCATCCATGAGCTGCTTGACTTCAGTCTCCGAGAGCTTAGACCCAAGTCGAGCCAAACCCGTCTTCAGTTCTTCATAGGTGATTGTGCCACTTTTGTCAGTGTCCATGTTTGTAAACATTGCTTTCAGCCCTTTGATTTCTTCTTCAGAAAGATTTTCCGCAATGACCTAGATGAGTTTCCAAAACCATTGGGATAAGGAGGTACATTTAAGACCATATAAAAGAAAAAAGAGAATAAGAATATGCATGTTTAAAGCCATTTCATACCCAATTACCCAAGTAATTTAGATAAGACATGTTAGTGCCACACACATCAACCCACAACCTGACATGACCATGTTGATGAAATTGCATGATAGCATTGGGAGATATATTATATATCAATATGATTTCATGGAAATTAATTGGGATAAGGCATTGTCAATGATGATGATGATGGTGCAATTACAGAGGATATTACCCTATACAGAGGAAAATATTGGAACATGATACATGAGAGAATAAAAAAGCCATCCTCTCTGCCCTAACATATTTAAGGCATACATCTAGAGGGTCCCATAAATCACATGGACCCCACAAAGGAGTGATTTTAGTATGAAAGTTTGATCCCAATGGATGAACTTAACCATCCGATTGATAGACTTTTTTTTCTGGGCCATTTTGGCATTATTTTTTCAACTGTCCAAAAGATACGATGGATCGGACAGTTAGAATCATGCAATAGGGTCAATCCACCCAAGAGATCTCACTGGTGGGTCTCAATCATCCTTGATGTGCCAGATGTACAGTGGAGGCATGGAGGATGATGAGCTCTTCCCATCCTCCCATCCTCCCGTCCTGACTATAAAGAATACATAAGAAGAGAGCTGGACAGACAGAAACACAATGAAGATATACATTGGCAAATAAATACCATGGAGAAAGGACATGGCTGACTGTTTAATCCTAAGACACTTGTCAATGAGTTTTTTGATACATGCCAACACAAAAATATTTTTGGAAATGGAGTGTGCTTGTTACATTGTCTAATATCGTACCTTCAGTGCAAGCTTTTTGAGCTTGTTCATTGCCCTGAATTGCTTCATCCGAGATAGAACTGCACTGTCTATTGGCTTGTCAGATGCCTCTCCATCTTCTCTAATCCATGGGTGATCTGAATCATCAGTCAACCGAATATGAAAAGTTGGGTAAGAAGTGCAGAAGTATAACAAAAAGCTAAGTATCAATTACAGGCAACATAGCAATTTACCATGAATTCATTGAGATAGATTGACTAACAAAAAATATCATATCACTTCATCCTGGTAAATTAAAGTTATTGTGCTAAATCACATTTCACACAATATTGCCGTGACTTAGTCATACTATCTTGTAATATAACAGCAGTAATTTGATACAATATCAGGTTTTTCAGTGGAAAAGCAACATTAATATTATCATTATTATGAAAGGACAACTTAGATAAAGAGCAACATTAGGAGGTAATATATTGAACTTTAACCATTAAACTATTTTCATAAAAGAAGTTTTTAAAAATTTTAATTTCATTTTCACATGAATTGAGATGCCATTTCATGGGTTTCACGACACTTAACAATTCAGAAAAAAAAAGGACTAATATCAGTATGTTCCTAAGAAAAAAAAATGGTGTTACTGATAATATCTTGTAAAATCCTATAACAACTTTTGCTAAGATGTAAGGTTCAATTGTTTTAAAATAAAAGGAGAAGCGTACCAAGAACCTGCACAGAAGTAATCCGTTTCTTGGGGTCCTGTGTCAGCATCTTTCTAACCAGATCTTTAGCACTGTTTGATATTGTTGGCCAGGGTGCACTTTCAAAGTCAATTTCTCCCTGCAGTACAGCATCGAATATTCCCTTCTCCGTTTCTGCAATACCCAGTCATAAAAATACATAAATCTCCCATATTTTAGAGGATATACTTCTATAAAAATTTGGGGTAAGATCTTTGTCATTACCAGCCCAGAAAGGAGGTACGCCACTGAGAAGAATATACAAGATAACCCCCGCACTCCAGATATCTATTTCTTTCCCATAACTACGGCGCAGTACTTCAGGAGCAACATAGTATGCACTCCCTACTATATCCCGGTACACCTTACCTAGCACGAGTTCCATTATGGGTCACTCAATATAAATTTGTTACAACCAGATTACAAGTAACAGCCTAAGTATGTTTTCATAGAATGCCATCAGGAAACACAACAGTTATTAATAATTGATAAATGTTAATAAGCCGTATAAATCTAATGATTGAGGTAGCAGAAGGATCACTGAAGCAAGTGAGATCAAAGGTAGATCATAATTGCCAAACATGCTTTTAGAAAGAATAAATCCCTGACAAATGTTTATAGTAGAGGTCGGTAGAAAGATTAAAGAAATCAAACATTACCAAGTTAGCAATATAATAACATAAAGCAAACTGAGTTTAGTTAACAACATTGTTCTTTATAGAAGGAAAAAAAAATGCCATCTTTGCAGTGATCTATAGGAGAGCTTTATATGCCCTGGCTTCCTGGTCTTTGTATTCAGGGAAAGCCTGGGAACTTTTGCAAGTTGAAGAAGGCTATCTAAGGTTGAGGCAATCTCTTAAAGCTTGGTTTGACAAATTCAACCAAAGCATTGTAGAGCATGCGGTACCCAAATATCCAGTTCGGATCATATTTCACACAGTAGTCATGAAGAGCTGACAATTGCAATTCTAATCATATATATTATGGACATCTAGGTTACAGGAGATGATACTTAAACCATTCAGGAGTTGAAGCACTATCTGGGTAGGACTTCTAAAAATTCAACCAAAGCATTGTAGAGAATGGGGTACCCAAATATCCAGTTCGGATCATATTTCACACAGTAGTCATGTAGAGAGGTGACAATTGCAATTCTAATCACATATATAATGGACATCAAGGTTACAGGAGATTATACTTCAGCCATTTGGGAGTTGAAGCACTATCTGGGTCGGACTTCTAATATCAAGGATCTAGGAATCCTTAAGACTTTCTTAAGAAAGGCATCTTCATACCGGAAGGATGTATAGAGCATTTGAGGGAGACTGGTAAGCTGAGAGTGTGGACTGTTAGTCCTCCACATGAGTAGAATCACCATGCTGATGCACATAAAGTTAATCCTTTTATTAATCCCAGTTTGCACTGGACACTTGTGGATAAGCTACCTTACTACTAACACAGACCTAGTATTACTTACACTGTCAGCCTAGTAAGCCACTTCACACATGCTCCATGAAGGCACTGATGTTGATGGTGTTAACATATTTTACAGGTATTTCGTGTCATCTTCAGACCAAAGAATTATGTACTCTAGGCCATCTCAACCTATCCTACGCTGATGTCAATTGTACAGATCTTACACTGACCAACTAGATGAGCTTGTCATGTGGAAGAGTAGGAAGCAAACAATTGTCAGGAGGTGTGGTCAAACACAGAGTAGTGGGCTATGACTCTTGGGACTTGCGAGTTGCTTGGGTTGAAAAGTCCTGTAAATAAGTTGGGATTCGATGCAAATCTATGTATTGAACTCTTTTGTAATAATCTCGGTTTTACATCGCATCAGATCCATATATCATGAGAGGACAAAGAATATTGAGGTTGATTTGAACTTCATTAGGAAGAGGGAACATTTGGAGAGATTTGCACTCCATTCTTTGGTTCAATGGATGAGCTTGTGGACACTTTCACTGATGCAGTTGTAGTGGACATATCCCAAGCGTTCTCAACAAGAACACATGATTGATAGCTATGTTCCAGCTTAAGGCAAAGCATTTACTAACTTAACCTTCTTAGATCTTGGAGTAAGGATAGTGGTAAGGTTAGTTTTATCTTAAAAAATATTTCATTATTCACACCTCTTTTCATTAGGGCAGCAACTTGGGCAGGATCAACCCAACTTCGGGCTCAAGTTGGGTTGGTCTCTTCAGTACTCAAGTTCAGGTCCGGGCCTAGTTTTCAAAACCCGATCAAAATCAGGTTTGGCTCAGGGCAACCCGACCCAACTCGAGCCCAATCAACATATACATATTATATATAATTTTGGACAAATACATCTATAGAGCACCATTCCAATTTGCTTGACGAGGACCTTTGTTCATGAATCTTGTATATTAAACTAATATTCGATGCCTTTTCTTTTTTCTTTTCTGAAATTGGGGTGAAAGGGTGGCCCATAATCAATTGATAGATACCATTCTTCCCTCCAAGAAACTCTCATTTTCTCAAGTTAAATTTGAGAGGTAGAAATTTATGAATACCTATCATAGGGTGAATGAGACCTTCCATCTTGTTGTACCAAGAAAAAAAATATTTTCAAATTACTTGTCGATGTTTGCTCCTTCCTACAACCCGATCAGGTTGGTTGGGCTGGGATTCTCAAGCCCGACCTCGGGTTAAGCTCTGGCTCAGGCACAGAGCCTTGAAGGTCAGGTTGGGCTCAGGTTGACCCCCAACCTGACCCAACACGCCTGAGTTGCAGCTCTACTTTCCATTCTTAATAGCACATTGGAAAAAATAATTTTTTTATTTTTCTCTTGTTGGGAAGTAGTGGTAACCCTAATTTCTTCTTCTTCCTCTTCTTTTCTTTTTCTTTCCAGCTTAATTTCAACTGGCAGTTCGTAGAAATGAAAGAAAAAGAAAATTTAAATTGATTTGATATATGTGTAGAAAGAAATAGGTAAAAGAAAAAACATGTATCTAAATTCAAATCTTTGCAAAATGATCTAAACTTAGACCTATAAATAATATCCTTATAGGCCCAGGTCTTAACCTATTAAGGATGGGATTGGTTATAATTGCACAAGATGTAGTTTGATTCATTCAGTCCCCCGCCTGTTATATGGTAAGACTTGAAATTTTGAACAAGGTTAAAATTTGACCTAATTCTACAGAGAATTTTAGATCTAGCAGTCCTTCCAAGTGTTTAATACGATGAGGAACCACAAAGCTGATATTCAAGTATTATAATTACATATGCATGTGTAAATTGAACAGTAGGGGCTTTTACATAAGTTACCCCGAAATGCTACGACTAATATCATTGCTTTGGAAAATGTTAAAAAATAAGCCGTGAAGAAAGTCTCAGAGAATTTAGTTCTTTCTCATTAAATCCAGCTAGCGAGTTAGCTTTGACACTAGGATGTGCTAGGCCAATATGAAAATTGAGAGACCCAAAGGGTCGTGCAAAATGTAATGCATGCATGAGACCATCTATACATATAACTGTTGGAAATTAAATCCAAATCCACGCTCCCGACGAACTCAGTTTTGGCATGAATATATTAAGGAGGCTTTAGAAGTTTAATATCAGCAATTTATGTGGCAGTAAATCACAACTTTAACAAAATATACCAAAGCACATAAATTGTAAAGATTGTGGAGCATATACAAAAAATCAACAGAACTTCTAAACAGTTCAGTTTGATAGTCCAAGTTTTTGCTGTATGACTACTGCTACAACAATTCCAGATGAGAAAACAAAGGCATAACCAATTATCTCTAAAGCTGGTTCAAAAACTAAAATCACAAAAGGGAGGATAATAGAACCTTACCTTCCTCAATGAAAACAGACAGCCCAAAATCCGTTGCCTTCAAAAGTGCACCTTCATCCTTGCTCGAGAGCAAGAAATTCTCAGGTTTGAGATCTCGATGCATTACACCCATGAAATGACAAATGTGGACAACGTTCACAATGGCTCTGCAGATCGTTGCAGCCGCCCTCTCAGTGTAATGTCCCTTAGCAATTATCCGATCAAAGAGCTCTCCACCAGCGCAAAGCTCCATCACAAGGTGTACCGATTGCTTATCCTCATAAGCTCCCTTGAATTCCACAATGTTAGCCTGCCCAGTTAAATGCTGCATGATCTGAATTTCCCTCTTTATATCCTCCTTATCATTTTTATTAACAAGCTTTCTCTTCGATATCGACTTGCAAGCATAGGAATGACCGGTCGAATTCTCAGTACAATGGTAAGTTACCCCAAATTGGCCCCTACCCAGTTCTTTTCCAAGAGTGTAGTAGGCCTTAACATCTTCAAATGGCTTTCCGAGGATCGTATCCAGCAAGTGAGCAGGCTTAGGTTTCGGGGTCAACGAAGATGGTTTTAACGGTGAAGAGGGCTGTGGCTGCGCGGGTCGCCTTTCGGGCAGTGGATGGGTCTGCTGAGCTGGAGGTTTGGATTGCTGAACAGCAGGCTCTTGGGTTCTTTGTTGATACCTAGCAACACCTCCTCCTGTTGTTCCATACCCATTAACACCTGGTTCTGAAACCTTGCTTTTGCTGAAGCAATGACCCATCTCTACAATAATCTAGTGAAAATATACAATATTTCTACTGAATCTTCAATACAAAAGAGAAGACAAAGACCCAGATCAGGGTTTGGGCAATCAACTTGGGATTTGTGATTACTCAAGCTGAATTTTGGGAAAATGAACAAAAAACCAGATCAGAGATGAAGCTGATTTCAAGGAAGAAGACCAAAACCCAGAAAGGAAAAAAATATCCAACTTGGGTTTCCGATTTTGAGGTGTTTTAGGCAAAACCAAGATCAGATTTCAGGGCTTTTCAGCTGATTTTACAGGGAAATCTGCATGAAAGAAGATAGACCCAGATCAAGCTTGGTCTACTGATTTCCAAAATTTCTACACAAGGAAAAAATATATCAAAGATAAAAGAGTTTTTGGGTTTCTGGACAAAGAAAGAGAGACGGCTAGAATTTAGGAATGAACCAAATGCAGCCAACGAAAACGGCCAAATCAGAGCATGACTATTCTTCTTTTTAAAACTGGTGCATTATTTCCAAGGAAAACGTCGTGGGAATTGATTTTTCAGTGTAAATTTTTATCTTTCCCAGTCAACATTTCTCTCATGTGACAGAATTGCCCTCTTATCACACACTTCACGTTTCGTTTTTGTAAATAAATCATAAGACTAACGTTACCGTTATGACCGTTTAACGGCCAGGTCACATAATGGTAAAAATAAGTCTAAATAATATTATTTATTATTTTTGAAATATATTTTTCCAAAATAATATCCATAACAGTAAAATAATGGATAATGAACAAAATAACGACTTTCCTTCAAAACAACAGTTAAAATTGGGGTGTTTTCTGCAAATAATGTAATAGTGAGCATTATAACGGCTATTACAACCGTTTTTTAAACTATTTAATGTCCGTTATAACGTATAATGGACATATTTAAAGTTTAAACCATTTTTAGAGGGGTGTTTTTGTCAAATGAGAGAAATATTGACAGAGATAAAAAATAAAAAAAAGGTTCACCCGTCGTCAGACAGGGAGAAGGACAAGAAGCCATCCTTATGATCTCATAATGACAACTGATACATCAAAATTTAAGATTTGTTGGGACCCAAGCAAAACGAAGGTAAGCCTGATCGGACACTCTTAACCACTCGATCAATAGTATTCTTTGAAACCCCAAAACAAACCATCACAAATGATTTAGAAATGAAATCGATAGATCCGATGGCTAGGATCATCTGATCATGAGGTCAACTTTAGTGAAACCATCGAAGGGTGGGTCCCAAAGTCTATCTTCTTTCTGTCCTGACTTCCTACAAGAATGATCAGATAACGCGGAAAGAAAGAACACGAGATTTCTTCAGACTCAAGATTCATGAAATTTCCTCCAAAGTGTAGTTTGTTTTAAAAGCAACAGTCATGCCAAGTGCATTTTAATTGTTTGGAGTTTATTAATACACAGTGAGCTGTGAACCATTTATGAACAACTGGTGGTGGGGGTTGCATGTGAGACGACACCATTGAGAGTGTCAGTGAAGGACAAGGTGGCGTTTCATTGAGATCAGTGGGACCCACATCGACCATACACGCGGCATACGTCAATAGCATCATTTTACACTCTCCTCTATACACCATCTGATCGAGTCAGAAGTTAGAATATTAAACAACCATTTACCTCAAAAAATTGACCTGTCGGGGAAAGGCGAATCAACTATGTATACCAGCTGCTCTCCGGCTAACACAACACATGCACGAGAACATATCTTCCGCTAACACGCTCCTTCAACGGGATTACAGTCTGCCAGAGACTTGAACCCATGGCCTTCAAGGCCTTAAGGCTCCAATACCATGTTAAACAATTATTTACCCTCAAAAGGTTGATCTGTTGAGGAAAGGTGAAACAACTATGTATGCCAATGGGTCGTCAGGCTAACATAACATGTGCGTGGGAATACAAAATCCACTAACACAGAACATGCCAAACATCCTAGCCAGTATGTATTTATCTATACTTCATCAAATACTAGTTTATGAATTTTTGGCTCATTCGTATAAGGTTTCAATTATTATAAAATAGTCGTAAGCATGAAGATCCCTAGGTGGTGGACACATCCGGATCTTAAATCCTCGAGATGCTTGTCAATTCAAATTTCAAATTGAAATGACCAAAGCGCTTGGATTTGGGAATCCAATGGTGTGAACACGAGGATCAGTACTCTCTAGTTATGGACCTAATGTCTACTAACATTTTCCTTCTTGTTTTTATAAAAGACCCCACTCCGAACTATCTCTACTATTATAATGGGCCGACCTCTTGCGCTGTCATGACTCATGGACAACTTTTGCAATTTCTTTTTTTCCAAAACTACTATTATAATATGTAAGAATTTTGATTTCATGTAAAGATATTTTAGCCAAGTTTTAAAAGGGCCGTTATAACGGTATAACGGATTAGAGGCGTTATTTCTTTTCCTTTATAACGGATTATAATGCACAGGGGCAAAAGCGAAAAATAACAGTACTAAATGTTCAAATTTTGAAGAAAATTTATAACAGAAAATAATGGAGTTCTATAACAATTATTTTCAAAAAATAACAGTCGTTGTTTTCATTATAACGGCCGTTATTTAAAAAAAGGCAGTAATAAAAAAAATAACAGTAGTTATTTTCTGTGTTAAAACGGTACAAAACGTAACGGGTAGGGTCCAAATCCATTATAACGGTCATTTTTTAAACTATAGTTTTAGTCTTTTACTTTTTTAATAAAATTTTAAAGATAAGTGATTTGTAAGGAAACCGAGGACACCCTTTAACCTTATCTCTTCCCCCCAACAACTCTTGTCTCTTTTTCCCCCAATCACCCAATGTCTGCATCATAGAACAGCTCCATCCACAAGTAACTTTTTCAACTTCATCTTTTTCCTCACTAAGGGTGAGTTTGGCAACACAAAAGTAACTTATTGACTTTTATAACCCAAAAACTAAAAATAAAAATTAGTTCCGATGTGTTTCATATTTTAACTTTTAAAAAGTTAAAAACTAACTTAAAACTAAAGCTAAAAATTTTAGCTTTTAACTTCTAAGAGAAATTATTTCTCAAAAATTAGAAGGCCTCTTGATGCTTTTAATTTCTACGACTTTTTTGGAGGTAAAAAATAGGTAAAAAATCAACTAGTAACTTCAACTACAAGTAGAAGTGCTTTTAGTTCTTGTTTCCAAATGCCCCCTTAAATGTGCCTTGAGTTGTCACAATCTTCAAATTCGTCCTCTAAACTAAGCTTCTTAAACTGCCCTTTGGGGTGAAATTTTCCTATTTTGTTGCTTCTTCCAAAAACAAAAAAAACTTACAAGGATGCACGTGCACGTGCATGTACCACACGTGCACCACACACACTCTGGAATAAATAAAATGGAAGATTTATTTTTTTTACGTGTAATCTAAAAGTGGAAGACTTTCTATAGTCATTCGCGTAGGGATAAGGCCATTTAATGGTTGATAATTTTCTAGGTTTTTAGCTTATCCAACGTTCTTATCAACTTGAGTAATGATCACATGGTCCGGGGTCTATGGACATTGTCATGGTGCATGGTGTCATTTTTTCATTAGTCAAGTGTAGTTTACTTACTTTAATAATTATTTAACTAAAATTTAAAACTGATTTGTATGTAATTCTAGGTACAATTTTGGCTAATTAGAAAATGACATCACTGTGCACCTTGACAACGTCCATGGACCCCGGGCCATTACTCAATTTCAAAGTCTAAGGTTATATCTATTTCTAATCCAATTAGGCCTGATCTGAAAGTTCACAAGCCATTAAATGGTCTAGCAGCTTCAAAAACCGTGGCACACTTTTACTGGACGCTGACCATATGGGTGTTTGGCCAGTCCCTCGGTGGACCAATAAACCAAAAATCAGCCTGATTAGTGATTTACAACCTTTCTTTGCACCCACATAACGCTTAAATTCCTACCGTTAAAATCAACCCATGAAAATAACTTCAATCAAATCGCTTAGAAATCACCAATCAGGCTGATTTTTGGTTTAGAGGTCCACCGAGGGAGTGGCCAAACATCCATACAGTCAGCATCCACTAAAAAGCGTGCCACATGGCTTGTATTGTGCGTTGGAACAGAAGCATGTCACAACGCTGTGACAGAAGTTTTACTCCTTGCCAACGAGTATATTACAACCCTTTACGTCATTCTCAACAAAACCAGAGGATCGGGGATGATACAACAATAGATCATCAAAAGAAGTACAAAAAAGAAGCGAAAAACCTTTCCTCACCCCTTGGGTTGAGGCATCTCCTCAACCCCCAATCATTTATCAACACCTAGAGGGAATGTTAAGGGTAACCGGGAGAATTAGTTTTTGTTCCTAGTAGCTATGTTTTTGGTAACATTTCTGTTCATAAACAATTTCTCTTTCAAGCGAGCCAAGTCTGGCTTCCTCAAGTAAATACTTGTATCGGATCATAAGACCATGAAGTTGAAGAGGGGATGCATTTGCAGGATAAGATTTGCTATGACGAAGCGTATTGGAACTGGTGCAATAATGTTTTTTTTTTTTTCTATTTTTGTTTACTCTCTTCTCAGACTTGAGCGTATTGGAACGGAGTTGAAGAAGCTGTCTGTTCTTGGGTTGATATGGGTTTGGATATGAATATGACGGTCTTGAAACGAAGTTGCAGGTTTCTTTGGTTGAAGAGATGCCTCAACTCCCTATCATTTTGTGCCATGTAGAGGGGAGGACACGGGCTACCTAAATAGTAGGATAGGTGTCTGATTTTTTTTTTTTTTTTTCACTTTTACTTTTAATATTTATCTTTCTTTCTTATTTGTTAAAATCTACTACTGTACTTTCTCTTTTTACCTATTTCCTTTGAGTTCCGAGGAGACCATTGAATCAACTCTAGTTTATCGAATAAAGACAAACCTCTCTGATTTTACTCTGTCCCAAGGTTTAAAGGGAGCCATTATAACTGTTTAACGGACTGGGGACATTACAGTTTTTTCTGTTATAACGAAAAAATGCTCGGGGTGAAAATAATAAAAATAACGGAAAAAAATGGAAAAAATGGTGCTGAAATTATATAAAGCTAATCTTTATGGGAAAAACCTTTCAGACCCATTTGGTTGAGGAGATGCCTCAATCCCCTATAATATTATGACATGTGGAGGGGAGGTCAAGGGGAACCGGTAAACTTGGTTTTCTTTCAAGATTTTTTTAGGAAAAAGATGTGACAAGATATGCCTGAAACTGTTTCATTTGCCGAAGCGGCATTTTTGGTAGTCACTACTGTCATTTGGGCCCACTGACCGCATGGATGTTTATCTCACCCCTTGGTGTATATACAGACCAAAAATCGCCCTGATTTGTAATCTATAACCATTAGATTTTAACACTTTTTAGCACTTTTTAAGGTGTTCTTATAGCCGTTGAATGCAACCAATTTTTTAGTACTAAACCAACGGCTAAAAACCATTAAATAAGCTGATTTTTGGTATGAATGTCTATAAAGGGGTCGGCTAAACATCCATGTGGTCAGTGGGCCCAGATGGCAGCAGTGACTACCAAAACTGCTGCTTCCGCAAATGAAAAGATCTCAGGTATACCTTGTTACATTACGACCCTTTTTTTAAGTATACATTCCTTTCCCATTTATTTATTGCTTTCCTTTTTACTCGCTTCAGCTACTGTCCTTTTTATCTGTCTCTTATGGTTCGAGCTGCCTTTTAATGACTTAATTGTACTGTTTAAAAAAACAAAATAGGAAAAAGATGTAACAAGGGATACTTGAAACTTTTTTGTTACTCAATGCTACAAACTGGGCCCACCAACCGTATGGATGTTTAGCCCATCGATTTATGGATATACACACAAAAAATCACCTTGATTAGTAATCTCTAGCCATTAGATTTTAGTACTTTTTAAGGCGTGATTCTAGCAGTTGAATTCAACTATTATTTTTGAGTACTAAAACCCATCGTTTAAAAAATGGCCGTTATAACGGATTTGGACCTCACCGTTAAAATGCTCAAAAAATAATGGCCATTATTTTCTGTCACAACGAAAATAATGACTTATTTTTTGGGAAATTTGTGAAAAATGGCCTTTATTTTTGTTATTTTTCTATTTTCTGTTATTTTTTACTTATTTTTGTTTTTGAAAATGTGCAATTCAAATTTGAAAATTTGAATTTCAGCACTATTTTTTTTGTTTTTCCATTAGTTTCCATTTTTGCCCCTAAGCGTTGCAATTCGTTACAATGGGCCTTATAATGGAAAAAACGATAACACCCCCAGTCCGTTGTAACCCCTTTTTTTATAAGCCCAGTCCTCTATACTGTTATAACGGCCCCTTTTAAACCTTGTAAAACCAAAGGCTAAAAATCATAAGATAAACTGATTTTTTGTATGAACGTCGGCAAAGGGGTGGGCTAAACATCCATGTGGTCAGTGGGCCCAGATGTGAGCAATGAGTAACAAAAATCGCCGTTAAGTTTCAAGTATACCTTGTTGTATCACGACCCAAAAAAAATAATATTAATTTGTGTACCTGTTAAATGTATTAATTTGATCTGAGACTCCCAGACCCAGATATCATATTAATGCATGCAAATTTGAACGCCGTACCTTATAAGCCCCAAAAGCCACTCCTTTGTAGAGACTAGAGAGGAAGGATATAGCAAGGTTTATCAAACAGTCGTTATAACGGATTTGGACCTCCCCCGTTACGTTACGTATCGTTAAAACGCTCAAAAAATAACGGCCGTTATTTTCTGTTATTTTTCCGTTATAACGAAAAATAACGACCGATCTGTTTTGGAAAAAACTTGTGAAAAAAACCAATGCTTTTTCTTTTCCTTTTTTTTTTTTTTCCCGTTATTTTTCGTTTTGAAAATTTGAATTTCAGCTCCATTTTTTCTGTTATTTCTATTATTTTCTATTTTTGACCCTGAGCATTTTTTCATTATAACGGAAAAAACTGTAACGTCCCAGTCCGTTATATAGTTATAACGGCTCCCTTTAAACCTTGCGACAAAGTAAAATTAGAGAGGTTTGTCTTTATTGCAGAGGATAAAATCGGGTTTACCGTCCGATCTCTAATCATCCCTCCACAAGCAATAATCATGTATTAATAGAAAATAACAATAAAATTAAAGGGCATAAATAAAAAACAAGCAATACAGTACGTACGTGGTTCGTCGCCGGTCTCTTGCCGGCGACTACGTCCACGGGAAGCCGATCTCTGGCCAATCTTCATTATAGAATCAAATCCGGTTACAATATACATCCCGATGTCATAGAATGCACCTTTCTCTCTCTAGCTTCTCTCTACGTATCTTCTATCTTTCTCACTCCAGCTTCTTTAGGGTTCCTTCCAAAAGTTCCCTCCTCCTTCGCCTACTACACCCCCTTCTCTTTATAGGGTCCTTTATCTGCCAAGTGTCGATGAGATGAACTTTAGGGTTTAATGGAGCGATATAATGATTCGCAGTGTATAGCTCCCGATACGCCGATACTTTGATATTTTATGTACCCACAATAGCCCCCTCTCGAAGGTGGAGCTCGACTCATAAAGCGATGATCCACCTCCGGGAGAAAATAAATTAGTACTCGATCTCCTTTGTTTTTGTCTTAATTGAGAAATAATGTCGTATCTGAAGATCTTAGCCGATGTCTGAAAATAATACTGCGATAACCGATTATGAGAATATCATCATAACTGCGATGGCCGATATCTGAGAATAATACTACGATAACTGATATATGAGAATAACACCATAACTGCGATAGCCGATATCTAAGAATAATACTGCGATAACCGATATATGAGAATAACGCCATAACTGCGATAGCCGATATCTGAGAATAACTCCATAACTGCGATAGTTGATATTTGAAAGTAATATCATAACTGCGATAGTCGATATCTGAAAGTAATATCATAACTGCAATAGTCGATATCTGAGAGTAATACCATAACTTCGCTAGCCGATATCTGAGAATAACGTCATAACTACAATAACCGATATCTGGGAATAATTCTTTATCGGAGAATAATATTACGATGTCGATATTTGAGAATAATGACATATCCGAGAAAGATAACCGAAAATAAAACTGCGATGCCGATATCTGAAAATAAATCCTTATCTGAGAGCAATAACCGAGAATAATATTAGCACTTCTAAAAAATATGGTACTGGCTGGCCTAAGCCTCAACGGCTGGCGCT
This sequence comes from Euptelea pleiosperma, assembly GCA_035048495.1. Taxonomy (NCBI): domain Eukaryota; kingdom Viridiplantae; phylum Streptophyta; class Magnoliopsida; order Ranunculales; family Eupteleaceae; genus Euptelea; species Euptelea pleiosperma. Next base: position 7,396,206 of record CM068545.1, read on the forward strand.
TCCAGGCAAAACTTGATGGTGTTGGCTGGCCTAAACCGTAAACGGTTAGCACTTCTAACCGAAACATGATGGTGTCGGCCGGCCTAAACCGTAAACGGTTAGCACTTCTAGGCGAAACATGATAGTATCAGCCAGGCAAAACATAATGGTGCCAGCTGGCCTAAATCGTAAACGGTTAGCACTTCCAGGCGAAACATGATGGTGTCGGCTGGTCTAAACCGTAAACGGTTAGCACTTCTAAACGAAACATGATGGTGCAAGCGAGCCTAAACGGCAAACGGTTAGCACTTCCAGGCGAAACATGGTCTAAGCTCAATCCTGTCTATGGAGATGGCTAGCATACTACGATATATTTTAATATTCTCAACATGCTTCAATATAGTTTAATAGATTTAATTATACTTCAACTTGCTTTAATATATTTAACATGCTTTAATATTATAACATGTTTCAATATACTAACATGCTTCAAATATAATGCAATTTCATTTAATCAATGTTTCATGGTCTCGGGGGAGCTTGGGCTCCACTATTCTTCTTGTCGTCCTTTCTCTAATCAAGCCCCCAAGTCGGGGGGGTTAAGCTTGGGTCAACTTTGCCAAGCCCCAAAGTCTGATAGTTTGGCTTACAAAATAATTTCTCATCAAATCATGCTTGGGTGGGCCTATTACACGACCCACCCGAATAGTCTCAATATAGATTGGTCTTAATATACATGGCTCACCCACGTGGTCTCAATAATGATCGTATTACAATATTCTACTTAATATGAGCATTTAATAAAATTGTTTCACAACTTTAAACAATATTATGCAAGTCTATATGTTAACTTATTTTTAAATATCCACATACATACACATATCTTTTATACTTCACTCCATTGGATCAACTACATTTGGATGGGCCGATGTCATGGCCCACAAAGTCAATATCATAATCAATCTAGGCCCTAAGGCCTAATGAAATTAATTGGGCCAATCGTAGCTCCAAATCTAGTCTTAGCCCACCTTATTCAAATCGGGCCCATCATAAAATGTGAAATATCACGTGGCGCAACATATGAAAGAATAGTATAATTTGATGGGGCCGACTACATGGCCCACAAAATCTACCATGCAAAAAGGGCCAGGCTAGACCATTGTTGTCAATTGGGGCTTTAAAATAAATTGGGCCCAAAAAGTCATCTCAATGGCCAAGGTCTCAATGCTGGTCTACTCAAAGTTCTTGATGACTAGGCCCGTGTGACGAAAATTAGATACTCAAGTCGAGCCCAATGTCTATGTTCATATAAAACTAAGCTCATTTGAGCTTACTATGCTCGGGTGGGCTGATTACTTGGCCCACCATGCTATCTCATATATGGGCTTATATAGGCCCTCAAGGTTGGTCTCTGGCTTGGGCTACTTTGGGCCTGTCAAGTTTAGTACTTATGTGCACAATCTACAAAGTGTTTTGCCCGATTGTGTTATCTATGGGGTAGCATGCACAAGATCAAAGAACACGTGTTTGCATGCACACAAAACAATGCCATATGACATATAGATTCATATACTCCTATCAATGTACCTATCAAGAAAGGAAAAAAGGTTGCGTACGTCATACCTAGTGTGGTGTCACACATGGGATCATTCCCCATCATGAAAACTTCTCCTTCACGTGTCTTCATGTGAAATGCTTTGTTCTTTGTCCTCCTTCAATGAGTCTGTGTGCCATGAATGTGACTTTTCTTTTGCCTTTTGGGAGCCATTATGGTGTATGCCAAACACCATAGCACATCCCATCCTCACCCTTTTCTTCATGTTAAATTTCCGTTGATGCTTGCCTTGTACAACTTCAATCTCCACGTGTTGGCAGCTTCAACAACTAATTAACTTGCAGCTTCTCCACCTGGCATCCTCTCCTTATCCTTACGAAACAACTTCTACGTGCCCTCCATCACGTGTCCCTCAATCATACTAATTCTAGCCAGCACATAACAACTGTTAACAACAACAACGAGCCATGGCGGTCCTCACCAACAAGTCATCAACGTGCCTCATCGCCTTTCGATCCTTGGTCCATCAAGCTTGTTGATCGTCTCCAACAACATCCCAACTCTAGCGGCAAACCAACTGCATCATCAATCCTACGATTACCAGCAACTCATGACTTCATTGGAAGACAACTTTGAATCCAACGTTGAGAATCAAGCATGTGACCATCTCTCCTTCATACAGCTCCTTTCAACAGCAACACCACCTCAATCTTGCCTTGCATCTCTGCTAGTGGAACTGATTTATGCATCGCCTTTCTCATTCAATTGTGGATCTTAGTTGCTCCTCTCCTTGTTCGCCATGTGCAGCACAAAACCAACGGTTTGCATAGAATGGGGTCAGATCTCCAAGCAAGCAGTTGTCCGCCCATGCATGCACATGCACGCCAGCCAACCTGCCACGTGGTTAGCTTCTTCACCAGCAAGCAACCAGTAGCTGCTTCATCTCTCCATTGTTCCAACTCTTACCATCGTTATCTCACCTTGGACGTTCAATTTCTCCACCGTATCACCACTTCCCTACCAGCTGGTGCAGTCGTTCATCCAACTACTGATCGAACTTCAGCAACAATCGTTTTGATCACAGCCGTTCGATCTAGCTATCCACTTAATCATCCATACAGTCCTCATGCGCTCTTGGCTCAAGCTTTTAGTCTATTCATCTTGAGTTGGCCAACATCCATCTAGTTGCGATTTGTTAGTTTCTTCATCCTTCATCATTAGCGTCATCTTTGAACTTCAGCATCCAACGGTTTAGGATGCAGCAGGTCCAATCAACTATCCACATGTCTCCATGGCCAACATCAGATGTTGCATGATGAAGTTCAGCGTTTTTCTCACAGACGGTGCCAATTTGTGGAGGATAAAATCGGGTTTACCGTTCGATCTCCGATCATCCCAACACAAGCAATAATCATGTATTAATAGAAAATAACAATAAAATTAAAGGGCATAAATAAAAAACAAGCAACACAGTACGTACGTGGTTCGTCGCCTGTCTCTTGCCGGCGACTACGTCCACGAGAAGCCAATCTCCGGTCAATCTTTATTATAGAATCAAATTCGGTTACAATATACATCCCGATGTCATAGAATGCACAATTCTCTCTCTAGCTTCTCTCTACGTATCTTCTATCTTTCTTGCTTTAGCTTCTCTAGGGTTCTTTCCAAAAGTTCCCTCCTCCTTCTCCTATTACACACCATTCTCTTTATAGGGTCATTTATCTGTCAAGTGTCGATGTAAGATGAACTTTAGAGTTTAATAGAGCGATATAGTGCTTCGCAGTGTATAGCTCCTGATACACTGATACTTTGATATTTTATGGACCCACGTTTATTTGATAAGCTAGAGTTGATTCAATGGTCTCGTTGGGACTCAAAAGAAATAGGAAAAAAGAGAAAGCTAATAAAGGAAAGTACAATAGTAGACTTTAACACATGAGAGAGAAAGATAAATATTAAAAGTAAAAGTGAAAAAAAAAAAATTCAGACACCTAACCTACTATTTAAGTAGCCCGTGTCCTCCCCTCCACATGGCACAAAATGATAGGGAGTTGAGGCATCTCTTCAAGAGTATGGTTCCGAGTCATATATGAGAAGTCTCGTCAAGAATCTTAGCATGGAAGATCAAAACATTATCAACGAACCCCAAACAAAGTGTAGAGAAAACAAGCATTAAGCATAGGCTTTTTAAAGAGAACACCATATAAAGATCGAATCCTCCTCACCCTTAAAACAGGACACAGTCAGAATAGAGAAATTACAGAAGGGTATGATGCCAACATACATTAATCCAGTGAAGGCAATGTTTCGGTCATTTAGTGATTGGTTTCAGGTGACAAAACGTGAAATTGGAATGGTACGGTACACCAACCAACCCCACAATGATTGGTTTTGAAATAGCAACCACGTTCAATCGTGTCCAAAAGTTCCAGGCTCACAAAGTGCTTTGATCAAAAGCAAGGTCGGATCATCATATTTGACTAATGGTATATTGTTAAGAGCATGCAACACTGCCTGCAGCACAAGAGACAATCTCCAGAAATGTATGATGAGCTTATAGAAAAAACAGGAAACAGGAAACAAGAAAAAAGAAAGAGGAAGAATCATAATGTCTTTTTACCATGCACTCATCCAGACTAGTCAGAGAATTGGTACAGCAACTGGACCTAGGAAACCCTGATAACCAGTCAGGCCTGTTGCATATATCTTGGTTCTCAGATCCAGATTCCAGACCCGACCCAATAACCATTGGAACATATCACAGCGATTGGATCATCACAACCGTCCCAGTAGTAGCCTTTTTGTGTGACATGTTGCATGCCCATGATTATTGACCATTAATCAAAGGTAGGCAATTCGATCAGATTAGATTATCACACCATTTGGATGATCCTAACCATCAAACCAAGACATCTCATAACAAAATACATGGCCAACGATCCAAAATCAACAAGATTAATGTGCAATCATGGAAATCAATCTAGACCATCTAAATGTTCATCCATCAATACAAATTAACACTACTAAAATGGAAAAAAAAGGGGGTAAAAGAAAAAAGAAACAAATCTTTTATTTCAAATAACTTATCTTAATACTAATTATTACTTGAGAAAACGGACTATCTATGATGGTTTTGCTGCAGTTCGCCCCGGCAGTGTCGCTGGTCGCTTGAAAACATGCCATGTGATGCACCCTTATAGGCTAACTAACCCATTGATTTTTGGCTCATCCCTTGGTGGACCTACACAGCAAAAATCAGCTTGATTAGTGATCTCTAGTCATTCAATCTGAGTACCCAAAAAAATGCTTGAATCAAACAGTTAGAAATCATCACGTGAAAGACGCTCAAATCCAACAGCTACAGATGATCAATCAGGCTTATTTTTGTTGTTTGGGTCCATAAACAGGTGGACCAATCATTCACGGGTCAGTAGGCCTGAAAGAGTACTGTGCCATGTGGCATATTTTCAAGCGACACTCAACACACACACACACAAAAAAAAAGTAAACATAAAAATTAAAAACAAGGAACAATCTCCGCTCTTACCCAACCAATATTCAGTTTCTGATTCTTTGCTTCCTCATCTTCTTAGATGTCGTATCTTGTATAAATCTTCCAATCCTCACAATCATCATAAAGTAGCACCGCTTCCTCCAAAGAAAGAAATGTTCGATGATCACTCCAACTACTACTCCAGATCCGTATCCCGCCAACTTGAATATCCAATCGAATTTAGTTTCAGACTGCGCATCAAAGTGTTGTGGTGGTGGTAGTGGTACTGCTTCACTGTCGTGCTCGCACTTAATTGGCAAAGGGGTACCACATAGCCCCAAGTTCCCTTCAAAGGAACTATTTGAGAAAGTATCAAATTGAGTACCGCTTGGTATTCTTCCTACAAGCCTGTTATGAGATAGATTCAAGGCTGAAAGGAATGTTAGATTTGCCAATTGCCAAGGAATCTCTCCAGACAGCTTGTTCTGCGATAAATCCAATGACTGAAGTTCTGTTAGGTTCCGCAACGATGATGGTATTTTTCCTATGAGATTATTGTGAGACAAGTTAAGTACTGTTAGCGACTTGAGATTCCCTATTAATTTTGGTATCTCTCCTTCGAATCTGTTGCTTGAGAGATCAACAACTTTGAGGATGGATATCGTTCTCATCACATATACCAGTTCATATCCTTTATTTGCAATTACTAACGAGTATTGGTAGTACTGATCAGTCCCGAAATCACTAAAGTTGAATTCAACACCATAAGTTACCATCATTGCATTCCAGCAAAGAAAGTAATCCAAAGGCAAATTACCTATGAAATTATTGGAAGATAGGTCGATGATGTGCAACTTGGGGAAGGGATTATTGATTCGAGGATGCCTAATAGGACCATGGAATTTATTTGATCGCAAAATAAGAACATGCAACTCGACAATGCTTTCCAACCAAAAGGGAAAAGTATCAGCTATCTGATTATTTCCCAGATCTAGAACCTTCAAATTTTTGCAGTGAGCCAACGATCTTGGTATTTGTCCTTTCAGCTGATTGTTATTGAAGTTGAGTGTCTCTAGAGCACAATCATGTACAAAATTTTGAGGCATAGAACCATGGAAGTTGTTCCCTCTTAGGTCTAGTTCTAAGAGAGTGTTGGTCAAGTTAGCCAGGCATGGCGGTATCATTCCACTCATCTGATTATGGGATAGATCAAGGATTTCCAACTCACTAGCATTGCAGATTGATGGAGAGATTTTTCCAGTGATGTTGTTGCCTGAAATTGAAAAGAAGTAGATGGAAGGTGGGAGATGTAGGGGAGAACTTTGAAATATGTTAGAGTGAAGGTCAAGATATCTCAATCTACTTGAAGAAAGATCTGATCGCTGTAAATCAGTTAGCAAGTTGTAAGAAAGATTCAAAAAATATAGGCTTGTGTTCCATATCCACTTGGGTATTTGATCCTGGATCATGTTGTTGGAGAGGTCTAACTTGCGCAACTCCCTTTGATTTCTCAAGAATTTTGGAAATTTACTTACGTTGCAGGAAGAGAAATAAAAATATTCAAAGTTGGGCATGGGAGAAATGATATCGTCCGTGTTGATCGACAACAATTTATTATACGAAAGATCGAGCAGGGAAAGATTGTTGAGATTTTCAAACACGTGTGGGTCCAAGGTGCCACTAAAGTTGTTAGAAGAAAGAAAGAGGTTTTCAAGGTTTGCGAGTTCGAACTTCGAAGAATGATGTTGGAATCGGCCCTTTCAGCCCATTGTCGCTCAAATCAACAGTGACCAATAATGAAGAAGATGCATTATGGAACTCATCTAGTTCACCACTGAGTCGATTTTGGTAAAGATTCAAACTCTCCAAAAATGGCAGCTGAGTAAACAACGTAGACGGGATTTGACCACTAAAATTATTATTTGATAGGTCCAAAGATACCAGTTGGTGAAGGTTTACTAAAAAAACAGGGATTTGGCCATTCAAATTGTTTGATGATAGGTCCAAAGATACTAATTGGTGAAGGTTTCCTAATGAAACAGGGATATGGCCATTCAAATTGTTTGATGATAGGTCCAAAGATACTAATTGGTGAAGGTTTGATAATGAAACAGGAATATGGCCATTCAGATTGTTATATGACATGTCCAAAGAAAGGAGTTGAGTAAGATTCCCAAGTGAAGATGGGATAGGTCCGAAGAAATTACATTCATTGAGATCTAATTGGCTCAAAGACTTAAGATTGCCAATGGAATGCGGTATTTTACCTGAAAAGTTTGTGCCGGAGAGTATCAACTGCTGGAGAGAACTGTCTCGAGGAAATTCCGACAAATTACCATTGAGAATATCATTTTTTGATAAGTCAATGACCTTTAGGTTAGGTAGCTGCAACAACTTGTTTGGAAAGTGAGTGAAATCATTATGATCCAGATAGAGATGAGAGAGGAAGCGGAGGTGTGAAATTGAGGAATCGATGGGGCCGGAAAGAGAACACCTAGATAAATCAAGCACCTCAAGGTTAGGTAGTGCAAAGGATATCGCTTGACACCAATCGTGGTTAACTTGTGCAGAGATATTTGTCTCACTGAGATGGAGTTCTCTCAAACTAGACAGGTTTTGGACAAGTGTTCTTAGGTTGGGGTTTTCCAATTCCAACTGATTTATAGAGAGATCGAGAGAAACCAAATTAGTCATCTGCGAGAATTCTAATGGGATTTGACCAGAGAACACAGAATAAGAGAGGTTGAGATGAGTCAAACTTACAAGGCGATCAAATGCAGAAGGGATGGAAGAGAAATTGAAGTGGTTATCAGCGAGGTTGAGTGTCTGGAGGTGACGAAGGGAGAAGAGACTGCTGTTGGAATTGATTGGACCGAAAAGCCAGCTGCTGCACAAGTTGAGGCTGATCACAATCCCAGTATCCTCATCGCATATGACACCATCCCAGGAGCAGCAATCAGTTCCAAGATGTGACCTTTGGATATGAAGGATAGTAATACGAAGCATTCTTCCGTATAGAAAAACTTTGCTTCAGCTGCAATAAAGCTGAGCTTTGGTCATGGGGGCATAGTTTTCTCGAAGAAGTAGAAGTAGTTGGGTAAAAGAACAATAAGCATTGAAGCAGTATGAGAAGATATCTCATTCTCATTATTACTGAGTGTGTGTGAGGGAGAGAGAGATGTTTTATAGGCGAGTCGAGATTCGAGAACTCTTGATGTATTTTAGTTTAAGGCCATGAAAGGTTGCCCTTGTTATATAGTAAGAGCTAACCCTTCAAAAATACAATGTGCGACACTCTTCCAAGTCTAGTCACGACGCATGAAAGTTAGGCGGAAATTTCTTTTGCTCGAATTGCTCTAGTCAATCCAAGTAGCCCTACCTATCCCTATCTAGTGCGTGTTTTGGGGTTCACTGACCGTATGGGTGCTTCGATTTACACACCAAAACTCACTCTTATTGGTTATCCAACGGCTTAAAATCATTAATCAATCTATTTTTTTGTGTATATATATCCACCAAGAGGTAGCCGTACGTAACATCCACATGGTCAGTGGGCCCAGAAAAAAACGTTAGGTAGGGCCACTGATAGACAGTAGCAACAATTTTTTCAAGTTTAGCCAGTGCTTTCATGAATGATGAAACTACACATAAAATATAGCCTGCTCTGATTACCTAAAAAATGCTCGAATCAACGGCTAGAAATCATCGCCCATGAAAAGTTCAAATCCAACAGCTAGAAAACTTCAATCAGGTTGATTTTTCGTAGATTCACCAAGGGGTGGGCGAAGCATTCACTAGCCAGTGGGTCCAAAATTGTTTTCACGTGGCATTTTTTGAGTGGTAAAATAAAGATACCGACGTTGACGTAATGATACAGCGTGTAAAATTAAGCATGGTGGGGAAGTCTTTAAAAAATTAAAATACAAATATGCGACTCACCATCGTGTATAGGTGGCCTCCGGTTTGCTCAAGACTTTTCTCCATTCCTTCCTTCAGTCAACACACCCCCAATGTTTTTGTCGGCCAATGACATTTGTGCGAAGCATTTTCCTGTCAGTCGATTGGTCCGTTCCTTCTCGCATTTGTGTGATCAAATGAGAGGAAAATTATTAGGACGATGCCGCAGCGTCATTCGACCTTAGGTCCAGACGGTTGGATGGTCTTCGAGAGTTTGTGCTGTGCCAATCTCATGGACTAAACGGTCGTGATCAAGGGATGATGGTAAAACAGCCGGACATGCTATGAAGAGGGTTGTGGTCTGTGGCGTAAAAGAGGGGACGAGGAGGGGCCTGCAAACCGACTTGACCTCCGGAGTCTTCCTTTACAATTGTAACTCACGAACCCCTTTTACACGCTGAGATCGACCACGGTTTACACGCAAGGAACACCTTCTTTTGATTGGTCTATGTTTGACTTGATCATATGATTGTAACCATCCAAGCTATGAACGATTTTGATCATGGGGACGACAGCTAGAAGACTTGATAGAAAGACGATGGGGGGTTTATTACGTCTTTGTAACGTGGTTGGATTCTACAATGGGTTTGTTACGTCTTTATTATGTTGGTTGGATTCTTCTACGACGACTGAAAAGGAAATGGCCGTACGTGGTCTATGGAAAATAGGGACGAGGAGGGGGCCACAAGGCCAGCGGCGGAGCCAGTAAGGGGCCAGGGGGGGCACGTGCCCCCCCTCAACTTTAAAAATCTTTAAGAGGAAAGAAAATTTCTGAAATTTTTATTTTATTTGCACTTAGTGCCCCCCTTCAATTTTAATTTAGTGCCCCTATTAGAGGACGCTGACCGTATTGATGTTTGGGCAGTCACTAAGTCGACCTACAGACCAAAAAGCAGCCTGATTGAAGGTTTCAAACCATTGGATATTAGTACCCCAAATAATGCTCAAATTCCCCGGATAAAAATCAAGCCATGAAAACGACTCTAATCCAATGCTTAGAAATCACTGAACAGACTAATTTTTGGTCTATATGTTCATCTAGGGTTGCGCCAAACATCCATACGGTCAGAAATCTCTAAGAATATGCCACGTGGCTCATATTATAGGTGGTTCCAAGGTTTAAAAGGGGTCATTATAATGGTATAACGGACTGGGGGCGTTACCGATTTTCCATCATAATGAATTGTAACGCTTATCGGCTCATGGCAAAAATGAAAAAATAACAGAAAATATGGCACTTGAATTCTAATTTTGAAATTTGAATTTCAAAAATGGAAAACAACAGAAAAAACGTCCTTTTTTTCACAAAAGTTTCCAGCAAACAACGGTTGTTACTTTTGATATAATGGAAAAATAAGGATCATTATAACGAAAGTAATGCAATTATTTTTTGGGCGTTTTAACGGTACAAAACATAACGGGGGAGGTGTGTAGGTCCATTTACAAGCCTTTTATATTTATATATAGCTTCCGCTGTCCTATTCCGCCTTATCAGTTAGGCCACCCCTTTCGATTTTAGATGACTACTACTAAGATAGAGTACTACTCCTATTCGTATATCGATGGTTCAGTTTCGGTTCCAATTCTTAATTATCGTTCCCAAAAGTGTGGAAACAGGACTAGGGTTTTTGGTTCCGGTTAAACGGAGTTGGAGTAGAACCCTTAAAAAAGGTGTTATAAGCAGATTTTTAGACCATGGATGAGAGCCAAAAGCTCCAAAATGCTCTAAGTTAAGGAAATTATTCTGGCAAGTGGCCAATGATTGGATTTTTTTTATATGTGGTTCTTAAGACATGTTAGGTAGAAAATATCTTTTGGAAATTCAACAAACAATCCATAAGAACTAAGATCGATGGATATCCAAAAAGAGGGAAATTAATTTGCCAAGAACTTGGGCATTTGAAAAGAGAGATTTTAGCTGGGAGATTAAAGACGGGCTCCAGTCCGCTCCATGTAGTTACACTGTTATACCACGAGAAGATCTGCCCTCGTATCCACCCAATTGGTACCTCAGGTTTCCTCCTTGATCCGGAGCTTACAGGATTGCTGCACGTGCTCAACTTAAATATAATCCAAATTAATTGGTCCCACTTATGAGATCTCATATGCCAATAATCATCCCATTAGAAATTTGATGATCTTAGCTAGCTAGCCATCCTTTCTAAAGGCTTTTCTCTTTTAAGGGAATTTCTGACCGTTCAAAAGAAGCAAACAGATTGCATTGTTACAATGATCTAATCACTACAAGAAATTTGGCTTATAGCGACGGTTTTTTGGCGACGGCCAAGAAAAACCGTCTCTAAATATACATATAGTGACGGTCAAATACCCAACCGTCGGTATAGAGTTTTGGCGCCTAAAAACACACAATATATAGCGACGGCCAGCTCAAATCCGTCGCTATAATATTATTTAGCGACGGCCAGATTCTGACCCTCGTTATAAGTTATATATACCGACGGTCTCGACCGTCGGTATATAAGGTTTTAACGAGGGTCAAGTGGTGGCTGTTGGTATAAGCCCTTTTATATATAAAAAAAATTTGGGGGTTTTTGCAACCGCACGAAAACCCGTTCTCCTCTAGCTCTCCACTGCGAAACCCCCTTTGCCCTCTCCTCCACCGAACGTCGTCCTCCGTTCATTGCATTGGACGCCGTCTTCCGTCCTCCGTTCGTTGCATTGGACGTCGTCGCCGTCCTCCGTTCGTCTTCCCGTCATTCCTACAAGCTGTAACAGGTATGTTGTTTATATTTTTTTGATTTTTTCTTCTATCACCTCCCCATATGGCCGCATGCTTGTGTGTACCACTCCTTAGTGGATATATACAACAAAAATCACCCTGATTCGTAATCTCTAACCCCTGTTAGTTTTGAAACCCTCTTTTGAGGGTTTCGGGATAAAACCCATGAAAACGACTTCAATCCAACGCTTAGAAACCTCCGATCAAGCTAATTTCTGGTCTGTAAGCCTACCTTTCCCCAATTTTTGGTCTGTAATGCTTAGAAATCTCTGATCAAATTATCCTTACAGTCAGTGGTCTCTGCTATGAGCTACTTGGCATATTCTTAGAGATTTCTAACAGATGGATGGTTGGCCTAAAACCCTAGATGGATATACAATCTAAAAATTAGCCTGATTAGTGATTTATGAGCATTCGATTGGAGTTGTTTCCATGGGCATAGTCAGTGGTAATTGCCTTAAGGGTTGGGCTCCGTTGACAGATATAAAATGACAGGGACACAATATAAGCCAAGTGGCACACTGTTAGAGGACTCTGACCATAGGGATGTTTGACCTATCCCATGGTGGACTTACAAACCACAAATCATCCTGATTAGTGATTTATAAGTGTTGCATCTTTGTTCCTCAAATACTGCTCAAATTCCCACAGTTGAGATCAACCCATGAAAATAAGTCCAATCCCATGGTGGACTTACAAACCACAAATCAGCCTGATTAGTGATTTATAAGTGTTGCATCTTTGTCCCTCAAATACTACTCAAATTCCCACAGTTGAGATCAGCCCATGAAAATAAGTCCAATCCAAAGCCTATAAATCATCAATCAGGCTGATTTTTGGTTTGTAGGTCCACCATGGGATAGGACAAACATCCATACGGTCCGAGTCCTGTAACAGTGTGCCACGTGGCTTATATTGTGTCCCTGTCATTTTATCTGTCATTGTAGATCTGTCAACGGAGCCCTACCCATGCCTTAAATGGTTGACTGATTGCACCTGAGAACACATTTTTGACACCCATTTTAGTGTACCCATATAGAAGATGAATCAATGGCTGATTTTCTGTGAATAATGAGTAATGGATGATTTTTGGTGAATCAATGGCTGCATTTAGTGGATACTAACCGTAAGGATGTGTGTGGCCAATCCCTAAGCGGACCTACAAACCCAAAAATAACCCTGATTAGTGATTTCTAAGCGTTTGATTGAGTTGTTTTCATGGATTGATTTTAATCATGGGAATTTGAGCATTGTAAACCATTATTTGGGGTACAAGGATCCAAAGGCATGAAATCACTAATCGGGCTAATGTTTGGTTTGTAGGTCCACCTTTTGTTACTGTTGCCCTTTGGCCCCACTGATCGTATGGATGTTTGGCCCATGCCGCTTATTGTTTTGGATTCTAAGCACAATTTTATGAATGCTAACATTCCAATGGACTGTTTCGTAGTTGACATTTTGTATAGAACCATTGTCAGAAATACTTCCCTTACTTTGGTTGGATTTTAAGTGAACCAAGGTTGAGTTTTTGGCTCTAGAGTTGGAAATTTCAAGCAGAACTTTGGAATTAAGATGAGGTATTTGGTTTAGTTTGGTGTTGATGTTAGAGAAAGTTCTTTATTTTTAAACATTTCTAGAGCCATCAAATAAGTACGACATGTCTTTTATGATGAGTTGTTTGCATGTGTACTCCATCAAATAAGTACTCCTTTGATATTTCCCCTGTGATGATAAATTTCATAAGGTGGTAATGAGCTTAGAATAGATTTTCTATTGTATATATGTTTGTAGAAATATGCTTAGCACTAAGGTGGCAGCAAGAGTTAAATGATATTATTTCTCTAGATATTTGATTGGATTTTTATTTTCATTTTTTATGTTCTTAGTTAGTAATTATTAATTTATCTTAATTTTATGTTGTATATAAATGTGAATTGTGCGCACACACACACACACACACACACACACATCATGCATATATATGCATTAAACCTTAAATCTCCCGTTCAAGAATCACTTTGTGACAATTAGGTGACTTATCACCTATTTGGGATACATTAATTGTAAACTATGACGTTTGATTCTTATTTGAGACTAAATTCAAGTGAACAACTTTTTTGTCTTTTTGGTGATAAGGAGTAATTGTCTGTTGTTGATTCTTGAATTGTCTCTTTGGACAGTTTGGAAATGCATAATCTCTAGTACAGTCAGTAGTTAAAGTGTTTATTTTCATTTGTAGGACATTTTTGGCGAGCATTTCTCTTATTCTCTGGGTACATATTTAGACAATGTGACATGTTTGCCCCTAGTCTAAGTCGTGTACTTGGAGAACTATGGGGAAATGTTGCCGAAATTTTCCTTCAAAGAGAAATAATCACTTGGCTATTGAGTGTACCAGAGATTATGCATTCCTGAATGGGATATGATCAATCCACCCTTTAGAGATGAGATAGGAAGCATGATGCATGTGCATTTGAGTTGTGTGTGACAACATGCTTAATTTCGATTGAAGGTGACGTCATTTTGAAGGAGATATGCCGATGGATAAAAGTTGGGTTGGGAAGCCAAGAAATAGGCTCGAGTATCTAAATGAAGTAGAACAATTTTTAGATTTTGCATTTTCTCGTTCAGAGTATGGAGACAAGATCAAGTGTCCATGTAAAAAATGTTGTCATGCGTTCCTAAATGATCGACTAGAAGTATATTGGGACCTAGTATTGATTGGGATAATACCGGATTATACCTTCTGGTTGTACCATGGGGAGTATGATAATGAATATATGAGTGATGAGGCTGACGATGGTGATGATATGCAAAGAATGTTACAAGATGCATATGGAATGTCGAACTTTGATCGGGAAGAAGAGAATGAATTGAATGAGACTGGATCGACTGAGCCAAATCCGAAAGTGAATAAATTTTATGAATTGTTAAAAGATGCCGAGACTGAACTGTACCCAGGTTGCACAAAATTTTTAAAATAATCTTTTATTGTACGGTTGTTACACTTGAAGTATCCGGTTAAGAATCCGTAGTCAGTTATAGGTTTAAGTATTTACAGGTTTTAAGTTAAGTCAAATTTAGGACCTCGACGTCCAAATCGGACAAACGAAGTCTAAATCTTTTGAAACCTATACATCACTTCTATTGTGTTGAAACAAATATGCTGGAAGAGACGGGGTAAAAAATAGATGTTCGGTTAGAAATCTGTAGTCAATTATAGGTTTAAGTATTTACAAGTTTTAAGTTAAGTCAAATTTAAGACATCGACGTCCAAATCGGGCAAACGAAGTCCGAATATCTCAAAACCTATTACAACACTTCTATTGTGTTGAAACAAATATGCTGGAAGAGACAGAGAAAAAAAATAGATATCCGGTTAGGAATTTGTAGTCAGTTATAGGTTTAAGCATTTACAGGCTTTAAGTTAAGTCAAATTTAGGATCTCGACGCCCAAATCAGACAAACGAGGTCCTAATCTCTCGAAACCTGTTACAACACTTCTATTGTGTTGAAACAAATATGCTGAAAGAGACGGAGTAAAAACAGATGTCCGATTAGAAATCTGTAGTCAGTTATAGGTTTAATCATTTATAGGTTTTAAGTTAAGTCAAATTTAAGACTTCGACGTCCAAATCGGCCAAACGAAGTCCGAATATCTCAAAACCTATTACAATACTTCTATTGTGTTGAAACAAATATGTTAGAAGAGACGGAGTAAAAAACAGATGTCCGATAAAGAATCTGTAGTCAGTTATAAGTTTAAGCATTTACAGGTTTTAAGTTAAGTTAAATTTAAGACCTCGACGCCCAAATCGAATAAACGAGGTCTGGATCTCTCGAAACCTGTTACAACACTTCTATTGTGTTGAAACAAATATGTTAGAAGAGACGGGGTAAAACACAGATGTCCGGTTAGGAATCTGTAGCTAGTTAGACATTTCAAGGTATTTAAGTTTAACTTTAATTTTTCATTTCGTTTACATTGAATCTTAACATTTTATATATTAATTATTTTACTTTTATTTGTTTTGCAGGGCCTAGATGCTGATTGATCATGTCTTCTACTCTGCCAGATTAATTTTTGAAATTTTTATAACATTGTTAAATTTCAAATAGTCAATATTGTACAAATTTAATTATTTAAGATATTTAATTATTTATTTTCTTTACACTCTGTTTTGATAAAATGGACATGGAATAGGAAAATGCAGTATTATATACATTACATGTACAGGTACAACAAATAATGCAAAAAAATTTAAAAAACAATTTGATACTACCAAACCTTTTAGCGACGGCCACTACCTGTCACTATAACATGTATGCAGCGACGGCCAGAACATTGCCTGTCGCTATATAAGTCTTCTAGAGACGGTCGGCTTATCTAGCCATCGCTATATAAGACTTATAGCGACGGGCAATGTGCTGGCCATCGCTAAAAGGTTTGGTAGTATAAACAATTGAGATATACCGACAATCAGTGCCCGTCGCTAAATGTACTTAATATCGACGGCCAGTAAAATTTCGTCGTTATATTTCTCTTACAACGATGGCTTTGACCATCGATAAAATGTTTTCACGAATATAAAATTATATTTTTATATACCGACTATATACTAACGGTCCTGCCCGTCAGTATATTAATTTTCCAATCCACAAAGTGTTTTTTGCGACGAGCATTTTTGAGTTGACCGTCGGTAATATCTTTTACCGACAAAATTTATAGCGACGGTCGACCTGGCCGTCGGTATAACATATAGCGACAAATTTTCACCCTATACCGACGATGTCCGGCCGTCGCTGAAAGTCTTTTTTCCTGTAGTGAATCATGTTGATTTTGACATGGTTTAAGTGCCATGCATGTACTTTACATGTGATGCAATAAGTGAACTATCCTTGGGGTCCACCCACTAGAACAGTAGTACCCAAACAATTCTCCTGGCACAAGTGTGTGTCGCGCCATTCATCTCGTCAAATTCCTAGAAGAAATAGTGTCTCAGTACGTAAGAGATTGTTGCCGGCCCTCCAGAAATAGACGATAGAATTAAAACCAGTGAAGAGAGTGAGAGATCAAACAAGGATTCAAATCCTTGAGGAACATGTCATCCGGACTACATCCGGACTACGTCAGAAACTACTTGATGGGACGACCCTAACCATTTGATCTATCGCAATTGGCAGACAATCCAGGAGATGTTGACACGTGGATTGGTTTTGATCATCAATTTCTATCAATTTTTTAACTAAAAGGACGAGATCTGAGGTCTCTGGGAGGGTGGCTTCTTCTTGAAATTAGAAACATCTAAATTAATAACTAGTTCTTTTTGTGTGGTTCAGATGGGGTTAGGCGGACCCCTACCTGCTATATAAAAAGAAGCAAAAAAGGTTACAATCGCATCATCCTCAACAAACTCAAGGAGAGAACTAGAGAATTTAGAAGGAAATAACAAAATTTCTTGTAAAGAAGAACAAAAGGAAGCAAGAAAATATGCTAGCTTGTTAGCTTCGTCCCAATCTACAAAATTCTGTGACAGCTCCAAAGTTCTTTTCGCCATGCACCTAGCTCTCAAAAAACCCTTGCTAGGATCCAAAAGGAGTCGGTATAAATAGTAAGCTTATGAATGCCATACTAAGAAACGATTTGTACTCCCCGAGAGATTGCCTTGAGTTCAAGAAGGTAGATAGGAGCCTTCTGACTTCTGGGGGAAAAGGCGAAAGTTAAGGAGCTGTCGAAGTGCCAAATCAGATTTCCCTGCCCTCCAAAATCCTCTATAACTCGGTATTAAGGGCATAATCCATGTGAATAGTTGGAATCCAACTGCATCATTTGGTAGTTTTGAGCTTAGGAGCAATGCCGATATCTCATTTCTGCAATATATCTCTAGTTTCTACCGTGTCTTTGTTATGTTATGTGGAGCCTGATGGTTGTACATGAAGGCACGATACCGCAGCCCAGCTCAGGGGGGGTTTGGTGGCATTTTTCGTATTTCTACGTAGAGTTACGGTGAGTGTTTCTTTTGCATTAGAGCATAACGGAATCAGTGTGGATCGGTGGACGTACCTCAATCTAAAGGGAACTATGTAAAACTGTGTTGTGATTGTTTGTATCTTTCTCTCTTGTTTGTTAACTGTTCTTTCGAGGAAAGTTCCAACATGATCTTGTGGCAGATCTACTACATTACGTGATTTGTCTTGAAAATTCTTCTATTTCGTTCATCTCAGATGTAATAAATAGTAGCGCAAAGGCTGATTATCCGTAGCACCGAAATAATATCATTAGCAACAAACTTATTCAGCATCCACTCTAATTCGTTTTCCCAAGGCAGAAAGGAGCAGTGAAGTTTGGAGAGATAGACTAGATGACCAAGCATGTTTTGAGAAGGTACATTCAAAGAATCGCTGGGGATCCGATTTCACATGTTGGAAACAGAGAATAAAAGTAGAAAAAACTCCACTAGCCCTAGGGTTCCAAATAATTGAATCGATCACCGTACCCAGAACCCGACAAATCCACTTGATTAATTT
Source organism: Euptelea pleiosperma (assembly GCA_035048495.1). Taxonomy (NCBI): domain Eukaryota; kingdom Viridiplantae; phylum Streptophyta; class Magnoliopsida; order Ranunculales; family Eupteleaceae; genus Euptelea; species Euptelea pleiosperma. The sequence goes on from CM068545.1 coordinate 7,414,458, forward strand.
GGGCAAGTACATCGAACTAGTGAAAAGAACAGGGGTGGTGGGAAGATTCTAAGAATTACCAACAATGAACTCACTAAGAGTGATCATCGGAGAGGTACATGTATCAATTCTGATTCAATCTCCAAATTGCTTGAAGAGGATTCCCAAGGGGTGCCAAGGGTCCATCCAAGTCTGAGTTTTAGATCCATTACCAATCAAGTGATGAATAATGTGATCATTAGCAATATCATCATGAGCTTTGAGAATACGTTTCCGGAGCTTGGAGCAATCCGAAGGAATACCAATGGTCCACACATTGGTATTTGGCTTTGGCTTCAAACACCACACCCTGAATCTCCTCATCTAAGAATGGAGCAATGAGGCCAGCAGCATGATCCTCATTAAGAGTCTTATCAAAATGAAAATCATGGAGCAGATGATGGTCAAAATATGAATTAGAAGGCTGAGAACATAAGATGTGCTTGAATTGGTCGATCTTCGATCATGCGCCTGTTAATGCACCAAAGGATCATAATATTACCAGTACAATGCTAATTTGACGTGTGATTCACATCCTAAGTTTTAACTTAAGTCAACCACCCTTAAACTAGGTCAAGGGATAATCCTAAAGTTTAAAAGTATAAGGATACGTGTATTATTAAGGCTCAGGCTCCGAGGACCCCCTTTTTCTGACCTCTCTTGGTGTTCGCACGCTCAGCCATGGATTTCACAAATCCAACGGTGGTTGTCAGTGCCACAAAAAGTGATGCTAGCTTCGCGCTGGCCGAGCACATGTACACGAGAGGGATCAGAAAAATGGGGTCCCCTGAGCCCGTCCCTATTATTAATTGCTCAGGCTCGAGGGCACCTTTTGCACTAATAATCGGGCGTGGATTCTGAGAATTCAACGATGGTTGCAGTTTGACAAAAAAATGAATCCAGTGAAATGGCGCTCAGCACTTACAACCACTGTTGGATTCTCAGAATTGACGCACAATCGCATTAGTGAAATTGTTACTGCAAAAAGGTTGGTCCACGGATCCCGACCCACTCCTAATTACGGAAGAATTTTCCAATGCCTTTAAAAGGGCATGGCTCAGCATGATTTTTTAATAAATTATTTCTATGGTTAAAAATAACTCATGAAAAATCTATATAACAAAACAGGACGGTTGTCTCCCCCTCTTATCTGGCTTCATAAAGGATGGCTGAGATCTTATCACACCAAATGGACAGTGGATCTCAGCCACTCGCACCCAATTTTGACAAATGCTTTGTCGATGAGTGCCGTGGGCATGGGTCACCTACTATTTACCTACATATAAGGAACGAAATGGATTGGATTTACATATAGCCAAAGGGTCAGGCTCAGGAGCCCCACTTTTTATGCTTCGAGAGGGGTGTTACCGTTAAAACGGATTGAAACAGCAGGGGCAAAAATGAAAAAAAATAGATTTTAATGATTTTAACGGAAAAAAATGGTGCTGAAATTCAAATTTTGAAATTTAAATTTTAAAAATTTAAAAAAAAAATTAGAATTTAATGGAAATTTAATAGTTTTCTTAAACCCCTCTTATCTTATATGGCTTCAATAATGAGTGGCTGAGATCCACTGTGCTTCATATCGATGGCTGAGATTAACTCTCACCCGATTTTGACAAACACTTTGTCGGAAAGTGCCGCGGGCACGGGCCACCCATGCATATATCAAGACAACTCAGTTGTATTCTCTTATCTTATCCATCCATCTAATGTGGACGGTTAGATAAAGAGTGGTTGAGATCAAATCCATCGATCTAATGTGGACGGTTAGATTTCAGCCACTCAATCCGCGTCATTTGATCTCAGTTTATTCAAAATTTAAATTTCAACACCGCTATTTTTTGTTATTTCTGTTATTTTTCTCATTTCTCCCTCTGTGCGTTACAATCCGTTATAATAGAAAAAACGATAACGTGCCAGTCCATTATACTGTTTGAGTGCTGAAGGCACTCAATTTTTGCAAACGCTTTTGTCGGAGAGTGCCGCGGGCATGGGCCATTTATATAACAAAACACATTGGTTGTCTCCCTACTTATACCTCCTCTTATAAGCATCAACCAAGAAGGGCCGAGATCTAATCCTCTCCCAAATGGACGGTGGATCTCCGCCACTCACATGATTTTGGCAAATTCTTTGTCGAGGAGTGCCGATGGCACGGGGCACCCACTAGTATTATAATACAACGGATAGAAATTACTAATGACAATTAAGGTTTCCACATTTTTTTTTTTAGTTATTAAGGTCTGTGTGCTATTGGGTGCTTACCAAACGGAGAGCTGGCATGAGTAAAACTTTGATGATAGGGTCATGTCATCGAGGCCGATGACAGGGTGCAATATGAGCACGTCACTCAATCTTAGAGGACTCTGACCATATGATGTTTGGCCACTCATTGTCGTATATATTGGCCCCTCCAAATGGGTAAATGCTATATTTATAAAGCACAAGCATGCAGGTAAATCAAACACAAGGAGACTTAGGGGTCATTTGATAAATTTTATTTCAGTACTTAAAATTAATTTAAGCGCTGAAAGCATAAAGTACTGAATTTCCAGTAATTTTCATTGTTTGGTAAAAGTTCTTATGTCTGAAAATTAAGACAAGGACACATTGGATTAGGGCCGCAACTCGGCGTAGGTTGGGTCAGGTTGGAGGTCTACCCTATCACAACCCAACCTTAAAGGCTGTGAACCCTAATTCAACCCAAGGTCGGGCCTAGAATTTCTTACCCTAACCCAACCATATCGGGTTGGTTGGGTTAGTCGGGTTGGTTAGGTTGGTAAATTTTTTTTATTGGTTGGAAAGATTGCTAAATTTTTTTTCATATTAAAAATAATTTATTGGTCAATATAATAACCGTTATGCTAGCCATTAAATAATAGTTTCATTTCCAACACCTCATGAAAGAAAATATGATATTTCCATGATAAGAAAAAGGTCATTAACTCAAATGCATGATAAAAACTAATAAAGAAATAACAAAAAATAATTGTCAAAGAAAAGCAATTTTTTCAATATCAACTAATCACATAAAATTCCAAAATGTAGTTTCAAGAACATTTTGTAACCTCACACAAGGGTTGTAGTTTGTTAAGGACAAACATCCATGTTGCTACATTTGCCAAAATATAGCGTAGATGTTTGTCGGTAAATACTAATACATATATGTAGTTGTATGTCAGGCTTAGTTTGGGTCGAGTTAGGCTGAGCCTCAACCCTAGCCCAACCCAATTTGATCGGGTTAGCAAAAATCCAGCCCAAGCCCAACCCAAGTTCTAAAAGGGCTAACCCAACCCAACCCTAATGCCGGGTACGACCCGTTGGGCTAGGGTTGAGCCCACCCAGTTGCAGCCCTACATTGGATATTTTGAAATGTTCGTCGGAATATTTTTGTAAGTTTTCGATAGAGAATGCTTTCACTATACGGATATATTGGGGTTTTCTGAAACAATCTTGAAATATTTGTCATCACTTATCGCATTCATGAAAACCACTTGAAAAAAAAAGTGGAGGTGGGATGACTTAGGAAAATGCTATATTTTAAGTGAAAAACTTGAAATTAAGTACTGAACTTTTGGGAGTAAACAAACGGCACTTAAAAGATTGAAAATTGTGCTGCCTTAAGAGTAACCAAGGGGATGCCACGTGTGATCACGTGCACCTTACACGTGTGACACCACCTTACATGTGGCATACTCTTATAGACCACTAACCATATAGATGTTTGCTCATCCCTAGTTGGACCTATATACAAAAATTCATCCTATTAGTAATAACTATCTTTTTTGTGGTTTCTTTTTAACCGTGGATTTCTAGTAGTATTTGGGTTATTCATATTCAAATTAAAGGTTAGAAATCACTAATCAAGTCAATTTTTGTTACTTAGGTCCATCTAGGGATGAGCCAAACATCCATACAGTCAGTAGCCTCTAATAGTGTGGGTCCGTCATCAACTTTGATGATGGACGCTCGTCAATGTTTTTTAGGGATAGAGTTCAAGTGGAATATCAGGCCTTGTAAAGTAAAAGATTTCAAAAAAATGAAATAAGCACTGTTTATAAATTTAAGGAATTTGAAGGTCATATTATGATTAAGGATTTTTGGATTTTTTTAATAAGAGATGAGCATTGAATAAGCTGCAGGTGATCACGTATGTCTTTTGACACTAAAAGACCAAAATACCCCTGCCAAGTAAGTAGTTAAAAATAAAAATAAAAATAAACAAAATAGAGATATTTTCAAGAATTCACCTTAGTAACGCAAGAAGAACCATGGTTCTACGTGTAGTAATAAAAAAGCAAATCGAAGAAGTTAATAACTTAAGACCTCTACAAGATCATCTGCAAGGCATTGGAGCTGGCCTGTAAGAGAATTGACCTGTCTTGTTACTCTAGCTCCTACCCTTTTACGTTATATGGTCTTAAATGTTAGATGCATAACGGTTATTATGATGAATATAACAGTCGTTGTGACGATTTAACTGGTTTTTACCATCATTGTACCGTTTTGGTGAAAAAAAATGAATTGGAAGAAATAAAAAATAAAATTTTGACTGTTAGTTGACCCATTATAATGGTATGGCCAGCTAACCGTTATGCCGTTTAATGATCCCTTTAAACCAAGGTTTAAAAGGGACCATTATAACGGTGGCGGTACCGTTTTTTCTGTTATAACGAAAAAAAATGCTCAGGGGCAAAAACCGAAAAAATGGAAAAAAATAAAAAATAACAGAAAAAAGGGCGCTGAAATTCAAATTTTGAATTTCAAAATTTCAGAAACGGAAAATAACAGGAAAAAACAGAATATAATGGAAAATAACTGAAAAATAACGGAAAAAATGGAAAAAATGGCCGTTTTTTATTTCACAAAATTTTCCAGAAAATAACGGTCGTTATTTTCTTTATAACGGCCGTTATTTTCTGGGCGATTTAACGGTACGTAACGTAACGGGGCAGGTCCGAATCCGTTATAACGGCCGATTTTTAAACCTTGGCTATGTTGTCTCTCTACGATATCCAGAAAAAAAAAAAAAAGAAAACAAGGGCATTTCCGTCATTTACTTACTACTGAGTATAAATCTGCTCATTTCCTGTAAAAGATCATCAACCCAATGTAGTCTGGCTGTTTTTGTCCAAAGAAAAACAATAATGAGACTGAAGAAACAAAATTGCATTTGTTTTTGAAACGGGGCAACTCATCTATGCAGAGATATTTATGCCTACCATGCAAAACTAGCCTGAATTTCACTTATTGGAACTCCACTCTTTTATGGTCAAACACCCAATTACGCAAATGCACACATTTATGGTAAAATGTATGCTCGATTTCACCTCAATGGGCCCACACCCTGAACCGTACACTTGGCCCACATATTCATTAGTTCAGGCTTTCCATTCCATTGTGTGGGCCATAACTTTGATGTACGCCCGGAGGAACTTTTTGCCCAGATTAGTTAAGGTCCATTGAGTCTGATACACACACTTTGCAGGTCATCATGCATGCCTATCACTGAAATTAAGCAAAAAACTTAAAATCAAATTGTTAGGAACAAGGTCATCCAATAGGATGAGTCAGTCTCGATCATGAAAATATGCCACAGTGCCACGTGTCACATATCCATATCATACATAGACAGACTACTCTCTATACACATGTAATATGGTGACATTTTTGAATTCATTCCTTCAACATGTGTACATATCTTAAAATGGAAATCTGTAGGAAAGGGAGGGAAATGGAAGATATACCCATTGCTTTTGATCGCAGATCGACAATGGTTAAATGCAATTCAAGGCCAACTTGCTTTTCTTTAACATCTCCAGCCCCACACTGAAGCAGTTAACCACTATCCAGCACCTGGTTTTGCTTTTTTTTTTTTTTTTTTTTTTTTTTTTTTTGGGGGCTAATAGTCTCCATGCATTTAGATACAGGTACAGCTCTACACCCTCCTCTTCTTTGATGCAATGCATGTTGTATGTATGCATGTGTTGGGTAGCTCTCAGCTTATCACCCTCTTAAATGCTGTTCTGTTTCTCACCTTTTAAATGCTCGTGTTTGCTTCACACTTCCCCAGTTGGCTTTTGTATTCACATTCCACCTCCTCCCTCCACCCTTCACACACCCACCCACCCTCCTCTCCTCTCTTCTCTCTCTTCTGTTTTGAGGTGTTTTCTGGTGATGATGAGCTGGTTTTCCGGCATTTGAAAGGTGGTTTTCAGGTGTAGGAAGGCTGTTTATTGGGTGGTTTTTGCCGAGATGGGTGTTTTCGGAGCTGGGTTTTTGTTAAGAGTGCTGAGTTGGTGTGCTTTTGCTGGACTCACCTGCATTATTGCACTGGGTAGGGCTCTTTCTGAAATATTACCATACCCTGTCAAGATTTTATTACATTTTTTACAAAACAGAGGAAAAAAAATGAGACGTGGGTCCGAATCATGTACCCCAATGGCTAGCGTTTGAGGTGATGGGTTCAACCCACATTACCAAAAAAATAAAAATAAGCAGTTATACAATATCCCAAGGTTTATTCAAAACCGAATTTTGTTGTTTGGTCTTCCATCACCCTGTGATTCATGAAAACTTACCATCACGTCTAATTTCCTGGGTCTGACTCCTTATCAAAATGCACGATCAACATTCTATCTCTCCGTCTGCTTTTGCAGGAGGGGCTCTTGTAGGAACAATTACTGGAGCTATTATAGGCCAAACAACAGAAACTGGGTTTTTTCGTGGGGCCGGAATCGGTGCACTCGCTGGCGCTGTTGTGGCCTTTGAGTTACTTGAATCGTTGATCAACGGGGAGTCGTTATCGAAGGTTAGTTGATCCACGGCGAGTCGCCAATTAGTTCTTGACCTCTAGACTCGTTGGTGTAAGCATCAAAAACGGCATTGCTTATGTCGTCGTTAGAAGTTCGTAGTCGTGAACTCATGACTGCAATTTATCGCTTCTTTTTTTGTTAATAATGTATTCCAATCAAACGATGGATACCACCTCTTGAAATTCTGATCATATAATTAGAAATCTCTCTTATGCATATATGAGTACATGCACGAGTGTGTGTGTGACAATTATCTTTTGTTTGTTTGACATACAGATTGCCATCTTTGGTAGCCTCTTGAATGGGAAGATTTTCAGGGAATGGGTGTGTCCTGCCATGCTTAAGGCATATCAATGGCAAGTAAGTCTTTTGCAGTTCCTCAACACTAATTAACACATTTTTTTTTCTCATATAATAAAGGACCTTAGATAGAACTACTAAAATCTGATTAACGAGACGATTAAATTTCAGATTGGAACGCTAGAGACAAGCTACAGAGAAATCTCAGACATTTACGACATCGACGGCACAAAAGGAATGTCACCCAACTTTGTTAAGAAGCTCCCTATGTTCAATATCAATAGTAGCAAAACAATGGATCAATGTGGTGAGAAGATCTGTTGTTCAATTTGCTTACAGGTAAACACACTCTCTCTAGTATATATAGACCCATAAAGCAGTTCATGCGTTTCATGAACGCATTGTAGTAGACGTGTCGGATAATTGTCCGTAGAGCCTTGCGACACCCATTGGTCAGTAAGGCGACGTGGACCAATACAAACTACCTATTTAGTCTAGTTTACAGTCAAATTGCTTTATATTCATCAAGCTTTATGTCGTATCACCTTTATGTAAACTTTAGAAGCAGGGAGATAATGAACCCAGCCTTGTGGATGTTGGTTCATACTACAAATCAACTTTAATAATGACCAACACCCTATTTTCCTTCAGTAATTATATATATAATCACAGACAAGAAAAATAATTGTGGACAATCTTGTCGTTTTTTCGTGTCTTATGCCTGATTTAATAGATCGTTGATCTTTCTTACCTTGTTCCTGTTTAGGATTTCAAAGAGGGCGAGAGTGCAAGGAGACTCCCCAATTGTAGACACTATTTTCATTTGCTTTGCATAGACGAATGGCTAGTCAGACAAGGATCTTGCCCTATGTGTAGAGAAGATGTTTGATGCCAGACCATAAAGGAAAAAAAAGATTTCTACTACTCCACCCTTGATTGAGAACAAAAAGGAGAAAAAACAGAAAAAGAAAATGAGCCAGGACTGTCGTTCCGGCCACTAAGACCAGATGCGATGGTAGTAGCACAGCTCATCATAACATTTTATATGGTTCAACAGAAAGCCACGGGTTGCATACCTAGGCTTCCAGTGTGAATGTATGGAGAGTTAAAATTTAGAAATTGAGAATGATGTTATGCCCAATTTCTTTGAGCAACTGTAACTCTGTAAGTGATTTTCACAAATGCATGTGCTTGTCTTAGTAAAGAAAATTTACCTGATCATTCTAGAAAAAAGGAATTTTGATTAAGAATATCTAACAATAGTTCAAAACTTCAGATCAAGGTGAACCTAAATGTACACCATGTTTACATTAGTAAATATGAATGTGAGTAATTTTTGGGTTTATTGCAGTGGTTGTAATTAGCATGTTGGAGGAGCTCAACCAAGACAAAATGAATATTAAATTTTTTCCATTTTCTGCTAAGCAAATATAAATAAATAAAAAAATTAGTTGCCTTTCACTTTACACATAATGCTTATATATGAGACAACAAAATAGTTCCATTTGGGGGGTTTAAGAACAAATTCCTTGCTCTATAAAGTACATGTCTAACAACCCCATCAGGTTCCAGCTTCCCAAACCAAGCACAGCACAAGGCCGGTTGGGTAAGTCAAGTTTGAGTTGAGCCCCAACCAAGTTGCACCCCTAACATTGATGGGGATGTATCCTAACATGCATTGATGGATAACGGAATTGCCTGCACTGATTTGTAAAATGCATTGCCTTGACATAATGACAAGTCGATGCGTATCTATTGATCTATTTATATGTTTGTACGCATATTTATCTAAAGAAATGTTGTTTACCCATTATCTCATATACAACTATTTGTTGGCAGTGGCGTTGACTGTCATGAACTATTTCATGTCTACCGGCATGAAATGGGATTTGGACTAGTGTTTTAAAAACCAGACTGGTCATCGAACCGGCAAACTGGGCTCTTCTGACTACTGATTGTTTAACATAATATAAAGGAAATTTAGAAACCCCATGTCGATGGTCACCTGGAAAGTTTTTGGGACGATTCACCAGTTCAACCAGCCAGAGGAGACCAAGTTTTAAAATACTGATTTGGACCCTGCCCTGAAAATACTATATATGGTGGGAATATGTCTACAACCATGAATGCATAATGAAAGATAAGATACAGCCACGATACTGCATGTTTCACCCCCCAGTATGCACACATTCCTATTGATCTGGAATGTCCAAAAGTTGGGTCACCTTTAGGATAGTTTATGATTGTAATTTTGGATGATTCCAACCATCCAATAAATGGACTTGTTTGTAGACTGTTGCCTATTACTTTATCGACCATCCAAAAGCAGACAACTGATCAGACGGTAACATATGCTCTTAAGATTTTTGCAGATTGCCAGTATGGTGCATCTAAGAGCCACCCCACTGGTTGGCGAGTCTGGATTGATGGTAAATCATGCATATGCATGCACGTCAATATGATACAAATAGCCACACAATACAATTTCTAAAAGATTAAGTACTGTTACAAAGTACTTGTAATCTCTAAATAGTAAATACCGATTACAAGTTACACGCATTACACATAGCACATCACAATTAACAAAGGCAAGCACAGGCAGAGTTACCTGGTTCCGCATAGCCATTAGTCCTCGAATCTTTTTCTTCAAAAGGATCTCACACTCACTGCTTAGTGAATCCAATTGCTTTTCTCCTAGATTTAGAACATTTGGGTTGTCTACGCTGTGAATACCTACACTTCCCTGTACACTTCCACACTCGGGTTCTCATTTCAGAAGCCCCCAAAGTTGTGTGATTCTCAGTGGCTGCTACAAGTATAGAAAGGATCAACATTCCTTACTAGTTTCTTCTCCGGATTGTCTTTGCCAACTTCCCGGACACACTTGAGGTGTATCTCATACCCACACTCAATGCATTGGTAGGCCCACCCAGAGCCCTGCTCGTCACACTCGCAACAGATGAAGGGGCCTCCTCCAGAGTTTGCTGAGACCAAATTCAGTATATGCCGATGTCCCATGTGGTGGAAAGATCGTGGGTAGCTCTTAGCTTCTTCATCGGACCTTTCTTGGAGCCATAACAGCTGGGCTTCAGTAAAAGGGTAGGCCATCTCCAGGTGCAGGTTAATCAGGTTCCTTCCTTCTCTAGTGATTGTCTTACCATCAGGTCCGATAATAATGAGGGTGGGAATCCCTTGAACATTAAAGTACCTCAATAATGCTTTTGCAGTCTCATCCCCATAAGGCAAAGTGAGCCACGGCATGGATCGGTAGCATTCCAAGTACCCGGCTTCATCTCGATCAATTGAGATGAACACTATCTCAAAGTCCTCTTTCTTCTCTTTAAGGTTGTTATACACAGTGGCCAATCTCGGGGTGAACTTCTCACATGGGGGACACCATAGAGCCGAGAAGTACAATCCCACAGTTTTCCCTACCAATTGAGAAATGGGTACCTGCAACTTTTACTTACAATGAGTATCCTATTCATAGCAAAGTAAAATGCTATTTCTGCTTGGAGTACTTGTACCCACCTGTTCTGTTTGGGCAATCATATAGTCTCTAGTGTGAGTTGAAAGAAGCTTCTCTAGAGTTTGAGATGCATGATTCGCTTTCTCTTCAGCCTCCAACTCCGCTATTCTCTCTGGACTAAAAGGGAAAACCTGGAGCCCAAATCGGTAGATGAGCTCAACACCTTCAGTTTGGATTGGTTTACCAGAAGGATCAAGTATGATCAGGGAAGGGATGCCCTCAATTTGAAACCTTTGAGTCAAGCTCTTCTTAGATTGTAGATCAGAGAACGGTATAGCAAGCCAAGGCATGGTTCCATGGAACTCATCGAAGGAGCTCTGATCCTCATCAGATGACACGAACACAACTTCGAACTTGGCTCCCTGTTCCTTCAGCTGGTTGTAAATGTCGGCTAAGATTCGGGTGAAATTCTGACACTGAGAGTACCAGTTGGCGGAGAAATACAACCCAATGGTTCGTCCTTCTAATTCATCAACTTTGACCTGTAGGGTTATTCCAAATTTCCAACATACAGTTAACAGGAACTTTGGAAGGCTTATTATCAAATTTTAAGTGCATCCCATAAGATTAGAATCAAACTAAAATGTCTGTTGGGTGTTGGGTGTTGGGTGTTGGAGAAATTTGAGATATATCCACATCTGAAACTTTTTGTGCCCATGGTGGAAAAGGGGGGGAAAAGACGTGTGTCCTTGATGTTATACCAGATATGTGGCTCAGCTATGCATCATAGGTGTTCGATTGGATTGCATTAGATTGGATAGCCTAACTATCATGCCAATCAGGATAACCCAAAGTTCCTGTCTTCTTTATTGGATTTTTCCTTAAATTTTGAACCTTTTTTCTTTTATTTGCCATCCAGGTTTTTGCTTTTAAAAACACGGTTATGATCAATGACGATTGCAAAGCATCAAAGAAGTCACATACCTATAGAACAGTATGGTTAAAGCACAGGTGGGCTTAGTCTATGCTATCGGTACAACATCGAAGAGTTATACAGTACCACTTTTCTAACAAGTATTGCTCTCATACCACACAAGCTTAGGAAAGAAAGACAGAAAATGAAGTGTTCAATCTCTTCATAAGCTTAAAATAATACAGAATCGTTTTTCCTAATGGGTATTGATAATTCAGTCTGGTTTTATTAATCAGAATCAACTATATCAATTAAATCAGATAGAGACTAACTTATTAAATCAGCCAAAAGAACCGATCCTCCATTTCTCAAATATTAGACAATTCTATAAGACTGTAGCTCCTCAACTTATTAATTATAATAATAATAATCATAATCATAATAATCATAATAATAAATAATAATAATAATAATAATAATAATAATATTATTATTATTATTATTATTATTATTATTATTATTATTATTATATGAACTCTAATAAAATTACAATTTGGAAAATAACTCAATAAAGAAAATCCAACATAGGGCTTTTACATAATCAAATCACCAAGTACCCTGACACCCAACATGAAAATTGAAGCAAAAGTGCTTCGGATTTTAGTACCTGTAGTACTAATATTGGCACAAGGAAGCAAAGGAGCCAAGTTGTTTGTAGATCACGAGCAACTTTATCTTCTTTCCTTAGAAACTGAGGCAAATTAGGGTATTCTTCCAAAAATTTCAAGTATTACGATGATTTCGAGACAACCCAAGTGAGAATTCTAACAAGATTTGTGAAATAGCAGTGGAAAAGATCCAATTTTTAAAAGAAATTCGACGATTCTCCAACAAAAACAGAGGAATTCGAGCCAAAATAAAAAATAAAAAAGAACACCAGAGAAATTTTTGAGAAAAGAGTCAAAAGACCCAGTAATCATTTGCGAAAATTGATGTATTCACGAGCTGTAAAATGGCAATAAATACAGAAAAGAGAGAACCCCGTGAAGTGAACATGAAGAATAAGCGGAAAAAAAAATGAGAAACTAAAATGAAGCCACCAGAGAAAAAAAGGAGAAGTACCTGGTCTCCAGAGGGAGTTATGAGAAAATCTCTAGTTTCAGAAGTCAACAAGAGATAGGACAGGCTCTTATCTTTAACAGCGATGGCTGTTGAAGCATCCATACCCTGAAAATCTTCCTCCTCTCCTTTCTTCTCCTCTCTCGCTCTCGCTCTCTCTCTCTCTCTCCCTGTGCTCTGTTTCTCTCTTCTTCTCCCTCCCCCTTTCTTTAACCAGGGCTTTTGTGTTATAGGTATCAGACTTCACTGTTCTGATTCATTACAGAGCCCAAAGGTACACCTCCTGTAGTTCTGGAATAAATCTTTGATGACGGACGGACCACATTATAAGCACCTGGTGCACGAGTAAAACTTCTATCACAGCGTTCTGACAGATGCTTCTGTCACAATGCAAAATACAGGATACGTGGCATACTATTAGTGGACTATGACCGTATGGATGTTTGGACAGTCCCTTGATGGAGCTATAAACCAAAAATCAGCCTGATTAATGATTTAAAACCTTTGGATCTTTGTACCCAAATAACGGTCAATATTGCTCGAATTCTTACCGTTAAAATAAACCCATGAAAATAACTTCAATCGAATCGCTTAGAAATCACTAATCAGGCTGATTTTTGGTTTAGAGGTTCACTGAGGGACTGGACAAACATCCATACGGTCATCGTCCACTAAGAATGTGGCACGTCGCCTGTTTTTGCATTGTGACAGAAGCATATGTAGAACGCTGTGATAGCAGTTTTACTCCCTGGTAGTAGGAGAAAAAGTATGTATTTGACAGAGGCTGAAATTGTCCTCTATAAGCTGTAAATGGATACGTGGCATGTATGGGAGAGTTAGAACGCCAGGGTTGATGGAGTTCTTTTTAGTGACTAGCGCTAGTAGATCAACCACGTGATTGAGACCATTTTACTTTGTATACTGTAGATGTTCCTCTACCATCTATATGATCTGTTAAATCAATGGTTGATATCATTTGATCACATAAGATCTATTCGCGGGAACCCATTCAATAGGTATGGTTACATGAAAGCAATGTTTTAAGTTTTAACCACTGGACGAGTGCATAGAAAACTTTTCATGGTGCCCGCACCGCACCATAAGATCACCACTGATTGCAAAGAGCGAAGGGATTGTGGATCATGGTGAGCCCTTCTCCAGGGAAACCGGAAACTCCCATAATCAGGGCATGAAATGGGTTGGCTGTTGGGTAACGGATTTGATTTTGTGTGTTTGTCTCCACCCAAAACCCAAACTGACTCTCGGGTCTATGTTGGATGATCCATACCAGACCTGCAATTTTGGATCCATAAAAGACTATGAGTCCAGGGAAGTCAATTTATCGGGTCGCCCCAATAACGGATCTGATAACATTGGGTCTAGACCTAAGAATTATGATTTGATAAGCTATCGGATTGCTTTTAGATCTACCTAAATCCAATGCGATAATGACCTGATTTGATATTATTGATGAAATATTTCATACAAATCATTAAGAAAATATATTATATCTATTATTATTTGACTTTAGAATTTATAAATGTTACGCAATGCATAATAATAATAAAATTTAACAAGTTTATTCAGCAAATCAACTCGACATTTGGTCGCCTCCGATGGTCTGGATCTGAAAACCAAGATCGGTTAAGCCAGGATTGCCAGATCAACTCTGATCCGTTGAGTTCCGTTCCCAATCTATCGGCAGTCGTATATATATATAAATACCGTTAAAAATAAGGATGTCGATGTATACGCGATTCTACCAATATATACCTCTAACAACACCCTATTGTACGCCATGCTAATCAGGTGTTTTAAAATTGTAAAAAATGTGATGGACAAAAGGATATTGTAAATTATATGTAGGTTCAAGCACATTGCATCATACATCTCATAATACACGACCAAAAGAATAAAGGAAAAGTCGGAAAGCTCTCATGCTGCTAATAGTACCTTCTTTAAACAAAAGCAAACCCTTTTTTGTGCCCCCTCTTCGGAGTCGTGTTCTCGGCCATGGATCCCGAGAATCCAACCGTGGTTGTTACGTGTTCTGGGCCGGGCTAGGACTGGGCCACAGTCAAAAACTCAAACCCAGACCCAGTCCACGACCCGATCCATACTTGGGCCGACGGGCTTAGCTAAGGGCGAGTAAAACTTCTATCACAAGAAATTGTAAATCACACAATCACAAGCCAATGGGTTCTCGGCATGTACACAAGTCCTTTTTGCAACGTACCCATGTGCTTTTGCTTTTAGGTGTACGTGCCGAGAACTCATTGGCTGTGATTGTGTGATTTGCATTCCGACTGTGACAGAGTTTTAACTCGCTAAGGGCTGGGTATAGGCCAGACTCCCTTGCTCATCTTCCTTTTCTGCCAGCTCATATGTTAATGAGTAACATCTTGATGACTGGGGTCATATCATCAGGAGAAAAAATTCGCGGTCCCGGGTCCTTCAAACTTTGAAGATCCCCCTGCCAAAATGTCTGACACGTACTACATCTACAATGCCTAAACCCAACCCTCGTTAACCCTTGGTTAGTTGGTTAACCGTGGTTAACAAAGGGTACGTGTCAAACATTTTGGAAGGGGACCTTCAAAGTTTAAAGGATCCCGAGACCAGCGAATTTTTTCTCCTATCATTATCATCAGGGTGCAATATGAGACACGTGGCACACTCTTAGAGGACTCTAACGGTATGGATGTTTTTCCAATCCCTATGTAGACCTACAACCCAAAAATCAGCTTGATTAGTAATTTCAAGCCTTTGGATGCAAGTGTAAGTCTGGTGACAAGTGACAACTCGGGAGAATTTTAAGATTTCCCTCTTTTTTAGCCTATTGATTTCTTATGTGTACTGTGTACAGGCTAAATACCTAACGTATCTACTGTTGAGATATGGGCACCTCTTTCAATGAAGACAGATGTTCTAGTGCGGTTGCAGGAGTAAAACTTGCATGACTCTTAGTCGGTCACAATATGAGCTAAATGGCACATTTTTAGAGGACATGGACCGTTTGGATGTTTGGCCAATCCCTAGGTGGACTTATAAACCAAAAGTCAACCTGATTAGTCATTTCTAAGTGTTGGATTGGAGTCATTTTCATGGGTTGATATTAACCATAGATTATTTGGAGTACATGATCGAAAGGTTTGAAATCACTGATCAGGCTGATTTTTGGTTTGGAGGTCCACTAAGGGATTGGCCAAACATCCACATGGCTAGAGTGACATTTTTTTTAAAGGCCAGATCTAGTCTCGGGCTGTGCAGCCCATATTCACACGCTTGATTGCCCAGTCCGTGTAACCCGTAACAGGCCGGGCCACGGGCCGGGCTCAGGCTAGGGAATCATACCCAGGCCCGACCCAGCATATTCATGGGCCAGGGCGGGGCGGGGCAAAACTTCGGGCCGGGCCTGGCTGGGCTCTGGCTCCGCTGGGCTGGGGGCCAAATTGCCACCCTTACTCTTGTCGGCTTTGAACTGTTGACATTGATGGTTTGGATTTTTTATTTTCACTTATAATTTTGTTGAGAAAGAGCAGAGAGAGGGTGGGTGCCCAACTTAAAGACATGGGTGCCCGTAGAACTTTATTTTATTTTATTTTTTTGCGAAGTAAGCCTGTTTTTTAAAGAGATCAATAACTCGGTGAAGGCGAGTTTTGAACCCAGGTCCATGGTATCATCACCCACAAACTTTACCAACTGAGGGTGCCCGTGGAACTACCTTTTTCAGATTCACCCCCTTCAAGCTAATCTTCCAAAACTACCCTTGGCTAGAAACTATCCTATTGTGCCTCTTCTTCCGATTAACAACTCCCTTGCTTGCTCACGTGCTACACGCTAATAATAATAAACTAGTAATCAATAGCCCGTGCTAAAGCACGGGCACTGTTAAATAATTTACATATTGAAATAATTTTTTTGACATGCCCAATAATAGCATAAATGACAATATTCATAATCTAACCAAGAAAACCCATACATCTAATTATTGCTTAGCAGAAGAAACACGATGCTTGCAGCGCCAACAATTTTTGTACATTGTTATCCCAATCCTAAACTTTATCCTCCTCTACTGCATTAACGCTTAGTTTTAATGGCAATTTTCAGAGCATCCTGCACCAGATAATCCAATCTTAGTGGATTCGTCGGTGGAGAGTAGGGAATAGATAAAAAGGATTTCTTTCGACGACGATGAGAATTGGACGTAGGTTTTTTGAAGGTCCCAATCCCAAATTTCATCATCCTTCTCTATGCAAAATCAACGTTCGTAGCGCATTTAATGGCGATTTTCAAATCTTCCCTCACCAGATAATCTAATCTTAGTGGATGCGTTGGGTGGAGAGTAGGGAATAGATAAAAGAGGATTTATTTTGTAGGCACGTGAGAATGAGACGTAATGTTTTGGAAGAAAATCAAATAATATTTATAGAGACGTTTTTAAAAATTGATGGAGAGATTTTAGGAAATAATTGGAGAATTGTGCGATGTTTTAAAAGCTGATGGAGAGATTTTAGGAAATAATTGGAGAATGGTACGACGTTTTGGAAATAGAATATGTAAATGAAAGTTTTAGGGAAAGAAGAAGTTGTAAAGACTGAAGAGGAGTTTAAGGAGAAGAAGAGACAATCTTGGTTGAAAGAAGAAACGGTTTGGAGAAGAAAGAGTCCAAAAGAAGACGTTTTGGAGAAAGAAAATTTTCAAAAGGTAACATTAATTTTGGTTGAGAGAATGAATATGGGTATTTTTAGAAAAAAATGATGTAAAAAAGATGTAGAGAGCGCCACCTCAGCAGTGCCGAGCTTTAGTATAGATAATATATATATATATATATATATATATAGATTTTTTATTTATGGAATGAGAGGTATTACATAGTATAAGAGGTTTTCTATTTAAGAAAGATATATTGAGAATTGAAAGAAGGTGGAAAATTTTATTTATGGTAAATAGAGATAGATTTATTAAAATAAGAAATAGAATATGTTTTTATTGGTAGGGAAATTAAGAATTGATGAGGGAATTAAGGAGAGATTTATTAAAATAAAAAAGAGAACACGTCTTTATTGGTAGGGAAATTAAGAATTGATGAGGGATTTAAGGAGAGGTATAGTTATGAGAATGAGTAAATAGATGAGAGATAAAGTTGAGTGTAGGGATATTTTTGGAAAAAATGTTGAAAAAAATATGGAGGGTATTTTCGGAAAAAATGTTGGAAAAAAGATGGAGAGAGCGCCACCTCAGCAGTGCCGAGCTTTAGTATAGATAATAGATAAAATAGAGAAAAATGCAATGAGGCAGGCGATTTTTGTTACTCACCGCTGCACTCTAGGCGCACTTACCGGGACAAATCTAGTCTACCATTTAAAAGGAGTAAAACTTCTATCACACGAAATTGTAAATCACACAATCACAAGCCAATGAGTTGGAATTTTTGACATACCCCCCATGTTATCTTTAAAATTTGACATACACCCCCCAGCCACAATTTGAAAAAGCTGATATACCCCCCTATGACTTAGTCCACTGTCATTTGACCAGTGTTGACCCGAGTTGACTACCTAATTTTGTATTAAAGGATGAAAGTGCCCTTGTCTTCAACATTAGATCAAGGGTTTGGGTTTAGGCCAAAACCCATACCCCATATCAAGCATAAAAATGGGAGATTAAAAATAAAAATTAAAGTCCATGTTGGTAAACTTGAGATTTTTTTTTTGGTTTTTTGATGAATTAAACAAATATTGAAAAGAAAAAACCAAAAAAAAAAAAATCATAAATGAATGGGATTTTTTTTATTGATTTTACTATAGAATAAAATTTTAAAATTGAGAGAACCCATCTTTCCAAAATCCACATCTCAAAAGCTTAAAATATAAATTGCTTTGTCTTATTTTTCATTTTTGTTAATGAAAAATTTAAAAATAAAATTGTATGCTTTGTGTTTATTTTTTTAACCTTGGATTTTAAATTATTGCCGAAGTGGTGGCCAACTGGCCATGAGACTCCGGTGGGTTGGTCGCCGGTGATGGGCGGCCAACCCATTGGAATCTCTTGGCCGGCCGTCCAACACAGCCGTTTGATTTGGGGTTTGGGTTTTGGCCCAAACCCTTGTTCTAAGGTTGAAGACAAAGGCATTTTTGCTATCTATCTAACAAAACAGGGAAGTTGTCTCCCCACTTATACCCCCTCTTATCTATTTTGACAAAAGACGGCCAAGATCTCTTCCCCCAAATAATAGTGGATCTTAGCCACTCACACTTGATTTTGGCAAATGCTTTGACGGAGTGCCGAGGGCACGGGCCACCCACAATAAATATAACAAGTGATGACTGTGATTTTCTTATACCCCCTCTTATCTTATATGGCTTCAATAATGAGTGGCTGAGATTCATTATGCTTCATATCGATAGTTGAGATTAACTCCCACCCGATTTTGACAAACACTTTATCAGAAAGTGTTGTGGGCACGGGCCACCCAGGCATATAACAAGATAACTCAGTTGTATTCTCTTATCTTATCCATCCATCTAATGTAGACGGTTAGATAAAGAGTGGTTGAGATCAAATCCATCAATCTATTGTGGACGGTTAGATTTCAGCCACTCAATCCACCTCATTTGACCTCAATTTATTCAAAATTTGAATTTACACAATGTTATTTTTTGTTATTTCTGTTATTTTCTCATTTCTCCCTTTGTGCGTCACAATCTGTTATACAGTTGTTATAATGGAAAAACGGTAACACCCAAGTCCGTTATACCGTTTGAGTGCCGAAGGCACCCAATTTTTGTAAACGCTTTTGTCGGAGAGTGCCGTGGGCATGGGCCATTTACTATTCTATATAACAAAACACATTGGTTGTCTCCCTACTTATACCTCCTCTAATCCTCCCCCAATAGACGGTGCATCTCCGCCACTCACCTGATTTTGGCAAATTCTTTGTCGAGGAGTGCCGATGGCACGGGGCATCCACTAGTTTAATACAAAATTTAGTAATCAACTCGGGTCAACACTGGTTAAATGACAGTGGACTGAGTCATAGGGGGGTGTGTTAGCTTTTTCAAATTGTGGGGGGTATGTCAAATTTTAAAGATAACATGGGGGTATGTGAAAAATTCCCTTAAAAGTATGCAAACATCGCATCCAGCATTGAAAAACGTGTTTTTAATTTATAAAATAATTATTTTTAAAAACATTGAAATAACACAATTTTCAAGGGATATCCAACAGTAATGACAATGTTTGCATACTTTTAAGTCTGCAAATGGTTGCAGACTAGATTTGTCCCACTGACCACGTAGAGGCCTAGCCGCTACTTAGGAGATATACAGACCAAAAATCACCCTGATTGGTAATATCTAGCCATTTGATTTTCGCACTTTTTAAGGCGTGATTCTAGCCTTTGGATTCAACCATTTTTGTCTACGAAAATCTAACGGCTAGAATCATCAAATAAGCTGATTTTTGGTATGAATATAGGGTGGGCCAATCATCCATGCAGCCAGTGGGCCTAGACAAGAGGTGAGTAACAAAAATGGCTAAAGCATGGTCTACCTCGTTACATCATTGCCCAATAAAATAATCTATTTTGAGTAAGACAGCATCCTGGTTAAAAAAAAAAAAAAAAGTAAGACAGCATCCCAGATTTCAAGCAGCAACCGTGGTAGGCTTTAAAATCGCCAGTTAGATGTGTAAAAGAAGAGAATACCAAGTTTCTGAGAAAATTATCCGCCAAAAAGGTTTCTGAGAACTTTTTTGAAGCGGCGGGATTTTTGTGGTAGGAGAATAAAAAGTAAAAGGTGAAGAACCCCATCTCCCGTTTTTCCTTTTAATCTTGAATAGCCTTATATTTTCATGTGTGCGTTCAGATTTTAAAAACAATCTTGGACAAACGTTTCTGGTAGAAGCTATATCTTAATTTCATTCTACCCAAATATGTTTAATTTTTTATTTTTTTGAAGTGTTGATTCTTTTTTGGATCTGGGTTTGATTTATTTTTGGTGGGCTTTCCTTATTTTGATTGAAATTTGAGTTTGTTCTAAGAGAGTTTATGTTTTAAATTTCTGTTTTTGATAATCAGGTTAAGTTCTTGTAAGGCGGGTCATTTGTTTTTGTTTTCAGATGGGATTGTAGTTGGTTGGTTTCCTTGATTTGGTGTTTCCTTCTTTCCTTCTTCTATCATTTTTTAATCTGTATTTTGATTTAAATTTTGAAAGTTTTGTTTTTTGAGGTTTTTCATTTCTCTCCCTCTTTTTTTCTTACCAATATATATGTATTGGTTCATGGCCAGATACATGCACTTGGATTTAGTGGGTTTTCTGTTTGTCTGCTAAGTTGAGTCCTTGTTGAGGTCTGTGCTTCCTCTTTTTATTGGTGGGTGTTCATAGTTTAGGCTCAAGAAGTTCCTGTTTGTATTTGGTTCCTCGTCTTCACACTTCTTGTTATCTTGATTTTTTTTTCTTGATTCTTTAAATTTCTGTTTTTTGAGATGGGGTTTTCCCCAATGAACATGCACTGATGTTCTGTTCTTATATATATATATATATATATATATATATATTTAAATAAGTACTCTATTTTGGACATTGGAGGCTTGGAGTTCTGTTTTTCTTAAATTGATGTATTCAGTTGAATTATTGGGTTTCTCTTTGCATCTTACTTGGCTATTTTGAGGCAAAATGTTTAGTTGTTGCTACTATCTTTTCAGGTGTGTGTTTGATAATAGCATGGAAGGTATTGTTGTCAGAAGGGTCATTCCCTCCGACAACAGTTGCCTCTTCAATGCCGTCGGGTGAGTTTTCAGATTAATTATCTTCTCTTTTCATCACTTAGATTCCGATTGTTAAATCTGGTAGATCTGTTTTCATCGTTTCTATTTTTCATTGTTTGCAGATATGTTGTGGATCATGACAAACACAAAGCTTCTGAATTAAGACAGGTTATAATCCATAATCTCCGATGTCTACATGCATATTTAAGTCATCCTTCCTGTGTTCATTCATATGAGTGCAATTGGTAACTATATGTTTAAAATTATGTATTTGGTCTTTGATGAACTGGTAATACGAGTAAATTGAATTGAAATTAAGCTGACATCTTGAATTGTTCCAAAATCGAAGTTGCCTCAGGTTTCTAAGACAATATAATATTGCATTTTATGACCTATTTAGTACTATACACATGCTATATATGTTTGCCTCGTATATCTGTATATGCCATTTGCATGAATTTATGCTATTTATAATATGATCTACGATACCAAGATATGAATGCTTGCTTGGCTAGCTTCTACTGACATTATACGATATTGATACTTGTATGGATACTGCATGGATAGTTTTAATTACAGCTTAACTTTATCCTATTGTATTGGTCATTATTTCCTGATTTTTCTTAACAAAGCATTATTTATTTAGTCATCAGTAGGGAAATAAAGGGTACGCTGTAAAGAATCTTAATGTAAAGACCGTTAGTATGAAAATTTACTATTTAGCACATTTCAAGGATTAAAAGCGTGAGCATCAACAAAGTTGGATGAGATTCCTGTACCTGTTTCCATGTCCTAGATTTCAAGAAATACCTAGTTGTTTTCCTGCTTCCCATATCTCTTATCTGTATCTGTAATCATGTTTATGGTTAGGCATTATACTAAGAGTCGTGCTATCCCACTGTTAACCATGGGGAGGGATTTGTCCGGTTGAGCCGTGGACTGTCGGATCGAGAGATCCGTGGTCCATGTGGCAATGATTTTGATTAAGTTTAAAATACCCATCTTACCCTCACCTTCTTCATTCCATTTTCACAAACAGAACCACCGCCGCTACTATCATATCTCTCTCTGTTCCCTTATATTCTCTCCTCATGTCTTCTCAGCAAGTATATTCTTCAAGTTGTCTGAAAAGTCCTAGAGAAAACACTGTACTCTAATGACTTCTACCTTTGAATCGCTATGCATAAAGCTTTAATGGTGCTTCAAGTGGTCTCTCTCTCTCCCCCTCTCTATCTATTTGGGTGCTACTGGTATCCTCTACTGCGCTCACAAACTGCCCTTATCACCAGTTTAAAGGTTTCCGAGCCTTTAGAGTCGTCTTCACATATTTGAATGTGAACACCAAGCCAGAGTCGAGGAGCTTAAAAAAAACTTGTTCGTCATTTTTTCTTTTAATTTTTCCAATCAATTTGTTTTGGCCTAAAACATTGAGGATATTTGGAGAGGTTCAATTCATGGGGTGTTCATGAAATCTATGTTTTTTTATAAGCACCCTTCTTGGTTCCAGGAATGGCCAATTTTTTCAACAGATTATAGGATGACCAACTTGGTCACTGTTACCTGTGTACGGTTGGTGGCGGTGGTGATTCTGTGTTATTTCTTCACATGCGAAAGGAAGAAGGAAGATAAGAGTAGAATAGATATTTTCAAATGTTATAACAACCACTGCCACATGGACCACGGATCTCTTGTATCCAATGGTTCACAGCTCGAGTGGACAATTTTTTCCCACTGTCAGCTGTGGGATAGCACAACTCTTCTAATACCAATTTTTTTTATACCTTATTTTAGTTTTTTGAATATTATATGGATGTCTACATGATTCTACGAGAATCATATTGAACACCTTGTTTCACCAAGAGGTTTTTCATGTCCTAATAACATTGTTAAGAATAAATGACTTGAAACAATCATGCCAATCCCCTCATACCTCAAGTGGGATTCCATCTTACCGGTATATGGAGGGAGTTTGGGATTGGATCCTGATTTATTTTATCTTGTAACAAGTTTCAGTTTGTCTGAGACAATCCTATCTACAAAAGATAATAATTGATACAATACTGGTAAATAGAACGATAAAAGTGCGGCATGTACAAGGATGCCTTTTCTATTGACAATTATCATGAGAAAAAAATTGTTTCCACATAAGCTGGTCACCTTTTTCATGGTTTGTTAAATGCGTAGCTAAATAGCATCGAGTGCATGACAATACTTAAATGCATATATTACATTGACGCATGAATATTTATTATGCCTTTTTTTTTTCTTTCATATTTCTGAAAATATCACTGATTGTTACTTTGTTGTGTTCTGAAGGTTATAGCTGCAACAGTCGCAAGTGATCCTACAAAATACTCTGAAGCATTTCTTGGAAAACCAAATGAAGAATACTGTGCTTGGATTCTCGATTCTGAGAAGTGGGGAGGTATGATGACTATGCACCTTTTCTTTACTAACTAGAGACTCCAGATATGCTCAATTGACCCTGGGGTGGGGGAGGAGTGGTTTAGGCAAGTTAGTGGGTGAAGACTGGTTTTGAGCCCTGGTCTGTGATATCAACACCCACAGACTTTACCAACTATACGATCTTGCATCTTCAGATAATGTACATCTAGATGCTAGTATTTACTACAGTGGGTACCTTGTCACTTTCTCTTGGTTAGTTCTATTAAATACCAGACTGAGTGCCATGTGAGATGCCCTTTGATTTTGACAAAAAAATAATGTATGGCTGGCACAATCATATGCTTTATCTGTGCAATCTCACTTGCACCTGATGCTGTTTACTTATAAATGGCTTCAGCACTGGAATGGCTCTTCTGTTTACAACTTTACATTTACTAGTGGATTATACTGCTCTCACTGACACAAAGCACATTATTTTTGAACTACTATCATTAGGAAAGCCTACCCAGTTTGAATCAGGATACTCTGGAATTTTAGTACTAGAATTGAATAGTTGAAGAATTCCCATCCCTGTATTACCCATGAACATTACATGGCTCGCATGACCCGACTTACGACTCCAACTGCAAAAGTCAGTATCGTGTCAAGTGCAATGCTGAAATATGTAAAACTCCTATAATATATTTTAAGAAATAACTAAGGTTACCAAAAACCTTAGTTGCCTTTCCTATATTTGACAGGTATAAAAGTGAAATTCCCAGCTGATAGTTTTTCCTTCTTAAGTAGGAAATAAGAAATTTTCTACTCGAAAGAAGTACTTACCATTTAGACATAAGTTCCAAAAAAATAACGGAAGATTGTTCATATTGAAGCATATGGATGCTGAATATCTTTGGAGTTCTGAATACTATAGTTTTACATGACATTTTTTCGTCTTCACGTGACATTCTTACTAAAATACTGAAGTGAGATTTTGTGACGCCTTTTTCTTGGAAGCTATGTAACAAGGACACTGCACTTTTAGGGTTTTTTGCTGTGTCGGACACCTAGACACCCGGACATGCGTGTCGACACTTCCCGACACACATCTGGACACTTATGGCCGTGTCCCCCCTTGTTTTAATAATTTTTAATACAAAATTGACTTCTAAAAGCGGGTTGGCGTGTTCCATCCTCCATACAATAATAAACTAATAAATATTTTCTGCTTTATTTTCTCTTTTTTGTTATATTATTAATAATTTTAAGAATTCATAGATATTAATATATTTTAATGAATTATGTACAGATGTGTCTCCGCATCAGATTTATTTACGTTGTCGTGTCGGACACTGACACCTGTGTCGGTGTCCTTGTTACATAGCTTGGAAGTGAACATCATAGGGTGATCTGAAGTTCTATATATTTTGTATATTAGACAAAACAAAGAATTTTGGATATTTGACAAGATGTTCTATACACACATTTTTGTTGCAAGACAACTGTTCTTTGTATGATCTGAATGACGTGAAATTTCTGTTTGCCTTCATGGTGATCTGAAATTTTTTCCATGTTGCTAACAAATACAAGAATGCAGTTTGATCAATCTTAGAAGAAGAGGGGCTTACAGCTTTTTTTTCCCTGTGCCTTTCTAGGTGCCATTGAGCTTTCAATATTAGCTGATTATTATGGACGGGAAATTGCAGCATATGACATCCAAACCACCCGATGCGATTTGTATGGTCAGGTTTGTATTAGTAATGTGGTTCACTCTATTTATATTATTTTTGTACCCAATTTTCCTCATTTCTGAAATTTTATCTATTTAATATACAACAGGATATGAAGTATCCAGAAAGGGTTATGCTCATTTATGATGGCCTGCATTATGATGCCTTAGCTGTACGGTGCTTCTTGATCAATCTTGCTTTCGCTGAGTATCTCTTCTTAGAAGAATAGTTTATATAAGATACGAGGAAAGGAAGAACTATCCTCTCTGCATGTAATATAAGATATGGGGAAAGGAAGAAACATCCTCTCTGCATGTACTTTGATGTGGCGTGCTTCCATGGGTGGTAAGCACCCACCATTTGATGGTTCCACCTGGAAGATCTCCTGGACAAAAATCGACCCTGAGAGATGTTCATGACCATCCAATCTTTCATGCTCCTTCAAGTGTCCAGAGAAAAGTATGAGAAACTGTTCCACAAAGAATATATTAGATTGGGAGGTTACTTTCACCCAGTTATGTCCATTTCTTTAACTTAGAAGATCTCCTTGGTGGGACTCGTCAAATGGTGGTGCCAAACCATTCTGATGTGTGCCTAATGTAAGCTAGGGTCAGGGAGTATGTGCCCTCTCCAGCCCTCCTGTCTTGAATATTCCTCTTCTTTATATCTTATACATATGCCTGTTCTAAGCACATGATGCTCTAAATATATCCCGCATTACATGATACTTGATTGTCATATCTTGCATGAACAGATGTCACCCTTTGAGGGAGCTCCAGAGGAGTTTGACCAAACAATTTTTGCCGTACACAAGGATAGGACCATTGGGCCAGTTGAGGGTCTTGCTATTAATCTCATTAAGGATGCACATAGGTAAAACATCTATTTTTTTTTTATATTTCTTTACTTGTTACCAATAAAAAAAAGGAATCATTACCTGTTTATTGCAGTAAATTCATTTTCAGGAAATGGTTTGCCTGCTCATGTAGGCTTGTTAATTTGGTGACTGAGGTGTGTGTGCTTGTGCGTGGTGTGTGTGTGTGTGCGCACGTGTGGGGGTGCATGTGTGCGTGCAAATGTGGGTGGGTGTATTTGAATGATAATAGTGTAGATTTATCTAGGGTTTCAACATACCAACAACAAAAGAGGAAAATAAGGAAAAGAGAAGTGAAGAAGAGGAAGAAGAGGAAGAAGAGGAAGAAGAGAAGAGATGAGAAAGAAGAGGAGAAGAGATGTCGCAAGAGAGAAAGGCGAGAGAAAGTGCAGTATCTCCCCAAAGTTGTTTATATTCACTTTGGTTTGACACAAATTATAAGTACGAATTTCTAGAGTCAACAATAAGAAAAAACAATTAAGAAAGGATAGAATACCCCTACACGCATGTCTATACTAAATAAATACACCAAAACTTCCCCTAAAGCTGGAGCATAGATGTCATTCATGCCCAGCTTGAAACAAATCCTGCTTGTAGTGCTCTTGTCCAACGCCTTGGTGAAGATGTCAACAAGTTGATTTTGAGAGGATATATACATATACCCCTCAACATTCATGTGACCATTGTTCTTGTATAGAATACTACGTTCAATAGCTCCCTTTAGATACTTGAGAATTTTGACTACGACTTCCATATGCAGAACTTTAGGAGAATGCATGAATTGACTAACGATATTGATGCATAGGAGATGTCAGGACGTGTGATTGTCAATTAAATAAGCTTCCCAACCAATCTTCGATGCCTTCCAAGATCATCTAAGGACTCACCTTGATTAAGAATCAACTTATGATTTTTTTAATGGAGTCAACCAGCTTAGCTCTTAACAATCCTGTCTCTGTCAGAAGATTCGTCACATACTTCCCTTGGGACAAGTTGATACCAATTTTGGATCTCGCGACCTCAATGCCCAAGAAGTAGCCAAGCTGACCTAAATTTTTGGTGTGGAAATACTTTTGAAGATGACTTTTCATAACCGCAACAACAATATTGTCTACATAAACCACGAGAATAACAATACCACTCGTCCCTCGTCTGAAGAATCCATAATGGTTTGCTTGACTCCTAGTCCTCCCATGAACAACCACAATTTGGCTAAACATATCATACTAAGCTTTGGGTGATTGTTTGAATTCATAATTGGACTTCTTCAACTTGCATACCTTAGTTGACTCCCTATGAGCAACAAAACCAGGTGGTTGCTTCATATACACCACAGACAGGTCACCATGCTGAAAAACATTTTTCACATCTAATTGAAACAACGACCAAGACATATTAGTTGCCAAGGATATGATCACACTAACAAAATTCAACTTAGCAACAGGGCAAAAAGTCTTAGAATAATCGTTGCCACAAGTCTGTATATCTCTTTGTTATCAACTGGGCTTTCAAGCGTTCAATTGAATCAGTTGGGTTCTGCTTCAGTGTAGACCAAGTGACAACCCACAACACACTTCTCATATACCTTGTAACATAGAATAATACTCACATTACTGAAGTGAGAATCTTTGAAACAATTGATATGTACATGAGATATTCTTCTCGGACAAGTGCATGTCTCTGAGAGCTTCTCAAATCTCCTTCACAGTGTCCAAAAAATCACATTGGAACTTATCGCAGGTTCCACACTGTTCCTCAACTAGGTTGTTATTTGTGCATTTTCCTATACCAACTCACCATAATTGCTCGAATCCTCTGTTGGCATCTAAGTAGTTAAGTACTAAAGTTTCCATTTGGTAGTTAGGAAGACTTGTATTGACTTTGACCATTGCAAATAATTTTTTCCATTTAACTTTATAGAGGTCATATGAGCCCAAAAAAATCGAAGTATTTGACATACTGATATTTAGGGTTTTATCCTCTATGATTACCAAAAAAAGAATGACCATAATAATCACTTATGAATGATTCAGTCAATCCTCTATGATTACCAAAAAAAAAAAAAACCAGAATAATCACACTTACGAATGATTCAGAGAACTTCGAGTAGCTTCTGGCACCCAAGCACACGAATACGGGGTCAACCAATCACTCTTGTCATGTGGATCATAGACTACGAAAACAACACTCAACATATCACCACAAGTGCAACCAGAGTAGCCTGCGATTGGTACTGTTCATTGAGTACTATTCATCATGCACTATTCATTGAATTGCTGTTCATCGGTAACTATTCAACTGAATGATAAACCCTAGAAAATTGCGGACATCAATCCCACTCTAATACGATGTAGATTTATCTAGGGTTTCAGCATACCAACAAAGCAACAACAAAGGAGGAAAATAAGGAAAAGAGAAGTAAAGAAGAGAAGATAAGAGGAAGAAGAAGAAGAGAAGAGATAATGTAGGAGAAAGAAGGAAGAGAAAGTGCATTGTATTAAAAGTGTACGATCTCCCCTAAATTGCTTATATTCACTTTGGTTAGACACACAAATTACAAGTATGCTATCTCAGGAGCCAATAATAAGAAAAGACAAAATAAATAGGGAAGGACAGAAGTACCCCTACACGCACGTCTATACTAAATAAATAGATCAACAAATAGCACCACCTGCACTCTACTATATTATTTGAGGTACTGAATTATAAATTAACAATTATGTGATGTGGATTAAGGAAATCATTCATGTAGTATTTTCTTGATCATTAATGGGTAACTATATTAAGAAACAGGAAAATGAAAAAAGAAAAAAAGATTAGGGGATGTATGAAGAAATTTGAAGCACTCCTTGTCTAACTAAGTAGCATATGCTTCGTTTGCACTTTGGACAGTATCATTGAACAAATACTCAAAACCACTTGTTAAGGACTCTAAATAATTTCAGCCACTGGAATGATATCAGGATATTCACTGCCTAGAATCTGGGGTGGGCACTCAGGCTGAAAGAACTCTAGATGTCAGACCTCTTCTTACCCCTCTAGGCGATTTTCCTGAAGGTAGCCAGCTTGTGGCTTCGGTTGAGCTCTCCTGGGCAAGATTAATGCAAAGACTTTAAGAGGATCTTGGTTCTTGGATTCTCTTGTCCTTTAATATGGTTATTTTCCTCTCACATGATTCGTTTTTATCCGTCTTTGATTCTCTGGGAAATCATATAGGGACCTTTTCACAGACAACAAATATTTAATGTACAAAATCAACGGCAATTTAACTCATTGATGATCTTGATTTAACTCAACTTTGTTACGCAGGAAGAGGAGTTATACAGATACTTCCAACTTTACCTTGCGATGTGGGGTATGCCAAATTGGTGTCATTGGCCAGAAGGTAGTTTTTCATTGGCATCATTACTACTCTCCTTTTCCCTCTTTCTTCCTGTCTTTGCTGGGGTGTTTTTTAGCATGCCGCTCTGATACTTCCTCAAATACTGTCTGAAAATATGCAGGAGGCAGTAGAGC
The DNA here is from genome assembly GCA_035048495.1 of Euptelea pleiosperma. Taxonomy (NCBI): domain Eukaryota; kingdom Viridiplantae; phylum Streptophyta; class Magnoliopsida; order Ranunculales; family Eupteleaceae; genus Euptelea; species Euptelea pleiosperma. The sequence continues at coordinate 7,444,370 of CM068545.1, forward strand.
ATGCACAGGCGACTGGCCATGTCAACTTTCAGGAATATAGATAACAAAGAAACAGAGGAAAACACAGAAAAACAACTGAGAGGATCCATTTTTCTCTTGGTGAGTTCCTCTACATCTATTTGATTGATTTGTAGTTCAGGTTCGTAACAAGGCATCACATTGGATTGGTGGGGAAACAATATTAGCTTTATTTACTTTTTGAACTGTTGTTGCAGAATGCTTATAAAGTTGTTGTAGCAATAAGATGAAAATTTACTAGTTTTTCAAAGATTTGTTGTGGAGGATTAGTTTAGTGAGGTGAAGTGTTGTGCTTGAATGGTCTGATTGCATCGACTAGTAATGGATTGACTTCGATATCCATTTGATCGTGGCAACCCAGTATTGGATAAGACCTCTTTGATATCCATTTAATCGTGGCAACCCAGTATTGGATAAGACCTTGTAGTTGGGAGTACCTCTTGGACGAGCCATTTTTTCAAAAGCCACACTGATCGAATGATCCTAGGAATCTAAATGTGGATTTTTCTGCGACTGTCGACCTTATATTTCTTAGCAATCCAAGTTTTAGCTCAAAGACAGACTTTGAGATTTGGATCTTTGGATTATATCCCATATTAATATACAGGGGCGTGCGATGCATGTGACTGAAGAGGTGCATGTGTGTAAAAAAGGGGATGATAACGGTGTTATATACCATGGTGTCCCAAGTGGATAAAAATTGGTTTCATCCTACATCACAGCCTGCCCTCCACACTGGTCAATCCAGACCATTTAATTAATGAGCCATGTCATTGATTGCTTGAGTTCATGAATCACGATATTCGTGTTTGTTTTAATAACTTAATGATCGAAGAACATGAGTTAGCTCTCTTTGGTTAAGCGACAGAGAGCCTGACGGAACGGAATGGAACCTAGTGATAAGTCATTTTTAGGGGTTTTTAAGCACTTTGCGAAAAAAACTGTTTTGGTAAAACATAAAAAAAACACTTTTTAAAGCCTAGCAGATGCTGTTCATAACTATTTGTGCTAATTGCTTTTGCGGGAAGCTGTTTTACAAAAGAATTTCTATAAGGCTGTGTTTGATTGCTCGGAAAATTTTCCCGAGAAAATACATCTTGGATATGCCTTAAATGGCTGATTGATTGCAACTGAGAACACATATTTCAATCATGTGAGAAATAAAGGTGTATTTTCAGGTAGAAATGAATTCTCACTTATTTGGATGGGAAATGAATTCTGGGCTTAGCAGGAAAAATTATCCATATTTAAATGGCTTGTTAGGGAAAATTATACAAATTTATACTGGCTATCTAACAATGGACATTTGTGTTTTCTTAGGAAAAATTGCATTTTCCCACTTCGTAATCAAACACGGCCCAAGTTTAATGTTAATTTTTGTTATAATACCAAAACTATCCTTTTGTAATACTTAAAATTGTCACTAAGAAAATACTTTTTGACCAAAAACCAAAGAAGGGCTTTTTAAGAAAAGAGTCTTCTTGTGTGGTTATCAACGGCCAAAACAGCTTAACTCGGCACTTTACACAAAGTGCTACTAGGTAAGCACTTAAGATAAGCTTTAAGCTTATTCAAATGCAGTCTCAATGGATCTCCCTTATGGAAGAGCTTGGGCTTTCTGGGCCCACAAGGCTACAAGCCCATGGGCTCCAGATGGAACAGTCCAATCCTCATCTGATGGTAATGAGAGGTCGGACAGACCTGTCACTGCAAACAGGACCATTGAAGATCTGATGTCTAATGATCGGACAGTTGAGAGGGCCCAAGATAGATGCTAATTATTCTTGTCAAACGGTGGATAAGAGCTCCTTGGGGGTCGCAAACCATGAAAAATTACTTGATTTGCTTCTCCTCTTGGCTTTGGTCTTTCGAATAAAGCCACCTATGTAGGTGAGAATTTTAGTCATAAATCTTCTGGTAAGTCCCACCCATGATGTATGTGTGCTCATTACTTCATTCTCTCTCTCTCAGGCCGTCTCGATACAAGTTGATGCCTAAGGCGAAAACTCTATATAAGGCCTTTTTGTTATATTTAATTTATTAATATATATGATATCAATTAAAAAACTAAACTCTATATTATTGGAAATTGTTATATATAAATTATTCTGGATAATCAAAAAATACAGAAAATTTAGATGCAGAGGATTCCTTGTGCAGTTGATCCAGAGGATTCTCATGGTCCTACATAGATCATTTTTTGGGCACAATGACTGCGGTCTTCAGCCCACCTATTGGTGGATAAACACACTAAAAGTCAGCTTGATTGATGATTTCTAGCCATTGGATTTACTAACATGCTTGAATCCAACGATTAGAGTCATGTCCTAAAAAGTACTAAAATCTATGGCTAAAGATAATCAATCAGGTTGATTTTTGGTTTGTATATCCACTAAGCGGTGGATAAAAATCCATGTGGTTAGTAGGACCTGGGCTGGGGGGCTGTTGCAAGAAACCCTATTAATCAATAAAGTACAAAGTTGTTCTCTCAATCTCTCGTACAACCTCTCACAAACACTCTATGGGTTCTCACACCAATCTCCAAAAGTCTCTCACACTCATTACAATGAGCAATGATGCATTTAAATAACCCTCAAAGACGAACTAGAGTTTCCCAAAGTGGGAGAACCCGAAATAGAAATCTCCAAAATTTCTCGATTCGTCAATCCAATCAATTGGACCGAAGCCCAATTAAGTACGTACTCTATTGGTTCTCGATTGGGCTTAGGTCCTGATCCCTAGTGAACATTCTCACCAAAAATACAATAGGGGTTTCTCTCACCAAGGGGTCTTAGGTGAGTGCCTTGATAAGTGATAACTATGAATTGTCACAAACATACTCTCTCTCTCTCTCTATCTATCTCTCGACTCGAAGACTTGTCTATTCAATAAAGTTGACAAAAATGATGTCGAAAATAATGGCTTAATTGTTTCCAAAATTTTAAATTGATTTACTCTCTTTAACGGTTGAAACAGTGAAGCCACTAAAACAATCAATATAACAAAACAGGACGGTTGTCTCCCCCTCTTATCCGGCTTCATAAAGGATGGCTGAGAGTTTATCACACCAAATGGACGGTGGATCTCAGCCACTCACACCCAATTTTGACAAACGCTTTGTCGATGAGTGCCATGGGCACGGGCCACCTACTATTTACCTACATATAAGGAATGAAATGGGTTGGATTTACATATAGCCCAAGGGTCAGGCTCAGGAGCCCCACTTTTTATGCCTCGAGAGGGGTGTTACCGTTAAAACGGATTGAAACGGCCAGGGGCAAAAATAGATTTTAATGATTTTAACAGAAAAAAGTGGTGCTAAAATTCAAAATTCAAAATTTGAAATTTAAAAATTGAAAATTAAAAAAAAATAGAATTTAACAAAAATTTAATGGTTTTCTTATACGCCTCTTATCTTATATGGCTTTAATAATGAGTGGCTGAGATCAAATATGCTTCATATTGATGGCTGAGATTAACTCCTACCCGATTTTGACAAACACTTTGTCGGAGAGTGCTGTAGGCATGGACCACCCACGCATATATCAAGACAATTCAGTTGTATTCTCTTATCTTATCCATCCATCTAATGTGGACGGTTAGATAAAGAGTGGTTGAGGTCAAATCCATCGATCTAATGTGGACAATTAGATTTCAGCCACTCAATCCGCCTCATTTGATCTCAATTTATTCAAAATTTAAATTTCAACACTGTTATTTTTTATTATTTATGGTATTTTTCCATTTCTCCCTCTGTGCGTTACAACCCGTTATAACAGCCATTATAATGGAAAAAACGGTCGCCCCAGTTCGTTATTCCATTTGAGTGCCGAAGGCACCCAATTTTTGCAAACACTTTTGTCGGAGAGTGCCGTGGGCATGGGCCATTTACTATTCTATATAGCAAAACACATTGGTTGTCTCCCTACTTATACCTCCTCTTATAAGTATCAACAAAGAAGGGCCGAGATCTAATCCTCCCCCAAATGGACGGTGGATCTCCGCCACTCACTTGATTTTGGCAAATTCTTTGTCAAGGAGTGCCGATGGCACGGGGAACCCACTAGTCTATATAACAAAACAGGACGGTTGTCTCCCCCTCTTATCCGGCTTCATAAAGGATGGCTGAGATTTTATCACACCAAATGGACGGTGGATCTCAGCCACTCACACCCAATTTTGACAAACGCTTTGTCGATGAGTGCCATGGGCACGGGTCACCTACTATTTACCTACATATAAGGAATGAAATGGGTTGAATTTACATATAGCCCAAGGGTCAGGGTCAGGAGCCCCACTTTTTATGCTTCGAGAGGGGTGTTACCGTTAAAACGGATTGAAACGGCCAGGGACAAAAATGGAAAAAATAGATTTTAATGGAAACATGAGTGGCAGAGATCAACTATGCTTCATATCGATGGCTGAGATTAACTCCGACCCCAATTTGACAAACACTTTGTCAGAAAGTGCCGCGGGCACGGGCCATCGACGCATATATCAAGACATCTCAGTTTTATTCTCTTATCTTATCCATCCATCTAATGTGGACGGTTAGATAAAGAGTCGTTGAGATCAAATACATCGATCTAAAGTGGATGGTTAGATTTCAGCCACTCAATCCGCCTCATTTGACTTCAATTTATTCAAAATTTAAATTTCAACACCGTTATTTTTTGTTATTTCTGTTATTTTTCTATTTCTCCCTCTGTGCGTTACAAACTGTTATAACAGCCGTTATAATAGAAAAAATGGTAATGCCCCCAGTCCGTTGTACATTTTGAGAACCGGAGGCACCCAATTTTTTCAAATGCTTTTGCCAGAGAGTACAGGGCATGGGCCATTTACTATTCTAAATAACAAAACATATTTGTTGTCTCCCTACTTATACCTCCTCTTATAAGCATCAACAAAGAAGGGCCGAGATCTAATCCTCCCCCAAATGGACGGTGGATCTCCGTCACTCACCTGATTTTGGAAAATTCTTTGTCGAGGAGTGCCGATGGCACGGGGCACCCACTAGTATATTTACATAAAACATAATTTTGATAATAAGAATTGACCTTTCAGTTTGATATTTATAGACTGTAATATGTGGCATACATGTAAAGGGACCATAGGACGGGTCCCACATAACATCTTCTATGCCCCAAAATGACCTGATTGAATAACCATCCGATCTATGCATACCTTCCATCGTCCAATTTGTCTGATCTCTTTTAAATGTGACCCCTTGATTCCCATATAATCTATACTATTATAAAGCAAAAAATCAGCGTTGCCTTCCAAGCGGATTTAACAATATACTCCAAACCCCAATATTCTAAAAAAGAAAACAATGTAACAACGTATACCAGAAACTTTTTCATCTGGGGCCACTGACCGAATGGATGTTTATTGGTGGATATACATACCAAAAATCACCCTGATTGATAATCTTTAAACATTAGATTTTAATACTTTTTAAGGAGTGCTTATAGCCGTTGAATTCAACCATTTTTAAAGTACTAAAACCAACGGCTAAAAATCATCAAACATGCTGATTTTTTGTATGAATGTCTACTAAGGGTGGGCTAAACATCCATGCGGTCAGTGGGCCCATATGGCAGCGGTGTGTAACAAAATGCATTTCCAGCATTTGAAAAAAATCTCAGATACACCTTGTTACACCTCGACCCGGTTTTTTTTTTAGTTTTCTGATAATTATTTATTCTACAGGGGTTATTTTGTCTTTTGAATTCCAAGATACGTCATCTCTGTTTGAAAATGCAGCTCCGAAAAACACAAATAAAAAATTTCTCTTACCTCAAAGTCAAAGTGTCAAGTGTCAACAACAGTATTTATAAAAAAATAAAGAAAATAACACGTAGAGGACATGAGTGGACCTACATACCAAAGTCTAAATAATTCTTTTTAACCTTTGGATCTGAGTACCGCAAATAATGTTCAAAATCTACAGTTAAAAATCCATGAAAATGACTTATTAAATGCTTAAAAATCACTAGTCAGGCTTATTTCGCTAATTTTTGCATACACAAGGGGGTAGGTTGTGATGCAATCAGAGCTCTCCGATGTTCATAGACCCACCAGCTAGAGTGTTGGCTGCCACCACATATCTCAACAAGGAGATGGGTAAAAAGCAAGTTGAAATTTAAGGTATTTTTTCACCTTCTCCACCTAGATTCCATGTATCAGTAGAAAATGGTAAAATAAATAAACGGAAAATTTCTAAAAAGAAAAATAACTTTAATCTATTTACAAAAACAAAAATAAATCACAGACATTCTCAAAAAAAGTAACTAAAGGGCGTTTCTCCCTGACCGTTTCTGATTTTGTCCCGACAAAAGTAGGAAAAGGCTGACAAACGCCCATACTAAAACTTTTGTCTTAATACAAGCCACGTGGTACACTTTTAGTGGACGCTGACCGTATGGATGTTTGATCAGTCCCTTGATGGACCTGCAGTCCAAAAATTAGCCTGATTAGTAATTTACAACCTTTAGATCTTTGTACTCAAATAATGCTCAAATTGTTACGATTAAAATCAACCCATGAAAATAACTTCAATCCAACGCTTATAAATCACTAATCATGTTTCTTTTTTGGTGTGTAGGTCCACCTATTGATTTGCCAAACATCTATACGGTCATTGTCTGATGTGGCTCGTATCAAGACAAAAGTTTTACTCATCTACGAGCAAACGTCCTTTTAAGGTTTAAAGGGCGTTTGTCAGCCTCTTCAGCTTTTATCTGGGAAACAGTCAATCTTTTCACCTTTTATATCTGTAAGGGAGAAACGCCGGGCGTTTAGTTATCTTTTCGGGGAAGGTCAGAAATTTATTTTTGTTTTTGTAAATTGAAAAAAGTTTATTTTTTATTAGAAATTTTCCTATAAATAAATAAATTCATGTCAAATCCAATGAATAAATGATGATGATGATGGGTGTGTGGGAGTGGGACCCCCTTAATATCCAACTATTTATTATTGTAAATTAAAGCTTTGGCTATCAATCCTGAAAATTAAAAAAGGACCCAGTCCTTTCTTGAAAAAGGTAACCCACAAGGTATCCATCGTCCATGCTCTCACAAGCCGTGCCAACTAGTGTGTGCCCTGGCCCCACCCCGGCGCCATCTATCACCTTCCCTAAGTTCCCTTAAAAGCAAACGTTACCCTCTTGTGGACGTGGACCCCACAATTATTGTCCATCACTATATTCCCTACCCCACCATTTTTTGAATTCAATTCATCACCACCACTTGATTTACAACAAAATAACAAATAGAAAGAATCGTCTTTGTCGCGTGCTTCACAGATGAATTCGTTTTAACAAACCCGGAGGGCTCCTTGCTAACATGCGCTTATGGGTTGAGTATTGCTGAAACAAAAATTACTGAAATACCACTAATAGAGATGGATAAATACAGTTTCCAAACAGAGAGAGAGAGAGAGAGAGAGAGAGAGAGAGAGAGAGAGAGTGTGAGCACATTGGAATTTTGCTTAGGCTCAACGGTTTTTGAGTGAGTGAGTGAATCGTTCAGATTGAGTTCACTCGGCCGAATCATGGCCCAAGAAAAAAAAATTATATTACGCTGATAATGATTAAAAATTCCCATTAATGCTCCTGATAATTAACCGTCGAATCCGGTCTGACTCCAAACCGCATCCCGAACCCGGCTCATGTCCCTGCCCTTTAGGGTACGGCCCACCCCCTCAAAAACCGACGTGGCCGTCATCTTACGGCTCCTTGCATACTCCTGTGCTAAGTACTCATGCGGTGGGACTCGCTCCGAATCAAGATTCTCCATTCCGTAATCCGAATCGTGAAACGATTCAACTGAGTCAACTCGTAGGATCTTCGACCAGTTGGGTACGTTCACTGGTGCTGATGCAGCCATGTGGTGCCCACTTGGAGTCTCCATGTTGTCTTGCGCACGGAATTGGTGTACGATTCTAGATGGTTTGTTCTTCCCAGCATCTTCAAACGCCAAGGATAGGCCACCCGTTTGGACGTCTTCTCTGGCAATCCACCGTCCACTTCGAATCGCACGGCCTCCGTTACTCTCTGTCCCTTGA